>JAJJWX010000883.1:2400000-3600000 GCA_023529315.1 Papaver bracteatum
CAATTGAGAGTATTGGTCTTGAAGCTTGCTGGCCTTTAAACTAAGAGTTAACCTACCCTTGATAAGCTTATCCTTCTCAGCAGCAGATGATTCAGTTACTTCCTTGAGTTCATCTTTAAGAGAACGAAGAAATTTCTCTTGATTATCACAAATTATTTGTAGATTGCTCAATTTCTGCGAAGAAATCGCCATCAAGCTTGAAAATCTATGTTTCTCTTGGGATAAAGTTCTATTTTCATCTGATAAAGATTTTACCGCCAAATTAGACTTGGTTAACAAATATGAGAGGCGAGTAATCTCGTTACTTAATAAATTTTGACTTTGCGATAGTTGGTTATTCTCATTAGTAAGATTATCTATTTGATCGATTGAATATGTGTAAATATTATCTAATCTATTATACTGGTCCATCCAAGAATCTCTTTCAACACGAGCTTCGTCAGCAATAGATTCAAATTTAAATCTTTCCATGAAACGAGTCCGATTTGAAACTAATATATGAACCAAGAATTTAAGAAGGAGACTTGAGTACAGAGGATATGAAAGCAAAACAGAAAAACAAAAGGGTAGAGGCAGGAAAATTGTACCTTTCAGCTCGTCATTTTTTCTGCGAAGGTTCTCGCAGTTGAGAGAAGAGTTGCGAAGCATATGGTTCAGAGTATCACATTCAGAAATTTTGACTTGAAGGTTTTTTCTCATGGTTTCAACTTCATTTTCTAAAGATGCTCGAGAAGCATTATTATCAGAGCCAAAATATTTAAGTAAGGTCTCGCAAACTTCATATTGGAGAGAGTCAGTATAAGCTTTTCTAGCATCGTCTAAAATATTAGATAAAATTTTAAAAGCAGCATCAACTCCTGCTAAGGTTTCATTTGATGGAGGAAGAGATGCAGAGGGTGAAATGGTAACGAGGAAAATTGATGATATGAGTCATTTGAGATGGTTGTATTATCAGAAGGAGGAGTGTTGGGAAAAACAACAGTTGAAAGCAGTAAAGGGCTAGAAGGAACTTCAGTCACAACAATTTAAGGAGCTTGATTTGTTAATGAACCAAAAGAAATAGAGGTGTTGGCAGTGATATTCTCGCAGGTAAAAGAAAGAGGATCCAGTTGCGAGGGTGTGGGAGAAACTCTTGCAGATGTTAATGTGGGGATGGAGAAATCAGCCTCAAGAGCTTTAAACTGACGAGGTCTTTTGGGAGGATTAGCGATGTTCTCGACATTCTGCGAATAATAACTTAGATAAGAAACAGAGGCAACAATATTGTTATTAAGAAATAGGATGTGTTTCTTACCACCTTATCATTCGCAGAACTTCTCTTCTTCTTCTCAGTCGGTCTTTTGCGAGCATTAGGGTATTGAACTGTGAACTAGGTATTAGAGATAGTTCCGCTGAAGAGAAAACATAATATGGGAGTTACGAAGAATCAAATATAAGTAAAAAATTGGCTCAAATAAATATCATAGTCAAAAAGCATACCTTGATGACTACATTAGAACAGTAGCAGGAGAATTTGAAGAAGAAGAAGAGTTGCAGACGGAAGATAAGATAAATAGATGAAGAAAATAGAGAAATAGAAGAAGAAAATTAGTTTTGAAGTCTAACTCTACCTTTTATAGGCAAAAGGGAGTAACCTGTTGAGTAAAGACGTGTTAGTAAAAATATGAATTTACAGCACGTGTAGGCGGTTAAGCTAAATTAACGGAGCAATGTCGAGAAGAAAATATGGAAAGAAAAGAGGTTGCGAGAAGTTTGAAGAATTGAAGATTCTCATATCTTATCCACTTTGCGAAGAAGATATGAGAAGAGGCAAGATGTAGGACCAGAATATCGCTACAATACTTCTTTGCGAGATTAGCAACACTTCCCAGCGAGCGTCACCGCAAGATTTTCAACTACACTTTGCGAGTGTCACAAAATCAGTCAAAAGAACGACGTAATAACTGACGATTGAAGAAAACTTGAGAAAAGAATGTTTGTCCTAACTATCGCGGTACAATCACAGAACCAACCCGAAATAAAAGGAAAACTTAGCTGTCATCCATTATGTAACTACCCTATAAATATAGACCCAAGATGTCCAGAAAATGATGATGTATTTTTGAGAGTTAAGAAAGTCTTGAGGAGAGAGAAACTTCAAGAGAATAGTTGTAATCTTGAATTCTTCCATTTCTATAAACAGTTCTGGAAAAAAAAAAAGTGTCGTTTTTAATCTTTAATTATGAGTTGATTATAGCAAAATCTTAACAAGGGTGTAGTGTGGGAAATCCTGCAACTACACCCATATTGCATTATGTACTTGGTCGCACCATGCCCTGTGGTGTCCTTCTAATTTCTTCTTCAGTATATCTATAATTGTCTTATTTGTTGCCTCTGCTTGTCCGTTGGCCTGTGGATATAGTGGTGTTTATTTTACACATTTAATCTTAAATGCATTAAGTAACAATTCGATATTCTGTCCTTCAAATTGTTTTCCATTATCAGATACCAACTGTGCAGGAATCTTAAATCTGCATATTATATTTTAAAATATGAATGTAAAAATATTTTTGTCGCGGATGTGTTGTACTGCCTTTACTTCTCCCCATTTTGTGAAATAATATGTAGCGACAATTAAATATATTCTTTGTCCAGAACCCGATACAAATGGTCCCACAATATCCAACCCCCATTTTCCAAAAGGACACACACTGGTTGAGGATGATAATGGTTCCCCTGGTGCATGTATTTTCTTTCCATATCGCTGATAATCTTCGCATTGTCTTGAAAGTTGCTTCGCGTCCTCATGCATGTATGGCCAATAATAACTTTGTATTTTTGTTCAGTATGCCAAAGATCTTCCCCCACTGTGATTACCAGCGTCTCCACTATGCAACATCTTTAACACCTTTTGTCCTTTTTCCCATGTCAAGCATATTAGCGATGGCCCACTAAAAAATTTGTGATATAATACTCCATTTCTTAATTCATAATTTGTTGCTCGTCTTTTAAATTTATGTGTTTCTAATCTATTTCTTGGTGTCTCTCCTCTTGCCAAATATGCATGAAGTTCTGTTCTCCAATCTGCAATATTTCCGTTTGGTTCTTCTTCACCACCTTCTATCATCATCACATCTGCTTCATCTTCTTCTTCCTTATTGATTGAGGGTGATACAAGTGTCTGAATTTGTATGCATCTCGCAGCTGGATTTATCATCATGCTAGATATGAAAGCAAAAGCATCTGCGAGTCTGTTATCTTTTCTTGATATATGTCTCCATTTTATTTTTGGAATTCTCGAAGACAATTCTTCAACAAGTTTCTTGTATTTCTTCAAAGATGGTTCATTTGTTGTGTATTCTCCTTTTATCTGGCGAATAACCAATTGCGAGTCACTAGTAATTCTAGAATTTTTCAACTTCATTTCTATTGCGAATTTTAATGCATGCACTACCGCTTCATACCCCATCTCATTATTAGTGGACATGAATTCCAGACGAAATGAAAAAGCCATTTTTTCTCCTTCTGGCGAAATAAAGACAACTCCAATTCCATTACCTTCCACACTTAATGATCCATCCACCAATATTTCCCACATGTTGGGTTCTTTTAATAGATCTTTTGGGTTTCCATGTTCTTCTTCTATGTCCATCATTTCTTCTACAGTTTCATCATCTTCTAGAGGAAATTCTGCTAAAAAATCTGCTACAGCTTGTGATTTTGGCGAGGATAGGATTTCGTATTTGATTTCAAAGTTCCCTACTTGTGCATTCCATCTCTCAACCCTGCCTGATCTTTTTGAATTCTTCATCACTGACTCGATTGGTACCTTTGTTAATACTCTTATTTTATGTGCTTGAAAATAGATTCGAAGTTTAAAGGTTGCATAAACCAATGCCAGAATTAACTTCTCAATTTTTGAGTAATTTTTCTCTGCATTATTAAATGTTTAGCTGATGTAATAAATTGGTTTTTCTATTCATGCGTCCACTCGCAGAAATACTGAACTTAACGCGTGCGAAGTTGTCGCAAGGTAGATCAATAATTCTTCTCCGGGCTCTGGTTTCTGTAAGATAGATATGTTCATTAAATATTTTTTAACTCCTTGAAAATCCTTCTCACATCATCTGTCCACTTGAACTTTGTACCCTTCCTGAGTATGTTGAAGAAATGCTTGCATTTATCTGAAGATCGCGAGATAAATCTTCCTAGCGAGGCTAAGATCCCATTCAGCTTCTGCACATCTTTTATTGTTGCTGGCGTTGGCATGTCGCGAATTGCTTGTACTTTATCTGGATCAACTTGTATTCCTTCCTTTGACACAATGTACCCCAAAAATTTCCTGAAGTTACTCCAAAAATACATTTTTCGGGATTCACCTTGATGTTAAAATGTCGCATTTGATCGAAAATCTCCTTTAAGTCTTGCACATGGTTTTTAGCTTCTTTACTTTTGACTAACATATCATCTACATATACCTCTAATGTTTTATGGATCCATTTTGCAAACACTTTTTCCACCATTCTTTGATATGTTGCACCAGCATTTCGTAAACCAAAGGAAATCTTTGTATAACAATACAATCCTCTTGGGTCAAAGAATGCGGTGTGCTCTTAGTCTTCTTCAGCGAGAGGAATCTGATTATATCCTTTATACCCATCTAATGAATATATTCTATCATTTCCCGCTGCTGATTCGACCATTTGAGTAACATCTGGTAATGGAAAGATATCTTTGGGACAAGCTTTGTTTAAGTCAGTAAAATCTATACAAATTCTTATCCCTTTATTCTTTTTTGGAACCACTACCATATTTGCAATCCATTCCGGGTACTTTGCCTGCCTTATTCCCGCATCAAGCATCTTATGTAATTCTTCTTCCATTTGGGAATGGTATGTTGTTGCGATTTTTCTTATCCTTTGTTTAAATGGTCTTACCTCCTTGTTAATTTCTAGCTTATGACATGCAACTGATGGGTCTATTCCAGGAATCTCATCCATATTCCATGCGAAGATGTCTTTATACTCTCGCAAGAGGTTTACGGTTCGCTCTTCTTCATATGCATCCATCTTCGTTCCGATTTTTAGCATCTTAGGTTCTTCTTTACTTCCGATATTTACTTCTTTTGTTGGCTATGTTGCGGTGTAGCTGGATTCAGGCTCTCCCATTGGTGTTGAGGTTTTCACAACTCTCGCGAGTTCATCTCCTTCTTGCGAAATTTCGCTGGGTATTCCTTTTCCTTCTTTTGCTCTTATCATGTAAGCTTTAAATTCTTCTTCTTTCTTTGTTTCTTTCGCCATTTTTCTGAGATCTTTTCGCAGCTTTGGACGCTCTTCATAATTTCTCACTTCAGTTTGATAACACAGCTTCGCAAGATCAGTATCTCCTCTAATTTCTCCAATTCCATTGGGCATATGAAATTTTATGCATTGATGCAATGTTGATGCTACAACCTTGATTGCATGTATCCATGGTCTTCCCAATATCATGTTATATGGCGATTCCACGTCTACCACACATAATGTTACTTGTGTATCAATCTCTCCTAGCGGAATTCGTACCACTATTTCGCCTTTAGGTTTTGTCAAAGATTTTCCAAAGCCATGAATATGATATATTGAACAAGACATTTCTTCATCCTTGTATTTCATTTTCTTAAATGCATGATAAAATATTATATCCACAGAACTTCCTGCGTCCACCAAAGTTCTATTTACGGCCCATTCTTCCGAAGGTTTTATTGATTTTCCCCTTTCCATTGGTACAGTGGATACCGTGATTACCAAAGGAGATGTGTGATTTAAATTTTCTTCTGGTACTTCTGCTGCTATAAATGTGATTTTCTTCTTTTCCCAATCCTTCAGAGGTGATACTTTCTCCACCGTCATAATTTTCTTCCCTTCAGAATCTCGTTTATGTATCCTTCCCCTAATGTTTTCATGGAATTTGTGGATCATTTCTCTTGTTATCATACTACACTCCAGTTTCCTACAATTCTCTTTGGCTCTAATCATTTTTCCTTCAACTATTTCACCGATTTGTTCAATTATCTTCTTAATCTTGAATAACTCTCATCTTCTACCTCACTTTTTCTATGATTTTCGTTAATTCAATCCCTGTTTCGGGCGCCAAAATATAGTTGCAGGAAATCCTACACTACACCCTTGATAAGAATTTACAGTAATTAACACATATTTGAAGATTAAAAACAACACTTTATTATTTGATTCTCAGAAATGTTTAAAAGAAATGGAAGAAATCAAGAATACAACCACTCTCTTGAGTTTTCTCTCTCTTCAAGACTTTCCCAACACTCAAAAAATACACCATCCTCCCTTCAAATCTACTGGATCTCTTTATATAGGGTAGTTACATAGTGGATGACAACTAAGCTGTCCTTTAATTTCGGATCTGACTCGCATTATTATCGCAGTAGTTATAATGTTAATTCTCGCAAGCATTATAACCATCGCAGGAAAATCATGCTCTTCTCGTGTTTCTTCATTCGTCAGCTATCACGTCACTCTTTAAATTATTCTGTGACACTCGCAGTGTGTTGTTGAAGAGTTTGCAGAACTGTCGCTGTAAATCTCGCAGGAGTATTGTTGTGGCGATATTATGATCCTACAATAATATTAGTCGGGGTTCCATAATCTCTTATGTTGAGCCCAAATGAACTAAATCAATCATCTTGTGTGATTATTTAGTTAGCACTCTATAGATTTTTCTCATGTCGAGTGTGGACAATTGAATTTGAAAATGCGGGGGTCTAACAACCTTACCCAATATTTCGATTAGCAATCTGTATGGACAACTCCGAGTTGTTTTCTAGAGAATCAACAAGACTCAATCAATAGAAAATATCTTAAGGAGTTATTATCTCAATCTCTCGATTTGATTTACTCAAGCAAATAAGATTCGCGAGTCTAATCAAAGAGAGATAACTTGGATGGTACCAAAGACCATTATCCAAGTGTCAATCGATTTAAATCAATATCCAATAAGGTCGGATATTCTAATCGATTGAACAACGCACAATCTGTATTATTTCAATAATATAAAAATATAATGCGGAAAAAAATAACACAGACACCAGAATTTTGTTAACGAGGAAACCGCAAATGCAGAAAAACCCCGGGACCTAGTCCAGATTAAACATACACTATATTAAGCCGCTATAGACACTAGCCTACTCCAAATTAACTTCGGCCTGGATTGTAGTTGAACCCCAACCAATATCACACTGATCCAATGTACAGTTATGCTCCTACGACTCTGATCCCAGCAGGATACTATGCACTTGATTCCCTTAGATGATCTCACCCACAACCAAGAGTTGCTACGACCCAAAGTCGAAGACTTTAGCAAACAAATCTGTCTCACACATAAAAGTCTACATGTAATAGATAAATTCGTCTCCCACGAATAAACCTATGAGTTTTGTTCCGTCTTTTTATAAATCAAGGTGAACAGGAACCAATCAATAAAACCAGACTTATATTCCCAAAGAATAGCTCAGTTTCATCAATAAACTTAATCGACGCAGCGAAGAAGATTATAGAGGAATCACAAACAATGAGACCAAGATGTTTGTGACTACTTTTATCTTGCCTATCGGAAATAGAAATCTCAAGCCAATTATTACAATTATACTCGTACGATAGAAATAGCAAGATCAGATCACACAACTGTAAGAAAAGTAGCATCGGTCTGGCTTCACAATCCTAATGAAGTCTTTAAGTCGTTAACCCGAATTTAGGGATAAAACTCAAGGGTTAATGGAGATCGCCTCTAGCTTAGAGAAAACTAGTATCACACAAGAAAGGTGTGTGAGGATTAGTTTTTCCAATGGCTATAGTTTTCCTTATATAATCTTTCAAATCAGGGTTTGCAATCAATGTTATCTTAGTAACAAAGCATTCAATATTCACCTTTAGATAAAAACCTGATTAGATACAAGCTAATATCTCTTAACCGTTAGATCGAAAACTTAGCTTGTCATACACACATGTACTTGACGTTTTTAGTTCGTGTAACCGTACCCAAACGTGTACAATGGCTGGTTCAATATTAGTCAACCAAATGGCTAGCCAAATGATAACGTTCATACAACCATATTCTTCTTCACCATAACTAGTCCAAATGACTCAAATGAACTAGTTAAAGAGTTGTTCAATTGCTATGAGATCTCAAGTACTACAAGAGACACAATTGAATCAAAAAATGATATGATTCACTCGAATCATTTCATGAACTATAAATCCACGGTTTGGAAAAGCATTCCTCAGTAATTTAAGATGAGTTCACGAAAAACGATTTCAGACATAACCTCTTGAGTTCGCGGACTCAAGCTAACCAGTTGAAGTTAATAAACTCCAGAAGAATTTCTCAAAATAAGAACTTCCGTCAGTTCATGGACTGGGTTCGCGGACTGCACCTGAGCTTCAACTTCAGCAGATATTCTCGGGTTCGAGAATTTATGCCAGTTCGCGGACTCGGTTCACGGAATAAGTTGCTGCTCACGTTCCGGTTCCACTTGATCAACAAAGTTCGCAAACTTCAGTTCAAGTGTTATGGACTTATACATATATGTGTTCCCACAACAATGGTTATATAGTCTAAACTCTCATTTTAATCACTGAAACATTCTCAGAGGACGTCATATAGTTTTTATTCACGAACTAGTTTTCGTTAGAGCAATTTCCAAAGTGATTGAAACATAACATGACTTTCACCACTAGGCAAATATGAACTTGGATGAAGCGAAATCTTTACCAACACCCATTTCGAGAAATAGATAAGTGAGATATACTCATCTCGAAATGTCACATGTGCATATTCTTAGTCTATATAGTAAACCGACTTTTGTCTCAAGATAGGAGATAGAGTAGATAGACTTTTGAGTGATAGATAAGTTCAAATCTCCACATACCTTTTAGTCGATGAAGATCCACTGGTTCCTTGAGTAGTCTTTCGTATTGTATGATGATCGCCATGGAGTTCTTAAGCTCAACTACACTTTTTATCCTAATGGGAGACCTTAGCTATAGTAGACTAGAAATCAAGACTATATAATTTTGATCACTAAGATTGACAAACATGCTTGAGATAGCAACCCATGCGAGTTTGACCGAGAAGTGCTCTAACAATCTCCCCCTTTGTCAATTTTAGTGGAAAAACTATTAATACATATGGAATACAAAAATTATATAAATAAACTTTTTAGCTCCTATTCCACATGTCTAATATTCAACAATACTCGAACTCTTTGTCAATTCCAAGTAGTCCAATGATCCCAAAGGTTGTAAGTTTAGTATCATCGTTGTTGAAAATCCGTAGCTATAACAATGAGAAGAGCATTGGTTATCGATCATTGTTATACAGTGTCATAGTATTATTACACAGCGTCAAAGTCCAATTGCATCACAACTTCAACAACAATACTATGGTGATACTTCACTCCCCCTTAGTCAATACTCCATCTCACATGGAAACCACTCCCCCTTACATAATGGTCCGAAAATCATATGTATTTGTAGTGTGAACTACAAGTAATTCTACCCCTTTTTGTCAATAAAATTGGCAAAGTTACAAGAACGTGATCCTAATGAAATTTCCGTAAGAGACATTTCTTGACCAAAGGTAAATGTTCTATAATTTTGTTTAGATGCAATCATAAATTCGAGGCTAAATGCATTCATCAAGGAGTTTATAAAGATACAAGATAACCCCTAAAAATTCCATAGACGCACTCCCCACAAAGATTTGGAAATTAAGCGCAAGTTCAAAAGAACTCTCCCCCATTAGATGTCATTCCCTAAGGAACAACAAGAGCGACCTTAATTTCAAGAGAAAATAAGGTTTTCTTTAGACTCAACAAATTGGATACAAGTAATGAATTTGGAATCCAAAATATTCAATCATATAAACCAAAGCGGACCAAGATTAATTTGACTAAATATGCTCAACACAAGTAAACTTATGGAGACTTAATTCATCAATTAGATTATTCACAAGAGAAATCATAAATATTCTAACCAGATTACATAATTAAACTAATCACAAAGTAATCAATTTAATTGTCCACACTCGACATGAGAAAAATCTATGGAGTGATAACTAAATAATCTCACAAGATGATTGATTTAGTTCATTTGGGCTCAACATAAGAGATTATGGAACCCCGACTAAGATTATCATAGGAAATGAAAACCTTAACTGTACATGTACTCAACATGAGAGAACTCATGGAATGCAAACCAAATAACCACATAAGTTGATTAAATTAGTTCTTAATGCTCAACATATAGCATCTCATGGAACAACCAACCATGCCAATAAGAAATCGACTTAGTTGTATCGTCCTCAACATGAGATACACAATGGAACCTTCACGGTAATACATTAATAATATGGAACAATTAAGCTCTATACCGTGGATAACAAAAACAAGTACCTATTCTATTTTTTCCATCACAAAGTGACATAATAGACTTTATCCTTGAATCACAAAAGATTTTAACCTATCTTACATCAATAATTGACAATATAGGCTTAACTTTTGTGTTTTTCCAAAAGTCCATGCATTCCTTTATCAATATTTGCATACCAATACGTGAACGACTTTAATTTTGATAAAATATGGGATAATCAAGTTCACGGACATAAACATACAAATCCCATCAAAAAATTGCAATATATAAAACCATAAAGATTAATATTGCAACCATCATCTTCCAAACAACTTTAGAATTTAAACCAGTAAATCTAAAAACAAGAAGATGAAATCATTGGATATATCTATGTGTAATCACAATCATTGCTATTCCAAAACACTAGTTATTCTTCTAAATAAAACAGAAAACATAGAAGATTTACTAGATAAAAATATTTCACTTACTTTGTATACTCTTCTAATATTCTCTGTACTCTTCAAGCTCATATTCTATTAAATCAATTTTAGATTCTAGACTATCCATCTTTTCTTCAAGTCTCTTGGAAGAAGTTTCTAGTTCACCTTTTAGGGCACGAACTTGTTCCAGGACTAGATTCATAGTCAAGGAGAGTTTATCAAAATGAGAAACAGATATGTTCCCATCTAGGGAGGAATCATGAGAACCAGGATTCACACTGTTATCTGAAGAATCAAAGCATATCTTCTTTGATGGAAAGAGAACAGTCTAAACATCACTTTCTTTGCTAAAAAGACTTGAGGAGGACATGATAGAAGAGATATATGAAACTGAGAAAATTTTATTTTTAAAGGAAACTGAGAATATAAATTTCCAAACTAACCTTTGACCAAAACCCTAATAGAATTTTGATTATCCTCAAAAAAACCTTAAAAACTGGAACAGAAATGTTTCATCACAACCCTCTCAAAGATTATGATTTCTTTGTCTAAGAGGGATAGACAAAGAGATCCTTAACACAGTGTTATAAACCGTACATATTCCAATTCTTTTCAGAACTGGGTAACTTATTTTGAGGTGATGAAGTTATAATCTGTTTCTATCTTGTTTTTAAGAAAGATGAGTGTTCATCATCCTTTCCTCTTTTTAACATGGATTTGAACACTTTGATTGCTTATTTTCGCAAACTATGCACTCTTTTGGAAATCTCTTTTATAAAGGCAGAGGATTTTGTATGAGATTCCTTTTTCTTCTTCTTCTGCATACAACGTTTTGTAGAAGAGAGTTTTTTCTGTTTCTAAGTGTCCCAAACTTTCATAAAGTCCTGATAATCACAAGTAGTGTTGGCAAGATTAGGGACGTCCTTGTGATTCTCTGTACTATCCCTATTGTCTGAGTGACTTAAGAAGGGTATAGTCTCAGGATAATTTTGCTGACAACGAGAATCATGATTCCAAGTTATCACTTTTAACTTTGACAGTTTATTTTCCAGATTTTCAATCTTTTTAGATACGACCTCCTTATCTAGCTGTAAGACTTCTGGGGAAGTAAGATTTTTTAATCATGGAATGATAAGGACTGTTAGGAGGACATTCATGATTATCAGCTAACAAACTGAGAGAACCTTCATAGATATCATCCTCAAGAAAATAGTCAAGAGTGGCCATCCATGCTTTAGTTAACTCATCCACTTCCTTATTTGGATGTTCATAAGTATCATGAACACTTCTATAGCACTTAAAACAAGCATAACTTTTTTGAACCTTTTTATTGATTGACTTCTTTTTCTTTTGAGAATTTATTTTATTTTGTCTAGAGATTTCTTAAGCTGTTGAATAAATAGTGACAAAACTGAATTAAAGAAATTATCATCCTTTTTGTCAATCAATTTGGGATGTCGAGACTTACGATTAGAAGCAACAATATGGTTATTGGATAGAAGTCGTTTCTCTCTTTGTTCTAGTTCAGAATCGAAAATCTTCAACTTTCCAGCTAGCTAATTTCTGGAAAGAGTATCAAGGTTATTTCCCTCGACGATGGCATGCTTCTTAGCATCGTATCTAGATGGCAGTAATCTGAGAATTTTCATCACAATGTCCTTTTCAGGAATAGTCTTATCCAATGCAAAAGATGCATTAATAATTTCAGACACTTTGTGATTAAACTCATCAAATGTTTCTTCATCTGTCATACGAAGGTTTTCCCAATCGGAACTAAGGTTTTGAAACTTAGCTTCATTTTCACTGGTGTTTCCTTCAAATACGATTGCTAAGATATCTTTTTTTTCTTCCAAACAAACCCAAATTTATTAAAAATAAATAAAAAAGAAGAAGGGGGACTAGGCCTTACCTTTGAAGATAAGCAGAAGAAAACAAAACAAAACAAAAAGATCCCTTAAACCCTGGGCCAAAGGCTACATATTACGAAAACGGTATAACGGAAGGTCCGAATTGTCAATTCCAATCTTATGATTTAAAAAATCCGGAGAAGTTCTCCACCATCGCGATTCCTCAGTCGCTCCGTGCTTTGCCAGTGCATTCGCCACCGCGTTACCTTCCCTGAACACATGAGTACACTTCATCTGTATAGACTCCGCGAACTTCAAGAAATTATTCCAATTAGTCGACAAGCTCCACGGGACTAACTCATGATTGTTGATAGCTTGTAGCATAAAAATAGAGTCACACTCCATCCACAACCTACGTATACCCATAGTATTCGCCAAACACATTGCAAAGATGGCACCCCAAAGCTCCGCAAACACAGAATTGTTGGTTCCCAAGTTTTGCGCTAAGCAACCCCGCACTCGAACCTCCGAGTCTCGAAACACCACTCCACAGCCCGCAGGACCCGGATTACCAATGGAGCATCCATCTATATTAGATTTGATCCAGCCTTGTTCAGGAGTATGCCATTTAACCATTAAAGCTCTGGGCATTTTTTGGAGCTATTCTTTTAATTCCCAGATAGTCCAGAATGTGCTTATCTATAGAAGTATAAAACGAGTAGCCTCCGCTGTTTCTGGTCGACTCCACAATGAGCATAGCCAACATCTTGGTAGCTTGATTGAAGGATGTTTCCTTGTGCTCGAATCTAAGATTATCTCTGCAGTGCCAAATGATCCAGATGCAGGTAGTTGTCGCAATCCACAACAACCTTTTAGTTTGAAAGCAGCCTTTAAAACTTCTGACATAAACAAAAATCGCTTTCAAACTTCGACAGTCCAGTTTGTGACGAAAGACCTGCATTATCCAATTCCAAAGCGCAGTCGCAAAAGAACAGTTCAAGAATAAGTGCTGTTGAGTTTCACCACAGTAGGGAACCGTACACAGGTTGCAGCAGTTAACTGTATCCACCCCATAGAATTTGATGTTATCGTCCGAGGGAATTCTGTTATGAAGAACCTTCCAAACCGTGTAAGCCCTGTGCGGCGGAATTTTTATTGTCCAAAGATCTCTGAAGTCCAACTGCTCCACCTCTCTCGGCCTATGAAAGTCGTATGCAGTTTTCATACTGATGTCGCCAGAGCTGCTACCAATCCACACCTGTCGATCCTACATATGAGACGCAATGGGAGTTTCATTAATCAGCTGTTTGATGTTACCCTCCAGCTCGGGCATGTAATCTGGGAAGCACCATCTTCCTTCCACAATGAAGTCTTGCACCTTGTTTTGCAGATTAGAGTTGTCAAGTTCCAGAAAATCCGCGATAGATTGATCCATATTAGTGAACCATATGTCATTCCAGAAGTCAATTTTGTTCCCTTGACCAACCAACCAAAGCACCTTGTCTTTGATGATGTTCCACTGCTCTTTGTAGCCATTCCATATTGACGATTTCTTGTAGGTTGCCCCTGCGAAGCGCACCTTAACGAACTCACCCAAAGTCGAATGACCTATCATTAGCTTCCAGGACATCTTCATAAGAGCAGCATCATTCAAGCCGCTGAGAGATATCCCAAGCTTCTTGCGACTTAGTGCAGTTAGACACATGGTGCTGAATATTTGGGGTAATGGCATGTATAAATGCATTCAAACCGTCGGAGTTTTGCTTTGCATCAAGAATCTCTGCAGGGGTGTATTCCGTAATATTATTTGGAACATTTACATCTCCAAATGCATTAACGGGAGCATTATATCCATTAACAACATATACCCATGATTGGAAATCACGTGGTTGAAGAAAAGCGCGCATAGCAATTTTCCATCATAAGTAATTAGTGTCATCGAAGACTGGTGGTACGTTTATTGAGATATCACCTTTGTCCATAGAGTCATATCGCTACAAACACAGACTTGTAAGGTCTTTAACATGTTTGCTTGCTCTGATACCAATTAAAAATGCGGGGGTCTAACAACCTCGCCCAATATTTCGATTAGCAATCTGTATGGAAAACTCCGAGTTGGTTTCTAGAGAATCAACAAGACTCAATCAATAAAAAATATCTCAAGGATTTATTATCTCAATCTCTCGATTTGATTTACTCAAGCAAATAAGATTCGTGAGTCTAATCAAAGAGAGATAACTTGGATGGTACCAAAGACCAATATCCAAGTGTCAATCGATTAAAATTAACAATCAATAAGGTCGGATATTCTAATCGATTGAACAACGCACAACCTGTATTATTTTAATTATATAAAAATATAATGCGAAAAAGAAATAACATATACACCATAATTTTGTTAACGAGGAAACCGCAAATGCAGAAAAACCCCGAGACCTACTCCAGATTAAGCATACATTGTATTAAGCCCCTACAAACACTAGCCTACTCCAAATTAACTTCGGTCTGGACTGTAGATGAACCCCAACCAATCTCACACTGATCAAAGGTACAGTTATGCTCATACACCTCTAATCCTAGCAGGATACTGTGCACTTGATTCCCTTAGCTGATCTCACCCACAACCAAGAGTTGGTACGACCCAAAGTCGAAGACTTTAGCAAACAAATCTGTCTCACACATAAAAATCTACAAGTAATAGATAAATTCGTCTCCCACGAATAAAACTATGAGTTTTGTTCCGTATTTTGATAAATCAAGGTGAACAGGAACCAATCGATAAAACCAGACTTATATTCTCTAAGAACAGCTCAGTTTCATCAATTACCTCACAATAAACTTAATCGACGCAGCGAAGAAGATTATTGAGGAATCACAAACAATGAGACGAAGATGTTTGTGACTACTTTTATCTTGACTATCGGAGATAAAAATCTCAAGCCAATTATTACAATTGTACTCGTACGATAGAAATAGCAAGATCAGATCACACAACTACAAGAAAAGTATTATCGGTCTGGCTTCACAATCCCAATGAAGTCTTTAAGTCGTTAACACGAATTTAGAGAGAAAACTCAAGGGTTAATGGAGATCGACTCTAGCTTTGAGAAAACTAGTATCACACAAGAAAGGTGTGTGGGGATTATTTTTTCCAATGGATATAGTTCTCCTTATATAGTCTTTCAAATCAGGGTTTGAAATCAATGTTAGCTTAGTAACAAAGCATTCAATATTCATCGTTAGATGAAAACCTGATTAGATACAAGCTAATATCTCTCAACTGTTAGATCAAAAACTTAGCTTGTCATACACACATGTACTTGACGTTTTGAGTTCATGTAATCGTACCCAAACGTGTACAATGGTTGGTTTAATATTAGTCAAACAAATGGTTAGCCAAATGATAACTTTCATATCAACCATATTCTTCTTCACCATAACTAGTCAAAATGACTCAAATAAACTAGGTAGAGAGTTGTTCAATTGCTATGAGATCTCAAGTACTACAATGGACACAATTGAGTCAAAAATGATGTGATTCACTCGAATCATTTCATGAACTATAAAGCCAAGGTTTGCAAAAGCATTCCTTAGTAATTTAAGATAAGTTCATGAACAACGTTTTCAGACATAACCTCTTGAGTTCGCGGACTCAAGCTAACCGGTTGAAGTTAATAAACACTAGCAGAATTTCTCGGAATGAGAACTTCCATCAGTTCGCGGACTGGGTTCGCGGACTGCACCTGAGCTTCAACTTCAGTAGATATTCTCGTGTTCGAGAACTTACGCCATGTCGCGGACTAGGTTCGTGGGCTGAGTTCGCGTACTGAGTTGCTGCTCACGTTCCGGTTCCACTTGATCAACAAAGTGCTCAAACTTCGGTTCAAGTGTTAATGACTTATACATATATATGTTCCCACAAAAATGTTTATATCCCATAATAGTTATATAGTCCAAACTCTCATTTCAATCATTGAAACATTCTCAGAGGACGTCATATAGTTGTTATTCACGAACTAGTTTTCGTCCGAGTAATTTCCAAAGTTATTGAAACATGACTTTCGTCACTAGGAAAAGATGAACTTGGCTAAAGTGAAAGCTTTACCAACACCCATTTCGAGAAATAGACAAGCGATATATACTCATCTCGAAATGTTACATGTGCATATTCTTAGTCTATATAGTAAACCAACTTTTGTCTCAAGATATGAGATATAGTAGATAGACTTTTGAGTGATAGATAAGTTCAAGTCTCCACATACCTTTTAGTCGATGAAGATCCACTGGTTCCTTGAGTAGTCCTTCATCTTGTATGATGATAGCCATGGAGTTCTTGATCTCAACTACACTTTCTATCTTAGTCCGAGACCTTAGCTATAGTAGACTAGAAATCAAGACTATATAGTTTTGATCACTAAGATTGACAAACATGCTTGAGATAGAAACGCATGTGAGTTTGACCGAGCAGTACTCTAACATAATTGATTACTTTGTGATTAATTTAATTGTGTAATCCTGTTAGATTATTTATGGGTTCTCTTGTGAATAATCTAATCGATGAATTAAGTCTCCATAAGTTTACTTGTGTTGAGCATATTTAGTCAAATTAATCTTGGTTCACTTTGGTTAATATGATCGAATATTTTGGATTCCAAATTCATACTTGTATGCAATTTGTTGAGTCTAAAGAAATCCTTCCTTTCTCTTAAAATTAAGGTCGCTCTTGTTGTTCCCTTGGGAATGACATCTTATGGGGGAGAGTTCTTTTGAACTTGCGCTTAATTTCTAAATATTTGTGGGGAGTACGGTTGTGGAATTTTTAGGGGTTATCTTGTATATTTATAAACTTCTTGATGAATGCATTTAGCCTCGGCTTTATGATTGCATCTAAACAAGATGATAGATCATTTACCTTTGGTCATGAAATGTCTCTTATGGAAATTTCATTAGGATCCCGTTCTTGTACATTTGCCAATTTTATTGACAAAAAGAAGAAGAATTAATTGTAGTTCATAATACAAATACATATGGTTTTCGGATCATTATGTAAGGGGGAGTGGTTTCCATGTGAGATGGAGTATTGACTAAGGGGGAGTGAAGTATCACCATAGTATTGTTGTTGAAGTTGTGATATAATTGTACTTTGACGCTGTGTAATAATACTATGACACTGTATAATAATGATTGAGAACCAATGCTTTTCTCGTTGTTATAGCTACGGATTTTCAACAACGATGATGCTAAACTTACAACCTTAGGGATCATTGGACTACTTGGAAGTGACGAAGATTCTGGGTATTGTTGAAGATTAGGCATGTGGAATAGGAGCTACAAAGTTTATTTATATAATTTTTGTATTCCATAAGTATTAATTATTTTGCCACTAAAAATTGACAAAGCGGGAGATTGTTAGAGCACCGCTCGGTCAAACTCGCATGCGTTGCTATCTCAAGCATGTTTGTCAATCTTAGTGATCAAAACTATATAGCCTTGATTTCTAGTCTACTATAGCTAATTTCTCGGACTAGGATAGAAAGTGTAGTTGAGATCAAGAACTCCATGGCGATCATCATACAAGATGAAGGACTACTCAAGGAACCAGTGGATCTTTATCGACTAAAAGGTATGTGGAGACTTGAACTTATCTATCACTCAAAAATCTACCTACTCTATCTCCTATCTTAAGACAAAAGTCATTTTACTATATAGACTAAGAATATACACATGTGACATTTAGAGCTGAGTATATCTCGCTTATCTATTTCTCCAAATGGGTGTTGGTAAAGCTTTTGCTTTAGCTAAGTTTATCTTTGCCTAGTGACGAAAGTCATGTTATGTTTCAATCACTTTGGAAATCGCTCTGACGAAAAATAGTTTGTGAATAACAACTATATAACTCCCTCTGAGAATGTTTCAATGATTGAAATGAGAGTTTAGACTATATAACCATTGTGGGATATAAACATTGTTGTGGCAACACATATATGTATAAATCCTTAAAACTTGAACCGAAGTTTGTGAACTTTGTTGATCAAGTGGAACTGGAACGTGAGAAGAAACTCAGTCCGTAAACCCAGTCCGCGAACTGGCGTAAGTTATCGAACCCGAGAATATCTGCTGAAGTTGAAGCTCAGGTGCAGTCCGCGAACTGACGGAAGTTCTCATCCCGAGAAATTTTGCTGGAGTTTATTAACTTCAACCGGTTAGGTTGAGTCCGTGAACTCAAGAGGTTATGTCTGAAAACGTTATTCGTGAACTTATCTTAAATTACTAAGGAATGCTTTTTCAAACCGTGGCTTTATAGTTCATTTAATGATTCGAGTGAATCACATCGTTTTTGATTCAATTGTGTGTTGTGTAGTACATGAGATCTCATAGCAATTGAACAACTCTCTAACTAGTTCATTTGAGTCATTTGGACTAGTTATGGTGAAGAAGAATATGGTTGATATGAAAGTTATCATTTGGCTAACCATTTGGTTGACTAATATTGAACGAACCATTGTACACGTTTGGGTACGGTTACACAAACCCAAAACGTTAAGTACATGTGTGTATGACAAGCTAAGTTTTGATCTAACGGTTGAGAGATATTAGCTTGTATCTAATCAGGTTTTCATCTAACGGTGAATATTGAATGCTTTGTTAGTAAGCTAACATTGATTGCAAACCCTGATTTGAAAGACTATATAAGGGATAACTCTAGCAACTGGGAAACCTAATCTGTGTTATATTAGTTTTCTAAAGCTAGAGTCGATTCTCCTTTAGCCTTTGGTTTTCTTCTTCTAAAACCAAGTTAACGACTTAAAGACTTCATTGGGATTGTGAAGCCATACCGATACTACTTTTCTTGTAGTTGTGTGATATGATCTTGATATTTCTATCGTACGAGTATAATTGTAATAATTGGCTTGAGATTTCTATCTTTGATAGGAAAGATAAAAGTAGTCACAAACATCTTCGTCTCATTGTTTGTGATTCCTCAATAATCTTCTTCGTTGCGTCGTTTAAGTTTATTGTGAGGTGATTGATGAAACTGAGATGTTCTTCGGGAATATAAGCCTGGTTTTATCGATTGGTTCCTGTTCACCTTGATTTATCAAAATATGGAACAAAACTTATAGGTTTATTCATGGGAGACGAATTTATCTATTACCTGTAGACTTTTATGTGTGAGACAGATTTGTTTATTAAAGTCTTCGACTTTGGGTCGTAGCAACTCTTAGTTGTGGGTGAGATCATCTAAGGGAATCAAGTGCGCAGTATCCTGCTGGGATCAGAGGCGTAGGAGCATAACTGTACCTTGGATCAATGTGAGATTGGTTGGGGTTCAACTACAGTCCATACCGAAGTTAATTTGGAGTAGGCTAGTCTCTTTAGCGGCTTAATACATTGTATGTTTAATCTGGACTAGGTCCCGGGGTTTTTCTGCATTTGCGGTTTCCTCGTTAACAAACTTTCTGGTGTCTGTGTTATTTCGTTTCCGCATTATATTTTTATATAATTAAAATAATACATGTTGTGCGTTTTTCAATCGATTAGAATATCCGACCTTATTGGTTGTTGATTTAAATCGATTGACACTTGGATATTGGTCTTTGGCACCATCCAAGTTATCTCTCTTTGATTAGACCCGCGAATCATATTTGCTTGAGTTAATCAAATCGAGAGATTGAGATAATAACTCATTGAGTATTTTCTATTGATTGAGTCTAACTGTCTAGTTGATTCTCTAGAAAACAACTCGGAGTTGTCCATACAGATTGATAATCGAAATATTGGGTGAGGTTGTTAGACCCCCCGCATTTTCAATATCATCCAAATGAGGGCTAAGGCTGGTATCCTCGATATCCTCCATGTCCTCGTCACATGGTACTCCCTAACAGCCTTAGGATCCTCTTCCAAAGCATCAAGATCAATAACATCCTTCAATTTACCCTTCCTCTGGGAAGACTATAAAGAAACACATACGATAGCTAAGAATCAGGGGCAAGGTTCTAAGAAACTTGCAAACACAAAGGTATGATAATGATCCTTACCTACGCAGGTGTTTCAACCAAATATTTTCTCTTCCTAATCCGTGTGGCTACAGAGTTACCAGCAGAGCCCGAAGCATCCCCAGCAGAAGAAGCAGGGGTAGGATGCAAAACGAAACCATCAGAAAAGCAGATAAAGATATCAAAGCACACAAAGATATCAAAGCAGACAAAGATATAAAAGAAAACAAGGATATCAAAGCAGACAAAGATGTCAAGGCAGACAAAGATATCAAAGCAAACGAAGATATTAAAATCAAAGGTACCTCATGAGAAGCAGCAGGATTAAAAATCCAAGGCCAATACCCATCATACTTCTCGGGAAAAGAACGAGCTGAACTAGGGATAGAGGTATCCGCATTGGTGAATCCGTAGGCCCAAGAACCAACCACACGAACAGGAGTACGAGCCCAGCGATCATCATGGTCAAGACGGATGCGCTCATTCTTCGGAAAAGGCAGCCTAGCAGAATAATGGATGGTAGTCAAACTAGTCTTATCAATATCCTCCAACAAACAAAGGCTATTACCCTCCCTGATTTTCTTGGCAGTAACATGGATACGATGAGGACCGACACTCCAAGGAAGAAGATTACTCTTCTGAATAGCATCAACATACGTAGTATTGAAGTTGGCAGGGGTATAATCATCCCGCTTAGATTTTCCCTTAGAAAAGGGGTCATAAGAGTCCAGAGTTTTTTTACCCTTGATATGGTACCAGCTCTCACGAAGGGCACGCCAGAAATTACCAACATATTGCATAACTCCTCTAACCTGAGTCTTGTTTGCTGGATCATCCCTCGAAGAAAAAATGTCATAGTAGAAGGGATCATTTCTACTAAACAAAGGGAGGAGCATACATGTGGCCAATTGGCCAACACTAATAAGAATGTTATTCTCATCATAAGGAAAATCCCGGATGAGAGACTCAGTAAGAACATCAGGGCCATTAACGAAGGAAACCTCGAATTTATGAAGACGAAAAGACTTGGTAATATCAGCAGTAGACAAGTGGGAAAAGCTATCTTTGTCACGCAGTTGGAGCCTCTGAAGCTCATAGTAAGGATGAGGAGGAGGAAGGTCTCTAGAAACAACTTCTTCAACCTCAAGGTCCGCAACCTCCTCAGCACTACACCAAATTCCCGGATTCGTAACAGGAATTCGTAACGGCTTTGAGGCCGTTATAAATTTCCGGTTACAAAAAATTAGTAACAGGCTCAAACCGTTACTATTTTTTAAAAAATTCTTAATAAGCCTAAGCCGTTACGAATTTTTTTACAGGCGTGCCAGCCACACGCTTCGCCGCACCTGGTCGTAACACCTTGAGTCCGTGAGTGTGCCATTCACACGCGTACTGTTTTGTTTCCACCCAAGATCAATAACATTAGAGGATATTTCCTCCCCGTGCGTGATTTTTGTATACCCTAATGAAATCAGATCGAAGTTTTCATTTTCTCTTTTTTCTCTTCTGCTCTCAGCCTCTCTTCTTTTCTCTCAGCTGATGAAACATGAAACCAGATGAGTTTCTGCTCTCATCCTCTCTTCTCTTCCTCTTAGCCTATGAACCAGATCAAGTTTGATGAATCAGTTTTGATTCAGTTTAGCTTCTTCATCATCTATAATAGGATTTTTAGGGCTTCATCAATCGATTTTTGGGTTTCCGTCTGTCATTTTTTCGATTTTAGTTTGTTCGTCGGAGTTCGAACTTGGAAGAACTGGTCTTCACTCTTCTTTAATCATGAGAAAGCACATGTTCTACTTTGTTTAATTTAGGTATCTATTTTTTGTTTTGATTTCGAATTATTTTCAGCTATATTTAGTTTTTTTTTTTTTAGGGTTTCAAAGTGATAATTGATTTAGGGTTTTTTATTCAATCGATTATGAGAATTGGGTTTCTGATTTAGGTCTTTTTATTCAGATTTATTTTTAGATACAGATGGGAATGAAGTTTACTGAGAAGCTACCAGGGGTTGGGATTGCTCCTGCTAGTGTTGATGGTGTCGTCCTAACAACTTCTAAAGGTAATTTTGATGTTTTGGGTTATTGGTTATTTTTAGTATTCTACAATATTAACTCAAATCTCTTGTGAGAGTGTCATTTGCAGTCTATACTCTTAATTAAAATCCATTGGAGAAAAAGTAGCAAGAAGAAGATTTTGCAGTATTGGGTATAAACCTTAATCTCTTGCTTATTTTTTTTTCTCTGCTCGTTGTAACAAAATCATGGTTGTTTTATCTCTGGTTCATATATGTGATTTAGGATATGGAACTAGCTTATGCTTTTGCTAGTTCTTTTTTCTGGATTTTCCAGAGCAGTTTAATTCTAATTGTTAATGTTGTTGTCTAGCTTAATCTTGTTGTATACTTTGAGATGATGTTTCATTATAAGTCTTGCAATGTTTTTTAAACTATATGTTTGGAAGCTTATAGAATGGGCCTTTCATTGAGAAGCAGCTAGCTACTGGTTTTTGCTTCAACATGTCAATGATTTTCCAGGCCTTTTTTTTGTGTACGAGTGTTGACACCCCAATTTCGCACCTTCTATGGGAAAATATCAGTATTACACATCCAAACCCGGGTGTTCTTGCTATCACATTGAAGAGGAGGAAAATACGAAGTCAATGGCGAAAGAACGTAATTATTCTGAGTTCGTATGAAGAAGTTATGGGCAAAACAAAACTCAGGAGAAGCTAAGGGGAAGTCAAGTTTAAAGCAACCACTAGAGGGAGTCAGGTCTTTTACAATAGGGGTGGGTGCCAAAATACAATAGTACTAAAGGCACCTGATTTATTACTAAGGGCACTTCTTCTTCTTCCTCATGAAGAACATGAGTGTTTTTGATGGTGGTCATCATGATGATCACGATGGTGATGGATTTTGATGAACAATGATTTTCGATTTCGAATACATCACTAGGTTCCTAGGGACGATATGGAGCTTGGGTAGGAGCCTGATTTCACATCAATCATGTTCTTGATGCGGTGAACAGTAACAATAACGGTGAACAGTAACAGTACGGTGGGACCCACATGTCATAATCATGTTTGTTAACTTCCGCACAAAATTGAAAAAAAAATGAAGAAAAAAAGCAGAAGAAGAAAAAGACGAAAAAAAGGACGACGAAGTTTTTTTATTCAACACAATCAGCCCGGATTTGGCGGAGAGTTGGTGAAATTTTCCTATAAATAGAGATCGAACTTCTCATTCAACAGAGACTCAAATTCACTCAACAATACTTCACAAACAAAAACATTTCTTCCTTTACTTTAACAAGGTTTCCACCCAAACCACACAACAACTAAGGTTTCCACCCAAACCACACAAAACTAGGTTTCCACCCAAACCACACCACAACACAAGGTTTCCACCCAAACTGTAACCCAAAAATCTAGGTTTCCACCCAAACCAAGAAGAATTATTGTTTCTCAAATAGAAAATATTTCTTTTCACATGTTCCAAGTCTCCATGTATTGTGCCATTTAATCAAAGAGAAATCAAATATCCTTACTACATAATAGTTATCATTGTCTTGTGCATTTATAGTTCATTTTGAGAAAACTCAAAAAATAAGAAGATTAAATCAAGTATTGTCTTTAAGTTTTTAAAAGATTAGCATTAAATTGCTAGTACTTTAACTACTTTCAAAGATACTTAACTAAGAGGCAATCGTCGTAAGAATCCTTTCAAATTTAAATATCATATTTCAAGTATATTAATTACCTATCTCTTCGGTAAATTATGTAGTCATACGGGAACGGAATGGTTTTCCATTTCGTAGTAACACCGCGACTACTCTTTGCGTTACATAAAAAATTATGTTTTATTATTAATTTTCCAAGTGGGATAAATCAAAGTTTGGGTATAAAGCGGAATTCCCTCCCACATTAGACCCATTGTCAAAAAATTAAGGTTTGCATTAATTCTATTTTTATTGAGCTAATCTGCAGGTTAATTGTTTAATTTTGAAATTTCATTCAAATTTCTTCTCAAAAAAACCAAGGTTTCCACCCAAACCACCAAACAAGATTTTCCACCCAAAACCACTAGAAAAAAAGGTTTTCCACCCAAAACCACCACAAAACAAGGTTTCCACCCAAACCACCAAAAAAACACCATCAAAAACCCAAACCACAACAAAAACACGGTTTTCCACCCAAAACCACCAAAAAAAAGGTTTTCACCCAAACCACAAAACAAGGTTTCCACCCAAACCACAACAAAAGGATCAAAAAACTAAGGTTTCCACCCAGACCACCACAAAAGAAAAACCACCATAAAAGAAAGAAACCACATCTCCATAGTCCAAGTTCCACCCAACTTCTAACTATGTCTCTTTTCTAAATAGCTCATGCATGAAAATCTATTCTCAATAAATTATAAACATTTTCCCCTTTAATCATGATGTAGAGGCCAATCTTATGATTGGGCAGTTGATGGGTGCCTAACACCTTCCCATCACGTACTAGAATCTCCTTACCCAGACTCTCTGATAGAAGACCATAAACATGACAGTCATAACTAGGTTTTGTTTTCCTCAAAAGAATTCAAACTAGTTAAAAGGGTCCTGACTCCCTTTAGTCATGTGGCGACTTCAAAACATATCCCTTTTCCTTGCAGAGTTATCCCACTTACTAACGAACTAGTGAGAAGCTACCTCTGTTCGACCTTGTCCGGTGAACATCCACGAACGGATTCGCACATAGACTTCCCCATGTGACAATTAAGGATCGTAATAGTCCATCTCTCTAGGCACGTGCTCTCCCTCGATTTCTACAGTGGCGACTTCACTGGGGACAAAGAATAGTCCGACACTCGACCCGTGCTACATGCCTCGATTTCTACAATGGCGACTTCACTGGGGACAAAGAATAGTCCGACACTCGACCCGTGCCGACCCTCAATTTCTACAATGACGACTCTACTGGGGAATAAATAAGAGATTCGACTTGAAAAATGATTAAAGGGAAAATGTTTTTTTTACTAATATTTATTTGAGAAAGGTTCATATTTCAGGTACCATCGTTGGTTGTGAACCATCGAAGCTTATGGCTCCTACAACTAGAAGTGTTACCAGAAAAGATGCTGCCACATCTGTTAAAGTGTATTTCCGCAAAGGAATCAAGTCCTCAAGACCGAATAAGTCTTTTAATAAGGATGACGTTCCTAAAAAAAATCATCGAAAGCATGTTATCAACTTAAAAGAATGTTACAAATGAATTCCTCAACCGTAAAAGGAGTTTCAAGTATCGTATCTACTCCGCCATGAAGAAAGTAATATCTTATAAGGATAAGTTGAAAAGATCTGAGAAAGCTCTATTCAAACTAGAAGCTCAACTCAATGATATTTTAAGTCTCTCTGATAATGAAGAGGATTTCCCAATGAAACAGCAGAGGATGTCATAACTCCTTCCGACACCAAAGCATTAATGGTTTCAACAAACACGTGCAACCACGTAACTTAAACAAAGGAGATCTTATGCTCAAAGAAATGTCCAATCAAGCATACCGACCCAAGGGTAAAATTCAAACCAAAATGGGAAGGTCCGTTCATTGTCAAAAATATTTTTCGGGGAATGGCAGTATAATTTATGGACCTAGATGGAGAAGAACATCCAAGGAAATCTACGAATGTAGATCAACTCAAGAGGTATTATGCCTAATCAAGGGCAACATTCCATCATACCTAATCTCTGCACCTCCTCAAAAGATCAACTGGTTTGTCAGCACTTATCATCGTTTTCTACTTTATCAACTTGTTTTCAAAAAAAAAAAAAGTTTAATTGAGTTTCAATATTTCTGACGTTTTGTTTTCAAAAAAAAAATGCCGATGATGAAAGCCTTAGGATGATATTGTGCTATGCACACACCGAATAGGCAACTGAGGCAAAAGGTTTTGAGTGTTATTTCAAGCCTAATCATGTTCTAACCATGTTTTAAGCTTTTGTGAATGACGAGTTATCTGAGTTATGGTCTTTCCGCCGGAGTCAGCGATCTGCAAAGTCAGTGCAAGTCAAACCAAAGACAATAGCACCACTAGAAAGAAAATATTTCATTCACAAATGGAGGACTTAAAAGATCTTCGTATACAACAATGAAAAGCATGAACACTTACTCATATGAAGGATACATGATCAGATCGAGAAAAAAAAAGAACAACAACAAAAGAAACAAACAAAAGAAAATAAAAAAGAAGAACAACAACAAAAAACAAAAAAATGATCTGACGGCGAACCAAAGAAGAAGAAATGGAAAACAAATAAGGAAAGGGGATGATTTTATCTATGTCTAGACCGAGATTCAATTTCTTCACCATTTCCCATTGATCAAAACCAATGTGTGATAGTGGTAAAAGTGCCCATGTGACACGCTTGATCTAGACATCTTCATCCCAGGCAGATCATCCATACTTGTCAGAATAAATCTAAATCTAAATCTGATTTCAACTTTGAAATCTGGATTTATCTTTGTACGTATTTTGAAGCTGCATATGGAACGATCTCGCATATTTCCCTAAATCATCAGATCTTCATCTCCGAGCCGAACATTAGTCTGGATCTCAAGATGCACTATCATCAAGCACAAAAAGAAGAGGATTCATACAGATCTATACTGAGATTCCACTAAAGACATCTCACTTCAGTTAACACTACTTCAGGAAGCACTTTATCCATCCGCTCAAACGTTATCTTGCATACTCCACCAATAAATGATTACTACGGCGATAAACCAAACAAGCAGAAAGTAGAAGAACATGAAGACGGTGATTAAGAAAAGAAAGATCGAAGTCCAGATCTAGCACATACAAGAAGGATCTGATGAAAAGATGGAGGAAAGAGGCGGATGTGTAGAGAAAAGAAGCATAAGAAGAAGAAGTTGAGGGTCGAGGAAGAAAAAGACGAAGTATATAAAACGGAAGATTAGGGCTCCATCAAACTACTTTTCGGGAAAACCAAAATGAAGTCCATGACCCGCCGGGTTTCTCCAACTATTAGGGTCATTCATCCGATCCGCTAGCTCCTTTTCCCTGTATCAAAAAAAAAAATGCAGTCTACCTCGTAAAGAAGTCGAAGCGTGGACAATTCGTCAGAAAGAGTATCAATACGTGCCTGCCTCCCTAAGGATTTTCTATTGATTTTATCATGCCTCAACATGATCCCGTACATCTCATTCACCACCGAATTCAATTGGCGCTCACTTCTATCCACCAAACTGAGCAAGTATTCTTGAAGAGGCCTGGAAGCCTAAAACGAGAAATGAGTTAATAAAAGTATTAAGTCATTAAGGCAAAAAGGGTAGAGTAGCAGGGATACCTCGGGAATATCGTCCGGGAGAGGTAACCCAACAATGTTTTCACGGTCAAAAGAGCCACCTTCAATTGGAACCACATTTGAAGTTCCAAAGATAGTTATTTGGAAGTCCCATGTTGGAAGAAGATGGCCGAGACTCATTAATGGAACTTGTGGAGAAGGAGCATTGCTTGAAGAGCCCATCAATAATGGACGAGGGGCAAAACCTGGATCACCCACTACAAGATTCTCTCGGCAAACTTGGATAGAAATAGGTGGCCCTAAATAAACCAATCTCCAATATGAATCGAAATTCATTCCACGATCAATTGAATCTTCATAAGAACCTTGCGATTGGCGTGAAATCTCATCCATATCTCTAAGTGATGCATAAGGAAAACATGTATCGTCAGGAGGAAGAAAACGGGGTGTAGCATCTGGTTGACTAATTTGCCGCCCAAATATGTCACCAAGATACCAAGCACAGTAATCTGGGCCTCGTAGCAAGTACCGAAGCATGCTAGACGACATGGCATGAATGGTTCTTTGATCACGCCGAATCAAATAATATTTCCAAGGGTCCCACCAAATCTGCGATCAAAATAAAGGTATACATATATAATATATATATATATATATATATATATAAGTATTTTCTTACAGATTCAACCGTCGCTTCCTCCAAAGAAAGGCGTGTATATGCAGTCGAGTAAATTCGAAGTGCACATTTCCATCTAGACATTCGAGGAAATATTTGACTATTGGAGAAGCTTGTATCAAAAGGAGGGAGACTGGTGGGAAAATACTCATAACACCAATACTGTTACGAAAAAAAAAATCAAAAAAAAAAAAGGTCTAAGATCAGTCGGCCTAAAGCAAGGAGAAATGTACTCACATTCAAGACGGGACAGAATCCACATAAGGCTTTTGTTTGAAGGCGTGTTGCTCGGGTTAGATAGGTGTAAAGTCGCGCCATCACACAACTTCCCCAATCGTAAAAACTTACTAAATCAAGGTCAGAAAATGCTGCCAGGTAGCCTGATTTGATATAGCCACTAGAAGAGCTAAGGAAGGTATGACCTGCAACAAAAATCAGGAAAGCTCTGGTAACCTCAATAACTTTAGCATCCTATTTTGAAGCGTCGGCAGCGAGATCCATCTCAGGGACCGAGAAATTCATCTTCAAGCCAGATAAGCTGACGTAACAATTCTTAGGGAAGATATCCCCACAGTGTGGTACCAACATATTTTGGACATTCTCCTCTGTGATGTTTACACCCAACGGGACAGGATCTCCTACCCCTACACGGATGCCAGTAATCATGTAGAAATCCAGAGGAGTGATGGTTAACTCACAGTATGGCAGGTGAAATAAATTAGTATCACCCCACCATCGCTCTGCCATGATTAAAGCATTCTCACCATCATGAAACGGTTCCAAAGCTTCAATAAAGTCGTACCAACCGATCTGTTGTACAAGCTCACGTACACATTTGCATCGTCTCAACACTAGCCACCATTCTGTTATGCCAGTAGTCCCTTCACGAAAATGCGCCCAAGCGTAATTCTATGAAAGAAAGCAATGGCTGAGAAATAACAAAAGAAAACATGGAAAGCGAAGAAGAAAAATTCGATCAACAAGGAAACTTACAGGGTCTTCCCGGATTTTTGCAGAAACATGATTATCCACGTCATGTGAAACCCCAACTTTTTGTCTTTTACGTACCGGCGGCAAAGGAGGACGAGCAGAGAAAATGTCAGAAGGCTGCCCAGATGTCATCTTGAAAGACAAAACAATAAAAACAAATGGAAGAAGAAACCCCTAGATAAACAATCATCTTCCCCCCGGTCTTATAAAGAACGAAAAGTACTTCCTTCTTCAGGAAGCTTGGAATAAAATGACGACCCTTTCCAAAAAAAGGGTATATTCTGCAAAGGAAAATCAATCGTATCAAGTCAAGGCACGACACACCGAATAGTTGTGACCTCAAAACATAATCTGCAATGGACTGCATAGTGCAAGGACCGACGCCTCCTAGGAAATCGACGAAGCTTAACCAGGGCAAACCTGGCCAATGTCATAAATTTCTACATCAACAATTGGATCACCGTTCATCAACTTTTTCAACTATTCAATCGGCTCAAACAAAGGGCAATCCAACTGAATCAACCGCAAAGGTTCCAAAACATCAAGAAAATGCAACTGACAAGCTCAACCGGGGCAAACCTGGCCAATGTTAGAATTTTTTTCGTCAACTTTTTTAACTATTTCAATCGGCTCGAACAAAGGGCAATCCAACTGAATCAACTGCAAAGGTTCAAAAACATCAGGAAGATAGAGCTGACAAGCTTAAATGGGACAAACCCGACCAACGTCAGGACACTTCATCAATAACAAACAGAACGCGAAATCAGGCCTATGACTTTGTTCGCCAACCGCGAGCGATTACTCTCAAAGAGGGGCAACTGTTGACACCCCAATTTCGCACCTTCTATGGGAAATTATCAGTCTTACACATCCAAACCCGGGAGTTCTTGCTGTCACATTTAAGAGGAGGAAAATACGAAGTCAATGGCGAAAGAACAGAATCATTCTGAGTTCGTATGAAGAAGTTATGGGCAAAACAAAACTCAGAAGAAGCTAAGGGGAAGTCAAGTTTAAAGCAACCACTAGAGGGAGTCAGGTATTTTACAATAGGGGGTGCCAAAATATAACAGTACTAAAGGCACCTGATTTATTACTAAGGGTACTTCTTCTTCCTCATGAAGAACATGAGTGTTTTTAATGGTGGTCATCATGATGATCACGATGGTGATGGATTTTGATGAACAATGATTTTCGATTTCGAATACATCATTAGGTTCCTAGGGGCGATATGGAGCTTGGGTAGGAGCCTGATTTCACATCAATCATGTTTTTGATGTGGTGAACAATAATATCGGTGTGAACAGTAACATCGGTGTGAACAGTAACATTAACGGTGGGATCCACATGTCATAATCATGTTTGTTAACTTCCGCACAAAATTGAAATAAAACGAAGAAAAAAAGCAGAAGAAGAAAAGGACGACGAAGTTTTTCATTCAACACTATCAGCCCGGATTTGGCGGAGAGTTGGTGAAATTTTCCTATAAATAGAGATCGAACTTCTCATTCAACAGAGACTCAACTTCACTCAACAATACTTCACAAACAAAAACACTTCTTCCTTTACTTTAACAAGGTTTCCACCCAAACCACACAACAACTAAGGTTTCCACCCAAACCACACAAAACTAGGTTTCCACCCAAAACACAACACAACACAATGTTTCCACCCAAACCGTAATCCAAAAATCTAGGTTTCCACCTAAACCAAGAAGAATTATTGTTTCTCAAATAGAAAATATTTCTTCTCATATTTCCAAGTCTCCATGTATTATGTCATTTAATCAAAGAGAAATCAAATTTCCTTACTACATAATAGTTATCATTGTCTTGTGCATTTATAGTTCATTTTGAGAAAACTCAAAAAATAAGAAGATTAAATCAAGTATTGTCTTTAAGTTTTTAAAAGATTAGCATTAAATTGCTAGTACTTTAACTACTTTCAGCATACTTAACGGAAGCAGGCACTCGTCGTAAGAATTCTTTCAAATTTAAATATCATATTTCAAGTATATTAATTACCTATCTCTTCGGTAAATTATGTAGTCATACGGGAACGGAATGGTTTTCCATTTCGTAGTAACACCGTGACTACTCTTTGCGTTACATAAAAAATTATGTTTTATTATTAATTTTCCAAGTGGGATAAATCAAAGTGTGGGTATAAAGCGGAATCCCCTCCCACATTAGACCCATTGTCAAAAAATTAAGGTTTGCATTAATTCTATTTTTATTGAGCTAATCTGCATGTTAATTGTTTAATTTTGAAATTTCATTCAAATTTCTTCTCAAAAAAACCAAGGTTTCCACCCAAACCACCAAACAAGGTTTTCCACCCAAAACCACCACAAAACAAGGTTTCCACCAAAACCACCAAAACAACACCATCAAAAACCCAAACCACAACAAAAACACGGTTTTCCACCCAAAACCACCAAAAAAAAAGGTTTTCACCCAAACCACAAAACAAGGTTTCCACCCAAACCACAACAAAAGGATCAAAAAACTAAGGTTTCCACCCGGACCACCACAAAAGAAAAACCACCATAAAAGAAAGAAACCACATCTCCATAGTCCAAGTTCCACCCAACTTCTAACTATGTCTCTTTTCTAAATAGCTCATGCATGAAAATCTATTCTCAATAAATTATAAACATTTTCCCCATTAATCATGAAGTAGAGGCCAATCTTATGATTGGGCGGTTGATGGGTGCCTAACACCTTCCCATCCCGTACTAGAATCTCCTTACCCAGACTCTCTGATAGCAGACCATAAACATGACAGTCATAACTAGGTTTTGTTTTCCTCAAAAGAATCCAAACTAGTTAAAAGGGTCCTGAATCCCTTTAGTCAGGTGGCGACTTCAAAACATCTCTCTTTTCCTTGCAGAGTTATCCCACTTACTAACGAATTAGTGAGAAGCTACCTCTGTTTGACCTTGTGCGGTGAACATCCACTAACGGATTCGCACATAGACTTCCCCCTTTGACAAATTAGGGATCGTAATAGACCGGCGCTCTCGACCCGTGCTACAGGCCTCGATTTCTACAGTGGCGACTTCACTGGGGACAAAGAATAGTCCGGCACTTGACCCGTGCCGACCCTCGATTTCTACAACGAGTATTTATATTGGGTGTCCTTTTTGTTTTGACGACGCTTAGGCTTGGTTTATTAAATTTCGGGAAGCCTTCACGAAAGGCATGTCCAGTTTGATTGTTATATTGGTTTTCTAAATTGTTAAGTTGGTTGTGTAAGACTTACCAGATAGTTTGATGATTACTAGTTACGAGTCTGAAGAACAACACTGAGGTCAGTAAATGTTTGTGTATATGTATACAGGTGATAGGTGCAATGACAACCGACCAACAGGCGTGTGTTCTATGAAAAAGGGATCTTCCAGGAGGTCAGTGGAGATGCTCTGGGGATGTAAGGAAGGAGTGTGACGAGCAAGGTTTTCCAATGAAGCAAGGGGTGTTGACTTCAGGCAGAGTTAGGCTCCTGTGATATAGAGGTACATAGAATGTGAATATGATTGTAGTTTGAGTTGTTCGTTTGTAATTTCTTGGTCTTTATTGATTTGCCTAGTTTTGTAATTTTGCTAGTCTTTTCTTTTCAGGAACTCGTCAGTATTCTTCTTGTGCGATGACTACAAGGAAGAAGAGCTATAAGTAGAGGCTAGAAATGTCACAAAAATATCATCTTTTCACCAACATCAAAGTGCCCACAACCTGTTCGGTGAAATGCTCGACAGAAAAGAAAATGCATAGAGGTTCTTATCCCATTCCTTGCATGTTTTATGAATTTTGATATGATGAATTTATAAGAGTGTGTTAAAATTATTGGATTGAATTGCATTCAGTTGTGTTGGGTTCATGAAAGGGAATGCATATTTTCTCCGCTGTTTTAACATAAGAGTTTCTTTCACCATTAATATTTAATTTACTTCTTGTGTTGCTGAGCACAATTTGGTATAGCTGCTTGCATGCATTCAATGAAACTTCTACCAGTCATGTCGTTACACTGACTACTTGTATAGCTCTAAATGATTTGCATTGTTTCTGTATCCGTAACTATTTACCATGTGAAAGTGGATGTGTATAATCAAGGCAGTGGTTACAATTTATCGTGGAAAGATATATAAATTATTGGTTACTTTACATTTTCCCCTCACCTTCAGTTGCTGTATATCTTGAGTTTGTTTACATATTCATAAACATTTGGTGTTTCAATTTATGCAGCTTTGAGTCATTAGCTTATTCTAGTGCTAAATAGTTTAACCTTCATAGGATTCCTCTTTGTAGGCTACACCGACCATCAATTATTTCACATCGCTAGGCTCAACACTTGGTCGTATATTGGTTTTCGATTTGAAATTTAAATGAGTTCGGGTAGCTTTGGATTTCTCTTTAGCTCTCAACTTCTTAAGTGCTCACAGACAGAAATTCCACTTGAATCATTTTTAGTCGACCCTTGAAAGCACTGGACTATATATGAGAAACGTAACCAATGCAACTGCGTATCGGTATACTATATTTAGAAAATGTTGGGATTTTCTTTGGCTTTGTCGGAGTTAATTTTCATCTCTTAATTTTATCCCTGTTTGGATGGACATAAATAATTTAGTTGCTTTATTTCTGAAATGGATGAATGGTTTTAGTAGCATGTTGATTTTCCTGTAAAATCCCATAACTAAATTAGGCTTCTTAATATTAAGTAAAATGACTTGGCCAAGGGATAATTAATGTCATCTTAAAGATAGATACGTTTGAGTTTGTGCACTAGTTGTTTTAGTACTTTTGTTTAGTATCTTTTCAAGTGGCTACACACCCTGACCTTGCTTAGATGGTTGATAAATGAGCTTCACATTTCCTTTAGCTTTAAAAAGTAATACAAAGAAGTAAGTTCTGTTTACATTTGAATTATTTTCTGTCACTATTCTTATTTTCTTACTTGAGATGATGGTCGGTGCCCATATATAATAGTTGGGTTTGATGTCGAAGGTGGCAGTAGTAAGACTTCTTTCAAGGGGCATCTATTTTTCTTTTCTTGGAATTGTATATTCTGCGTTCTACGTTATGAGTTTATGTGATGCATATCCTTAGTAGAGTGTCTGTATTCGTAGGGACATCAGGGGCATCTATTTTTATTGTGGATTTTCATCTAGCTTGTTGTCACAGGGGACTGGACCTTACCTCTCAAGGTATTTCCTTATTCATGTAGATCGATAAAGACTTCTTTAGTTTTTATCGGACATCACATGGATCTTGTATTCTTGAAACCTGTTGCTCATTGCCAACTTGTGTAGAACCTCCAAAACAGGTGACAAAGGCTATTACATGGTACCGGTCGCCATCTTCACAGTCGTCTTCATCAAGAAATCGCCTCACTTCAGCATCGAGAGATGATGGCTATGGGAGCGGGAGTGACTTTAATGAAGAGTTTTCAATGATCACAGGAAGTCACTCGTTCACCTTGGACAGACTGTACACATGGAAAATGATGCTCTATGCTGAAGTGAAGGTAATTGTTATGATCGTTTTGATGATAATAGTGGATATTGTGTTAACATTTAGGCACCCCCTGTGCAGCATATACAGTTTTACTTGTATTAAACAAACAAAAGAGTGTTTACCCAAACTCTGGTTCAAATCAAGGTAAACATTTCAGCTGTTTCATGTTGATTATCATTTCTTCAAAGTACTGTGTTTTTTTGTTGTCGAATCTCTGATAACAGTTTATGGTGATTGCTTGTGCAAACTCAAGAGAATGCCCCTACTAGCTTCTTTGGGTGTTAAACTGGGAATCCTTTGTTGGGAGAAAAATTGTCTCCTAATTGTCTGCCGGTAATACTTCTTTGAAGACATTGGCCGTTTTCGTCTTTGAAGACATCATTGTAAATGTTTTTGTTGTAATAAGTTGTTGGAAATTGACACCATCATGCTACAAGCCTGCAAGGATAAATTTATAACTTGCTGTGTTACAGAAATTTTGTGTTCAAAGACGAAATTTTGTGTTCAAGGATAAATTCATTACTTCCAACATCTAAGTTTACTTGTCATAATAATGCAGCCTGTTGTATTTTGCAGGATTGCCTACATCGAGTTTTCAGATGCCCAAGCTTTCAAACAAAAGCAAGCCTGCAAAGGATATAATATAATACCCCGATATTCGGCAGTGGTTGGCCGAATGGAAAATAAGTAACGATTTGTCCTTTCCTATCACCGAGGCCTTTTCAGCACATTTGGCTCCAGAGTTGGTAGAAAACTCTGCAGTTAAGTGTGCTCGGGCGGGAGTAATCCAGGGATGGGTGACCATTCGGGAAGTTTCTGCTGGATTACTGCAGCGATGCCCGTTGAAAACCCCACACTGCCGGATAACCGCAGTGGCTAAGTGGGGACAGTATCGGTGGAGGGACGGGTCATTACAAGTTGGTATCAGAGCTCTAGGCTTTAGATCTTGAATGGGACCATGATAAAAAAATAAAATAAATAAATGTTGTATGAATTGCTATTGGATGATTGCTTGACATGGTTGATGTGTTTTTGGCTTAATATTATGCATATTGATTTGTCGGAATACGTATAATAGTTATGTGTGTGTTAAAGTGGATATTGATTTTTGAATTTTATTATTTACATGATTTTGAGATACTAAGCATGTTCTAAACTTCGGGACGAAATTTCTTTTAAGGGGGTAAGAATGTGATACCCGGTAATTTTTTTAACCATATTTTAGGTTCCCTATTGTGGCTCATCTGACATAAAATATATAAAAGCCCAAATATGTAAATTTATAATCAAATAGTTAGCTCATAAAATCTTTATTGTGCCATTTAAAAATAATATTTGACTCTTTAACTTTGTGTAGAAGGAAAAATGTAATAAATAGTTATAATAAATTATTTACTAAAATAAAGTGAATGCTAGTACTTACTTGATTTGTTAAACATGTTTCATCTCTTAGTAAGATAAACAAACAGCTGACGTTCACAAATGTTTTCTCTTTAGCTTTTCCATAATTCCACATATAGCAATTTGACAGTATAATTTGAAGGTTTTGTTCCATGAAAACCATTTAATAATGCATTTAATGAAATACAGTTGAAATATAATGCATCTAAAGTCAGACTAACTTGTATCTCTGCTTGTCTTCTCTTAGAATCTTTAATATCGTTTTATGTGTGTATCCTTGTGGGGTTGTTTATATTTCATGTCTTCGATTCTTCAATGTTATGAGTACTTATTGCAGCTTATCCAATCCAAACAGATATTTGGATTTGATGATTTGGTTGAAGCGATAAAAAAAAAATAGAAAAGAGAAGAAACATATATTTGCCCCTTGGTGTTTCGAAATTAATGATAAATATGTTACGAACGGGGAAAACACGGGAGGACATTTTCGTAATAAAGGGGGGCCACAGTTGAAAAGTCCCCCTTTTCTTTATTATAGTATAAGATTGACGTGGATTATGCCGCTGGTAACAAGTGCAAGATAGTTAGTCTGTTAGGCTTAGTCCTATGGACTAGATATTTAGCTGCTAGATTGGCCATCCACGTCAGATTAGGCAACCTCCTGACTCTTATGGGATGGCCAATCTAGCCGCGAAACGCCTAACAATTCGACGTCCAACGCTTAACCATTCGGCGCTACATGTTTTATTCTCTAGAAAAAACTGATTATTTAATATTTCTCTCTCCCCTTTTTTCTTCTCTCTCTACCTTTACATCTCTCTCCCACTTTTTTTCTTCTCTCTCTACCTTTTCCTCTCTCCTCTCTCCCTCTTTTTCTTCTCTCTATTTCTTCCTCTCTCCCACGTTCAAAAACTTTATTTCCTTCTTTTTCTCTCTCACTTCTTCTCTTTATACGAAAAAAATAATATGTAGCGCCGAACCATTCGGCGTTTGGACCACTTTTTGAGCGTCACACCATTCGGCGTTTCAATCTCGCCGATAGTGAGACTGCGAGCAAATGCTAAGAGAGAGAAATAGCCAGATTGAGTGTTAATTTTTTTCTCACACTTTTTTCATAATTTGCAACAATTTTTGGCAAATCTAACACTCCAAACTCTCTCATAGGACTTAGCCTTAGTTGTTTGTGGAAAGTCCTGAACCTGCTTACTTTGTTTGGTATTTTGCCATGGTATTTTTGTTTTGGATAGGGTGCAAGTCATACTATTCATCTCATTGCAATAGGTAACTGACTTGGTTGACAAATTTCCTGACAGGATCCATTTCTTTTGTTCTGCTACTTTGTTATTGCAGCTGCTATTTTTTTTTTCAGGGTTGAATAACTACCGACCCACCCTTGGGGTTTTCTATGTTACTTGATCAATAGCGTGAAGACGAAGTTTGAAGAACCCAATAGTAAAAACGCTACATAACAAGGTTATCAATTTCTGCCCCAGCGACACAGAGAGGTCATTTTTTTTTCGAAAATCTCTTTTTCATTTCCTTCTTATTTTTTGGTGCATTTCTGATAAGTAGTTATACAGAATAGATAGTAACTTTAAATAAGATGATGTATTGTCAATCATGAATGAATGGTACTGAGAATGACTATCGCTGTCGACATGTACGGGAACTCATGTAATAATAAGAACATTGCAGAAATTGTTACGATAGCTCAAGCTAAAGATAGATGATCTTTAGCTTTGACAGTTTTTTTTGGTGATTCATTATCATTTTTCTCTTCCTTTTCCTATTCTCTGCCACATTCTAAACGGAACCACCAATTGTAGGTTTTATTGGGCAAGAAACACTAATGTAAAACTTTTTGCATATCTTTTCTAACGGTGAATCTGGCGCTCTTTTACAATCTCGAATAATAAGATATGATAACCACTTCTCTTTTGCAATGGGCAGACCTGATTTTACATAGACATTGCTACCATTAGTATGATGGTGAGTGTGGTCCTCTCAATGTCTCCAACTTTCTGATTCTTGCCCATTACATAGAAGAGATAAAGTCCTTGGCACATATCAATTATTTATAACCGGAATCATTACGTAGATAGTACCGCAACCTGAAAGATTACTACTACACAACTGTGCCACGGATCTGGAAAGGAGTGGGATGCGAGAGTCCTTTAAAGCATTATGGTAAACAAAATGGTTTTGGTATGATTTAGTGTGTTGTATCATATTTGTTTCTAGTACGTGCTTGCAGACGATGTGACCTAATAATCCTTTGATAGGTTTCCCAATTGACTGTAGAAGATTTTATTTCTCCTAATATGATTCTCTTGGTTTCATGTACTATTGTGTGTTTTTTCTTCTATTTACTATGTTTAGTGACTAACGTTATTTTGATGCAGAGAGGGTGCCACAGGACTCCAAATTATTGATGCTCTTATTGCCAATAGCTCAACATAACTTCACAGTAACTACAAACTACTAAGATTTATATACTCTTTGTAGTTTAGCCCATGTAGACTTTCTCCCAAATTCATGCACCAGAACCAGCAACGGATTGCAACTGAGAAGAAATGGTTAATTACTTTCTTCTCCGTAGCCTTCTTTTCCTTCTTTTTTAAAGTTTTTTATTCATCTCTGCAGTATCTGATTTCACAACTCTCAGATCAACATCGTCAACCCAATTTTCATCTATTTAAACTGCAGCAGAGATTGGTAATGGTGGTGTTCAATATACACCATCTTCTCCACCAGCCTTCGCTCATTACAACTCTGGAGTTAGAGGTCAAAAAGGGGCCAAGTTACACAACCCTCGCTCATGCTTCCAGATTGCACTTTGAACTGCAGGACTTCTAATGCCTCACATGTAGCCTTAGATCTAAGAAAAATTATCTTTCTTTGCTAAAAGATTCTAGGGAATAAAAATGTGATAGGCTGGATTGAGAAGACGAAATAAATTACTCCTCTAATTGTGGTATTCCACTGCTTTTTAATACTTTTGAAAGCTTTTATTGCAACACTAATTTTGTTTACACTTACATTATTTATTGAAACTTAGTCCAACAAGGCTTTTTAACTGCTTGCAGGTCTCCAACACTGTCATGGAGGAGGAATTTTACACCTGAGTTCCAACCTGTTAATTTTTGTTGCACGAAGCTGCTACCCATCTACCGTCTCTATACACCACCTTCTTACACCCCTATGTGTCATCTCCATCTACCATAGATTTCTTCCTCACCCTACCCCACTTGGAAAAAATAAGGGGTCTGTTCGAAGTTAAACCAAGATATGGTGATTTGGTTCGTGGATAAACATATTATGTTGATCCACTCTGAATGGATCAACTGCTGCAGTTGACACAGTCAGGTTGGATCAACATATGTTGTTGGCACACTGTGCGATATTTGGAAGTTCGAGTTAACTAGAAGAGCAAGTTGTGTCAGTTGCTTGTTTTAGAGTTTTACTATATTTAGAGTTACTTTGTGTTTCTAGAAGTGTGTTTTATTTAGAGTTTGTTTTTATTAGGAAAGTACTTTGAGTGATCGTCAAGTTTGTGAGACTATAAGTAGGCTGTTAAGCCATGAGAGAATGTACACCAAACTGACTATCAACGCATTGTAATCGTTTATTTGCTTTCGTTTGTGCTCTCCTCTCTCTTGCTCGATCCTACATTTGGTATTAGAGTAAGGTGAGAGGAAGAGAGAGGAGAGGAAGAGAGTTAGAGAAATTTAAACAAGTTTTTCATTTTTTGGTAAAATAAGTTGGTTGCGCATCTGGTGATAATAAAAGTTGTGTTTGTGAAGCTAAGAAGAAGATGTTGTGTTGAGTCTGCTCTAACAGAGAAGATGATTTCTCCCGTGAAGGAAAGAAATCTGCAAGATCAATAGAAAACAAAATCTGTTGGAGTTGTAGGGTTCGATGGTTGTTGTGATTGTCGAGTTGATACTGCCATTATGAAGATATGATGAACAGTGAAGTTATTGGCTTGCTGGTATTACTAGAAGTTGATGATGGTGCTTGTTTCGTTGAAACGTGCAAGTCGCTTCCCTATATTTCGTAGGAGTGTTGGATTTTGGAGAACAAGGTTGGGAAGGAACTAGGGCCGTCGCTGGCTATAGGCCAGCTAGGCAATGACTTAGGGCCCCAAAATCTTTGGGGCCCCAAATTGTGTATCTGTTGCTATAGGTTATATTCGAGATCTTTGAAGAATATAAGGATTTCATTTTCTGTTTTGTGTATTGTCAAATACCGATCCAGTTCAAATTGCTTTTTTTTTTCTTAATTACAACAATTAATTTAGCCTTTAGCCTTAAAAGTCGACCCACTAGTTCAATTTTTTTAAGTCCGTACTTTTTCAACTTGGTTTATGTTTGTGATGTTGTTATTGTTGCTAAAATGGTGATTGTTAAATTCTAATTGTCACTTAATTGACATGGTCACACAAATTTGGCATGACTTTTTACAGGTTTATATTTTTTAATTTTTGAAGTGATCAAATATCAATTCCAATCATAGGTTTTACAAAGACAAAATGCACGAGTGATGCTTTTAAAAGACAGACAAAGCTAAGAGCCTAAAAACTTACGAGTTCTATGCGGAAGAAACCATTAATGACTATGACAAAGAATGGGAAAATTTGGTTAATGAGATGGTAAAAAACGGTGATTTGTTGGACAATGATGAGAATACATATCGGAAAAATGAAGAACCGGGAGGGCCAGAATTATCACCTCCAAATACAAATGAGATTGGGGAAGATAAATAGCTAAGGAGGCAAGAATTATCGTCATCAAATACAAATGAGATCGGGAAAGATGAAGTTGAATATGAAGAATATGGACCACTGAATATTTATGATCTGGTAAATTGGGGATTAACGAAAGTTTAAGAGATGTTTCAATAAAGAAAGGTCCAATAAGAGAAACCGATAAGAATTGTTGGTTTCTTTTTAATGGTATAAATGACGATTTCACGTCGGAAAAGGCATGAAGATCGGTTTTGTCATGAGATAAGATATTCCTATTTTATATGTATTTTAGCCTCTCTTTTTTTTGGAAATTCATTTCATTTGTGTATCTGTAATATACTATTTTATAGCAAATCGCTAGAACAAGATTTATTTTTCTTGCATAGGCCCCCATTTTAGTAATTTCGCCTAGGGACATTAAAAACTTTGCTACGGCCCTGCAAGGAACTACAGGACCAAGTTCAAGTCTCTCTTGATTTGGGCTCTGGTTCGTTGGGTTTTAGGGTTCAGTTTGTACTAAATCTGCTCGAGATGTTTCTGAAGTTGGGTTGGTGATGTTGTTTGATGAAAATTTATTGTTCGTAAAGGAAAGAAGAGTTGCAGTCGTGCTATGAAAGATGGGTGATTCGGATTTGGAAATAAGGGTGAGTTATGGAAGGAGCTTCATATCTCGTACACAGAACTACCCATAAATTGATTGACTTTGATCAGAGGCGATGATGATCACGTAGATTAATGATAGAAGATGCTGATGCGAAGAACGAACAGATGGACGCTATGTGATTTAGACAGAGTTTATTCTTTGCAAGTAAACAAGGAAGAAGGTTTGCTGCTGTTATTCAAATTAAAACGAAGAGAATGAGGAGATCGATTCAACATGGCTTGGTGGTTAGTTCTGGTAGTTAACTGGATATTGATCACGCTGTTAGAAAACGAGATTTAAGTTTGGACAAAGGAGTGGTTAGGGTTTCATGACCTAAATAAATAAATAAATATGGAGAAAGTGTTTGGTTAGTGATGAGGAATACATCACAGTTTATGGTAGATGTGTGACAAAAACTGGAACATCTGGCAAGTGTGACAGAATGATGTTACAGTTTGATGAGTGCCAAATATTCCATATTTCTACACCTTTTTATTGGCATTTAACTCATCTTTTGCGTTTTAAAATCATATATTATCCCAAATTCTGTATTTTCTCTGTTTTCAAGAATAAATATTTGTACTAATTAATTTTGTGTTTTTAGGTAGTAAATAAAGCTTGAATGAATTGAGGAGCCAAAAGAGCAGAAAATTGGAGACTAGCGACTATAGAAGAGAAGTTGCAACCCGCTTGTGCATCAGTTGCAACCTGTTTACAAATACATGGGCTTAAGCTATCCAATACCCGAATCTAAACCCGCCTCCATACTGAGTCGTTAGATTGGATCAAGCAGCTGCATCCAATGGCACCTCCACCCGTGCATCAACATTTGTTGCGCCCGCCTAACACCCTAGCCGCCTGCCCCCTTTACCTAATCGACCAAGACAAACGCCCCCCTCTATTTCTTCTTTATCCTTCGACACAATAACCAGAAACCTCAGTTATTCCTCTCCCGACCATTTCTGCTGCAACAACAGTACCAGCAGCTCCTTCTTCTCCCGACCAACCTCTCTGTCACCAGCATATCCACCTTCAACACCTCCTAGTTTCTCTCTATCTCCTTCATAGATTCTTCATAACCCTATAGTCTAGGTTTGAGATAGATATAGTTAGGGTTTTTCATCAAACATCAAATTAATGGAGTTGCAGAGACGAATTAGCATAGGGGACAACCAATTCAGATGTTTTTGTGAGTGGGTCTTCATCTAATCTTTGAATTGAAGTAGAATTGAGAGATATTTGTATAAATAGAGAAGAGGCAGTGTATGTAAAAATCATGCCCGGATTAGCCGGTGCACCAAGTTATAGTTTAATTTTTGTTTTAATCATCTTCAGTATGTTCTAATTCCATTTATTAGGGTTTAGATGAAACCCTGACTCTATGTTATGTCATTCATACTATTTATGTTGCTCTTGAATGTTTAAATTGTTTTAAGATATAATTGAATCTTAGTACGTCAATATTTTGCTTTCACAGTGTATGCCATGTATCCATTGTAGTTAGGATCCCACTGTGTTTATTATGCTGTAACTCAAGCTTAACTAGACTGTTATTGATCCTTAGACTAATTTTGCCCTGAGAAGACAGTTAGTGCTTTGGAAAGATACCTTAGTTGTGATTGAACTATTCATTGGTGAAACACCTTACGTAAGTGGTAGACTTGACACTTCTCCCTTATCTGTTACAAGGACAAGAGTAGTATAATTAGTTGAATGCATAGTATAGGTTAGTGGTGGATTTGAAGGCCCTAGTATCCTCATTCTAATTGTTTTAACTTTCCCTTTGCATCTTTACTTTGCAATCTACTTTATTACTTGTTTACTACCATCACCTTGTCGTATCGACGCAAAACCCCCTTTTGGTTACTCTTTGGTAAAAATCAGTTATAGTAAGACCTTTGGAATCAACTCTACACCCTCCAAGTCTCTGTGGGATCAACCTGTGCTTGCCTTGTGTTGCTTGTCGACACTGTACACTTGCAGTTTATCATTGTAGGTATCTTTCTTTAGCCTACCACAGTTATCAACAGAAGTGTTACTGAAGAATAGTTACAGAAGCGTAACAGAAGAAAGTGTTACAGTATGTGTAACAAAAGTGTTATGACGATGTAGAAGTGTGACAATTTGCTGGCAGAGGTGTTGCAGAATGCAGATTTGATGATGGTTGAGGTAAGAATATTTGGGTGAGTAGTTGATTCGAAGGGTTAGGTCATGGATTCGAAATATAAAAAAATAGAAGATCAAAATTGGTATTGTAGTCGAGAGAAGGACTGATACAGTTTGATGGTGTTGAGTTCGAATTCAGAGACTTAGAATGACAAGGAATGTTGGTGATGTTTGAGCTTAAGGGAGGATGGCATGTTAGAGTTTAAGCTCAAGCATGTTGGAAGGTTGAAGAGTTTGTGGCAGAAACTTGGAAATCTTACAAAGTGTGGCAGACTTTATGTTAGTTATTGCTTGTGGTAGAAGCATAACAAGAAGAAGATTGTGAGAGAATCTTGAAGAACAAAGAAGTGTGAAGGTTTCACAACAAGATAAGAAGAAACAACAACAATGTTATGAAGAAAGAGAAGTAATCACCAGGTGGTGATGAGAGATTAAAGAGAAGAGACGTCACAAGGTTGTGATCGTGAGAAGTGAAGAAAATCCAGTGTGGAGATTTGGCTAAGAGTTGTGTGAAGCAATCCCAATGGGTATTTGGATAGAGTTGTGTGAAGCAATCCCATTGGGGATTTGTCTAGAGTTGTGAAGAAATTCCAGTATGGAATTTGAAGAGTGTGGAAATCCTGCAAGTGAATTAGGTAAACAAGAGATGTGGATGAGCTACAATGCTCGGTGATCAAGTTTGTTTGTGTTTGGTTAGCAAGTTGAATAGAGCACAAAGAGGTGTTTCTAGCTTGTTAAGAATGGTGTTCCGCTGCGATGAAGAATGTGAAAAAAGTATGATGATTGTTGAAGATTGGTTTGTTAGCTAAATTAGATGTGGTTTGTGAATTAAGTTTGTTAATGATGACAGATTTCTGGTATGAGAAAAGACAAGAACGTGTTAACGTTTATCAATGGAAGAAGAGGAATGAAAAATGATGAAATACAAGAATGTGCAAACGTTTATCAATGGAAGAAAAGGGTTACATAATTATCGTTGAATGATATCTTGGTTTAAGGGAGGATGTTCGAAGTTAAACCAAGATATGGTGATTTGGTTCGTGGATAAACATATAATGTTGATCCAGTTCGAATGGATCAACTGCTGCAGTTGACGCAGTCAAGTTGGATCAACATACGATGTTGACATACTATGCGATATTTAGAAGTTCGAGTTAAGTAGAAGAGCAAGTTGTGTCGGTTGCTTGTTTTAGAGTTTTACTATATTTAGAGTTTCTTTGTGTTTCTAGAAGTGTTCTTTATTTAGAGTTTGTTTTTATTAGGAAAGTACTTTGAGTGATCGACAAGTTTGTGAGACTATAAGTAGGTTGTTAAGCCATGAGAGAATGTACACCAAACTGATTATCAATGTAATCATTTATTTTCTTTCGTTTGTACTCTCCTCTCTCTTGCTAGGGTCCACTTTAAAAGTGAGCCAATAAAACGCTGACACACGGGATGTAAAAATTTTGGGGAAAAAATCAGGGGGATTTTTAGCATTTTCGTTAAAAATCCGTTGATCCTGTCAAGAAATGACCCCGTAGGAGCCGAGTTCTGATGTTGTGATACAGACTATTGATCTTTGGAGTTTTTATGGGCTATATTGGACTGATAGATTGGCCAAAAAGTGTTGCAAATCATGAAAAAAGTGTGGGAAAAAAGTTAACACTCAATCTGGCTACTTCTCTCTCCTAGCATTTGCTCGCAGTCCAACTATCAACGAGATTGAAACGCTGAATAGTGTGGCGCTCAAAAAGTTACACAAACGCTGGACTATTAGGCGTTATGCGAATATTCCAGAGAATAACGCCGAATTTTTAGGCGCTAGGCTGGACATTGTTCTATTCGGCGTTCGACGACGACGCTGCTCCATCCAGCGCTTGACCTTTTTTTTTAAACTAACGGCTATTTTTTCCCAAATTCCATTTCTACATGTTTGCTAATATGTTTCAATCGTATTTTGTTTCAAGATTTAGAAATTTATCAAAGTAAATGTAGAAGGTTTGAGAATTTGTAATCTTCCATTACATTGCAAAAAAAAGTTACAAAGTTTTTCGAAGAAACTTAAAAGTACATTAAAATTGAAATCCTACTTCTAAATAACTTAAAACATAAAAAACTACATTGAAATTGAAATCCTACTTCTAAATAACTTAAAACATAAAAAAACTACATTGAAATTTAAATCCTACTTTTAAATAACTTAAAACACTAAAAAGTACATTGAAATTGAAATTCTACTTCTAAATAACTTAAATTATCACTTTAGTTTAGGGGATAGGGTCCAAACCATAACGGGCTAAAATCTCGTTCTTCCATATTTTGTAGATGGGTCTCTCACATTCTTGTAATTCATCCAAGGGTTGTCGTAGGATCTTCATTTCCGATTCTCTTTGTTGCGTCTGTGCCAAGATTGAAGAGCTTTCCAAGTTCTTCCTTAGATAGTACTCTTCCTATTTTTCATATTTGACGTCTCTTTGTGCTTGTGCGTTTTCAAGAAGTTCGATGAGTTTATCCATTTTTTCATCTGATTTCTGCGATGCTTTAGCCTCACGAGCCTTTTTCTTTGCTTGATCTCTACCTTTAATTCTAAAATCATCGGTTTGTTCGAAATAGCGTCTTCTCTTTGATATGTCCGAGGTTTCAGAATTATGAGTAGATGAAGTGCTACCAAACCTTGCCATATTTTCCAAATCTTCATCCATATTATCATCTTCATTTTCTTGAGTATCTTGAGTTTTTTGACTAGGTTGAGTGGAAGTACCGACTCCATCATCATTATTCACATCCGGGTTGTAATCGGGTTGATAAGTCTTCAGGATCTGGAAAAACGATTCATACCTCCAAAGTTTTCCAGTCGATGCTTCATAATTCTGTATTCCACGATGATACTGGGGATAAAATAAAAGGAAAAATTTAGAGAAAGAAAGAAAACATTATAAAAAATTGAGGTACTTACATAATCCGGCTCGGTCATCCCCGTAGGTTTGTTTCGGAAGTAGGACCTAACAAATGAAATATATTTCCTCACTTTGGTTCTTATTGTGTTGCACTTTGTTTGCAATGCTTTTTTATCTCTTTCGACACCATTGAGACCTTTTCTTTTATTGTACTCTTCAATAATTTTACTCCAAAATATTTCACCTTTTTATCTTTTCCATGAATTGGATCGTTGGTTTCTATGACCCAACCATAAATTAGTGCCTCTTCTTCTATTGTACTAAAGTGTGCCATAATTTTGTATGAACAAAACTATGTGAAGAAGAGGAAGAAAATCAATGAAGAAGATAGTCAATTGATGTTGGTGTGGGGGATGAAGGATAAGTAGTCCTCTATTTATAGGGAAGCTTGAAAAAATAGCTGTTGTGGTTTTAAACGGCTATTTAATCTGAGTCGTTGAAAATGCAACGATCATCTTGATTTGATGGATGAGATTTGAAAGCGCCGTTTGGTTCGGCGTCGTAGCGCCGAATGGTAGGGCGCTGCATTTCCTGCCGTTGAATCTTCAATATTCACTTTTGATCTCGCGGCTGTTATGCCAAATGCCATTTGGTTAGGCAATGGACGCCCATTGGTGAGGCGCTCCGGCAAACGGCTACATTTTCAGCCCAAACTCACATCAATTCATATCAAGCATTAAGTGTAATTGCAAGCGTTTTGTCATTTCATTAACGGCATCAAATGGTAATCGTGAGGATGCTATGACTTTATATGAAACGGATCATAGAATGCCGTTCATTCATAACACCGCTTTGGAGATACTTGGTTATGAAGCATATGCATGAAGAAGTATGGAATATCACCAAAGAAATATTATGAAGACGTATGCATATGATGTTCTAGTTAAATATGTAATGTAATTGTAAACGTAAGCGTACTTAAGTGATAAAAAGAGTATTATGGAGTTTATAAGAACTAATTAAAATGTCTACTTATTAATGAAAGCGTGCTTGATTAAAATAAAGGGGTATTGTGGCTCCATTCTCATAAAATGTCTACTTAAAATATGAAATTTACTCTTCATTCTCATAAAATGCACAATCTCCTTGAGGGTCATATTGGTCTTCATCGGTGTCCACGTCGGTTGTACCCTCATCAACTTCCGTCAAGGCATCATCCATAACCATGTTTGGGATATCACCATCTCTCAAACCTTCTTCGTGTCGGTTCCATATGTGTGTAGTGAGTTCCAAGCGAAGTTGTACCCAAATCGCAGGGTTGTACAATACATGAGGAGCTATCCTTACATTTCATTGAATTGGCGGTTGAGGTTCATCTCCCGTCATCCTACCCCAATACGCATTGCGATATTCCATCTCAACACACATGTTGTGCATTATCAAGCACCCCCTCATAATTGCCTTCATGTCCTATTTTTTATAATAACGACAAGGTTTCAATATAATGCCAAACTTACCTTTTAGACCACCAAATGCACGTTCTATGCCTTTCCTTTTTTCTTCTTGGTATTGATTGAAAAGAGCTTCTCTATTGTTTGAGGAGGGTTTGTACGCTTGCACGATGCAACCATACATAGGTAGTACCCCTGCTCGTAATTCCTTCCATTGATTTGACAATGACAAGGAGGTGCTACACCATTAAGTGCTCTATCGAACAAACCCGAAGCATGCAAGACATTAAGATCATTGTTCTGCCCACCCAACCCAAAATAGGAATGCTAGATTCATCTATCATATGTATCTACCGCCTTCAAAACAACCGAGGGATATGGCTTATAGCTGTTGTGGGAACCTGCTTGATCCATTGGACATGCTCTCCATGCCCAGTGAAAACAATCGACACTACGAAGCATACCAGGAAATCCCCGAGCTTCATTTTCTTGTAAAATCCTTTCTGTATCTTGAGCGGTAGGATGACGCATGTATCGACCATTACAGATCCAAATAATTGCATCCATAAACTTCATAGCATAATAGTAGATAGTGGTGGCTCCCATTTGTGTGTAATCATCTAAGGAATCTGGTGCAATGCCTTTGGAAAAATGTTTCATGACGACAACCATTTTTAAATATATGGATTATGACCAGGAATACTGCAAGCATCCGTTTTTTGGCGAAAATCATGGTCATAATCACAAACTTTCTCTAAAATTCTCAAAAAAAGTGGACGAGGCAAAGAAAACCGACCTTTGAACTTCTTTGGCCCATACATACATTTGAAGTTGAAGTAATGATGCATCATACGAGCATCCGCATCTACACGTTTTATGTGCACTGTCTGACGGGTCTTGACTTCATTCGGGATGGGTTGATGTATTCCCCCCCTCCTATGAGTCTCCAAAAGTGTAGCCACTACTATAACATTCGTCTCAATATCATCTTCGTCATCCGGAAGGCCAAACAAAATTCTTCTCAAAGCTCCCTGCATAATGTACCTACAACAAATAAATAAACTATAACACTCCATAAACAACAAATAAACAAAATATAACACTCCATAAAAATAATAAAACTTAAACACTCCATAAAAATAAATAGTACTTAAAAGTATAACACTCCATATGGTTTCATAAACACTACGACAGTAATTTAATTCAGGTTAAAAGAAATTATGGGGTTATTGGATGAACTGAGTATCATAAATAATGTTAGGCTCGCTTTCCCCCAACAACGCATCGGTAAATTTATTTCCTCCTTGTTGATATTGTGCATTTCCTTGTTGTGATGTAGTGGCTCCATCTTCGACCCTAAGAGTGTAAAATCCTTGACCAGTAACCCATTCATATGAACCACCTAATATGAGGTCTTGTGATGTAAAAACTTCATTTGTATTGGTTGGAGCATGGATAGATGGTACGGAAGAAGATGTAGATCTGCTAGATGAGGAACATGAAGTTGTAACCAATTTGTACAACTCGTCCCATGCATCTTGACGAGATCCAAGCTGGTATGAACATGATTTTCCCATAAACCTAAAGCAATCTTCCTACAAGTATATAAATTAGAGAATTTAGTCGAATATTCAAGAAACTTAAAATGAAAATGAGTACAAAATATAAATGTACTTACCATTGTCAAATTCATCTCCCGAAAGTTATACGGACAAGGAACCCTTGGAACTCTACGTCGGCTTCATTGGAAAATGAATATATATGTGACAACATGTCAGGAGGAGGGTGACTAGGAAACAAACTGAGAGAAACAGCTGAGCTACCCACTGCTATCTCATCGACGTTCTGTGCATGGTATTACTCAGTGACATAAGTTCCAACACTCTTCTTCGTCCACCAAGTGTTATATTGATCCTCGGTGACTGTATAATAGTCATTGACCTCTACTACAATATCATATTCATCAATTGTTTCCAAATTTGGAGGATTTTCCGGGACTACAATCTTACCTGTAATCTGCCTCGGGAATATCTCTGCCAAGTAACAACTAACTCTTGTGCGCTTTTCAAAGTAAAAAAAAAAAGAACTCTCTTTTTGGATACCTCTAGTGAATAATCATATTGGTCTCCCGCAGCATACCGACTCTCTGCCCATGGTTTCCAAATACATGATTCCCTTGTTCTAGTGTCAATCTGTATTCTTACGCTTTTGACTGAGTGTTTCATAGTATCCTTTTGGCCTTCTCGATGTCCTCTCTTCCTTGATGCAATCCTAATCTTCTTGAAGAGATAAATCTTTGGGAAAACATCATAATGACCAAAAGGTGATTGACAAAGCAAGGGTTGCATGTTGCGAAAATAGTAATAGTACCAATACTCAAGTACCACAACCATGCCAACTAAATTTGTACCCCTGGTTGACCAATCATCGAGATATTTGTAGGTATTACCTAACGAAGCTAGACCCCAATCATACTCCCCAACTCTATTCAAGTCATCCAATAACAAAACCCAACGTTTATCTACTTTTCCAGTAGAATGCGCTAGAAGAAAATGACCAAAACACTACATAAAGAATGCTTGTGTCAATGTCACTGCACATTCAATATTATTCTGGCCTTTTCTACTTTCAATGTAGTTTTTCAAGACAATTAAGGAAAATGTATTAGTCTTAGAGTCCCATGTACCATGATTTTTGATATCCGAAAAATACAAATCATCTAAAGAAGGATATGTTAGATCACTACCCAACTGCGGCATAACTATTGGTCGTTTACTAGGGTCACCAGTGAGAATTTCCGTTAACATGTACCAATTTAAAGGAAGGAGGCCAATCTCAAACTCCCAAAAATGAAAGCTCCTGGTACTTTTCCACCATCTCTCAGCTATGGCTTCAACTAAGGCTCTATCCCCATTGGCGAAATCAAACTCAAAAACAGAGGAAAAGCCACAATTATCACAAAATTGTTGTGCTACCGGATTATCTTGCTCTACAATATTATAATACTTTTCAATATCTTTGAAACTACCTCTAAAGCTTACTTTGCGAGAATCTTTCGTAGCATCTTGACATACATGTGTATCACATTTCTTTGTCGAAACTATATCCAACTGGTCTAGCAATTCATCCATACTTGTACTACAATCAATAACAAAGATGGAAAAAAATATCATTATCATTCATTTTCATCCATACAAACTAAATCATCATTATCATTCATTTTACTCATACTAATTATCATTATAATTCATTATCATTCATCTCATACAACTAAAATATCATTATCATTCATTTTAATCCATACTCATTCATCCATATTAAATTATCATACAAATTCATTATCATTCATTTTCATCATATAACTAATCAAATTATCATACGAATTCATTATCATTCATTTTCATCATACAACTAATCAAATTATCATACAAATTATCATTCATTTTCATCAAAAAAATCAAAATTTCATTTCTATTCATCACACATAATCAAATTAAATCCCTAAAAAAAACATCAAAAATAATCAAATTAAACCATACACATATCATCTACATCATCTAAATACCATATATCAATCATCAAATTCATTGAAATCGCACAAAAAATCAAAAACTTTAAACCTGAAATTTAAATTTCTTACCTTGAATGATTTCGTGGATGGAATCGCACCAAACCACCTTCAATCAATCACAAATATGATGATGCACAAACCCACATGAGGAATTTGTAAAACAACTTCTAGAACTCAAGATCTCTGAGAAACAATTTTGGGAGAGAAAATTTCATTTTTGAGAAGAACTGTAATGGGGGAAAGGTCGAGTCTTCTGTGAATGTATCGAGTTTTCTCAACGCCGAACAGAGCGGCGCGTCAACTTAGCTGACTATGGTCAAACGTTGCTTGATTCGGCGTCAGATCAAACGTTCTACTATTCGGCGTTTAACGCCGAATTATTAGGCGCTTCGCTGCTAGATTGGCCATCCATAGGGGTTAGGAGGTCGCCCTATCTGACGTGGATGGCCAATCTAGCAGCTAAATATCTATCCCATAGGACTAAGCCTTATGGCAGATATATCCATTGGGACTTGCTAATATGTTTGGCGGGAGAGAGTTACTCTACAAGATTCGTACTCCCCCCGTAGAATGAATTGTGCTGGTTTCCCAAGTAATACCTGATAAGGTCACTGAAGTCTTCATATTGGTACTCCACCGCCTAGCTAGCAAGTCGGGATTCGGCATACGTACGGAACGACAAACGTACGGGTATTATTCGGATTTGTAAAATTCAAATTCGGTCAACTATCCGGTCTTCGGTTTGTGGTTCGGCAGTAGTACGGAACGGTATACGTACGTGTATAATTCATTTTCGAGATATGAGTTCGGGATACAAAATTCGGCAGATATATATAATAAATTAATAAGTATTTATAATTATAAATGATTAATTTACTACATATATGGCGTTATTATCTACATATATGGGTTATAAGGTTGGGAGTACATTTTAATATGAAGTAAAAATGCATTATATACAATATATGTGAAGCAATTAATATCAATTACCGCTTGGTATAGTGGTTTGGGGCACTCTCATGTGAACTTGGGGACTAAGGTTCGATTCCCTTCGCGGATTATTCGGTAAACTAAATGCATGAGGACGAGTCAAACTCTGACTCAGTCAAACCAACTGTGAATTCTCACCGAACAAATTATTCGGTTTCCTCATATTGGACACGTATCAGGGACGGAGTTTGAAAGGGACGCGCACAATTCGCGAAAAGTATCGATTCGTCGCGAATTATTCGCCGAATTACTAACTACCGTAGAAATGAATTGAGAAGGATAAGAAGAGCAGATGAAATGAAATGGGTTTTTTCGCCATTCACACACTAGTAACTTGGTCCCCACCCACTAACTCTCTTTGGTTTCTTGTGATAAAAACAGAGAATTAAATTTGAAAATTACACATCCAGCAGGCAGCAGCTTTTTCTCACCTGAAAAAACAAACTGAGATAAAAAAAGAAGAAGATCCACTTCCACAGTAGTAGAGTCAGTTCCACTCACTCCTCCTTCTCACGTGCACATACTTTTCACCCCTCGTGTGAAGATTTCAGAGTTTACTGACCTAACCAGCACCAACCTAGAGTAAATGTATATCCTGTCGTTACAGGTGCCATTTAGCTACTGGGCGATATAAAACATGTCACCGAAACTTGGACACACATGACACAGCATTTTTCTTTTGATCACAGAAGCAGCTTTCACTTTTGTTGCCCGATTTTCTTTACCTTGTTTGGGAAGGTTTTCTTTCACGAATCACGATCCCTACTACTACTACCACCACTTACTCCCCCTCAACCAGCCCTCCACGTGAGTAAGTAAGCATCTGACCATATTTTATTACGTACAAACGGTGGTGCGACTTTTCTGTTTTCGTCAATATTAAGCGTTTTTAGCCAAAAAGAACGAGCTAAAAGTGTAACACAAGACACAGTATCAGCGGGGGGGAGATTCATCTAATCATGATGTTATCGTATACAGCCATACAGGTGAAATATCCAAGGCAATTGCCGTTTCCAAGATCTCTATTATCTCCTCTTTCTATTACTGTGGTTCCAAAACAACCTTGCTACAGCTATTACAACAGGGCTAGTATAAAATTTGGACAATATGTATATTATAAAATTTGGACAATACGTATCGAAATTTTAATGGTGAAGAGGGGAATGATTCTAACATCGGGATTGCTAGTGAGGAGAAGTTTAGAATGATCAACGGTCCAAATTAATTGTCCTATTTCTGGACTATGTTAGGTGTCCAAGACTTTTCCGTTCCAAAATCCCCCTTTGGTTAAAAGACTCTTCCGTAGTAATCTAAATGTAACATGTTGTGATATATCGCTAAACCAAATTTTACGGACCACAAGCGGTCCCCACACCAACGAAATCGCATGATTATATCCGTACAAAGAAGTACTACAGATTAGTGATTATTGATTGATGAACTATTCGAAACATATGATATATTAAGATACATCGAGACACACCGTATCCTTCTGATGAAGGGGATATGGTCTCTCATAACCGTTGTTTTGCCAGATCGGTTGGGATAACTCAATAATAGTTGGGTACATTTAACAAGTTTGACTAGCATAGCTGTCTTTCATTTTGTTGACTTCGTAAAAATACTGAGCTTTCCTATACTCACTCACTCGTCACTACTCTACAGTCTACTATCATCTCTTCTAGTCTCTGGCCTTTCCACAACAACAGCTCATACAAAAAAGAAAAAAAAAATCAGATATTTGTTCTCTATAATGTTCAGTGGGTAATGAAAAAATAAGAGAAGAAGATGGAATCTGAGAAAAGATCATCGCATAGAAGTGGAAGTGAATACTTCATATGTTTTACGGCAAGAAATTCATCTTCCATGACAATGTCTTCAAAATCAATTCAAAGTCCAGGAAGACACAGTGGAAAATTTGGAGAACCTTCGTTATCTTCTTCGCTAAGTAGAAGGTTAAGACGTAATGGAAGTATAAAACGTTCACCAATGTTTCCAACTGGAAGTCAGAAGAAAAAAGGTTCATCTTTAGAAACAACAGCGGCAGAACCATCTTCACCAAAAGTTACTTGTATTGGCCAAGTTCGTGTCAAAACAAAGAAGCAAGGTCAAAAATTTAGAAGAAGATCAAAAAGAAAAGGGGATTCAAGTTTTAGAAAAACGGAACAGAATCATCAACAGACGCAAGAATGTTTACCACATAGAAATCATCAACAGCCGCAAGAATGTTTACCACATAGAAATCAAAGATGGGTTCATCTTCCATTATCAATTTGTGAAGCCTTAAAAGCCTTTGGGGCTTGTACTAAGTCTTATTCATGTTTATCAGGAGAGAAATCTGAACAAAAGATGAGAAATGGAAGACAAACTACAGAAAGGAATAATAGTTCTTGTAGAGAAGTTTTTGCAAATTGGGTTATGACTAGTTTGCATGAAAATGATCACAATGAGATGAATTTGGATAATAATGAGAATGAGATGGAGTTAGTGGTGAGCCGAAGAGAAGATGAAATGAGAAGAGTGAAACGAGACGAAATGATTGGTGAAATTGAGATGCAGATCTTAGAAGAGAAAAGGGTAAGTATCTGTAGGAGAGAGGTTGAAGAAGGAGAAGAGGGACGGGTTAGTATTTGCATTCCACCGAAAAATGCTCTGTTATTGATGCGATGCAGATCTGAGCCTTTTAGAAATTCTGCTCTTGCTAATCGTTTCTGTGAATCTCCTATAAGAAATAAAGAAGAAGAAAATTATCTACAAAGAGAAGCAGTAATAGTTGCCGAAGAAGATGATACAGATGATCGTGAAAGTGATGATGAAGAAGAAGAAGAAGAAGTGGAAGATGATACGGGTGATGAAAATGAACTGAAATCAGAATTAGAAGAAGAGAATTTCTGTAGAACTCCAGAAAAGGAAGAAAATGCAGACATTTCGTTAGACGAACATCATGAAAAGAAAAATCAAGATTTTGAGGAAGAAATACAGGTCATAGTTGCAGAAGCAAAGGTAATTGATAATGGTTGTTCTGCTATTGAACCACTCGTTGAAGTAGATATTCTTAAAATAGAGGAATGCGAAGAAGAGCCCATAGTTCAGGTGAAAGAACAAGAATCGATACTGGAATTGAGTGAAGAAATAATAGAAAGTAGAAAACCAAGTAGTATTTCTTCCGGAAGAGTTGGTTTTTCTTCATGTACAAAATCTATCCACGAGGAAGAAGAAACAGAGCAATGCCCGGAACAAGTGAAAATGACAGTTTTTGAAGAAATGGTCAAAGAAGACAAAGTTGCAGAACCAAGAATTTTTGTGGAAAAGAGAGATACCATGGAAATTAACAAACAGGGAGATGAAGCAGTAGAAGAATTGAAGTCAAAGGAGAGAGAAAAGGGTAATCATGAATTACCAGATTGTTTATTATTAATGATGTGTGAACCAAAATTATCAATGGAGGTTTCAAAAGAAACATGGGTTTGCAGTACTGATTTCATCAGATTTCGACCGGAAAGAAAACTCATTCAAAACAATGGCGCAGATGATCATTTAAAGAAACGAAACAGTACTGATTCAAAGGGCAGACTCAGTACCGATTCAAAGAGTCGACTCAGTACTGACTCTAATCCTAGTAATGGCCGTCCACCACTGCATAGTAAACATAAAAAACCAGCAACACCACCGAGAAGATCTATCTCTAAACATACACCGCCGCCGCCGCCACCTACTGAAGCTGCGCCACCTATTGTAGTCTCTACATCACCATCATCAATGGCGACAATGATAGAGCAGAAATTTGTCCACGCTGTAGCGTACGAACCGTTCGTACTGACAAGGTGCAAGTCCGAGCCATTGAGATGTTCAGCTAAGTTGGCTCCAGAAGCTTGTTTTTGGAAAAATATGAAGCTTGAACCTCAAGGTCCTCCAAATCTTGGCGTTGGCGCAGCTACCGGTATCGGCTTCTAAATAAGTTGTTGCTAATTCAGAGCCGAGTAGAAATCTGATACTCTACTATACGGTTTTCTCTTCTTCCTTGATATTGATGAAGCCGTGTTTCGTGCAGAGGATTGGAGAGAGAATGGGAGGTATTTAGGGTTTTGTACATCCTTCTTTAATGGTTTTCAGTCAGAAAAATTCCGGGCTTAATTTGGGTTCGAGTTTATTAATACAGCAAGTGTTTGTTTATGAAAGCTTTTTTTTTAGCCATACAAGAAATTTATTGTGCATACCAAGTAAGACAAAATAGGAGTGTAAATAGCAATATTAGAAGCCCCTTAACCAAATTTTTTTGGTAATGCCAAATCTGCCCTTTTAGGATTAGTGTTAATAGTAATGATTAGTTAAAATAAATCTGATTAATGATTAGTTTTAAGATTACTTTCAACCAAAATTGTTTGCCACTATCCGGGGGGTTCGGGGGGAGTAGCCCTCTCGTTACAATTTTTTCCTGGTTTTGTAGGTTAAAATCATCAAAAGTTTGTGTTTTCTCACTAAGGTTCGGCGAGTTTGGATGAACAGTTCTGCTAGTTGGAAGTGTTTATTAAGAGCCGAACTTACCTTGTAGACCAGAGTTCGGCTTGTTTTGTATTGTCCTAATAAGCCGAACCCTACACTGAACTGTCTGGAAGAAAAAATGTTTAGGGTTAAACTTATATTTAGAAATTCGTATGCATAGAACTCGTTGGAAACGCATTGTTCGGCTATTTGAATAAGTAGAATATAAGTTTCTAACCTCGATCATGTACATTCCTGGGTTAATAATTTTGTATTGGTTCGGCACATATTATGATTATCGAATACGCCGAACCCCTATGCATCTCTTTCTGTGACTAGGTTCGGCTTGAAATTGCATGAAATTTCAAGCCGAACTGTTCATGTACACTTACAGGAACCTTTTGTGAAGAACAGTTCGGCTAAAAACACAACTCAATTGTGAGCCGAACCTTATAAATGCACTAGGTTCGGCACATATTATGATTATCGCATGCTTGGGAACCTAACCATTAATTTTTCTTTGGAGCATCTAAAAATGTTCGGCACATATTATGATTATCGTATGCTTCTAACCTAACCATTAAGGGTAAGGACATATTAGTAATTTAAATTGTTTGAGGATATATAAGTAATTACACTACCCCTTATAAAACCACCCTGGGTGGAAAAATAAATTTGTATGCCCAAAAACACCATTCTTGTTTATTTCTGTTCCTATTTCTTTATCTGAATTTGTGTTCCACTGTCCATGTTAAATCTTGGGTCGCACGAAACCGACCCAACCTCCCAACCCAACTCGCACCCGCCAAAAAATACCCGCACCCAACCCAACCTGCTAGGCGTGGGTCGACTATGGGTGGGAACATCAGAACCCGTCGTTTGTTGGGTTGGGTGTGGGTAGCAACATCTGTCACCCAACCCGACACCCGCCAACCTTAACCCTCAGATCTCCCAACCACTAATCTAGCCGTCCATTCTCATATATAAGTCAAAAATCTAACCTAACTATCAATCCTAATCGTTTTTTCTCTCACTTCTATGTTCACGGCCTCGCTTTCTCTTCTTCAGTTTTATTTGTTTTCCTCAATTTTCCGGTGAGCTAAGAAGAACTTGTTGCTAACAATCGATTCTGGACTGAAAGAGTGGAGGTTTGGTATGGCGGATTCGAGTTTACATCGAGATGTGGTAAATTTTAGGCAAGTTTAACAGAGAAACTCAAATTGACTCCGAGAAGATAAATTATTGTTGATGTTTTAGAATTTGATATCAGAGTGGTGGTGATACGAGTACTATTGGATGAAATTTGGGGTGAAATTTTTGAGAACAAATTAGATATAGATGGTGGATATGAAATTGGAGTTAGGTTTTGTGTTATTGAGGAAAACTTTTAGAGATTGAAGAAAATTAGAAGATGGGTCATGCATATAGTGGGTTTGTAATATTGTGTTGGTGTTCTCTATATATGATTAGATCAGTGATGATGAGTTGTGAGCGTCTGTATTTTTTAAAGAATGTTATTAGGGCAACTCCTATGTAGTAAAAATAAATCCATATCTTTGTGATAATCCATTTTTTATGGATAAAAAACGCTACTATGGGAAGAATTTAGGTCCATATCTTTCTGAACTCCAGATGGTACTCCACTGATTTACGGAGTAGGATGTGGAGTAGTCCATCCGGTCACTGGATGGCCGGATATATCATCCGGACATTAAGTGTTTGGATATATTATTATTTTTTACTTTTTTTTTTGTCATCGGGTCACTTAGTCACCGGATGGAATAATTTGCCTTCCCAATCCGGTCACTTGATGACCGGACGAGTATTCCCAAAAAAATCAAATAAAAACAGGGATTCCACTATCTACTCAACAACACTGGAAACACTGAAAAACCCGGAAGAGAAAGAGAGTATTCAATTGCAGGGACGAAAGTATCCATCACGAAGTGGAGTCAAAAGCAGAATCTAGTCACTTGCAATTTTACAAGAGATAAAGCAAACCTAATACAAATAAACTCTCTTGAAAGAACCTGTTAGCGGTGATATTCTGATAAGTTCCATAACTAATTGGTGTTTGCATTTTTTAGTTTAGCAATGGCGGAAGCTAAATTGGATGAAGGAGCAATAAGAAGGAAGAATATGTTCGGCAGCTATTCAATGGGGTGATTGATTCTCAAATTTAACGGCCCCAAAACATCCACGAAGCCTATAATCAATTTAATCCTTCAATTAAACAGACCGAAAACACCAAGAATCCACAAATAAGATAGAAAAAGGAAAAAAACAGCTTTTTATTTTGGAGAAAAACATGATCCGGACATTTAAGAGCTGGATGGGGTATCCGGACCTTGAGTGGTCGGATGGAGAATCATTTTAGTTTTCCCACAGTAGGTTTTTACTCCACGAATTCATGAGGATCCACAAATATGTGGAGAGTCATTAAGTTATGGATGGTTTTAGCTCCACACCATAGGAGTTGCCCTTAATACATAACTCTGTATTTCTAGTAGGAATAAACCATTACTAAATCTTCGCTTCATCTTTGGGAATTTTTATATGATTTGTTTTTCCTTTTCTTTTTATGAATAGCAGAGTTCAAGTGCTTTTGAAATCTCATATATTCCTCATTTACATTTTCAGGAAAAAGTTAGAACACAAGGGTTTTATGGCGGGTATACCCGCCACCCACCCGATCCAACCCGCCTTAATGTGGGTCGGGTGAAAACCGACCCGTTGTAATGTTGGGTTGGTTGCGGGTGACAACTCCTGTTACCCGCCATCAGTGGGTTAGGTGGTGGGTGAGGCCAAAACCAACCCAATCCAACTCATGTTCATCCCTAGTTAAATCCGAAGTTGTGTTTATTATTCCCTCCGTACCAAATTAGATGAGCTAGTTGGTTTTAAATTTTGTCCCAAATTAGATGAGCTATTTCATTAATCAAGGGGGTATTTCTAAAACTACCATTTTAATTGATTATTGTTACTATAAGAATTATATATAATTTAATAGTCATGTTTATATTCGTTGCGTAAGCGTTTTAAAATGATTTTCAACGGTATAAAATTTACGAAAAAAAGTGGTATATTTTAAGAGAGAAATTATTTCCAAATTTTTCATTATCACTCCCCTTTCCTCCTTGCCTTAAAAATTGTGCAAACTACAACTAACTCATCTAATTTGGGACGGAGGGAGTATATCACATTTGTGTTTAAGTCCATAGTCCATGTAAAATGAAATTTAAGACTTTTGTTTGATTGATTCTTTTCAAAGTGTGTCTTAGTATAAGAGCAAGTCTTATGGTGGAATCTATGTTATTCCAAGTGTGGATAAATTGTGGAATATCAAGTTTAGTGGATTCTTAGTTGTTGTTTTTCACAGAAAATCCAAACAATGTTTCATGGTTTCGTGGGACGCCCTGTGGAATCCATAGAAACACTAATCAAAATAGCACACTAGATGACGAAAAGCGTCAATCAAAATAGCACCCAACGCTAATCTTAATAGCGTAAAGCGCTATTCTGAATATCGTTTTTTTTTCTTCTTCTAATCCTTAGATTAAAACGAGCTATTGAAAATCTAATGGCTAGGGAAAAAAAGTGCTAATCTTAATATAGCGTAAAGCGCTATTCTTATCATCGTTTTTTATATGCTATTCTGATTAGCGTAAAACACTATTTTGAATAGCGTTTCTTCTATTCCACAACTAAACTTGAACTTCCATCCACAATTCCAAATGTTGAGGTGGTGTGGAAGATGGAACTCTTCCACCATAAGACTTGCTCTAAGATACACACAATGAATACAAAGTTGTACTATTAGTACTAAGTTATGGGAACATGGAACATTTTCCTTAATTTGAAGAGTTCCTGGTATTTTTAGGGGCAATCCAAAAGAATTAGGGGCGACTTTTTTATACCCATCCAAGAAAGATGGATATGGGGTGTCTTAAAAATAAAAATTGTCTATATTGTCCTCCACCTTCATACTAAATCTAAACCTATATCCTTTATTTTCATAGTCATGCATTCCTCCTCTTCTTCTTTATTCTACCGATTGAAATTTTTTTCCGTCGTTTTAATTTTGATTAAAGCGAAATATCGTCAATCAAACTTTAGGATTAATTGTTTAAAATCAAAACCAAAATTCGTTAACCTTAAAATTGAAACTTGGAACATCAAAGAAAAAATTGAGTTAAACAAACAAAATGGATAAATGATCCAAAATTAAACGAAATAAAAAAAAAAGTTGTGATCCAAAATTAGGATTTGATTGCTTGAAATCAACAAATTAAATAGAAATATTTCGAAAAATTACAGTTGCAGAAACATAATCGGTAGGTATAAAGTTGATTTTATCTACCCATTTTGGTTAATGTTCTTCATTTCTTAAGAACATCAACCATAATTGGTAGGTAAAATAGATTGTAATCTACTGATTATTTTTGGGTCAAAAACTTCAATTTTCTGTGCTAAAATATAAGCACAATCAGTAGATAAAATCCACCTGTGTCTACCGATTGTGAAAATGGAGAAATTCAAATTCCAATGGTTTTTGAAATTTTTGAATTTGGGGTTACTACCACAATCGGTAGATAGTGAACATCAGGAAACTACCGATTGTACAATCATTAGATAATAAGCATCACGAAATTACCGACTGTGAAAATAGATAAATTCAAAATTTCATAGGTTTTTAAAAAAATTGAATTTGGGGCTACTACCACAATCTGTTGATAATGAACATCACGAAATTACCGATTATACAATCGGTAGATAATGAACATCACGAAACTACCGATTGAGAAAATAGAGAATCTAAAAATTTAAGGATTTTAGCAAAATTCAATTTTGGGGCTACTTCGTAATCGGGAAGTTAAATGAACTTCATTTGCTACTGATTATGCTAGTTCATTTACTATCGATTGTAATCAGAAGTTAAATGAACTTCATTTATTACCGATTATGTTTATGTAGAGAATTCAAAAATTTAAGGATTTTGGCACAATTCAATTTGGGGGATATATTGTAAACGGAAGCCTATTAAATTTTATTTTCTAGCGATTATAGATATATTTTGGCTCAGTAATAAACAATCGGTAGGTTATTTTTTTTGAAGCATGGGATTTATTAATCTAGTAAGGGCTAATGCTCATGGGTAAGAAATACCCAAATATCCATCAATTACATTTGGAATGGTAGACCATGAATCTATAACAACAAGATATTGAAGCATAATGTGAACAACAGTCTTCGCAACAAATTTGCATCGAGGGGTGGTGTTTTCGGTGTCGAAATTACTTCGGTTAATGCTTTCCACAAGAAAGGTTCTTACTAGACTGGTTGGTTGGAATGGGAAGGATTTAAACATTGTTGATAAATCGGTTATGATAAAAAAAATGTTACCTCCTCGCTAACTGTCTACCAAATGAGTTGCTTTAAAAAAAATTTGTAAATTTGTAAAAAATTAAACAATCTCCAAAGAGATTTTTGGTGGGGAAGAATGAAAAATGGAAAAATGAACAAGGAAAGAAAATGGATCATTCTAAATGCATGGAGTCTGTCTGTAAGCCCCTGGCTGAGGGAGGAATGGGGTTTCAAAACCTTGAAAACTTTAATCTTGCCATGATGGAAAAAACGGGATGGAGGTTGAAAGAAAATCCAGAATCATTATGTGCTAAACTGTTAAAATCTAAATATTACCCTAATACAAATATTCTCCATATGAAAACAAAACCAAACCATAGGGACAAGGGTTTGGAAAGGCATCTTAAATGGTGTTGAACAAATACAAAAGCACTGCCTATGGAAAGTAGGCATAGGTACTATGATAAATATCTGGAATGATTATTGGATTCCATAAATCAAACCTCTCATTCAGAAACCAAGTAGGGGAGCTGAAGATATAATAAAGGTAAGCCAATTAACAACTGATACTTGGGATATGGAAAAACTGAGAATCTGTTTTGATCAAAACACTATAGATTGCATTTGTAAAATAAACCTAACAGCAGTGAATGAAGATACAATTGAATGGTCTCAAAGTACTAAAGGTAATTTTATGGTAAAATCGATGTATAATAAACTCAACTCTACGGGTGATAATAGTAGGGATTGAAATCTAATATGGAAGATGAAAATTCCACCCTCATTTAAAACTTTTGTGTGGAAAGCAGCTAATGCTATCCTCCCAAACAGTTTAAGGGTGGCCTCAGTCATTCCTTATATAAGTACCACTTATACCCTTTGTAACAGTGGCGAGGAATCTCTAACTCATCTTTTCCTGACTTGCAATTTTGCTAAACAGGTTTGGTTGCATTTAAATTTTAATATGGATTATGTGGCCGAAAAACATTTGACTTTTCATGATTGGTTAAATTCTTGGTTCTCTAATTCCTCTAGAAGTGGCTTGGTGATGCAGTTGCCAGGATTTTGTAGCATCATTACCTGGCACATATGGAAATCCAGATGTGATTGGATTTTTAGAGAAGAGAAACAAAATAATACGGATATGGCTAACAAGATAGTTAAATATATAAAAAGTTTATCTACAGTAACAACCCCAAGATATATTATCTTTCAATCGTTATACTATAATCCTATGAACGATAATTGTCTGAATATTTGTACAACTAAAAACATAATTATAGAATCCAAAAATTCTCACAAATTTAGCTTTGCTTTAACTATGATGAATCATATTTTTTATTCTGGTATTGGTATAACTCTTACAGATTTTACAGGATATACAATTGAAGCCAGGGGAACTCTACCTACAATTGAAATACTTGGGAGGAATTAGAGAGGAGAGGAGCGGAGATATCTTTCCATTGGGCAACATAATTGAGTGGTCATGAGGTGGCTTTCCAAAGTGACTCTCTGCCTACTTTGATGCTACTGAAAGGAATGTATGTTGAAGCTAGAAAACATAAATATTATATTAGCAATGATTTTCATAACAATTTGGATGTCATAAACTTTAAAATTTCAGAACTTGTGTTAGCTACTAAACTAAATGTAACGTGGGCAGCTAATACTTTAGTTTTTTGTAATATTTTCAATCTCCAGAACAGTTGGAAAGGAGAGGAAATATGATATCTTTTGAAAATTTTTAATTCTCAGTATTTCAATGAAAACATATCATGGTCGAATCCAGTTCCCATCATGATAAGAACTACAATTGTGTAATGTTAGAGGAGATCTTCCTCTATTTTATGGAGAAATAAAAATTGACGATTCTGTTTAGAGACTAGTATTACATTCGAAAACCACTGTCAATAATAACTGGATTATGTAACTTTTTATGTTGGGTCTTTCCTTCCCTCTTTTGAAGAAAGCTCGACTTGTAACTTTTAGATTTTTATTTTAATAAGACTAAACCTTTTTGTCTCAGAAAAAAAGAAAAATATGAGACACGATAAATTCTTCTATTACGTCAGTAAACAAAAAATACTTTTCATCGTATCCATTTTATTTCGTTAATCATGTGATCCAATATTCTAAACGAGAGGATAGTTGTGATAACATACTAACATATTAAGATTACATGATTTAATATAAAGTCCGTAAATTATGGTATCCTCTTGTATTACATTCTAGTAATTATTGAAAAGGCGGAGGTCTAATAACCACACCCAATATTTCGTTTAGGAAATATGTGTGGACTAACTCCAATATATTTCCAAGAGAATCAACTAGACAGTCAGACTCAATCAAGGAAAATACATCCAAGATTTATATCTATGTTTGTCAATGTAATCAGCAAATCAAACAGATAGAAATCTGCGAGCCTGATTATTATGAGAAGCAACTTGAACAGTACTGTTGATGGTGGATTTTCATTTAAGGGTAAAATTGTAAAACCTAAAAATTATGCGCCAACATCTTGTAAAAGATAAGGCCATTAATGAGTGATGGATACTCCTTCACTTTATCAATTCACCTAGAATGGAGCATGTGGCAACAATCCCATTCTGTGAATAAAATACGAAATTCATCTAGGTTGGAGCATGTAGCAACAATCCCATATACCCTGTGAATTTACAGCATTATTAATTAATGCGCAACCATCCTTGTATTTTTTGTACTCATTATCAGTGCGGCATGACGACTGAGTGTTGCTCTGCTGAGAGCAACACGAATCTCCAAGCATTATAATGAAAGCATGTACGAAATACACGTACAGGCTGAACTCTCGGTGTGTTATACTAGCCCGATTGAGCCACTCTCGGTGTGTTATACTAGCCCGATTGAGCATCCGGACTGACCGTATCAGTCTAGATATGATCACGACCATCCAAGTCCACCAACATGATTGGATGTCCCATATCGATTCCATAACCCCCAAGCAGGTATGAAATATCTGCCGAACCAATGCGGATCCCGCATGGTCGGCCTCCCCTTGGCCTAGCTTTCCAAAACGTTCAAACCATAGCAGTATGGATAGAAAACCCTAAATTAGGGTTTGCGGCACATTACATGTGTCCCAAAACAGTCCTAACCATCCATCTTCGCAGGCATAGATGGAGGGTGCAGATATAGATTCAAAGGGCACGGAGTATGTTAACACAATCACCATGGGCCCACCTACATACCCGACCAATCAGTCAGGACCAACCATGGTTGGTCATTCCAAATCGTACGCCTGAATGGAGCATGACGCACGACCTTGAAGCCCAAAATTAGGGTTTTGAATCACGAGCGTCCATTTTCTCCGGCACGAATGGAGGGTCCAAGATCAGATCAAAGTAGGTCCGGCCATACCAACACGACCACCGTGGACCCGTATGTCCCTTCACCTGATCTTCCAAGTCCGAACTTGTCAATATGCCTCGGTTCACGCGCCTCCAACATGCATGGTAGCTCCTTCCAAATTGCAAACTAATCTCAACCGCTCGATTTCGCTGGACGAATTGAGCGACTTAGATCATGTTTTCATGGTACGATAAGGCATAGGCGTGAACATCAGCCTATCATCTACATGCTGGAGCCATCGGCCAAGACCGACCAAGCCTGGTCGTCTTGGAACGCCCGCCCGAAGCTGGTACGATATGCAGCTTTTGCGGCACTAATTTTCTATCGCAATTCGATCTTGACCACTCCACTTCGTCGGACGAATTGAGTGTCCCAGATCACGTTTTCGTGGGGCGGTCAGGTATAGGTGCCTACACCATCGTGCCATCTACACACATGTATGATCGGCCATCCCAAAATAATGTCCTAAGCTTGGATTCGATCAGGGAGAAGAGTGGTGCCTGCGCACCTGCTTCAAAACCCTAATCTCACCAAGTGTCGCAGATGAGTGTCTCAAAGATCATCTCATCCATCCAACTTCACCATCTTGGTTATATAGCCCTGGTCAGGAGTTAATTTTTCAGTGCGGAGTCATGGTGATCGTCATCCACCACTCTACCACACCATGTGGTTGGCCAAGGGAGGACTTGCTTGCGCAACCTACAAACCATCATATGAAGTAGGCTGGACATGAAGTTATTACGCTCAAATAGCGATGCTTCATGCATGCTGAATATACTCGATGCAGTACCTGCATAGTATACACACGATACTTCACAAGTATCAATTTCCTAAATAACGTAGCATTACATGCTAATTTCTGTGGGTTCCACGATCCACACGTTCAAGACATCAATCATGTCACAAACTGGGGGATACATACTGGGGTATTGGTCTGGCAGTTTATAGCGTGCAGCGCACAACGCTCCATCACAGGAACGTGTCAGGAAGACATGGACGGTTAGTGATGATGGGAGAAGTGGGAAAGTCTGGTCGTGTGACACCAACACACTACTCCACTACTCCACTTCCCACGAGATACGAAGGTTTGGATAAAAGACTTGTATAAATAGGTTCTCCGTCCTATTTTCTAACAAGAACGGAACAAGTCCAGACAACAGAGGAAAGTGTTGATACAATCGTATTCAAACACTGGAACTGATAGCTTACATCCTGCAATCCAATTCAGCTTTCTGATACAAGTCCTGCATAGCCAACACCTTCACATTCTCAACACATTCTTCTCTTCCCTCCCTAAGATCAACCCCATATCCTTCACTTTTGTGACCGAAATAAGTCTCGAACGGCCATTTCTTGGTTTAGGCCGGACTTGCATAGATTGATCTCTCGAATCTACAAGCGCTCACCGCGCAGTGCATTTGTTTAAGGTTTAGATTCATTCCTCATCCACACCCCAAATTACCAAAATTGGCAGGAATAGTTTTCACCCATAAACAAGTACCAAAGACCAATGTTCAAGTGTCAATCAATTTATATCAACAACCAAAGGTTGGATTATCTAATTGATTGAAATATGCACAACCTGTGATATTTCAATTATATAAACAAATATAATGCGAAAAGAAATAACACAGACACCATAAATTTTGTTAACGAGTAAACCGCAAATACAAAAAAAAAACCGGGACCTAGTCCAGATTTGAACACCACACTGTATTAAGCTGCTACATACTCTAGCCTACTACAAGTTATCTCCAAACTTGAATGTAGTTGAGCACTAATCAATCTCATACTGATTAAGGTACAATCGCTTTCCTTATGCATATGAATCCAAGCATGACTCCATGCACTTGATTCCCTTAGATGATCTCACCCATAACTAAGAGTTGCTACGACCCAAAGTCGAAGAATTTATAAACAAATTTGTCTCACATAGAAAAGTCTATTGAATAGATAAATATATTTCCAACAGAAATACATACGAGTTTTTGTTCCGTCTTTTGATATATCAAGGGAAACAGGAACCAATTTATACACCGGACTTATATTCATGAAGAATAGCATAGTAATATCAATCACCTCACAATGATCTTAACCGTATGAAAGCGGAACAAGATATTGTGGAATCTCAAACGATGAGACGAAGATATTTGTGACTACTTTTTATCTTACCTATCGGAGATTGAATCTCGAGTAAATCTTAGAAAAGATTGTACTCAATACGATAGAACAAAGTAAGACCAGAACACGCAACTACATAGAAAATAGTTGGGCCTGGATTTAGAATCCCAATGAAGTCTTTAAGTTGTTAACCTATAATGGTTTTAGAAAAACCTAGGTTAAAGGAGAATCGACTCTAGTCGTAACTAGTATAACACATGAGGTGTGGGGGTTAGGTTTCTTATTTTCTAGAGTTCTACCTTATATAGTCTTCAAATCAGGGTTTGGAATAAATGTTACCTTGGTACCAAAGTATTCAATATTCACCGTTAGATGAAAACCTGATTAGATTCAAGCTAATATATTTTAACCGTTAGATTGAACTTAGCTTGTTACACACAAATGAAATGTACCCATATTTAGATATGGGTAACCAACCGTACCTAAACGTGTACACTTAGTTGGCTCAATAATAGTTAACCGAAGTTATCCATATGAACACTTTCATATCAACCTTGTTCATCTTAATCACAACTAATTCAAATGACTCAAATGAAACTAGTAAGAGTTGTACAATTGTTTATATTCTCATAGAAGTATACAAGACACAATAATTGAAGCAAAATCGATTTTGATTCACTCGAATCAATTCATGAACATTATAGCCAAGGTTTGCGAAGAATGCATTCCTTATTATATAAATGTATTTGTTCACAAATAAACCGATTTTAGAACTCAACCCACTAAAGTATGCAAATGGGTACGCATACTTAGTGTTCCGGGCTTGGTTTGTTTGCCAGTATGCGAACGGGTACGCATACTATCGTTCACGACCGAAGTCAGTTGAATTAGTATGCAAACGAGTACGCATACAAAATTCCCGGACTTGAACTGTTAAGCTAGTACGCATACGGGTATGCATACTGTTAGAGCACTGCTCTGTAAAACTCGCAAGAGTTTCTATCTCAAGCTTGTTTGTCAATGTTAGAGATCAAAACTATTAATTTGATTTCTAGTCTACTTATAGTGATGTTTCGGACTAGGATAGATTGTGTAGTTGAGCATTAGACTTCACGACGTTTATCAATTGAAGACGAAGAACAACTAAGGAGAGCTTGTGGAACTTCATTAACAAAAGGTATGTGGAGACTAAAACTTATCTATCAGTCGGAAAGTCTATTTCTACTCTATATCCTATATTGAGACAAAAGTCGTATTACTATATAGTATTAGATTATACACGTTTGATATTTCGAGTTGAGTTTAACTCGCTTACATAATTTCTCGAAATATATGTTGGTAAACTTTTGCATCAACCAAGTTCATCTTATATTCTTGACGAAATTCAAATGATCATGTGAAAATCGCCGAGTAACATCTTACATGGTTTGTGTGATACAATCATTTGGTGTAGACTTGGAATATTTGGTAATGATTATTTCAATAACTTGAAAATTGCTTTAATGCTAATAGTTCGTGAAAACATCTATTGTCATCCTCTAAGAATGTTTCAATGATTGAAATAGAGTTTAGAACACTTAACCATCATTGGATTATAAACATAGTATGTGTTTTTGCATATATGTGATCCTTGACCGGAACTATAGTATGCATATCCGTATGCGTACTTGTTAGTTGTGAAATTTTGTGTACCTAAGTACACATATCCGTACGCGTACTGGCGAATAGTTTGGGTCCGGGAATTTCTGTTGTGTTTGGAAGTATGCGTACCCGTTTGCATATTGGCGAACCCAAACTCAGTCCGGCTACTTTAAGTATGCGTACCCGTTTGCATACTTGAGTGGTTAAAGTTCTAGAATCGGTTTGTTCATGAAATAATACATTTATATAATAAGGAATGCATTCTTTGCAAACCGTGGCTATAATGTTCATGAATTTATTCGAGTGAATCAAACCGATTTTGCTTCAATTTTGTTCTTGTATACCTTTATGAGAATATAGCAATTCAACAACTCTATAACTAGTTTCATTTGAGTCATTTGAACTAGTTGTGGTTAAGATGAATAAGGTTGACATGAGAGTGTTCATATAGCTAACCTTGGTTAACTACTGTTGAGTAAACCTAGTGTACACATTTAGGTACTCAGACCTAAATGAAGGTACATTTCATTTGTGTATAACAAGCTAAGTCGATCTAAAGTTTGAAAGATATTAGCTTGAATCTAATCAGGTTTTCATCTAACGGTGAATATTAAATGATTTGTTACCAAGGTAACTTAGATTGCAAACCCTGATTTGAAAAATATATAAAGGAGAACTCTATCAACTGGGAAACCTAATCCCCACACCTCATGTAAGATACTAGTTGCGACTAGAGTCGATTCTCCTTTAACCTTAGGTTTTTCACGAAACCCTGTAGGTTAATGACTTCATTGGGATTGTGAAGCCAGACCCAATTATTTTATCTGTAGTTGCGTATTCTGATCTTGCCCGATTCTATCGTATTGAGTATAATTGAAATAATTGACTCGAGATTAATATCTCTAATAGGAAAGATAAAAGTAATCACAAACATCTTCGTCCCATCGTTTGTGATTCCACAATATCTTGGTTCGCCAGTCGATTAAGATTATTGTGAGGTGATTGATAATACTAGGTTGTTCTTCGGGAATATAAGTATGGTTTATCAATTGGTTCCTATGTACCTTGATTTATCAAAAGACGAAACAAAACTCGTAGGTATTTTTGTGGGAGACATATTTATCTATTCCAATAGACTTTTTTGTGTGAGACAGATTTGTTTATCAAGTCTTCGAATTTGGGTCGTAGCAAATTTTGGTTGTGGGTGAGATTAGCTAAGGGATCCAAGTGCGTAGAATCCTGCTGAGGTTCAGAGAAGTAAGGAGCACAACTGTACATTGATCAGTGTGAGATTGATTAGGGCTCAGCTACATTCCAGTCTGAAGTTCATTGGTAGTAGGCTAGTGTCTGTAGCGGCTTAATACAATGTGTTGTTCTAAGATGGACTAGGTCCCGGGATTTTTTTGCATTTGCGATTTCCTCGTTAACAAAATTTCTGGTGTCTATGTTATTTCTTTTCTGCATTATATTTTGTTATATAATAGAAATATCATAGTTTGTGCGTTAAGTTCAATCAGTTCTTGAATCTGACCTTTGGGTTGTTGATTGAATCGATTGACACTTGGATATTGGTTTGTGATACCATCCAAGTTATTTTTCTTATTCAATCGGGCTCTCAAATTCCTATTTGTTTGATTGCAGATTCAATTGAGAAATTGAGATATAACCAATTGAAAAGGAGGGGGTCTAACAACCACACCCAATATTTCGTTTAGGCAATCTGTATGGAGTAACTCCAATATATTTCCAAGAGAATCAACTAGACAGTCAAATTCAATCAAGGAAAATACATTCAAGAGTTATATCTTTATTTCTCAACGTAATCAGTAAATCAAACAGATAGAAATCCGCGAGCCTGGTTATTATGAGAAACAACTTGGTACCAAAGACCAATGTTCAAGTGTCAATCAATTTATATCAACAACCAAAGGTTGGATTATCTAATTGATTTAACTATGTACAACCTGTGATATTTCTATTATATAAACAAATAAAATGTGAAAAGAAATAACACAGACACCAGAAATTTTGTTAACGAGGAAACCGTAAATGCTGATCGCTGTCGTATGCGTCAAAAATAATTCACTTTCTCACACTATAAAATATAAATGAAGTATAAGATAAGAAAGAGTTCGTTTCCACAGAGAGGCAATTGTTGTTATGCAAATTTCAGTTTCTTAGTAACCAATGGGGGGAATTTTGATTATCAAAGTAATAAAACTAAATTGAAAGAAAAGTAATAATAAAAGTAATCAATAAGGAGAATATATCGGTCACGGGATAGTATCATTCGCAAACATGTATTTTCATCAATGATTAGAATTGGTATTTTAATCTCTTATTTACTAAAAGTCCTAGGATACCTTGATCGCAAGTATATCTCGCTAATTCCCCGATTTCATCACAAACACATTAAAAGATGCATAAATGAATTCTACTTAGAAAGCAACCTAAAGTGTAAAAACACAATTATATGGCCAAGAGCATTATGTTTTATGGAATAGACTAATCAATGCAAACGAACGTGTAAAAGCACTAATCCGTTTTAACAAAAGTTATGATTCACTTGTGACTAGTAGGATATATCAATACAAGCACTACCCACAATTATGCTACTTAGAATCAGGGATAAACAACTTTTTCGTATTGAAAACCCTAATATAGCTTTAGAAATGAATGCAAATCGGATTGATTCCGGACTCAACCAAACACACAATCAAATCATATGATAATATAAACCATTAATCATAAATAATAAAGTTGAGACAAAACTAATTTATTGAATTAAATATCATTTGTGAAATCCACTTTATCCCATAACCAATAATATGTGTTTAGATACTCATAGCTTTTGAGTTCATCATAATCATAATCAACATAAAATGAAGAAGATGAAAAATAAAATGAAAGCAAACCCTAGTCGCCGCTCTCCAAAGCTCCCAGTAAAAGTGTAAAATACATGATCTTCAAAAGAGAAGAACTATTCCTTTTTGTAGCTTTTCTCCAACTTCTAAGATTAGGTCCAATTTCCAAAGTCCAATAACAAGATGTCGACCAAGCCCATATGTGAAGAGTACCCAAGTGAAAATATGTCCCAAAAGAGGTCGCCGAAAAACTGGTAAAGTGGCATGAAGTTGCCGGGAAATCATCTCAGGTGACCGAAAAACATATCTCAGGTGACTGGTCAAACTAACCGTCAACAGTCGGAGTTAATGACTCAGAAGCTGAGTTGAGAACGAGTCAGATCTGAGTCACTTTGGCCTAGGCCATTTGCACAGGCCAGAGTAATGTCGCGCCATGATTGCGCTTAACCAACATTCCCGTACTTCAGTTCAGTTGCAGCTGTTTCTTACCACCATAACATAATCTCCTCGTTCTGCCAGTACAATTCACCGTATCATACCCATTTCAGTCCCTTGCAGAACATCTGCTCAAGCCATCATACACAGATCATTAAAACCAGGCCAATTGAATTATCCTATAACTCCAACTCAAACTCAAACTCCAACTGCAATCAGTCCATTCTTGGCTTCATTCTTCTCGTACTGTCATTGCACACTACAGAACCCATTGCTTGTTTGTTTCCATGGCAGTAACACAACAACACCACCACCTGCTCAGTTCAATACCATCCACAGCAATTCAAGCCTCCACTGGAAACAAGTAATCACTTCAGTTTATCTATTCCCATCTTATTGACCTTGTAAACAAGAGCACCTTCACTTCCTCCTCATTGCAGTATCATTACAACCCATAAAAGCAACATATTTTCTTCACTAGGCAACAACCCAGTACTCCACTACATATCAACACAACCGCAATACATACACACAAACCCACTGCAGTTAAACCTTTACTCAATTGCTCTTCCCTTTCAATCTCAGAGCATCACCAAAATATTCTTTATAATCAAAACCTTCAAGACAGCAGCAACATCTTAGACTGCAGTTCATACATAAACCAACATCTTGTTCCGTCTCCATCTCTGGTAATCTTGTAGTTTAGCAGCTCAAGCCGTAACTCAACCAGTATCCATTCATTCTTATCACCAGCACACAAAACCGTTTCAGCCAACAAACTCACACTTCAGGCAGCAACACAACCTTCTTGTATAGCAACCACTAACTCAGCTGCAACCATCTCAGACACACCACATATTCCATTTTTACACCAGGTCCATCTCTTCCCAAACACATGACCTGTACAACTGCAACTATCCACTCCAGTTACCACCAGCAACTCCAACTTATTTCTCCCATCAATACACAACAAAACTGGAACAGACTCAAAAATCTCATAAATTCCACCTGCATCTTCTTATCAGTATCTCCAATATCATCATATCCTCCACTGTAACCTATTTCTGCTCAATAGTAGTTGCACTACCTGCATTTCCATCAACATCAATCACTGCTTCCATTCATCTTAGCTCATCTTACCAATTCATTCACCACAAACACAGTCCCTGTAACCAACACCTCGGGAAAATCCTAAGCATACATCTAATCAGTTCAACTTCTCCATTCCAGAACCACCATTAACCCATCTGTCAAGTCTATCATCTTCAAAACCATAGCCTCAAACCACAGCAGTAGACAATCATCAACATGACTACCAGAAACTACACATATCTCCTTTATCTCTGTTACTGCAACCACTTTTACTCCCGGTAACAATAGAAACAACAGCAGCTTCAAGTTCTGGTCATTACCCATCTCTGCAATTTAGTCATATCAACGAAAACAACAAATTTCTCATCCTTGTTCATCACCGATGTCTTAGTATCAACTCCATTTTCTTCTTCGTTCATTTCAGATCTTTACAAGAGCAGCAGAAATAATTCTTGCTTATCGAACCCTAGTTTCTGTGAAACCCCAAAATCAACAACGAACCCCATTTCAACAGAAACCAACTTCTATTTCTTCATTGTATCTCCGACTGCAAAGTCTTCATCGATCTAACAACCAACAGCTTGAATTTGTTCTCCCACTCTTCTGTGAATTTGTCGATCTCATTTCCATTACTAACTCCATATGAATGTTCTCGTTCTTTTCTGAAATCCACCACAGAATCACCTCAACCAATCTTCATTCAATTCATGTAACGCTTCAAATTTCAGCTCCCCCTTTAATTCCAGCTCTAATTTCTTGTCTTCAACCAACGACTGCACCTCCTAGATGCTTTAGAATCAAATTCCAACTCAAAACCCATATGTTTCTTGTAGAAATACAACCTCTCTTCATCTCTCTTTCAGACACACTTCATGCGCCTCCATTTCTTCTCTCTAAGTTAGGGACTGAATGATGGAGAAATGAATTCTCTTCTGAATTCTAGGGTGTGGTAATGATAAGAAGTACCACATGCACCCAGAACTCTGATAAGGTATATCAATGTAATTTTTAGCCTGTCAGTCTCAGAAAACCGACAGTTCATCCTTTAATCCTTGCGCAACATTGGCCTGCTCCGATTATCGCATGGGAATTGATCTTTATTGTCATTTTCGCTTCAAATGGACATTTTCTACTTCTTTTGCTCCCAAGGACTCAATTACACCTAATAAATCAAAACTAAACATAAGAGAACATCGCACTGTATTAATCCACTACAAACTCTAGCCTACTACAAGTTAACTTCAGACTGGAATGTAGTTGAGACCTAATCAATCTCACAATGATTAAGGTACAGTCACGTTCCTTACGCCTATGAATCCTAGCAGGACTCTACGCACTTGATTACCTTAGCTGATCTCACCTACAACTAAGAGTTGCTACGACCCAAAGTCGAAGACTTGATAAATAAATATGTTTTACATAAAAAAGTCTATTGAATAGATAAATCTGTCTTGAACAGAATTAGATACGAGTTTTTGTTCTATCTTTTGATAAATCAAGGTGAACATGAACCAATTGATACACCGGACTTATATTCCCAAAGAACAACCTAGTAATATCAATCACCTCACAATGATCTTAATAGTATGGAAGTGGAACAAGATATTGTGGAATCACAAACGATGAGATGAAGATGTTTTTAACTACTTTTTATCTTACCTATTGGAGATTGAATCTCGAGCAAATCTTAGAGAAGATAGTACTAAATATGCTAGAACAAAATAAGATCTGATCATGGAACTACAGAGAAAATAGTTGGGCCTGGCTTCAAAATCCCAATGAAGTCTTTAAGTCGTTAACCTATAATGGTTTTAGAAAAACCTAGGTTAAAGGAGAATCAACTCTAGTCGCAATTAGTATCACACATGAGGTGTGGGAATTAGGTTTCCTATTTGCTAGAGTTCTCCCTTATATACTCTTCAAATCAGGGTTTGCAATCAATGTTACATTGGTAACAAAGCATTCAATATTCACCATTAAATGAAAACCTGATTAGATTCAAGCTAATATCTTTCAACCGTTAGATTGAACTAAGCTTATTACACGCAAATGAAATGTACTTATATTTAGATATGGGTGGCCGTACCTAAACCTGTACACTTAGTTGGATCAACAATAGTTAACCGAAATTAGCCATATGAACACTTTCATATCAACCTTGTTCATCTTAATCACAACAAGTTTAAATTACTCAAATGAAACTAGTTATAGAGTTGTTCAATTGTTTATATTCTCATAGAAGTATACAAGACACAATTGAAGCAAAATCGATTTTGATTCACTCGAATCAATTCATGAACATTATAGCCACGGTTTGCAAAGATTGCATTCCTTATTATATAAATGTATTTGTTCATAAATAAACTGATTTTAGAACTTAACCCACTCAAGTATGCAAACGTGTATGCATACTTAGAGTTCCAGACTTGATCTGTTTTCTAGTATGCAAACGAGTACGCATAATGTCATTCACGACCGAACTCAGTTGAATTCGTATGCAAACAGGTATGCATACTAAATTCTCGAACTTGAACCGTTAAGCCAGTACGCATACGGGTATGCATACTAAGTTCTCGGACTTTAACTGTTAAACCACTACGCATACGTGTATGCATACTATGGTTCCCGGACTTGGAATAACTTGCAACAGTTGCATACAAGTATGCATACTGTGCTATATCCAATCAATGGTTAATCGTTCTAAACTCCATTTTAATCATTGAAACATACTTAGAAGACGGGAATAGCTGTCTCACACAAACTATTAGCTTCAAAGCAATTTTCAAGTAATCAATAGATCAATACGAAACGTTTTGAGTCTATATCAAATGATTGTCTCAGACAAATCATGTAAGATGTTACCAGGCGATTTTCACATGATCAACTTTTGACTTTCGTCAAGAATAAAGATGAACTTGGTTAAAGCAAAAGCTTACCAACACATATTTCGTGAAATATGTAAGCGAGTTAAACTCAGCTCAAAATATTAAATGTGTATAAAGTAAAGTCTATATATCTATAAGACTTTTGTCTCAATAGGAGATAAAATATAAATAGACTTCTGAGTGATAGATGATTTCAAGTCTCCACATACCTTTTGCTGATGAAGTTCCACATGCTCCCCTTAGTAGTTCTTTGTCTTCAATCGATGAACGTCGTGAAGTCTAAAGCTCAACTACACATTTTATCTTAATCCGAGACATAGATATAAGTAGACTAGAAATCAAGAATTATAGTTTTGACAACTAAACTTGACAAACAAGCTTGAGATACCAACGCTTGCGAGTTCGACCGATCAGTGCTCTAACAATTATTGGACGACCAAAGGGAGTCCTTTTATGTTCACTATTGGGGCTAAAAATGCAATTGCACGCAACGCTTTTTTTAAAATATTCATCGCAAAAAATTAAACGCCAATTGGTTTTTCCCCACAAAATTGGATTGGCAATCGGAGAGTTATCTACCCCGGCTGTGGTTAGGCACAATTAAAATGATCGGAAGTCGAGTCGATTGACAGTAATTACGGCGTGAAAATGGTAAAAAAAACATCACCTATACTTTTAATTTTGATCCTCACAGTTGATTATCAGCAAAATTCAGCCACACGATCTAAGGTTGTCGTTGTTATTTGAAAATTGTTACAAAGTTATTACAAAATAAATATCACATAAATGTTACGCTTATAAATGTTATTAAACTACTATTACAAAAATTGTTGCAAACATTGTTACAAAACTGTCACAAAAACCCATCCCTTACAGTTCGGTCGGCCCCCATCGCATTGCGGTAATCTAGTTATCCTAAATTGGTCAATGATAATTCAAATTTTTACTACTCTCTAAGCATTCTCGAAGCAATGCCCCAGATGATTAAGGATTTAATCACTTCAGAAGGAGACTGGGAAATTCAAAGTTCGATGATCTCTTTACAAAATAAATATCACATAAATGTTACGCTTATAAATGTTATTAAACTACTGTTACAAAAATTGTTGCAAACGTTGTTACAAAACTGTCACAAAAACCCATCCCTAAATTCGGTCGGCCCCCATCGCATTGCGGTAATCTAGTTATCCTAAATTGGTCAATGATAATTCAAATTGTTACGACTCTCTAAGCATTCTCGAACCAATTGACAACCAATGCCCCAGATGATTAAGGATTTAATCACTTTAGAAGGAGACTGGGAAATTCAAAAGTTCGATGATCTCTTTCCACCTGATAATAAGGCTAAAATTATAGCCATGACTCCCTAGACTTTTTCCCCTGATACAATTAGATGAAAACATCATGAGTCAGGATCTTCAATATTAAAAATGTTTACAATTTCCTGATGAGCCAATCCCTCAACAAAAATATTTTTTCGAGAATTCGGATGTTCCTTCGAAAATTATGGGCAAGGATTTACAACAAAATGAACGACGATTTTGTAAATGACTCTTTACTTAGATTCAAATTATAGATAATTTTCGACGTTTTAAATTGCGAGGGATTTGATTTTAATATATTATCGAGTTGAAATACTCATTGGCGCACTTTGGGCTAATTTTAAACATAACATTTTTTTATTAAGCTTTTCTAAACCAGTATATTTTTTTTATTATTTTTTTCTATTAGCCTCTCTAATATTTAAATCTTGGCTCTGCCGCGATCCCTAATATTAGATTTTTAATACATGACTTCCTCTATTTTTGGGTATTGGTATTTTTAGGACGACCGAGCGAAGCGAGGGAAGACTCTATATATGGTGACTTTGTGTCAATGTGAATCATGATTTTTTTTTCTTCAATTTGACACAAAAATATTGGATTGGATATCTGTCTATTAATGAAATCCAGAAATTACCCTCAAAACGGAAGCATGCATAATTTATTTTTCTTTTCTTTCAGACAGTTTCGTAGATAAACAGAAAAATGAAGGGTGGTCGCATAAATTTTGCGGGCAGAAAAAAAGACACGGAGGTTGGAAATCTTTTAATTATTGAGGTATAGGTCACAGATCGAACCCGCCCACCTCCCAAATTTTAGTTTATTTTTTTGGTTCATAAAACAAGAAAATCTCCATCTTTTTTCTTCTCAGCAAATTCAGTCCACCACCATCATCTCCATCACCATCAACACCGTTACCGGATTCTCCACCATCATTTTCCACCATACAGATTAACAGACACCAATTCCAACACAATTCAATTTAATCAACCTAATTTCCATTACAAATTACCTTTCAAGTTTCAACAACCATGTTTAAGAGATGGGGTTTCGGATCGCTAATGAGGGAATGGTCAATTAGCTGCGGAATCTCCATTTTTATGGTCAAAAGATGAACCGGCTTACTTGACTGGGAGCCCTACAAAAGCATAATTAGTTGCTCTCATAATTTTACATTGGCTACAAATGCTTAGTTGATCTGTGATCGGGGGTTTTCCGGTAAGCAGCAACGACATCAGTTCATGAAGCAGTGAGGTCGATTCTACATCAACTACAGTAGCAGCAACAATGGATTTTAAGTGTTTGTGGTGGTTCTTGCTTTCGATTCAAACAACATCAGTGGTATCAGCTCAAGCAGAAGTGATGTTAGAGGTACCAACATCAATTTTCTACACAATACAAGAGCAACAAATTGGGGATTTCTACAGTTACATGTACAATTCGAGGGGTTCTTCATGAGATCTATAATGGATATTGTTTGAATTTGATTTTGGGGATTAACGGTAGCGGTAATAGCATCGTACACAGCAATAAGAACAAGACTGGGGTTTTCGAAATGTTGTCAACTTACATTATTATTTCTTATGTTCTTATTTGTTTCAATCGATTTTAGTTAAGATTTGGAGCTAAGAGAATTGAAGCGAGCGCTGATTGTCGAGTTTTGAATCACATTTTCGGTTGACCGTGGCAGCAGTCATCTAGTTTTCTCAAATAAATGTTTACATTACTTACCGCGCTGCATGCCTCGTGATATCATAATCAACTTTAAATCCATCAATCATTTTCTTACTTACAAAAGATCGAACAGATGTGAGGTTAGGTTTCTTCATTTATCTTTAGCAATAATGCTGGATACATCGAGAGGGGAAATCCCTGGATATCACCGAGTGAGAGAAGGGAATGAGACCCACTTCACCCATTCCCTATCCAAATGCACAGTCATTAAATCTGACGGCCCATTCCCCTCACGGTATTTTCCCCGGTAGAAACAGGCGTCAATGTAGCATCGTCTTATCTTTAGTGGGTGGGGGTGGGGTATCCTAACTTTTCAGTACCAGTATTATTCTTAAAGAAAGGAGCTACTACCTAGCGACTACGAGTGGGGTATATGAATATCGCTATTTAGGTTGTTTCCCTTAGAGCGTCCGTAGTGGCCGACCAAATTCCAGAGTAAAAATCAAACAACAGACGCAGTGAAGAATGAGTAAAGATTAAAGACCGGACTAAAACAAAAAACCAGACCATATTTAGTATTTAGTTTGGTTTTAGTCGGGCGTAACTTTGAGTTACGCCCCATAACAAAAAAAAAAAAAAATGGGGCGTAATTCAAAGTGATGCCCCATAACAAAAAAAAATGCAAAAATTTAAATGGTGCGTAGTTTTAAACTACGCCTGATGGGGCGAACTTTTGGGATTGCGCCAGACCAAATTTTTGCTCCTGCACCGTAGTGTCACAGCACGGAATAAACTAAATTTTTTTGGTTTTTTTTTTAGTTTTTGGTCTTTGGTTTTAGTCATATGATTGTAGTTGGGCTTTTTGGGATCCAAAAGCTTCTCTGATGCTTAAAGTTTTCTCGATTAATTTTGTCATCCCTGCATCAGTGTCCCTGTGGACCTGAAGATAAGTAGGTCCCCTGTCTTGTTATTATATCAAATAATTAGCCAATAACACTGTGAGTTGCCGATGCAATAATCAAAGAACTGGTTGTATATTTATATGAAACTAGTTGGAAGCATAACAAGCTAAGCTCCAACGACATACTACTATATTAATTGAACCGGTTGCTGTGTTAGCTTACCAGCGAGCCTCATGGGTAACCTTGTTAAAGGGAGCCGAAGCGGATGGGGGGTGAGATTGTGTCACAAAGGGGGCAAGCCAACTCTACCTTCCATGTTAATTTCTGCAATATTACGTCATTAGAGGCTCGAACCTGGGACCTCCTGGAACGCATCAATCTTCGGGAAACGGGGATGACCAGCTGAGCTAGGGCCCGTTCTTATATATCTTTTATTATATTATTTTTTTATCGGTAATTTTTTTAATGCCGATGAATTTTGACTTCCGGTCACTAGCATTATCATCCAATAATTTTATCATTGTAATATAATGACACCATCTAACACAGATATATTTAGTGTGAATTTTCAATTTAAATTTGTCTCGAAACATATACCATGCATTAGGAGTTAGTACTATGTACAGACAATTAATTATTATTTTGAGCAAGTTTAATTAGGTAGCATTATTTAAGAAGATGGATTGGTTGACATAATTATTCTCATACTATCTCATAATTTTGACATCACTTTTTTTTAGAAAACTCAAATGATAATCGATAAATATGAAGTTAATGTCTCGGTGATATGTTTCTTTTACAAAGCTCTTCATTCCTATTAAAGGACCATAATCCAAGCTATGCAAACCTATAGTTGTTGTATATGGCGAAGTTTGCTTTATCGAAATGTGCTCATTTTTAGTATGAATGTAGAGTTTTGAACAAGAAATATCATTAGCTTCAACTGACTATACTATGAACTCTTGACCCGATTTGACAAACCATCACTTCCTACGATTACTAGACTGTTTTTCTTTTGCCCATTAGAGCGATTTCATAAAAGCAAAAAAAAAAAAAAAAAGCCTCTCATACTTGAGATCTAGTACTACTTCTAGCTTCTTTAGCTAGATGGTCTACGATTGCATTGGATTCTCTAGGCACGTAAGTACAGTTCCAACTGACCAAATTTTGTAACACATTCTTAAAATTAACATTGTTATTGGTTTCACCTATTTTCCACCCACACTTTTTCTATTTACCATCCATGTTAATTGCAATCCCCACTTATCTTATTTACCACCCATATATTTTTTTCATAAATCCTAAATACCACGTCTTGACTTCTTATTTCCATCCAATAACAAAACCACGCAACAACTAAACAGAAGAACTTTAAGTTCTAAAATAATTTTTCTTCACCATCTCTACTACTGACCACCTTCTTCTACACCATCTCCACCCCTTGATCATCACCATCACTCATATACTGTTTAATTTGTGGTACTAATTTTTTATTTTGTATCAAAAATATGCTTCGAAAGAAAGGAGGATATGTTCTAGCAAACTCAATGCCCCCAAAAAGGTAAAATTAAACCTAATTGTTCATATAAATTCATATATAACAAAAAATAAATAAAAATACTTAGATAGCTCAATTCGTTCAATTTAGAGGAATCAAAGAATACTGTAATCGTTCAGAAATAACCATTTGTGAAAGCACGTAGTCGTTCGGACACAACTCACTATTCCTTTACATAGTCGTTCGTTTTTGGACTACTATAACACCTTCCAGTAATCCAGAAATCAGAGATTAGTTCTAGATATTTAAAAGAAAATAAAAACAAATCAAACATCCAATGTTGATCACTTATTTACCTCCAAATCATGTCCACTTAATGCGTTTTTATAAGAATTGATATAACCTTGTTGGATATAGGATTCATCTTAGGTTTGAATATTTTGCTCTAGGTTTTCAATAATGGAATCCTCCATATTAATGGCTAATGCATTAATCACCGGTTAATTATTTTTTATCGACTAACTAAATGATAAGACATAAAGAGGTAATGAGTTTTTGGTGCACTATAATTAAACAGAACACTGACCCTCAACTTTTTGAAAATCATAAAAAATCAGAGAGAACTCGGTCGTCATCAATTACACTTTTTCATCAAACTTCTAAATTGAATCTCTTCTTTTAAATCTTGCATGTTATAACCAAAGATTTCTTCATATTTTGATATAATTATTATCTTGTTTGATTACTCATATGTGTGACTTTGCAATTTTCTTCTAGGTACCGGTTCACCTTGCTGGATGTTTAACCGAGATAACTGAGCAGTTTTGCCTCTATCCCTTCCATTACAGTGAGCTTTATTATTATCTTATTTGAATCCTCCATTTTTGATATCTTTATTGCACAAGAAGATCCAAACTCCCATTTTTTTTAATTAAATCCTCTTTTCAGTCCTAGATCATATTACTCTCTTTCGTCGTTAAGATAAAGTAGCTGTGTTAAACCTATAGCTATGTGTTAGAGCATATCTCGGTTGAACTCACCAAGCGTTGGTAAGTCAAGTTTGATTGTCATATTTTAGTATCAAAACCCATATAGAGTCGCTTGATTAAATACTAGAGCCAACTTCATTTAGGTTAGACTAGAAAGTCTAGGAATGTTGAGACATACAAGTATTACTTCGAAGACCTGAAGAATGTGAAGAAGTAGCGAACTACAATGACGACATAATCCTTCCACTTGAGGTTAATTGTTAATATTAACTTGAACTGTTTCATTCCTAACGTATCTTCAAGTCATGCTATATTAAAAACATAACTGCGAAGCTGTATATATTGTACATATTTTATAATACTCTAGTGATGTGACATGATCATAATTGAATGATCATAGTATTAGGGAATTATACTACGAAGTATAACGCTTATATTTTTAACTTCGTAGATATGACATCGACATAATCTTGTATATGTTGTTATGATTATGTGAATGGGTTATGGTGAAGATTTCATCATAGGAAACAATGTTTTACATTTTTTTAAAGGAAGTACATTCATGAACTTGTTTCGTGAATTGAAATGGAAATCATTAGGCTTATTGGTACGGCTATTCATTGCAAATCTTTGGATAACCAATATGTGTGAGATGGTAGAACTGATCTTAACTTATGTTATGTATCTTGGTATAACTAATCACAATGCCTAATTTATGATTTGGTATGACTGATTTTTATTAATTGGACTAACCGATTCTAAGTAATCACCATGTGATGGTATAATCGATCATTGTAATTGGTGTGACCGATCCTACCAATTGGTGTGACCGATCATGAGTATATGTAACCGATCCTTATAATTGGTGTAACCGGTCCTGCTAACTTGTGTAATCAGTCCTGGTAACTGGTGTGACCGATCACAAGTAATACCATGTGTATATGGAACCGATCCTTGTAACTGGTATAACCGATCCTAGTGACTGGTGTGACCGATCACAAGTATTTACATAAATAGGTATAACTGATCCTAGTGATTAGTAGAACCGATTCAACACATGTATGTGATTTGGTATTTTATCAATCACATAGTAGTCTTGGAATACAGGTGAACCAATTCTAAACTTGTTTGGAAGTGTGGTATAACCGATTCCAAGAATGCAAATACATGTAGATATGAATAAGGACTTGCAGCGAAAAGATGTCAACATACTTTGAACATGAGCAGTAACTATTATCATTTATTGTTCAAAGATATTCCTTAGTACTCAAGGTGTTCCTGTGCCGAAATAAATTAAGAATCTTTTAATTAGGGTTTTTGGTTTTATATGCTTTAATTACCAGCAATTAAATGCTTATCTCTAGAGAATAAAAAATAGTAATGCGCATTTACTAATTGGAGGTTTTCTATTGAGAGATTTCGGAAATATTGGACAGACATTTATTGGAATTATGAAAATCGAAGTTTGCCATTCATTTCCTATCTTGAGGATACTTTCGGTTTTGGAAATTCCTTGGTGTCCAAACATCCTTGGTCTATAAATACCTAAGTTTTCATCTCTATCAAACTATCCTAAGAGCAAGGTAAACTTCATTTATTGTTGATTCTGGTGGAGCCGTCTATTCGGAGAGGAAAGTATCCTAATTAGGTGAAATCTCTTACGACAGTTCGTTTAAAGACTTATGTGGGATCAAGAAGCTCTACGAGTACCGTTGGTGGGAGACTAGATAATTGCAGTGTTATTAGTCTTCGATTGATTTGATTTACTAACGGTTGTTGAAACTTTGATTGCACCTAGTTTGTTTATTCTTGAGAATATTCTCTTATGATAAAAGATTCACTCAAACTAGATCGAAGTGTCGACGGGATATTTAGAACTATTGTTAGATCTAAAGACATCTTGTGATAATCCATTATTAATAGACTCCGTTCTGTGCGTGATTGATCACAAGTGATTCAAGTGGTGATGTGAAGGTTATTGAAGATTAAAAGAAGATTTGAAGACGAAGAAGATTTCTTATTGGTTTTCGTATGTTGTGAATTGTGTGCACAAACCTTGATCGTCTTGGATCCAACTAGAATAATATTTATTCGATTGATTAGTTGCGTGAGATTGGTATTATCAGTATATGTCTTTGAGATTAATTTTGATTGAGTGTTAATCTATACTTGACTATTTCGGTAGTTAAAGGTAGATTGATCTAACCAGAAAAATGAATTTATTAGATTAAATGGAAGAGCCTTTGTCAACAACTCATTTATATCTTGTAGCAAAGATTGATTAGAGTAGTTACCAAACATATTCTTCCTTTGCTATTTGGAATACGATCCAAAGGACTTGCTATTCATGTGTGTGACTCTAGAAGTCGAAGGAGGGATATTGAGGGAACTAAGTAGCTAGGGGTAGTCTGCTTGGTCTTAACTATACGAAGTTGGTTTAGATTTTGTATATCGACTTAATTATGAGAGTATTCAAAACTGGACTAGGTCCCGGGGTTTTTCTGCATTTGCGGTTTCCTCGTTAACAAAATCTTGTGTTGTGTTATTTACTTTACTTCCGCATTATAATTGTTTTATATTATAATAAAGTAAATACACTTGTGCGATAATCCTAATCACTTGATATTGATCTTATAGTAAATATCTAGTTGTCGTATCGTGTCAACTTTGTCCATAGACGATCACATTTGATATCGGACTTATAGGTTAAAATAAAAAGATTGTGGTGTATTTGGGTACCCTCGTATTTTCACTATGCTTATATTTTACTTATTCATTCGCCAAGTTTACAAGCTTTCCGCCAGGTGTACAACATTCATTAACCGAAACATCGGCATCCCCAATAATCTTCTGATATTTTATCTACTTCTTTTTTTCTTAGTCTATGCAAATATGTTTCTTCTACACATCATCCTCTAATAGAGAAATGAGTTAGAGAAGTTGAAGAGAGAATGAGTATTGCTTCTCTCTCAGATAGACTTAAATCTCTCAAACAGACAGTTTTATCTTCAAATGCTCTAATTGAAGGCACTAATCAATGGAAATTTGGTTTCCTAGACAAGCTTTATGCTGATATAAACTACTCTATCGTAGAGTTAGATAAAGAACTCAAAAAAATCTGGATGAAATGTAAGGAAATATTCATTAAAAAAGAAGATCCATATTACCATCAAGGTAGTCAATATCGGTTGTACAGGCCGATATTACAGGTTTTTATCAGATATCGGAAAATACCTATACGATATCGAAAATATCGGCGATACAAAAATGAAATGATATTATCGGTTGTACATGCCGGTACATGCCGATATATCGGTTTTACTTGTACACCGATAATATCAGTTTCGTAAATAAATTTTTCATCAACATGCATCTAGTCTTTACAGACAAGTACAAATGTCAATTGGAGAAGGTAAAAAGGCAAAATATATTTATAATATAAAATCAATGACTATATGGTAAGATATAAAATAGAAACCATATTTCGATTGCAAGGCAGAGAAATATAAAAGATAAATATGAAGGATAACAAAAAATATTTACTGGCATAATGGGACAACAATCACAACGTTGGCTAAAAGCTTCTCCAATGGCATGTGTGTGGAGATAAATGTCAAAATCCACCTAGGATACACATCCATTTAATCTAAAATCATTCTCCAACCTTGATGTCTTAAACCAATGTATATATGACTTTGGGTAGACATTGTCAAGGTGACATTCCCCTTGACATTGTCTAGCATTCTAGTCAGCTTTTACTTAATTGAATTGACTTTGATATATTAACTAATTATTTTTAGCTCTAATAAAATCTTAATTATGGAAAATAAAATTTATACTAATTAAAAGAAGATGTTACATGCAATACAGTTGGAGATGGATTTTTTTTTCTCCCTAATTTTAAGGAAAAATAGATTGAGGATGTCTTATTTGTGTTGCCACATAGGAAACACACACAATGACCATTGGAGAAGCTCTAATAAACCAATTTGTATTTTGAAAATTTGAGATATGTGTATGATTCTTATTATTTTTTCCTATGGTTTTATAATTATTTGAAATTCTATATTAAATGATGTATCGCCTGTAAAAATAGATATTATCATTTGTATAGGTGTATAGGACCCGACTGATACAATACCGATACGCGATATTAACTACCTTGATTACCATATGATCAAGTTTTATTCACAAGAAGAATATGATATGGTTCTTAAGCTGAGGCCATGGTTCGTAGAAGGATATTTATTAGTCATGGAGTCGTGGAATCCTAGAACACCCAAAAGTAACTTACAAAGCAATTATTCTAGTTAAGACTGTATAACATGCAGCCTGAGTTAGTTAACCCAACGATAGTAAAGAGTATTGGATCTGCAATGGGAGAAGTAAAAGAAGAGATCCTACAGATTGTGTGGTAGTGGTACCCAAAGGAAATGTTCAGAAAGTTAGTCTTAATAGATGTAAGAGATCCTTTACACAGATGCTTTTGGATGAAGAATACAGTAGGAGAAGAGGTTTGGATTAGACTTTTTTTTTATTTTATGAAAAGCAGTCATTCAATCTGTGCAGATTCTGCTATGCTATTGATCACAAGGAAAATAAATGTGCAGAAATAACAGACTTTCTTTTACAACAGCAGAAAGGATATATATTCTCCAATTATATTCTTGATCCACCTTCTCGGAGTAACCCAGATAATCGAGGCGCAAAAACTTCATCATCAAATAACTTTCAGATGCAAATGGATATGGAAAACCCACATGCAATAACTGTCAGCAATGATCAAGTGCATGCAGTAACTGTAAATCAAGAGATAATGACTTCTGGATCTTTTAATGAAGATTCTGCTCATATTTTTTCGCCAATGGTGATCTACACTACAAACCAAAACCAGCTGGAAAGGGAGTCTAATCAACGAGTTGACTCAATAAGCCAAGACGTGTCAATTACTTCAGTTGGGTGCAATACACAAGGTATGATTCAAGTTAATGTTGCTCCAGGCAGAGAGAATGAGCAACTAGGTCTTAGGCAAGGAAAGAGACTCATAATGGAAACATGAGAAAGTGGTAACCCTAATACACATCGTTCTCATCTGGTGGAAACTAATGATTCTAGTAATTTACTAGATTTCATCAATAACCAAATATGGAAAAAGAAATCTCTTTAATCAATCCTTCAACTAAATTAGAAGGTGTTCTAGATCCAAATATGATTTGAGCATATCTACAAATGGTGGAATTTGATATATCAATGGATAATTATATAATTTGGAGAACATAGATCCAGCAACAACTCATGCAACTAGAGGTCTTAAGGGTCCAATTCAATCTCTTATTCATCTCTATGAACAAAATCAATTGAACTAGTATTCCTCTTCTGCTAATGTTGAATCTTCTGAAAATACTCAGTTAATCTTAGATGATCAAAGTCAACTCCAAATTCTTACCAATCTTATTATGAGACTTTTTCAGAGAAAAATTGCTCAAGGACTTTCGGCACCAAAACATCCGGCACTAGTGACCAGGTACAATTTAATTTCTCGTGCCTTTCTCAATTTATTTTCACTCATTTTCTTAAGGATTTTTATTCCACTGTAATTTTGGTGCTTATATACTATTGCAAATTGGAATTCTAAAAACTAGCACAATGAGAACCTTAACTTGGAATGTACAAGGTTTTGAAGCTAAGCACACTAGAGATTACTTGAGAGACATAATAAGAGAACATAATCCAGATACAATTTTTCTGAGTGAAACAAAAATAAGTAAAGAAAAAGCTAAAGCCCTTACTCTGACTTACTACTATCCAAACTCCCTTTTTGTAAGTTCAATTGGTAGAGCTTAAGGCCTAATTCTTCTTTGGAATGTGATGTGGAGTATGTCAAGGAGGAATGGTTGTTATCATGCATGTATGGTTACATCTAACCCTATTAAGGATGAATGGTTGTTATCATGCATGTATGGTTCTACATATGATGATATTAAAAAGTTGTAATGGGATTTCTTGAAGGATCTCAGTGGCAATATTTTTCATCCATGGGTGGTTATGGGAGATTTTAGTGTTCATTTTAAATCCAAAGGGCGAACTTCTAGTTATACATCTATAAATAATTGGGTATGTAATACTATAGAGTAGGCAGGGTTAATGGATTTGGGGTACATATGTAACAACCATACTTGGACAAACAGATCTAATGGTAAAGGATGTAAAAGGGCTCGGATAGATATGGCACTTCACAATGCTAAGTGGAAAATTTAATATCCTGACTCAAGATTATATCACTTGCCTTTTCTTGGATCAAACCACTGTCCAATCTTTCTGATTACAGAAAATGAAAAGTTCATTCCCATAAATGTTTAGAGATTTTATAAATGGTGGCCTTCTGATCCTTCATGTTCCAAGCTTATTGCTCAATCTTGGAAATCTATAGCACCCAATATTTGCAGTAAAATCTCCTCAACTAGAAGGGATTTATCTAGGTGGAAGAGGCAAAATTTTGGCAGATAGACAAGCACATAACTCATTTAAAAAATCATTTAGAATACTTTCAGTTTCTCCCATTTAGTGAACATAATTGTTAGAGCACTGCTCGGTCGAACTCGCAAGCGTTGCTATCTCAAGCTTGTTGTCAAGTTTAGTTTCCAAAACTATAAGTCTTGATTTCTAGTCTCCTTATAGCTAAGTCTAGGACTGGGATAGATAGTATAGTTTAGCTCTAGAATATATGGTGCTCATCATACAAAGACGAAGAACTACTCAAGGAACTTGTGGAACATCATCGACTAAAAGGTATGTGGAGACTTAAACTTATCTTAGATTGCAAACCCTGATTTGGAGACTATATAAAGGAGAACTCTAGCAACTGGGGAAGTTAATCCCCACACCTCATGTGTGATACTAGTTTTATAAGCTAGAGTCGATTCTCCTTTAAACTTAGGTTTCTATCGAGACCCTGTAGGTTAACGACTTGAAGACTTCATTGGGATTGTGAAGCCAGACCCAACTATTTTCTCTGTAGCTGCGTGATCTGATTTTGCTATTTCTATCATGATTGAGTGCAATCGTAAGATTTTCTTGAGATTAATTTCTCCGATAGGCAAGATAGAAAAGTAATCACAAACATCTTCATCTCATCGTTTGTGATTCCACAATATCTTGTTTCGCTAGTCGATTAATATTATTGTGAGGTGATTGATAATTCTAGGTGTTCTTCGGGAATATAAGTACGGGTTATATATTGGTTCATGTTCACCTTGATTTATCAAAAGACGAAACAAAACTTGTAAGAATTTATGTGGGAGACAGATTTATCTATTCCTGTAAACTTTTCTGTGCGATACAAATTTGTTTATTAAAGTCTTCGACTTTGGGTCGTAGCAACTCTTAGTTGTGGGTGAGATCAGCTAAGGGAATTAAGTGCATAGTATCCTGCTGGGATTAGAGACGTAAGGAGCGCAACTGTACCTTGGATCAGTGTGAGATTGATTGGGGTTCAACTACAGTCCAGACCGAAGTTAGTTTGTAGTATGCTAGTGTCTGTAGCGGATTAATACAGTGTGTGTTCAATCTGGACTAGGTCCCGAGGTTTTTATGCATTTGCGGTTTCCTCGTTAACAAAACTTCTGATGTCTGTGTTATTTCTTTTCCGCATTATATTTTGTTATATAATTGAAATATCACATGTTGTGCGTTGAATCAATTAATTGGGAATTTCGACTTTTGGTTGTCGATTGAAATTGATTGATACTTGAACATTGGTCTTTGGTTCCGTTCAACTTAATTTCTATTGTATTCAATTAGACTCGCAGATTTCTATTTGCTTGAGTAAGGATTGAATCGAGAAATTGAGATATAACTCTTTGATATACTTTTTATTAAGATTGAGCATGACTGTCTAGTCGATTCTCTTAAAAGTATATTGGAGTTAGTCCATACAGATTGCTAAGCAAATTATTGGGTGAGGTTGTTGTACCCCCACTTTTTCAATAATAACTCTCAAATACAAACTATAGTTAAGGTTGTGAGGCACTGGAAGAGATTAGAAGCAGAATATTGGCAACAAAAATCAGGAGACAAATGGGTCAAGGAAGCTGATAATAACACTGCTTATTTCCATTCAGTGGCTAACAGAAGAAGAGCTATAAATAACATAGTGGCCTTGAGAAACCTGATAAGCACGTGAGTGCTACATTTTATACCCATATTATATTAGCTAGGACTCGATATTTTGGCCAATGACTTGATTTTGAGGCTTTTACAGGGAATACAAGCAAATCTTTTCTCAGACAGATAAATAGCTAAATAAGAGCTCAAATGGTGTTGCCAGATCACTAGAAGAGTCGGAGTTCAATTACTGAGTGGTGGGCTGCAGAGTAAACACCTGTTGTAACACCACTGCCTAACCTATGAGTCACAGCCAGGGAACAGTACACCAAAACAAAGAAATGTGCTTCTTTGCCACAAGAGATGTACAAGGGAGATACCAAGTGGGCTACATGGCAGCTCTCTCACCACGTTCCTTTTATGGTCTGTGATAAGCCCAACATTTTCACTTCTTTTGGCATCAGACTAAAGGTTTCAAGTAGCGTTCACATCTTCTCATGGTGTTGTATCGAGAGTTAAACATGGATGATGGAAGAATCATTTGATGGGTTCGTTGGCAGAGAAATTGACGATGAGAAACGCAGAGAGGGAAAGTATCAAGAGATATTGTCGGAGTTCTTGTCGTCGGCGAATAGGGGTATGAGCCTGGAATGGCGACCCAATTGCTGTCTTGGGCTTGTGTTATCCGAGCTTGGGAAAACCAGTTAGAAGAACTGATGCAAATGTCATGGTTAATGCCGTTGATTCATGGCTGTATACCAAGGAATAGAAATGGTTCTGCAATGGGGTTCGACTAAAAGGGTGTTGATGGTCAGTTGAGAGAAATTGTCAGAAATGAATGGAAGATGGCTGAACTAGTTTTGTGGGATGTTGGCTCGAGTGAAACTGTCTACTCTTAGCCGGCCAGAAGATACTAGTGGTGGTCGAATTCAGGAGTTCGGCAACAGAAATACATGCAGCGGAGTTTCTGTCAACGACGGTTGGACTCAAGAAGCAAAACGAGGTCTGGGAATTGGATGGATATGCTTACTGGGGTTGTTATTCGAATGAAGATGAATAGAAGATTCAGATGCTGCCGGCGTTGGTTATGGCAGAGTACTTCTGCATGGAGGTGAGGCTCAGTTGGTTGTGACGGAAACTGGAGCCGTGGTTGGAATCTGGAAGGAGCTGAAGTGGTGCAGGGAGATGCCGTTTCAGCTTCAAACCATTTCGTGTAGCAGCAAAACTAGGTGAAGATGGGTATGTACTGCCATCGATTCATAGCTGTAGAAGATGGGTTTTTGAGGGACGTACAAGATAAATTTTGAGAAGAATACAAAGGTGCTATAGCTGTTTGTGACCGAGTTTGCTGCCATGTAAACAACTGAAGAATGGACTGATCAGGGCAAATAAATGGAAATGATGTGACTGCGAATTTAAGCTACAGAGAAGTTGAGATGAGTGCAGCCGGTACTGGTTAGAAGTTCAGGGAGTATCGAATGGAGTTGGTGGTTGTCGATGGTTGTTTTGCTGGTGATCACTGCAAGTTCTTAGCTTGAACTGAATTTGGTTGCAGGAGATGATTAAATGGGTTTCGATTTCTTGAACTGATGGAATGGGCTGCAAACAGAGATGCTGGTGTCGATCACGACAGAGAATGGAAGCTGGAGTTTGGTTGCTGTTGTAATCTTGGCAGCGATGGCCACAGAGATGGAGTCTTAGATCTTTGGCTCGAGTTTGAGGATATGGTCACTGCCGGTTATTGATGGAGTAGATATCGAACGGGTCGGTGTTGGCCACTGCCCTCTGATTTCCGTTAATGGATTTAAAGCTGAGAACAAGAAGTGGTCGCGGCTATGGAAGTTAGGTGGTAACTGGGCTGGGCCTTGGGAAATTGGTCCGTTGTGAAACCCTTGCAGCAGATATTTACAAATACCTAGCGAGGCAGAAACAAGGGGGGTCGGCTTGGAGTTTCTTTGCGCCGCAGGTGAGGAACTGTGAGAAGAGAAGGAGGCGAGGAAGCTGTGTTGGCCGTAGAAATCATTTTGGAATCGAAAACAAGAGGAGGCAACGGTTTAATCTTTCTTTTCTCTTGTTATTGTTTTTGATGGGTTTTAAGAAACCATAAGTATGTCTTGCTAGACTTTTTGGTAACTAGGGTTTATGGTTGAAACCATTTGGGGTATTAGGCTATATTTAATTGTTTATCTAGCAATAGACCATTATGATTTGATTAGATTAATTCTTGAATAATTATTTACTTATTGATTGCAAAACAAGTTGTTGCTTCACCGGTTTCTTATAACCTTTGTGCGTAATTGTTAGGTTCAAAAATATATTTGTCTCATTATTTGATATTCCATGCTTGGATTAATTTCTTTGATGGGTTATGCTTAGAAGAGTCAAATAATATTTGCGAATCAATATTTTAGTTTCGTATAATTTTCTCGCTAGCGCAATTTGATGGTGCATGCTTTGGTTTAATCTTTTGATGTGTCATGCTTAGGGCGTCCCAGTGAAATTTGCGACTCTAATACCTATAATAGGTGATGTCGATAGAACGAACAATAAACATATTTTCATAGTTATGTTTCATTTCGGTAATTAAATAGAATAAAACCCTGGTTACTGATTCTTCCATTGGATTCGTTTTGTTACTTTAGTTTTGTACGACTCTATCGACATTTAGTCGTTTATGTTTGTTACTTTAGTTTATTTTTATTTTATTTTTCTTTGAAAAATCCAAAAACATCTTCATTTGCTAGTCCATTAGAGATATTGATTACAATATTTCCACCGCTCTTCGTGGGAACGACCCGTACTTGCCTCTGTCTACTAGCTAGACACCGTGCGATTGCGGTTTATTATATAGGCATCTCTGGATCCTATCAAGACCCAAACAGAATATGGTTGCATACTAGAGAGGAATCAGCCAAATTTCTCACATCACACTTCTTTACAATAGCCACAACTACTTCCCTAGTACGGCAAGACCTTTCTTTCGCTCATGTTCAAAGCAACATCACTACAAATGATAATGTTTCTCTCATGAATGTGCCATCTGCAGAGAAAATTAATATTATAGTAAAGAGTTTAGCTAACTGGAATTCTCCAGGACCAGATAACTTCCCAGTGGGCTTTTATCAATCACAATGGGAAACAATCGGAGAAAACATCATTAAATTAGTTCAGGATTTTTTCATACCCAAAGAACTTCCAATCCATCTCAATGAAACAAGTATCTGTCTCATTCCTAAAATCAGAAATCCCATTACTCCTAATGATTATAGACCCATTGTTCTATGTAATAATAGTTATAAGATAATATTCAAGCTTCTAGTCAAAAGAATGCAACCTCTGATGGAGAAAATTATATCTCCAACTCAAGATGCATATGTCCCAAGAAGACACATCAATGACAATATTATTATAGCACATGAATTAATACATACAATGAAAAAATCTAGAAGAAGAAAAGGTCTTATATCTCTTAAACTAGACATGTCGAAGGCATTTGACAGACTTGAGTGGTCTTTCTCAAACAAGATGCTTGAGTCAATGGGATTTTTTTCTGATTGGAGAGTTCTTATTTAGTAATGTATTACAACCAGTCCTTGTGAATCTTACTCTCTTTCTAGAGGATTAAGGCAGGGAGATCCTCTCCCCCCTACATCTTTGTTTATGTTATGGAATACCTCACTAGATCCTTACATCAAGCAAAACAAGAACAATTCATCAAAGGTATCCAAGTAGCAAAAAAAACTCCATCTATAAATCATTTACTTTACGCAGATAATTGTCTGCTATCACTACACCATATTCTGTGATTAGTAACTACAATTAGTAACCAACATGTTGCCATTACTATTTCGTAACCGCGAATTTCAGTCACGAAAATTTAGTATATGTTCAAGTTCGGTTACGAAATAAGCATAGTTTAGTAACGGCCCAGCCCATGTTACTATTAGAAACTGTTAGGAAAATATTGTGCCAAGAGTTCGTGTGCGGGGTAACACAAGGCCTCATATTTTCGCCCAAATATTAGAAATTGTTTTCAACTTCAAAGATAATTCTACCCTATGTATATCATTATCTAACTCGACTCCCCCTCTCCAACCACATTTATCTTCTTTTCTCTTCCTTCTTCACAGAGCAAGCAGAGCAGCCACTTCTTCTTCTTCTTCTTATATTCATTCTGCTCGAGCACCACCATCACACTGTCTCGCTGATACCAGCGCCATAATCTACCTTTTTTTTTTCTTAATTCAATTTTTCTCATAACCCTCTTGTTTTATCTCTACAGTAGAACCCTAGATCCCTATTTCTTATCTAGGGTTTCAATTATAGAGATGAGAAAGAGATTCTTTCATTAATCTACAGGATGATGTGGATTAAAAACAAAGGTATGAAATCATTTCGGTTAATCTACATGAGGTTCTTAGTCAGGTGATGTTTCATTGTTGGTTTGATTTTTATTATAATTTCGAAGTTCAGTTAATGTTCAGGTGATGTTCTTAATGAGATTCTTTTGAAGATCTTGGTTAGAAATCGACAATTTCTTTTACAAGGTAAAGGACTACAAGAAAACTTGGCTTTAGCGACCATTTTTATACCAACTACAGTGGGTACAATCCTTTAACGACTACTCCTGACAACCAAAAGCACTACAGGTTGGCAGAAACCTATAGCCATCCACTCTCAACAACTGGCAGTGGGTGGAATCATTTAACAACATTGTCATAGCTACTAAAATATCTACCTTGTAGCTATTAGTTTTCAGCCATGATGATTTAGCAACTATAAGGTACATTAGAAGTTATATACTTCCAGCCAAAAGCATTATCCACCATAACAATCTATTGGTTGACATGTATACCAACCATCAAATTGTTGTCGTTGCTGGTATCATTCAACCACTATTTTTTGGCAACTAAAAGGTGTACTGGAAGCTATATACTTCCAGCGAGTGCTGTGAGCCACCAGAGCTATCTGTCTGTGGACAACTTTACCAACCATAAAAGTGTATACATGGCTATTAGCTTCCAACCACCATAGATCGACAACTAGAAAAATCTTCGACCGTTGTCATTTGACAAATAAAGTTATAATAGTTTATTAAGACTAGTTTCACATGCATTTTGGTTTGGGTTTCTTACAACATTTCTATTAGATAGTTCATGTGAACTTATTATTATGATCCTCCTAATTGGTTGAGATTTTTTCATTAAATTAATTGTACGCATCGTCGAAACCGGAACTAATATAGAAGAATACTAGGTAAATTACGATGAAAATGAGAAGAAAAAACTTCATTACAATGCAGTGGGTATATTTTTCTTGTTATTATAGGCCCTTAAAAAAATTGGTACAATATAGAGGATTCATTTTTCTTGGTATTATAGGCCCTTACTTAATGATGTTGCATTGGTTTGATTTTAACTTGCATAAAAAGATGCAAGACGTTTGTAGAATTTTTTTGGTCGAAACGTTTGTTTATAGAAAATTAGAGACGATACTCGAGCGAACGCTTTTGGAAAAAAAATATAACATTCGTTCTTAGTCCAAATTCAAATGCATTAGGTGTTCAGCTACATACCTTAAGACACCCAGTACGTAGCTTATATAAAAATCGGGATTTTCACTACAAGAAAACTTGGGTGAGATCATGAATATAGATCGTTTAAATTGAGAGAAATCCAATGTTATTTGTTTGATTCTCCGAATATATTTTGTTTACATTTTTTCTCAGTTCTTTCAATAATCCCATAATTTTACCACAATTTCATTCTGGTTCCTCATATGCCCAAATTAGTGGGTCGTAAACCATCCCTCATGTACTTTTTGAGTTTATGAAATTAATTATTATTTCATTTTTTGTTTTCTTGTTGATGGAAATAGGGGATCTGGAAAACCCCTAAATTTATTTATTAGATTACTTCAACTACATTCAAATTAAGGTTTGGATTGTTACATGACATAAGTGGTAGATAAACATACCCTATTGTTTCAGCATAATACATTGCACACTGATACAACTAATCTACAATGTGAATTCTTTGATCTGCATGAAACAAAGAAAAATGGAAAGACTAATATGAGTAATGGTATTTTCATTATTCTTCAACCATTCAAAAGCTTCTTTTCGGTAAGATAAAATCCGTCGTAGAAGTAGTTTATGCTAATCATTGAAATCACAACCCATTCTGATAGCCATTAACCTTCTTTCTGTAGAGGTCTTCAAAGATGTGCTTGAATCTCTCACCGAATTTCTATATAAGAGCCCAAAGGCTATAATAAAACGCACTAATGGCGATTAGAATTGAAATTGTTGCAAGGCATGAAATAGCCATTATATACAGAAAAACACAAACTGAAAAGTAAATTCTAAAACCTAAATCACAAAGTGATTTTCATTTAAAGCAAAAAAAAAGTTAATTATACAATTGCAAACCCAAATTTACTAGGAAAATCTGATATATCAGATTAAATCCTAGTGAATCAAGGCTTGAAGAAGATCGAAGATTGAAAAGAAGAAAAAAAACTTGTTTAGATAGTTTTTTGGAAAAACGGTAATGATATAGGAAATATTTTTTATTAATTAATTTTATTTTAATAGTTTTTTGGATTTAGATAGTTTAAATAATTAATAATTAATTCATTTTTTTATTTTATTAAGTCATAAAATCGGAAAATAATTTTTTCATGAGCAGGTCAAGCATTTTTTATATATCAATACCACAACCAGTTATTTAATTAGCAAATGATTGGTTGTGATAATACTTGCCAAAACATACATTAAATGAAACTTGCTCAAATTAACGAGATTGATTGAATTATGTTCGGATCTTAAAATAGTTGGTGTGATATAATGCTAGGTAAAAATGCTAAGCAGCGAGTGAAACAAAATTCACATAAAAGCCATACAGTGATGCTAGACACGCCGAAATTTTCACTTCTATTTATCCCGAAAAGAAATCGAATGGATAATACTCAGCGTATTTGGCATCGAGATTGGTGCGAACAAAATGAGACCCTAAACTTGTGTCTATCGGTGGAATTTTCGGGAAAGACTAAGTCAATATATATACTTATTTTAAGCCAAATACCAGAAGAACTATTAGTTACCTCCCGTTAGATCCTGATCGACCAATCAAAGATCTCAGCTTTGTGGAACGTCGGATCTTTGCTGAAACCTTGTCATACAGATCGATGACATGTAACAAATATACATCCTTATCCTTATCTCTTTACCTTTCCTTTCATTTTACTTTACTCTTCCTTCTTTTCCTGTTCTCTCAGGCGGAACTCTTTTCCCTTTATCTTCTTCATTCACAGTGAATATTACGATTCAAGGTCTCAAAACCTCAAAAAAAATCCCTTCGCCTTTTTAAGCGCGGTTGGTATAATAATTAGGGTTTGTTCTCGACCTCGATTAGTTAGGGTTTCATTTCACCAGGTAAGATCATGTTTTTTTCTCCATAATCCCTAAAGTTTTTTCTTGTTCTGTTAGTCTATTTGTTCATATATGGTTTAGTTTTCTGTAGAGATTTTCGTTTTTTTTTTTTTTTTGAATTTTATTATTAGGATTTGATCGGGGAATAGTTGTTTAAACTGTGATTTGGATGATTTTTGTGCAGGGATTTGGGTTTGTGTTGAAATATTGTCAGGGTAAAAGATGGATCTTCGAAGATATGAAGGGTTCACCAACTGAAGAAGTGTCAAAAGATTTACCAGCAAAAGTTTAATGGTTTGTTTTGGATTACTTCTATTTCCTTTGGATTAAATCGTTCAATTTGGTTTTAATTTTGGGGGTTTTCATGAAAATGAAACCCTAGTCCTGGCTTTTTAATTATGGTTCTGTTCATGACTATTCTTATTGACGAGGTTAGATTGATCTTTTATATATTTTTTTTCACATTAAATTCCTCAGTTATAAGATCCTAATTTTGAATTTCTGTTTCTGCTTGCTTACAGGCTATATTTTGCGAAATTGGACAACCTCTCATTAAGAATATCTGGAAGTTGCAACATCATATTTAGAAGGAAATAAGTTTTATTTGCATCCAGCAAAGTTTCTACCATTAGAGAGATTCCTTGTGCAACCTATGATTTGTAGGTGTCTCTGTATGCTTGTATTTCTCTCTTGTTTGATAGTCTATACTAGAAGTCAAAAATGATTTCTTGCTGCTTACTTATTTGATTTTTCATTTGGTTTTAAGTTTTGCAGCCTTCCCGTAAGTCATTTATGATCAATAAGAAGCTCTTTAAAAATATGAGACACAACAGACCCATCGACCCCTAACTGGATCCTTAAGAGAACTGATCAGGTTTATTTTAAACATTGTCTTCCTGCCTCGTTATTCATATCTGTTCTTTTGTAGAAGGTTTTTTATTTTTTAAATTTTGGAAGTTTAAGTATGTTCAGGAGTCTTAATGGTCTAGTTCTTAGTGTTGTGCTTATCCTCATGAAGAGTTATTTGTACTCCTGGAAGAAAAATGTTGAGATATTTGATCTTGAAGGGTGGTTTCATCATCTCATTCTTTCATTTATTTTTATGATTGTTAAAATTAGGTTTAATTTTAGCTAATACTAATATGAATTCCAACACAGTTGATTGGGGTTTTACTTCTGTGAGGCACTTACTGCCAACATGAAAACATCAATTAAGACGATAGTTGCGGAGCTGCTTCCACTTTTGGTTGCCCAACCCATGGAGTCTGGTTTGATGACGGGAGAACGGATACCTGATGCTGATGGTAATATGAGGACTACTATTACTCTGTTTACACAGTTAATGTGTTGCTCTATTCCTTACGCTAGAGCTGAAATAAAATAATATGATATTTTCTAACTGCTTATGTTTTGGCTCAGGTGGAGGCGCGTCACTCGCATGCAATTTGCATAGCCTTGCATCCGAAAGCTTCATTCGACTTTTGGATGCGATTTTCAAGGTTGTACAGGTAAGGTAATGCTTGACTCCTCTTTTTACTAATCTTATTTCTTTTGGTTTTAGTAATGGTACCTTGTTGGACCTTGACCACTATTTTGTAGATTTAGCTGGGAAATTTCTTGTTGTTTAAGTTTATAAAGTCCATGAGTGGCAGAATGATATTTGAAATTTGAAGTACCACCTTTTGTGTGTGTGTGTATAACTGAATCTGAGAGTGATATCCCTGGAAGGTTGTTGATCTAAGTTTTTGTTAACCTGGAAAGATTCAAGTACATATTTCACCTTGTTTTGTCTTTGCCTGATCCCAAGTCGTAGTTTTTGAATATGTGAAATATCCTACAACCAACATCTAAGTATGCTAGAAATTTATCATCGTAACCTAGTTCCACCTAGGATTATGATCAAACCTTATGCAGAATCAGAATTAACCCTAGAATCAACATACTTTACAGCTATTTTAATTATGATGATAAATTAAAATAGATTGTACACTTAAACACAGAATTCCATAGTACTCATAGTCAGACAACATTAAAACTTTGTCCTATCACATTTATGACTTGCACTTTTACATATATTACCTCATGCTTAGATTGATGGAGAAAATCAGAAGATTTTATTTATGTGAGAGGCTAGAAGAGAGTCCTTACAGATGTGTGTCGTCCAATCTTTCCATCATGAGTTGGAGATATGCCTCACCAGGTTACAGAAAACCTCATAAAACTACTTCACTGAATGTAGCATTAACAATGAGCACTCTTGCCTTAATTAACAAAACTTGTTCTGTGTCACTTTCAGGAAGTTGGATTTTTTCAACGTATCTTGTCTAGAACTCTACATAAAAATGATGTTCAAGCTATTTTTGGGTTAGATCACGTTCTACTTTTTATTTTCTTAGACAGGTTGACCCGCTTTACTCTTAGTGTTGTATCTGACAAACATGTACATTATTCGCAGGCAAGTGGTTCATATTTTCCACACACAAATTTCAGATGCATATTCTGGTCCGGAGATTACCACACCCCAAGCAAAGAACAACTACCTCTTTAACAGGATCCATTGGAATTGGCCCTAGATTCTGCCTTTCTAACTTAATACGAAATCAAAATTGCTAGGATTAGGTTCTCTATGTATATTCGTTTTGATATTTTGTACTGAATCATAATTTTCACAAGCAGATTGCATCGGGACATTCAACAAATTCTTGCTTGCATTCGTTCTTTGCCTTCTGACAATACTTTTGACAAACATGGTGTGCGGAACTCGGGGAAACTTGATGAGTTGTTGTTGCAAAAATTCGGAGCTGAGAGTAGTCAATGATTGTTTATGTAAATTAACAGGACTATCATATTACTTTTATGTTATAGACTAACAAATATTTTAAGGGAAACAGTTTCACGAGATTCAAAAGTCCCAACTCTTTGCTGGTGCGCTGAAATTGTACAATTAGATGAAGGTAATGTTTTCTTTACTCTTGGATGAATTACTGTGAAACTACTTTATACAAAACTTGGTGTTGGTTTGGATAAACGTGTTTCTCTACCTACGGGAAACCCTTTTCTGTATGTTAATGGAATGGAAAAATAGACCGACTAATTTGTCATTGTTGTTTCCTTTTCATGTAGTTTAGATTTGAAGGAATTAAAGAGAAACGCGTAAACCTGTGATTTGCGGCTCCAACGAAGAACTCGTCAAGTAGTGAAAAGACGAGTGTGCAAAAAAGCCAATAAATCTGAGATGAAGACAGTACTCACTTCTCTAATTTACTGGTAAGTAACTCCTTGCAATTAAATTTTCAGTATTTGGATGAAATAACATTAGATTTGATCCTGAATTTGTAATTCATTAATGTTCACCTGGTCAATGAAGTTTAACCAGTGGCGCAATGTTGTGTGCATCAATTTTAATGATGCATGGACATAGATAAGTGCACATAGGTTCAATCTTTGAAAATACTCCAAAAATACTCATCTTGTAAATGGGAGTGCTTACTTAAACGTATATATGGTATTTACTTAATCTTGTTCAGTGTAGCACCAAGTGTTTTCTTTTACTTGATTTGCATAACTTAGATACTATGAAAAGCCAGTTTGACATTGTTCTAAAAAGAGTCTAGTGTTTTTTGTTTTGTCTGCTTGCTTGTGCCCCTGGATATGTGTTTGCTACTCATGTCCGTATATTAAGGTTTTTATTGTTGTCTAAATTCTCATGACTTAAGATTTGAGGTTGAACAACTGCATATTCTGGACAACAAGGATCCTAGTACTAATTTAAATATCTGAGTTCTCCTGCTTAATAATAATAGTATATATCATATTACTAACATCTTGTTTTGTGTGGCATCTGACTATTTTCTTTTACTTGATCTGTATTACTTGGTTAGTTTGAAAAGACAAAATCCATCACGTGTTTGTTCTGTTACTAGTATACTTTTTGTTGTGTTTTTGAGTATATTTACGATACTGTGGTTTCACTATTGTTTAAATAATCATAGTAATCCTGCATTAAATGCTTAAACTTCATCTTTTCATGGAATGTAAGCATTTGGCCCTGGTGAATTTGCATTTTTCGCAAGCATTTTTATGAGAACCAAACAAATTGTTTCGTCTGTTGTAATAATACTTCATTATTTTGGATTACAGGCTCATAAATTCAGTCATTAAATGGATGTTGATGGTCAAAAAAAGAGGAACAATGACAAAAAGTTCATGCTTAAATTCCCTTGCTTCATAAGCTGAAAGTGTCAAATTGATGCGGCTGCAGTTCGATTGCATTCTCATTTGGTTCGCTATTTTCTGAAACATCCATAAGGTGTGTGTGCAAGGTTAACTTGCTGAACTTGCTGAATACTTGTGTAAATTCTTTGTAATTTATCATGGTTCCTTTGTCATTGTTCAAATATGTTCTAATTGTAGTGATTGAAAATAATGAATAAAATCAAATATCTGAATAAAAGAAATTATGAAGTTGTTTTGGTTTTTTATTTTATTACTGAATAATACTCTACCAACACCTTAAGCAGCTCAATTGGTAACGCTGAAGCACTTGAGCAACTCAATTTGTACTAGCTTAAGCCCTTGGTCAACGATGCCAGCACCTACCAACTAAACTTTTGATGGCAACAAATCTTCACCAACGACATATTAAGAGATTACAAAACTTCACCGACTATTATTTTGTGGCTGGACTCCTTGAGCAGCTGAAATTTCAGTGCCCAAATTCCTCAACCGACTTCCAATCAACTAGATATTTAGCGGATAAACACACTAACCAACGAAAATTGAGTGGATAAAACAATCAAACATCCAAACCTTTAACGGATAAAATCCTTTACCCACAAGGCCAAATGCATAGAGCAACCAAAATTCAGTGGGTCAAATACTTTATCAACTGACATCGTTCTATAATAGCCACATCTACTAACGATGTACAAGTCTTTAACAACATATATTTTTGTGGGTTATACATTTAACCAACACAACTTTATATGTTTTACCAACGACCACTAGTGCTTACTGAAAAATTGTGCCAACCAGAACATGAGTCGCTTCATTGAAGTTGAAAGACATTTGTACCAACAGAATCATTGGTATAAACCTTTAGCAAATAAGCCTCTACCCACAGAGGGTATTTGTTTCCATGTCGGCTGTTATAGACCTCCAGCCACTCAAAACGGCCCTGTACCAACTGAATCTTGGTAGTCGCTAAAGTCCAATTTTCTTGTAGTGCCCTTTCTTCTAAATCATTGGGATAATCCGAACAATCGTTCTGAACACTCATAAAATCAGAATTCTTTATTTAATTTTGAAGATGGTTAAGAACCATAACTTTGTTTTTGTTGTTTTATAGCTATTAGAAAGCGGACCAGCTAAAAAATTACTTAAGTTTGAAAACCCATTGGATACTTCATCGTTTGTTTTGTATGTTGGTTTCTATGAAAAGGAAATGGAAGGTATGATATCATTGAGACATTTGAATCTACTTTGTGATTTCCATATTTTTAGTTTAAATTTCTTAATTGTTTGAATTTGGGTTTTGATTTTCTTTATTGTAGAGTTTTTTCTACAATTTAGTTTTATTAAGCGGTGGGAATAAGAAGGCTTGTTTAGCTTTAATGTTTTGCTCATGAACTTTTAAAGGCATGCAATGAATGGGGAATTTTTGCTCTTACTGATCAGGGGATCCCGTGGTCTCTACTTGACCATCTTTGATATTCTGGGAGCTCAACATATCATTATGAATATGGCAAACGCCTTTCTGGCGGAATCCCTTATTCACTAATGCATTTGTCCAGTGGACCTTCACCATATTGCAACGGATCTATGATGGGACAAGGTACCACCCTTTTTCTTTCCTCTTCTTGTCATGCTAAAAGCAAGGCTTTATTTAGGATTAGTCATCTCTTTGTTGAAAATTTCACCACTACAATTTATTTTTTGTTTATCGACTATCGTTGTCACTCTTTGTTGTTCGTCAAATCATTGTTGTCATTCTCTGTTTCCTTCTTGTCCGACTCAGTTGGGATGTCAGGTGGGATGTACCAAATACCCCCTATAATGATAACTTTCATTTGGGTTTGCCAATGGGTCATTGATAGGCGTTGTAAACACCTTATTTATTATCTAGTATTTATACTTTCTTTGCTATTTTTCGTGTGAATTATGTATCTTATGTTCGCTTTTGAGTTTCATAGGTGTTTTGGAGTCATTTACAGGAAAAACATGAAATAGAAGCTCAATTCGTTGCTTGGAGTTATTGGCGGTTGATGGATGTGAAGCTGGCTAGGTTGTGCGAGAAAGAGATGAAGAATGAACTGTCAGTTCCGCGCAACTGACAGTTGAGCTAGAAAACAGAATAGTCAGTTTGGTGAAACTGACATGACAAATATCACTTTGGTGGCCTTATTGTTTTAGTGTGTGCCTATATGCATATTAATTCCTACACTTACCCTAAATCGTATCTTCTCTCAATCATTATTTTCCCCTGAATCAGAAAATGAGAGAGAGAACAGAAAAAATGGTTGCTGATGCTGAAATTGAGATTTGAAGTGGGATTATGAAGAACGGGTTTTGGTTGAACTTGATTAGGGGTTTGATTGGGATGTTGCAGAAGCAGATGTTTTCGGTTCGAAGAAGCAGATGAATTAGAAGATGGATTTATTGTTAAATTGAATCTGGTGTTTGACAGTGAAGATTAAGAGAGGAATTAGGGTTTCTTGTTCTTTCATAGTTCTTCAATTGAAAATCTGGAGGAGAAATGCAGTAGAGGAAGACTTAAAAGGAGTTCTAAGGAATTGAAGTGTGGGGTTTTCCATTGATTACAGGGAGAATACTAAGGGGGTTTCTGTGTGTGTGATTCAGAACAACAAGAGATTCTATGGGTTCTGGTGGTTGAGATGGGAGATTGAAGCTAAACTTAGATGAATGTTAGGTTGATGTTGCAGTGAAGAAATTGAATCTCTGAATAAGAGCTATTAAGGTAGTTTCTGCTGAGTGATTTCGTCGGAAGAGAGGAACATGAAGAAACACATAGTTAGGGTTTGATGTTGGTGTTGAATTCGACAGGAGCAGAGTGGGTTTTGTCCATGAAGATCATTCGAGATGAATAATCAGAAGAAGTTGGCCTATGATTTGAGTTTATGGAATCTGAGACTTTTTTAGACTCTGATAAGATCAAGGAAGAATTTGATAATGGTTTGAGATTGAAATTACAGGATTGAGGAACCATATTTGGAGATTAAGGATGTTTGAGAGTTCAGATGTGTTTAGGATTAATCGGTTCTGACAATATTTGGGTTACAAGTTTGATATGAACCAGTCTGGATTGAATTTGAGCAAGAGAATAACAAAAGAAGATGCTAGTGGTTCTGGTGAAATATGCACACTACAGGTGCGGTTCAAGGAGTTCAGATGGTATTGAAATGGAACTCATGGTGAAGTTGGTGGTGACTTTGAGCAGGTGGTTTTGGTGATTGCCATGGGTCTAAGATGAGGGCTCAAGTGCAGTGCAATTATGTGTTTGCTGTGAAGAATATATAGATGTATGCTAGCAATTACAGGGAGTATGATGCTGTTGCAGGTGGATTGTGAAGTGCATCTGGAGTTGTTGGCTTGGATGTGTTGAGAAGGTAATGTGAAGCTGAACTGCAGTTGGTGATGCAAAGAGAGTAATGCAGATCGTGACGAGCTGCAGTTTTAGTTGTAATGGTTAGAAGGGACTGACAAGGGAGTAGAGCCAGATGCAGTGACTATAAGATGGAGCTGCTTATGTTTCCGAGCTGAAGTTGAGGTGCAGTTGGTGAATTTGAAGTTACAAATGGGATTGGCAGGTTTAAGTATGTATCTACAGCGTTGTTCCACTGAAATAATAAGGACATAATGATGGAATTGCAGGTGGATACCGCAAGACAAGTGAGAGTGTTGTAGCTGGCTGTGATGCAATGGAATAAACAGTTTTGGTGTTGGTCGAGAAATCGCAGCTGGATGGAATTGGAGTTATGAACTGCAGATGGTGGTGGCTTGAGGCAGTGGAAAGGATATGGCTTAGAGATGATGCTCAAGTGATTACAAGAAATTTCAGGTGGTTTGGAGGTGCAGATCTTTTTGAATTGATGGCTAGTCTGGTGTGGTTGAATATATGAAATTGCAGGTCTGGATTGCAATGCAGAGTTGATGCTGCTATTGACTCAAGGGCCTGAGTTATGGAGACTGAGCTCGTTGAAGGTATAAAGCTGTGTGTATGAAGTTACAGGAGCAACAAGGGTTGTTGGATTGAGGAAACAGTGAAGTTGTTGGTGGTGACACTTAACTGCACGAAGGAGCTACGTGGATGGTTTGCCGTGAGTTTATGGGATGTGTACGGAGTATTTTCGCAATGGCTAGGACTTGATTAGTGATGCTGCTGCTAGTGATTATTTGGCTGCTGTGAAGAGAATGATTCTTGTGACTGGTGGAGAGAATTAAGATGGAAGGGGATGAAGCTTAACATACAATGGCAGTGAGAATATGAGTTGGATTTGTGGTGATTTCTGTGATTCTCGATGACGGAAAAATGATAGAGCTCGAGTCTGGCGATGCAGGGATCAATGAGTAGTTGGAGGTAGCTGTTCTGGTGATTGTGGGAAGTTGTGGAGTAGTCGAGCTATGAAAACTTACTCTGCTCAGTTAACCTGAGTATGACCAGACATCTTGGACCATTTGTTTGACCAGGGTTGACCAAGTTTGACCTACGAATTTTGGTGGGTTTAACCCAAGCTGAGATGGGATTTTGGTTTCCTATCTGAAGAGAGGTCTATAAAAAGCATATCTCTCTATAAATATGGGGGATCTTATCTTATCTCTTAACTTTTACTTCTGCCTAGGGTTTAGAAACATGATAGGTTTTCTCTTTATTCTTGTTATGAACTCGATGAGCATGAGCTAATCTTATTATTGGTGATGGATTAATTTGATTTCACATAGCATGTTTCTTGTTCAATAAATTAGTTTTGTCTCATATTATCGTTTATGATTCACCATTAATATTATTGCATGATTGAATGTTAGTTTTGTCAAGTTGCAAATTGGTAGAACTCACATGCATATCTCTTGCTAGATTAGGGTTATTATACGCAAAAGTGATAATTCATGATTGCAAGTAGCATAAATATGATTATAGTTTGTAGTGATATATTCTTATGATCATATGTGAACCATAACCTTTGTTAAATCGGATTAGTGCTTTTACACGTTCGGTTGCTTTGATTGGCCTGATTTCATAGAACTTAATGCATCTAGGGAATTAAACTTGATTAGTTCTTTTACACGTTAGGTTGTTCTCTTAGATAGAACTCATACTCGCATATTTTAATGTGTTTGTTGATGACAAGAGGAAATTAGCGGGATATTCTTGCGATCAAGGTATTCTAGGGCCATTGATAAAATATAGATTAAATATCAATTCTAGATATTATGACAAGAACATGTTTGTGAATGAAGATGAATCCTTAACCAATATCTCCTCTATTTGTTTATTTCTTTATTTGTTTTTATTTTATTTTTAGTTTCATAAAATCAGAAAAATCCACCGTGTTATTTATAGGAAACCGAAAATATATTGACAACCTAGTCCTCTCTGTGGGAACGATCCTTTCTTTCCCTTGCTATATTTATATTTTGAGTAGTAAGAAAGTGTAAATTATTTTTGACGCATACGACAGCGATCAAATTTTGGCGCCGCTGCCGGGGAGGCAGCGGTTGTCACTTGTTTTTGGTTTCTTATTTTTTAGTTTTGTTTTTGTTTTATTTTCTGTTTTTTAACCTTGTTTTGAGAATCGTGTTTCAGGTACTTATTTCTCATGGATGGAGCATATTGGAACAATGGATACGGTTTCCAAGAACCTCAACAACATGACAACATCCAACCATTCCATGGGTATGATGAAAACCAATTTATTGGCTATGATCAATATCCTACGGAATATTGTGGTCCTCATACATATCAACAACCTTATGGCGGGTATGAGTGTGATCAACCACAAGGATTGGAGGATTCTTATGCTCGTGAACAAAAAGTCTCTAACTTGTTAGACAACTTTTTCTAACTTTGTACGGCAAGAGTTTCAAAAAGATAAAGAGACTACAAACGATCAACTCCAAGAACTTCGTGAAGGTATTGCTAATTTACAAAGAGATATTGATCAATACAAAGAAGAAAGGTACGAAGAAGAACTTTGTTTTCAAAACAATGATTATTCTAATGTGCCCGTGGTTTGTGATGAATATTTGATTGATGCTAATGTTGAAAAAGGACAACCTTTGGGGTCTTTCGTTTATAATTGTGTAGTTAACTCAACTCTTTATCTTAATAATGATCATTCACATATTCAAAAGGATGAGTTTGAGACTAGCAACACTAAATTCAGTGACGACCAACTTTATGTTAGCTATGAAAGTGAAGATGATTATGAAGATACATCGCTTGAACCAACTCATGGTGACATTTCCCAAAGGCGTACATCAGAATCTTTTTGGGATCAAGATGAAGACAAAGAGGACTATGATGACACTTCTGTAGATAACTCAAGCATTGATCTTAATAATGATCAAGAGCCTATTCAAAGGGTGGAGCTTGAGGATGATGCAATTTTGAGTATTCTAAAAAAATTCCTCATAGTGAAATTTGGATCCGCAAAAGAGCATGTGCCTAGTAACGAAGAGGAGTATGTTGAGAATGAAACCGATTTGACCAACATTGTGGAAGACCCAATTGAGCATGCAAAATATTGTAACGATGATGTTGATGTTGAGACTTTGGTTAAGGCAGAAACGAATGAAGAATTGTTGCAAGTTTCAATAGAGGAACACGATGTGCAAGAGTCAAGTAATTCACTTGAAGTTTCTAAGGATGAAGAGGATACTATAATACAAGAGTTGCAAGGTTTTTCTAACCCTTTGTCTATTAATTCTTCTCCTTTACCTATTATTGGTTTGAATGTATGTGCTTCGAGAATATTGTTGAATGACTTTATTTCTCGATTTCCGCCATTAGAGACCTTTGATTCTCATACTATGAATGTTTGCAAAGAAGAAACCATAGAAGTTCCTGATTTCTATGTTCTTTATACACTTCCAAGTGTAGAAAAGAATAAGTGTGGGGGAAACTTTTATTGGTTGATATCTTCGTTTATATTTTCTTGTACTAATATTTGTGCGAAGCGATTGTTTGCAAAACATGTTACATGGAAGGATCCCCAACTTTTCAGATTATTGGTGTATGGGGAATGAATCTTGCAAGGATATAGTCGGGCTGACGACTTTAAACAAAGCGCTAAATGGGAGGCAACCCATAGGATGAGTATCTCTTGTCTTATTTTCATTTTCTTGTCTTGTTTTTAGTTTTTTTTTCTTATCTTGTATTTTATTTTTTTTGATTTCTTGTCATATTTCATGCATGATTTCCCACCTTGACTTAATTTGGATGACTCAATTTACATTGAGGACAATGTAAAGTTTAAGTGTGGGGGAGTGGTTTAGCATTTGCATTGTTTGCATTGTAAAATTTTCATGATTTTTCAACTTTTGTGTAAAATAGTGAATGAAAACTCCAACTTGTATTTAGTTTAGAGTCACATAGTATACATGTCGCTAAGATTACATCGAGATTCTCATAAGAGTGACTGAACTTAAAGATGACAGAGAACATGATCGGGTTTCTTACTTGTATGAGAGTTAAAGTTGGATTTAACCATGCTAGTGGAAAATAAGGTACATACTGAATTCGGTAGTAGCGTAGTGGTCCCCTATAGTGGAGACTACCTATGTTACATCATGAGAGGCACCAACCTTCAATTCTTTGTACCTGTCTAAATATGTGCTTTTAGAGTGTGTGTCACTGTACGTAAATTCTGGGTAGAATGGTGAGCTACCCAACCTCCCACCAATAGAAGCACTATTGTGATCTCTTGAGTGTTATTTTATCAATCATGATGGTGACATCGAATTGTTAACTTACATACCACTTGTAATCTTGTTCGCATTTAGCACCATCCACTTTATCTCTCTCTACACCAACAGGTCCATAGAAACACCATCATCATAAACAAGAGGAGCATCACAAATTCTAAGGAAAGTTGAAGACGTTCAAGGTTTACAAGCAATAGTATAGAAATGAGCAGATTTCATATTCAAGTTAAGCAACAAGACAAGGAGAATAATTATTACAAGTTGGAGACTATTGTACAAGAGTGAAGATTATCAAGATGAGAGTTCAAGAAGTTTATGATATCGAGATATACAAGTTGTGAAGAATCAAGTGGTAAAGTACTTACACCATGGCCTTTGTATTTTTTTATTTTATCTTTATTTTTATTTGTATTATATTCTCTTGTCTAAAAAAAAAAAAGAGACATGAGAAAAGTTCATTAGGTTCATCATTAGTTTTTATTTTATTTTGTTTGTTTTCATTTTGTATTTACTTTATTTATTTTGCATAAGGAAAAAAAATAAAATAAAATAAATCATTGCATCATATTTTGGTTTGTTTAGTTTGTTTTTGGTTTTATATTCATTCAATAAAGCCAATGGAAATAAGAAATATCCATAATGAAGTTTCAAGCAACAAGAATTAGAGGAAAGAATCACGCTGTCAAGATTCTACGAGTTCAAGATTTCATCATCAAGAGTTGAAGACTGAAGACGAAGACCGAAGACGTTTTTATGGATGCTTTGAGAGTGGTGCTAACTGCACGCCGAACGGATAACGAGGTAAGTAAGCATATTCCCACCTTTGTTAAGTGGTTGATTTCCTTTCTTAGAGATCGTCAGAAAAATGGGTTTTTAAAATTATAAAATATGTGGGTTTTCAAAATATAATTCGGAGGGTTTTTGGCCTTCCTACTATTCAACATGTCACAAGATTCTCTCTTCATTCTTACCTGGACACATGTGTGACCCATAAAGAGATGTTTATTATTGAGAGAAATTTCATAAAACCCTTTCTTGTGAGGCAGAGTCGAGACTTTTGATCACTCTGAACCCGAATTTCTTTCGATAAGGGATGGTTATTTCTCTCTCAACTTTTAAGAATGAGATTGTGTTCACATATTAGTCTAACTTCTTATGACTAGTGTGCAGAATTTCTACGTCTTCTTAGCGCGTTGGATGTTATCATTTCAGAGAACTTGTAAATTGGAAATATATATTTTGTAGGTAGACCTCTTGTAAACCTTCACGAGATTAAAACTCATCCACTAGGGACACCTAGGGGTTCAAAGGCTTGTTATTTGTGCTAAAAGTGACCGTAGCCTCGACGAGACGGAGTTGTTTGTGTGTTTTAGAATTGTTTTGTTTGATTTGCTCGAGGACTAGTAAAGTCTAAGTATGGGGGAATTGGATAGGCGTTGTAAACACCTTATTTATTTTCTAGTATTTATACTTTCTTTGCTATTTTTCGTGCGAATTATGTATCTTATGTTCGCTTTTGAGTTTCATAGGTGTTTTGGAGTCATTTACAGGAAAAACATGAAATAGACGCTCAATTCATTGCTTGGAGTTATTGGCGGTTGATGGATGTGAAGCTGGATAGGTTGTGCGAGAAAGAGATGAAGAATGAACTGTCTGTTTCGCGCAACTGACAGTTGAGCAAGAAAATAGAATAGTCAGTTTGGTGAAACTGACATGCCAAATATCACTTTGGTGGCCTTATTGTTTTAGTGTGTCCCTATATGCATATTAATTCCTACACTTACCATAAATCGTATCTTCTCTCAATCATTATTTTCCCCTGAATCAGAAAATGAGAGAGAGAACAGAAAAAATGGTTGCGGATGCTGAAATTGTGATTTGAAGTAGGATTATGAAGAACGGGTTTTGGTTGAATTTGATTAGGGGTTTGATTGGGATGTTGCAGAAGCAGATGTTGTCGGTTCAAAGAATCAGATGAATTAGAAGATGGATTTGTTGTTAAATTGAATCTGGTGTTTGCCAGTGAAGATTAAGAGAGGAATTAGGGTATCTTGTTCTTCCCTAGTTCTTCAATTGAAAATATGGAGGAGAAATGTAGTAGAGGAAGACTTAAAAGGAGTTTCATGGAATTGAAGTGTGGGGTTTGCCATTGATTACAGGGAGAAGACTAAGGGGGTTTATGTGTGTGTGATTCAGTACAACAAGAGATTCAATGGGTTCTGGTGGTTGAGATGGGAGATTGAAGCTAAACTTAGATGAATGTTAGGTTGCTGTTGCGGTGAAGAAATTGAATCTCTGTTTGAGAGCTATTGAGGTAGTTTCTGCTGAGTGATTTCGTTGGAAGATAAGAACATGGAGAAACACATAGTTAGGGTTTGATGTTGGTGTTGAATTCGACAGGAGCAAAGTGGGTTTTGTCCATGAAGATCATTCGAGATGAATAATCAGACGAAGTTGTCCTATGAATTGAGTTTATGGCATCTGAGACTTGTTTAGACTATGAGAAGAGCAAGGAAGAATTTGATAATGGTTTGAGATTGAAATTGCAGGATTGTGGAACCATATTTGGAGATTAAGGGTGTTTGATAGTTCAGATGTGTTTAGGATTAATGGGTTCTGAAAATATTTGGGTTACAAGTTTGATATGAACCCGTCTGGATTGAATTTGAGCAAGAGAATAAAAAAAGCAGATGCTAGTGGTTCTGGTGAAATATGCACACTACAGGTGCGGTTCAAGGAGTTCAGATGGTATTGAAATGGAACTGATGGTGAAGTTGGTGGTGACTTTGAGCAGGTGGTTTTGGTGATTGCCATGGGTCTGAGATGAGGGCTCAAGTGCAGTGCAATTATGTGTTTGTTGTGAAGAATATATAGATGTATGCTAGAAATTACAGGGAGTATGATGCTGTTGCAGGTGGAATGTAAAGTGCAGCTGGAGTTATTGTCTTGGCTGTGATGAGAAGTGAATGTGAAGCTGAACTGCAGTTGGTGATGCAAAGAGTGTAATACAGATCGTGACGATCTGTAGTTCTAGTTGTAATGGTTAGAAGGTACTGACAAGGGAGTAGAGCCAGATGCAGTGACTGTAATATGGAGTTGCTTATGTTTCCGAGCTGAAGTTGAGGTGCAGTTGGTGAATTTGAAGTTACAAATGGGATTGGCAGGTTTAAGTATGTAGATACAGCGTTGTGCCACTGAAATAGTAAGGACAAAATGATGGAATTGTTGGTGGATACCGCGAGACAAGTGAGAGTGTTGCAGCTGGCTGTGATGCAATGGAATAAACAGTTTTGGTGTTGGTCGAGAAATCGCAGCTGGATGAAATTGGAGTTATGAACTGCAGCTGGTGGTGGCTTGAGGCAATGGAAATGATATGGCTTGGAGATGATGCTCAAGTGATTACAAGAAATTGCAGGTGGTTTGGAGGTGCATATCTGGTTGAATTGATGTCTAGTTTGGTGTGGTTGAATATAAGAAATTGCAAGTCTGGATTGCAATGCAGAGTTGATGCTGCTATTGACTCAAGGGCCTGAGTTATGGAGACTGAGCTCGTTGCAGGTATACAGCTGTGTGTATGAAGTTACAGGAGCAGAAAGGGTTGTTGGATTGAGGCAGCAGTGAAGTTGTTGGTGGTGATAATTAGCTGCACGAAGGAGCTACGTGGATGATTTGCCGTGAGTTTATGGGATGTGTACGGAGTATTTTCGCAATGGCTAGGACTTGATTAGTGATGTTGTTGCTGGTGATTATTTGGATGTTGTGGAGAGAATGATTTATGCGACTGGTTGAGAGAATTAAGATGGCAGGGGATGAAGCTTAACATACAATGGCAGTTAGAATATGAGTTGGCTTTGTGATGATTTCTGTGATTATCGGTGATGGAACAATGATGGAGCTCGAGTCTGGCGATGCAGGGATCAATGAGTAGTTGGAGGTAGCTATTCTGGTGATTGTGGGAAGCTGCAGAGTAGTCGAGATGTGCAAACATACTCTGCTCAGTTAACCTGAGTATGACCATACATCTTGGACCATTTGTTTGACCAGGGTTGACCAAGTTTGACCTGCGAATTTTGCTGGGTTTAACCCAAGCTGAGATGGGCTTTTGGTTTCCTATCTGAAAAGAGGTCTATAAAAAGCATATATCTCTATCAATATGGGGAATCTTATCTTATCTCTTAACTTTTACTTCTGCCTAGGGTTTAAAAACATGATAGGTTTTCTCTTTTATTCTTGTTATGAACTCGATGAGCATGAGTTAATCTTATTATTGGTGATGGTTAATTTGATTTCACATAACATGTTTCTTGTTCAATAAATTAGTTTTGTCTCATATTATCATTTATGATTCACCATTAATATTGTTGCATGATTGAATGTTAGTTTTGTCAAGTTGCAAATTGGTAGAACTCACATGAATATCTCTTGATAGATTAGGGTTATTATACGCAAAAGTGATAATTCCTGATTGCAAGTAGCATAAATATGATTATAGTTTGTAGTGATATATTCTTATGATCATATGTGAACCATAACCTTTGTTAAATCGGATTAGTGCTTTTACACGTTCGATTGCTTTGATTGGCCTGATTTCATACAACTTAATGCATCTAGGGAATTAAACTTGATTAGTGCTTTTACACGTTAGTTTGTTCTATTAGATAGAACTCATACTCGCATCTTTTAATGTGTTTGTTGATGACAAGAGGAAATTAGCGGGATATTCTTGCGATCAAGGTATTCTAGGGCCATTGATAAAATCGAGATTACGTATCAATTCTAGTTATTATGACAAGAACATGTTTGGGAATGAAGATGAATCCTTAACCAATATCTCTTCTATTTGTTTATTTGTTTATTTGTTTTTATTTTATTTTAATTTCATAAAATCAGAAAAATCCCCCGTTTTATTTATAGGAAACCGAAAATATATTGACAACCTAGTCCTCTTGGAACGATCCTTTCTTTCCCTTTCTATATTTATATTTTGAGTAGTAATAAAGTGTAAATTATTTTTGACGCATACGACAGCGATCAGTCATGCTGCTATGGTCAGTTTCTAATTGTTATCTATTTTATTTCTTTTCCCATTTTCAATTTTTTTTTATCTTTATCTGATGTGACAATGAACTGATGCCTGGGATTATGCAGGGATCAAGGCCAGGGATATTTTAAGACGAAAATCCTCCAAGAAAGTCAGTAAATGTCAAGAATATATAAAGTTTTTATGGTAAATGTTATTGCTTAATTTTTTGTTGCCAGAGCATGTCCTATCATATATTGAAGTTCTTGTTAATATTTTGTTATTTTTGTGGAAACTTTGTAGACTCGACACGCGATAATGACTGGATCTTTCCAAATTGTAGAAATATTTATCAATTCGAACTGTTTGCAACATGAGAATAAATAGAAGCACGCAAGTAATACTTCCTATGGAAATTTCGAAGGCTATGCGACTAAGATAGTTGGGAATTACGGCGAGAAGATTGAATGGGTAGATTATTATATCCATATTATGCATCCTTCTTGTAAGGTTAACCATCAAGCTTAGACGGAACACCCTCATTCATATAGGTATGATATTAGTTCATATGTTTATGTATTTTCTATTTTCTATTTGTTTTATCCACGACATCTGAGTTGAGGGTATTACGTGAAATGGAGGAACGTGATAGAAGAGTATACTAAGGAAGTTTTAAGAGTGAATTTTACAATACTTGGGTTACTTTCTGTGGGGCATGCCAAATGATATCTATGTGCATATTGATGATCAAATTGAGGTAATTCGTAATTTCTGATAACTCTTCCATCACTTGCATATGCTACATGCTCCCACTCCCATATATGCAAGAATAATTAATATGTACGTAGAACTAGGTCTATTTACATGTTATACCCATTATTAAAAATTGAAGCAAGGCCCATTGCTTGTATAAATTACAGATTATTGGAGTTGTATTAGAGTATCCTACATAGGAGCTTAGTGAACAAGGAACGATCACGTAAGTCATGGGAAGCATTCTCAATACAACCACATGATGCGGTTATTGGCCCTCTTCACTCACTGGTGAACGATGAAAACTCATCCAAGTATTCCAGCAAACCCTTTACAAGGCCCTTCTTTGAGTCGAACCAATAATGTTCTTGAGATACTGAAAATCATGTTAGTCTTTGTGTTGTTCTTTTATAGATGGCTAACCCACTGATAAAAGTTGTTGACTGGACTCAAATTAAACGCAACCACCATAATAAGGTATTGTAATTGTGAACTACACATTGTTGATAGCAAGTACTAGTATCCAACTAATCTATACAAACCAAGTCAGAATCACATTGTGTTTTCATGTCACTCTTGACGCTCTATCATGATTTGTGTAGAGGAAAGAACATTGGAAGAATATAGGAAATTGGTGAAGGGAATCATGAAGCGAGACAAGAAGCGACGACCATGTTATGTAGGGTAAGGAGCTTGTATTGTCCTTGTCCAATTCACTCTTCAGGTACATCTGCTTTTAAATTCTAGCATTTGATATGGAATTTAACTATCATGTCCAATTGTCCTTGTCCAATTTGAAGCTTAATTGTACTTTCTCATCTTTCTTATAGGCGGGAAATTCGTACCTCGACTACCTCAATGACACTCACCTTGAAACAAAGGAGGAACCATATAAGGAGGTATATGTTTTGCATAATTCAAATTCTACATGAATTAATTAATGGATGAGTACAGGATGTCCTCGTGGTTCTTTGTTATGGATCAAACTTAGTAATTTTTTTGACTCTTTCTTTGATCATTTTTTCTTAGATGGATTGCTCAACTGTATGAGTCACTTAAGTCGTGTTGCGAGTTTAGCTTTGTACATATAGTTAGTGCAGTTTGAACTTTTATACCATTATTATGTTGTTGGCTAGGTTCTTACTCTCTAGCTATATAGTACAACACTTTATCTTATCTACTAGTACAAGTTAAAGCTTGTGTGACGCTGCTGAGGGATCTTCGAACTAACAGTTCAAAGTTGACAAGCGGTAGACACTAAATTCTCACATTCTCAAGGCTGGTGCGCGCAATGCATAATTTTATAACTGTCAGTAATATTATCACCTCAAGTATAGTTCATTATATTCAACTGACATGTTTCATCTGCAAATGTATTTCCAAGGCACATTTAACTCTGATAACTTAGTGAGTTATTCAAACTGTTGTGACATAAGAGTAATGTGCTGACAATACAAGTGTTTGTTTGCTTTCAGGTTCTGGTTCCGACACTTCTTTTGCAGAACTCTAGCAATTTCTGGTGGTGTCTAATCATGTTTGATGAACAACTGAAGAAGAGGGCATCAGGTAATTAAACATTACAATTTCTTTCATTTTGTTGCAATAAAGACACTAGGTGATCAACCGAGAAGTGCTTTAATCAGGTTACACCAAATCTTGTAGAATGCATAACTTTGATTAGGAAGTGCATGGACTAGAATGTTGGCCCCTATAAGTATGCTAATATTCATACTAATGGGAAACATTCAATTTGGACAATGATGAGTTTTGAACCTAATGAAATATAGATATTAAGTTGTATCAGTACTCAATCTTGTGTATTACTTGTTTCTTATCTTATGAAATCCAACATACTAAGTTCAAATGGTTTGTCTTGTGTTAATATGGTATGTGACAGTTTTCGAAACTCTATTTCTAAATTCATTGTATTCTTGCCTGCAGACGAAGCAGTTATCAGGATTTTCGAGGACGAGCGGATATTGAATTAGATAAAGAAACAAGTAGAATTCAGGTAATCTTATGTGTACTGCTTGAACTCAAATTTTTAAATGAGAAAAGAGTCATCTGCCTATACTTAGCAGTTATGAATCATCCAACAGTTGAACTCATCATGAACCTAAGTATCATCGAACAAATCGATTAACATATATATTGATTCAAACAATATGTTTACTTCTTTTGAATGTAGAATGAATGAATGTTTGCTTTTTTTTGAATGGAGAATGGATGTTTGAATTGGATTGACTGACAATAATTCCAGGGGATAGGGTACCTGCAGGGTAAAATAAAAGGGGTGGGAATTATTTTTGACCAGGTCAATGAAGACCGACCATTTTTTTTGTTACAAAAAGATTCGTAATGGCAAACTAGTGTTACTAAATTTTTACCAGGATAATAGGAGTCGGTCAACGTTGACATGGTCAAAATATTAGTAACCCTAGTAAAACTTTAGTAACGGAAAATTCCAAGTTATTAAATTTTACCAAAAAACTGAAGTCGGTCAACGTAGACTTAGTCAATTTATTTGTAACTCTAGTAAAAATTTAGAAACGTTCCAACGTTGGTTACTAATTTTCATTTCGTAACGACCACATGTTGGTTACGAAAACAGTTACAACCCCGGATTCGTAACGGCAACATGTTGGTTACGAAAATTTTCTACCCCCCTTTTGAAACAGTTTATTTGGGTTACAACCCCATTTAGTGACTGAAATAATAAGTTACTAAACGCAAAATATGGTGTAGTGTATTCTTCTAGGTTGATGATATAACAATTAGTAATGTTATGAGCATTCTAGAGAATTTTGGCCGTCTTTCTGGCCAGATGATAAATTTCTCGAAATCAGCAACATTTATAGAAGGTGATATTTCATATGAGAGAAAACAAAATATAATGAGGAAATTGGGTGTCAAAGAGCTATTCATTTCTGATAAGTATCTTGCTCTGCCAATTATTCTTGGTAAATCTAAAGCCAGCTCTTTTGAGAGTCTGTCTGATGCTTTTGCAAATAGATTACAAGGTTGAAGCTCTAAAACATTAAAACAGGCAGCCAGAACCACAATAGTTAATTTTGTTCACAATATCATTCATGTCCATCATATGGGAAACTTTAAAATACCATAGCACATCATTGAAAATCTAAAATCAATCCAAAGAAGGTCTTGGTGGGGACATAAATCAAATAGAAGAATCAACTTTATAGATTGGAATTATTTTAATGCAACAAAAAATGATGGGGGTCTAGCCTTTAGAAATTTGGAACAATTCAACAATGCTCTAATGACCAAACTGGCCTGAATAATGTGCACAGAGACAAAGCAGCTGTGGGTAAACATTCTAAAACCCAAGTATGCTCTATATTGTGATTTCTAACACCTTCAAGAATACCATAAAAACTCTTCTTGAATTTGGAAAGGGATTGAACAAGGTTTAAAAAATGTTCAAAAGCATCATAGATGGGAAATTAGATGTGTGTACTAAAGTTTTGGTCTGATATGATAAATGGATCAATGGACTTGATTCCACCTGCTCCAACACAAAGTTTTGCCGAGCCAGCTAGAATAGTTTATGTATCATACCTAATAATTTACAACCCTAGGAGATGGATTGATCCTTTTATCAATGAATTATTTCAACCTCAGACAACACAACTGGTTCTAAATATGTACCTACCACAACATGGAGAAGATAATCTTATCTGGAAACCAAATAAAACAGGAACTTTCACAGTAAAATCAACTTATAAAGCTTTTACATCCTAAGAAATCAAATAAATTAGCATCAACAACAGATTCCAAAAAATGTCTGGAAAAGACTATGGAAAATGGAAGCTCCACACAAAGTAAAGTTGTTTATCTGAAAATGCTTAAGAGGAATGATTCCTACTTTAGTTAAATTAAGTCACTATACGAGGGGGATAGAAACTCTTTGTCCTCATTGTAAAGCAGAGGAGGAAACTCTAGAGCATCTTCTTATTAACTGCAATTACTCTTCATCAGTTCGGCTAACAATGAAATGCCTTCAACATTCATGCTCAACACACATGTGCTATCACCTGGATAAGTAATTGGTTCACCACTATACATAATACTAATGATGAAAATTACATTAAGTGGATGATCACACTGATGATTACTACTTGGAAGATCTGGAAAAATAAATGTGACAAAATATTTCATAATAAAAATATGAACAACTGGACCACCATAAGCAACATAAGATGTTTAATTCAACGGTGTACCGTAGCACAAAGTGATCAAGGAAAAACATATATCAAGAAGAAATAAAAACATTTGTTTCCATCTGCAACCAACCAACTCAAGATAAATAAATATAGATGTTTCATTTGATGATGTGACAAAATCTTTTGGCATTGGGTTAATTGTGCGTGATTATATAGGTACAAGCAGAGGCATCAGAGGCATGAACTTCAATGGAGGACTAGACCCCGAACAAGCGGAATGCTTGGCCATAAATGAAGCATTAATCTGGGCCAAGATTATAAAAGCTGGAAAAATACTTCTTGAATCATACTGTTTAAATGTAGTAATGATGCTATCCCTCATGTATATTGGATGAATCATGGAATTGTAGATGAAATAAAGCATCTATTATCTAAAACTGTAAAAACTTATGTATGCTATGTAAGCAGGTCAAGTAACAATGTAGTTCATAAAATAGCTAACAGAGCTAAAACAAAAAGACATCTTTAGATACTTTGGATGACATCCTAGAAGACATAGCTACAGCCATAAGGGATGATGTTGTTAACCTGAAGTTATGTACTGATAACTAGTTTATGAATGAAGTTCTGTTTCAAAATAAATAAATAAACAGAACCCTAACTTAGGGTTAATAGTTTTTGGTTTTAACGGTTTTTTCAATAAAAAGAGAGATTAACGAGAAAAAAGAAAGACAAAATAAGAATTGTAATAGTTATTGCCAAATTTTTAGATTTTTGTAGGTTGTAAATAGAAAAAATTAAAAATGAAAATTAGAATCATTTTAGAAATTGTGAAGTAGGTGATAAATAGGAAAAATGTGGATATGGTAAATAGGTGAAACCTTGGTATTAGTCCATATAAGTGACTCTAATTGCCTTGACCATATTTAGGCAGTCTCTTTCTAAATGCAGATAGTCCACACCAGCTAACTTTGCATATTTAAATTTAATAGCCTCCAGAGACCAGAGCTGTAATTTTCCACAACAACTAACTTTGCCCATCTAATAGAGCGGCTCCTCACCCATATATTTAATTATTGATTATTTTTTATTGAAATAATCGCACCTCAAGCCAAAGGTGCACTTTTAAAACTGAGAGATGATACACACCGACACTTTGTCCCGAGGATCGGATGGACACAAACAATGAAAAAAAGCCTCTCTGCATTGGGATTAGTAAGGTTTAATGTTGGTCTCACCATTGAATGTGTTGTGGGATGAAACTTGGGAGAAGTTTTCGACAAACATAGCATTTTCGTTTAAAACTTCCCTGCATTTGCCTTTGCCAAAATGGAATTGGGCGTGTAGAAATTAAAGCCGTCCACTTTAACATGACTGCTAATGGGGGACCGAAATTAGCAGGGTACCGTTTCATACGAGATAAAAAAGTTATATCCGATCTTGACCGTCGGATCACTTAAACAATATCCCTGCTAATTCCGGTCTCCCCACTAACAGCCATGCACTTTAGTAAAGTTTCACATGCTTCAAAGTTCAAACAACCAATTACATGACCGAAATAATATAGTGTAAACTTAGGTAGCATCAGAGGAGGACAGCGGGCCATGGATTATTACTGTTTGTGGAGCACCATTCATCAAACATAATCTGTCACCCCATAGCTTTGAATTCATATGGTCAATTCTATTACAATGACACTGAAACTACTAGATAGTCTAGACTCTAGAGTCTGAACTTGCACGCTGTCATCTATAAAATGAATGTAAAATCTCTATAATTAATACCAAAAGAATTGATGAATCCTATAATACATAGCAAGATGATTCTGAAACTGAGCTTGTGCTCGATGTACTATGTGATGATTTCTACTCGTCCTTGAGGATGCTCGCATGCTCTTTCCAAAATTCGTCACCGATAATATCACAATGATCAGTAATCACCTTATTTCTTGATCTTTTGACAGGTTGTCCATTTTCATTGTACTTCACCATCTCCTCAACCGAGTATAAAAAGCAACAAACGTTTATAAGATTGTAACACATCATCGTGCATGTGCAAAAAAGGGTAAGACATGGATTTTAAGTGATGATGCGAAATAAGAACTCACCGGATTGTAACACACAATCAGGCATCCGTAAAGAAAGTGCAAGATATGGTTCTTAAGTGATGACATGAAACAAGAATTTACCTTGTCCTTGAACACGCAGGATCCTTTACGAAATATGGCTGGTAGATTGGAGTAGTTTACCCCAAGTTGGAAAAGAATTTCGTTTTTGTCCTGGGTTTGAGTACCCTAACAAAACACCATCCACTAAATCAAGTCAAATAAACCTTCTGAAATCTTAAGCTATGAGAAAAACAGCTGATAAACGGAAAACAAACTAAAAGATTTGTTTCCCTGAAAAGAAATCCACATTTTATTAAAGAAAGAAAAAAAATAATCCTGTCAAATTATACATATTCACCGCATAATTTTTAATTTTGTTACCTTTAATCTATCTTGAGCTTCACTTTTGGTCTTTCCGGATTCAATCAGCTTCCAAAAACAAGTGTTGTACTGATTATTAATATGACCTATAAAAGATGAAGATCAAAATTCATCTGCCACATACAACAGTCAATCTACTTGTCTCCATGCCAAATAATCTCGAACAATCTTAGTGGAGGGGTAGCAAACGGCACGAGCATCAAAAGAAGGTATGGATTTCAAATCTTTGTCCGGAAAAAAATCTTGCCATTTCTAAAAGATTTGTTTCCCTGAAAAGAAATGACTGATTATTAATATGACCTATAAAAGATGAAGACAGATGTGAAAAAAGAAACAGTGATGGAAACAATTTTGCTGCATAAATCAGGAAAACGAAAAACTGAATTAAGGAAACAATCAACACCATACTAGATGAAAAAACATATATTCTCAAGGAAACACTAAAATCAAGATAAGAAGCAAAGAAGGAATCTGCTTTACTACAATCCTACCACAAGATGGATGATGTTTTCTAGGTCAGACAAATTGGCCTTATCCTAATAGCTTAAGCTGCTCTCCCCATTTTCTCGCTGACCCATCATGCAAAAGGTACGCCGTTAGAGCCATCTGCTCTTTCGACTGATTTTTCGCATCCGATTTCAAGTTCTCTATTGCACTCCCTAAATAAGATTATTTTCACACACCAGCATTTGCGATATACAAACATTTGAAAATTATCCGAGTCATTACGACCGCAAAATATTTGTTTGTCCTTCCTATTAAAATGCTTCAATTAATTCTACAGGTTACAGAACCTCTATAACATTTATGCACAACATTCAGCTCTAAACTTTTGATGGGAAAACAGTGAAACCGTAAAAAGGATTGGTAACAAACCTGGATCGCCTATTGTAGAATTTGTTAGAAAAAACAATGTTTTATTAAAATAAAAAATACATGGACCATGTTTTGATCCCAAGACCTATTGCTCCCTAAATGTTTTTTCATGTGAATGAATAAAACATTAGTCCCATATAGACTAAAACACTTAGAGTTTTAGACTTAAATACCATGGGTTTAGCCTTAAGGGCATGGCCCTTTGGGTCTTTAGACCTTTGTGTATGGGAAAGCCCTAGACTATGGCAAGGTTGCCTAAACCTTATTGCATTTCTTATTGCCTTTCCCGTTCGACCCTATATTTTTACTGAAATTTTTTATATTTCACCCACACATGTAAAAGAATTTTACATTTCACCCGCATGCTTACCTCGTGAAGCATCTTTCTTCTCACACGTGTAGACACAGATTTCTTGACACCTGTGCCTCGAGAAGAGAATCTCGAATTTTTTGAAACGCATGTTTTTTACTTAACCTTTTGCAACGTTCGAGATTTCTTTCTCGCGTGATTCTCGGATCTTGTCTTTGCATTGGATACTCTTGTAACGTTCGAACGAATTTTTGCTATAAATACGAAATGAAATTCTTACTTGCGGATATACCTCAGAACTTAAGTTCTCTTTCTTCTTCTTCTTCTTCTCTGCTTTCAGAAACTTAAGTTCTTAGTTTACAAAATATTAGTTTACAGAAACATCATAGTTTACAGAAACATAAAATCGAGTTCTTATCTGAAACAAGTTGTAGTTTACAGAAACATAATTTTGTATTACTACTTCTTAGTTTACAGAAACATTCTTTGTTTAAAGAAACATAGTTTGTTTACAGAAACATACAATTGTTGTTTACATTACTCTGAAACAATTTGTATTTTCAATTTTTTGTTTATTGTTTTATTTTTTCATTTTCACGCCAAGTTCTAAGGGTTCTCTATGTATGCTACACATAGAGGAGAACTAACGATAGTTGTATCCTGGAGGTGATTTGCTAATTGCTATAGCATCTCGGAGGAGTAGCAGCAATATTACCTTTAGCTCAGCGTATTTTATACGTGCCTCTACTAAGTTTTTTGATACTATCATCAGTGCATCTCCGGTACAACAATAACACATCAGTGCGAGCTAAGTATTTTTTTCTCAGTTGCATACGTATATTATCATTTATTTCCAACAATCTAAAGGTAATATTGGTTGATATATAATTGTTGATGTAAGAACATGGGAAAGAATACTGTAGAAAGACCACCAAAGTTTAGTGGTAAGGACTTTAAGATATGGCAGTCGAAAATGTTATTCTTCCTAAACGACCAAAGGTTAGATGGACTTGCTTTAAATAGACCCTCGAGAAGACTTCATCACCGTGGTAATGAAGATAAATTGGAAAAGTGGAATAGGAAGAATTACATGTGTAAGAATCATATTCTTAATTGTCTGGATGACTCCTTGTACGACTTCTATAATGCAAAAGAAAATTTTAATGCTTTTGATTTATGGGAAGCTCTTGAAGAAAAATATCATGTCAAGCTCTTTGGAAGTAAGAAGTTCTTGATGGCTAAGTTCTTGGAATACAACATGACTGACGAAAAGCCTGTGGTAGAACAGTTCGTCGAACTTCAACTCCTTATCAGCGAGATTCTTGCTGAAGGCATGCACTTTGATGAAGCTCTACAAGTATCGGCTGTGATTGAAAAGCTTCCACCCTCATGGAGCGAATACAAGAGGAGGCTGCGACACAAGACTCGTGAAATCACCATGGTGGAGGTTGGCAAAAAGATCCAGGTTGAGGAGCTTATGTGCAGCAAGGACAAGAGCATGATGCTGAGCAAAAACATGTCCAACAAAGCTCATGTCTTGGAAGATAAAGCTGCTTCAAAGAAAAGTCCTGGAGAATCCAGCATAATGGGTAATAGACGTAACAGACGTCGAAAACCCAGAGGTAACAATTTTAAGCCTAGGGGTGGTGTCACTAAGCAAACCATCAAAGGCGATTGTTTTAATTGTGGTAAACCTGGACATATGGCTAAAGACTGTAAGGCCCCTAAAAAGATCAAATATGATCCAAAACAGAAAAATAAGGCAAACATAGTAGATGATTCTGGATATTTCACTGGCATGGTGTCTGAAGTCGACCTTGTCTCTAGTATGACTAATGTGAGAGACTGGTGGCTTGATTCTGAAGCCACCAAGCATGTCTCAGTAAATTAGAATGCTTTCTCCTCCTATGCCATAGTAGGAGATGATGAGAAACTGTTCATGGGAAACTCTTCCACCGCGAAAGTGGTGGGGAAAGGCAAGGTCGAACTGAAGCTAACTTCAGGAAAAACTCTCGCATTGAATGACGTATTTTACGTCCGAGACATATGAAAAAATCTTATCTCATAAACCATCTTACTAGGAAAAGGTTTTAAAATTGTTGCTGAGTCTAATACTGTTGTAATTTCTAAGCATGGTGAATTCGTAGGAAAAGGTTATGTTACCGATAACATGATTAAGCTTAGTGTATCTGATTTGAAATTGAATGTTAATGCATCTTCTTATGCTTATGTTTGTGACTCTTCACATGTTTGGCATGATAGACTTGGGCATGTTAATCTCAAATCTCTAGAAAGACTTGCTAATTTAGGTTGCATACCAAAAATAAACTTTGATAAAAATTAAAGATGTGAAATCTGTGTTGAATCTAAATATGCAAGAAAACCGTTTAATAAAAGGATTGAACGTAAAACAGTTCCTTTGAAACTAATACACTCGGATTTAGGAGACTTGAAATCAACACCAACAAGAGGTGGTAAAAAATGGTACATCACTTTTATAGATGATTACTCAACTCACTGTCAGGTTCATCTTCTTAGAAGTAAAGATGAAGCCTTAGAGGCCTTCAAATTTTATAAAATTGAAGTAGAACACCAAAAAGGAGTTAAAATTAAAACTCTTAGGTCAGACCGTGGCAGTGAGTATGTGATACCCATAGGTGAGTTTTGTAAAAATAATGGAATCATTCATGAAAAAACTGCACCATATTCACCAGAATCGAATGGTGTATCTGAAAGAAAAATAGAACACTCATAGATATGGTAAATGCTATGTTGACAAGTTCAGGGTTATCTTCGAACTTGTGGGGAGAAACTATCCTCTCTGCATGCTATATTTTGAACCGAGTTCCATTTAAAAAATCTGATAAAACTCCCTACGAATTGTGGAATAGTAGACAACCTTCCTATGCATACTTTAAAGTGTGGGGGTGTTTGGCCAAGGTGTCCATTCCTCATCCAAAGAAAACTTAAATAGGTCTTAAAACAGTTGACTGTGTTTTCTTAGGATATCTGAGCATATAATTGCACACAGGTTTATGGTCATCAGCTCTGACCATAATAATATTGGTCAGAACACCATATTGGAATCTAGAGATGCTGTGTTTTATGAACACATATTTCCTTTAATGTCTGGACCTCGAAAAAGGGTCCATGATGACCTCTCAGATGTTCCATCGACTAGTCAAACCCCAACTTTAGAGTATGAGACTGAACCAAGAAGAAGTAAGAGGGTTAGAACTGAAACAAGTTTTGGCCCAGATTTTTTGACTCTTACGGTAGAGTCTGAACCCCAAACCTACAAGAAAGCTATGACTTCACCAGAAGCTCCTTTCGGGGAAGAAGCTTCATTAAATGAATGGGAGTCCATTCAGCAAAACGAAACTTGGGAGCTTGTAGACTTGCCTCCTGGAAGTAAATCCATAGGTTGCAAATGGGTGTTCAAAAGGAAACTTAGAACATATGGAACTATAGATAAATATAAATCTAGGTTGGTAGCTAAAGGCTATAAACAACATGAAGGATTAGATTTCTTTGATACTTATTCACCAGTCTCTATAATCACCTCGATTAGGATGTTGATTGCTATTGCTTCTATTTATGATTTGCATATACATCAGATGGATGTTAAAACTGCATTTTTATATGGTGAATTGAATGAAGAAATTTTTATGGACCAACCTGAAGGCTTTATTGTAAAAGGTTGTGAAAACAAAGTATGCAAGTTGAAAAAATCTCTGTACGATTTAAAACAAGCACCTAAACAATGGCATGAAAAATTTGATCATGTTATGATAACTAATGGCTTCAAGGTTAATGAATCTGATAAATGTGTTTACATTAAATCTGTGGATGATTCTCATGTTATTGTGTGCCTATATGTAGATGATATGCTCATATTAGGCAGTAACCTTGATATTATTAATACCATTAAAAGCATGCTTAGAGATAATTTTGACATGAAAGACTTAGGCCCTACTGATGTAATCTTAGGGATGAAAATCGGAAAGACGTCGATGGATATAGTCTTAGTCAATCTCATTATCTTTGAAACCGTACTTAAGAGATTTAATTATGAAAATGCTAAACCTGCCTCTACTCCATTTGATCCCACTTGTAAGTTGAAACATAACAAGGATAAGGGAATTGATCAACTTGAGTATTCTCGCATTATTGGTAGTCTTATGTATCGATGAATTGTACAAGACCGATATTGCATACTCTGTGAGTAGATTAAGCGGTATACTTGCAACCAAGGGGCAAGATCACTGGAATGCTCTCTTCGAGTTTTACGTTACCCGAGAGGGACCTCAAACTATTGCTTAAGTTTTGGGAAGTATCCTGTTGTATCGAAGGGTATTGTGATTCCAACAGGATATCGACTCGAGAGAGTGCAAGTATACTAGTGGGTACATCTTCTTACTTGGAGGTGCGTCTGTCTCATGGAAGTCTACCAAACAGACATGTATAGCTAAATCCACTATGGAGTCTGAATTTATAGCCTTGGAAAAAGATAGAGAGGAAGCTGAATGGATGCGATGTTTCCTGGGAGGAATTCCACTCTAGCCCAAGCCGGTGTCTTCAATCGCAATCCTTTGTGAATGAGTAAAAAGTCTGCTCTTGGTTGCGCAAAGAACAATGTATACAACGGGAAGTATATACATATACGAAGAAGACACAAGACGGTGAAACAACTTCTCTCTACTGGTATTATATCGATAGACTTTGTAAAGTCCAAAGATAATCTTGCAGATCCTTTGACGAAAGTCTTAACCAGAGAGGAAGTTAAATTTACATCGAGGGGGATGGGACTTAAGCTCATAGAATAAATCACCATGAAGGATACTCAACCTTGTGATTGGATTTCCAAGATCAAGGTTCAATGAGACAAATAATTTATGGTGATATTGGGAAAGCACTATCTTTGTCCCTCCCTATGGTGTAAGCATGCGATAGTGCTGCCTGCAGAATTTTAGGATGATATTTGGCGATCTTAATGGGTACCATGGCTTTGATTAAAGCGGGGTGTGGCAGGACACTCTTTATGGACTCACCTTTGTGGATGTTGGAAGTGGGGCCGCTTCCTATGAGAATTTGATCCGATTCTCTAGAGACATTCATTAAGTCCAGGATTTTAGCCCACGGCCAAAATGGGCACAACCGCAAGAGCTTGGCAGCTGTTTTCTTCGGTTGAGGCATCAAGTGTGGTTGTTATTTCTGAATTGCATTCATTGTTGGCGTTTCAAGACATTGCGTTCACCGTATCAACAAGCAGTTCAGGTAACCTCTCACTAAGTTAAGGTTCAATCTTTGGGACACCTTAGCCTATATTGTTGCCTTATGTTTTCTCGTGTTTTATCGACATGTTTTATTATTCATGTGGGGGATTGTTAGAAAAAACAATGTTTTATTAAAATAAAAAATGCATGGACCATGTTTTGATCCCAAGACCTATTTCTCCCTAGATGTTTTTTCATGTGAATGAATAAAACATTAGTCCCATATAGACTAAAACACTTTTAGACTTAAATACCATGGGTTTAGCCTTAAGGGCATGGCCCTTTGGGTATGGGGAAAGCCCTAGACTATTGCAAGGTTTCCTAAACCTTATTGCATTTCTTATTGCCTTTCCCGTTCGCGCGATGCTTCGCACAGAAGCACGCACGCTCGCTCGGGCTCGGGCGAGGTTACATTTCACCCACATGCTTACCTCGTGAAGCATCTTTCTTCTCACACGTGTAGACACAGATTTCTTGACACCTGTGCCTCGGGAAGAGAATCTCGAATTTTTTGAATGCGTTTAACTGTTCTTTTAACGCATGTTTTTTACTTAACCTTTTGCAACGTTCGAGATTTCTTTCTCGCGTGATTCTCGGATCTTGTCTTTGCATTGGATACTCTTGTAACGTTCGAACGAATTTTTTATATAAATACGAGATGAAATTCTTACTTGCGGATATACCTCAGAACTTAAGTTCTCTTTCTTCTTCTTCTTCTCTGCTTTCAGAAACTTAAGTTCTTAGTTTACAAAATATTAGTTTACAGAAACATCATAGTTTACAGAAACATAAAATCGAGTTCTTATCTGAAACAAGTTGTAGTTTACAGAAACATAATTTTGTATTACTACTTCTTAGTTTAAAGAAACATTCTTTGTTTACAGAAACATAGTTTGTTTACAAAAACATACAATTGTTGTTTACATTACTCTGAAATAATTTGTATTTTCAATTTCTGTTTATTGTTTTATTTTTTTTCATTTCTGCTGCCAAGTTCTAAGGGTTCTCTCTGTGTATGCTACACATAGAGGAGAACTAACAGTAGTTGTATCCTGGAGGTGATTTGCTAATTTCTATAGCATCTCAGAGGAGTATCAGGCAATATTACCTTTAGCTTAGCGTATTTTATACGTGCCTCTACTAAGTTTTTTGATACTATCATCAGTGCATCTCCGGTACAACAATAACACATCAGTGCGAGCTAAGTATTTTTTTCTCAGTTGCATACGTATATTATCATTTATTTCCAACAATCTAAAGGTAATATTGGTTGATATATAATTGTTGATGTAAGAACATGGGAAAGAATACTGTAGAAAGACCACCAAAGTTTAGTGGTAAGGACTTTAAGAGATGGCAGTCTAAAATGTTATTCTTCCTAAACGACCAAAGGTTAGATGGACTTGCTTTAAATAAACCCTCGAGAAGACTTCATCACCGTGGTAATGAAGATAAATTGGAAAAGTGGAATAGGAAGAATTACATGTGTAAGAATCATATTCTTAATTGTCTGGATGACTCCTTGTACGACTTCTATAATGCAAAAGAAAATTTTAATGCTTTTGATTTATGGGAATCTCTTGAAGAAAAATATCATGCTGAAGCTGCTGGAAGTAAGAATTTCTTGATGGCTAAGTTCTTGGAATACAACATGACTGATGAAAAGCCTGTGGTAGAACAGTTCGTCGAACTTCAACTCCTCATCAGCGAGATTCTTGCTAAAGGCATGCACTTTGATGAAGCTCTACAAGTATCGGCTGTGATTGAAAATCTTCCACCCTCATGGAGCGAATACAAGAGGAGGCTGCGACACAAGACTCGTGAAATCACCATGGTGGAGGTTGGCAAAAAGATCCAGGTTGAGGAGCTTATGTGCAGCAAGGACAAGAGCATGATGCTGAGCAAAAACATGTCCAACAAAGCTCATGTCTTGGAAGATAAAGCAGCTTCAAAGAAAAGTCCTGGAGAATCCAGCAAAATGGGTAATAGACGTAACAGACGTCGAAAACCCAGAGGTAACAATTTTAAGCCTAGGGGTGGTGTCACTAAGCAAACCATCAAAGGCGATTGTTTTAATTGTGGTAAACCTGGACATATGGCTAAAAACCCAGAAGGCCCCTAAAAAGATCAAATATGATCCAAAACAGAAAAATAAGGCAAACATAGTAGATGATTCTGGATATTTCACCGGCATGGTGTCGAAGTCGACCTTGTCTCTAGTATGACTAATGTGAGAGACTGGTGGCTTGATTCGGAGCCACCAAGCATGTCTCAGAATTCAGAATGCTTTCTCCTCCTATGCCATAGTAGGAGATGATGAGAAACTGTTCATGGGAAACTCTTCCACCACGAAAGTGGTGGGGAAAGGCAAGGTTGAACTGAAGCTAACTTCAGGAAAAACTCTCGCATTGAATGACGTATTTTACGTCCCATACATATGCAAAAATCTTATCTCAGAAACCATCTTACTAGGAAAAGGTTTTAAAATTGTTGCTGAGTCTAATACTGTTGTAATTTCTAAGCATGGTGAATTCGTAGGAAAAGGTTATGTTACCGATAACATGATTAAGCTTAGTGTATCTGATTTGAAATTGAATGTTAATGCATCTTTCTTCGCTTATGTTTGTGACTCTTCACATGTTTGGCATGATAGACTTGGGCATGTTAATCTCAAATCTCTAGAAAGACTTGCTAATTTAGGTTGCATACCAAAAATAAACTTTGATAAAAATCAAAGATGTGAAATCTGTGTTGAATCTAAATATGCAAGAAAACCGTTTAATAAAAGGATTGAACGTAAAACAGTTCCTTTGGAACTAATACACTCGGATTTAGGAGACTTGAAATCAACACCAACAAGAGGTGGTAAAAAATGGTACATCACTTTTATAGATGATTACTCACGCTACTGTCAGGTTCATCTTCTTAGAAGTAAATATGAAGCCTTAGAGGCCTTCAAATTTTATAAAATTGAAGTAGAAAACCAAAAAGGAGTTAAAATTAAAACTCTTAGGTCAGATCGTAGCGGTGAGTATGTGATACCCATAGGTGAGCTTTGTAAAAATAATGGAATCATTCATGAAACAACTGCACCATATTCACCTGAATCGAATGGTGTAACCGAAAGAAAAAATAGAACACTCATAGATATGGTAAATGCTATGTTGACAAGTTCATGGTTATCTTCGAACTTGTGGGGGGAAGCTATCCTCTCTGCATGCTATATTTTGAACCGAGTTCCATTTAAAAAATCTGATAAAACTCCCTACGAATTGTGGAATGGTAGACAACCTTCCTATGCATACTTTAAAGTGTGGGGGTGTTTGGCCAAGGTGGCCATTCCTCATCCCAAGAAAACTAAAATAGGTCCTAAAACAGTTGACTGTGTTTTCTTAGGATATCCTGAGCATACAATTGCACACAAGTTTATGGTCATCAGCTCTGACCATAATAACATTGGTTAGAACACCATATTGGAATCTAGAGATGCTGTGTTTTATGAACACATATTTCCTTTAAGGTCTGGACCTCGAAAAAGGGTCCATGATGACCTCTCGGATGTTCCATCGACTATTCAAACCCCAACTTTAGAGTATGAGACTGAACCAAGAAGAAGTAAGAGGGTTAGAACTGAAACAATTTTTGGCCCATATTTTTTGAGTCTTACGGTAGAGTCTGAACCCCAAACCTACAATAAAGCTATGACTTCTCCAGAAGCTCCTTTCTGGGAAGAAGCTTCATTAAATGAATGGGAGTCCATTCAGCAAAACGAAACTTGGGAGCTTGTAGACTTGCCTCCTGGAAGTAAATCCATAGGTTGCAAATGGGTGTTCAAAAGGAAACTTAGAACAGATGGAACTATAGATAAATATAAAGCTAGGTTGGTAGCTAAAGTCTATAAACAACAGGAAGGATTATATTTCTTTGATACTTATTCACCAGTCTCTATAATCACCTCGATTAGGATGTTGATTGCTATTGCTTCTATTTGTGATTTTCATATACATCAGATGGATGTTAAAACTGCATTTTTATATGGTGAATTGAATGAAGAAATTTATATGGACCAACCTGAAGGCTTTATTGTAAAAGGTTGTGAAAACAAAGTATGCAAGTTGAACAAATCTCTGTACAGTTTAAAACAAGCACCTAAACAATGGCATGAAAAATTTGATCATGTTATGATAACTAATGGCTTCAAGGTTAATGAATCTGATAAATGTGTTTACATTAAATCTGTGGATGATTCTCATGTTATTGTGTGCCTATATGTAGATGATATGCTCATATTAGGCAGTAACCTTGATATTATTAATACCATTAAAAGCATGCTTAGAGATAATTTTGACATGAAAGACTTAGGCCCTACTGATGTAATCTTAGGGATGAAAATCAGAAAGACGTCTGATGGATATAGTCTTAGTCAATCTCATTATGCTGAAACCGTACTTAAGAGATTTAATTATGAAAATGCTAAACCTGCCTCTACTCCATTTGATCCCACTTGTAAGTTGAAACATAACAAGGGTAAGGGAATTGATCAACTTGAGTATTCTCGCATTATTGGTAGTCTTATGTATCTGATGAACTGTACAAGACCTGATATTGCATACTCTGTGAGTAGATTAAGCAGGTATACTTGCAACCCAGGGTAGGATCACTGGAATGCTATCTTCAGAGTTTTATGTTACCTGAGAGGGACATCAAACTATTGCTTAAGTTTTGTGAAGTATCTTGTTATACTGTAAGGGTATTGTGATGCCAACTGGATATCAGACTCAGAAGAGTGCACGTCTACTAGTGGGTACATCTTCTTACTTAGAGGTGCGTCTGTCTCATGGAAGTCTACCAAACAGACATGTATAGCTAAATCCACTATGGAGTCTGAATTTATAGCCTTGGAAAAAGATGGAGAGGAAGCTGAATGGATGCGATGTTTCCTGGGAGGAATTCCACTCTGGCCCAAGCCGGTATCTTCAATCGCAATCCACTGTGACAGTAAAGCTGCTCTTGGTTGCGCAAAGAACAATGTATACAACGGGAAGTCTATACATATACGAAGAAGACACAAGACGGTGAAACAACTTCTCTCTACTGGTATTATATCGATAGACTTTGTAAAGTCCAAAGATAATCTTGCAGATCCTTTGACGAAAGGCTTAACCAGAGAGGAAGTTAAATTTACATCGAGGGGGATGGGACTTAAGCTCATAGAATAAATCACCATGAAGGATACTCAACCTTGTGATTGGATTTCCAAGATCAAGGTTCAATGAGACAACTAATTTATGGTGATATTGGGAAAGCACTATCTTTGTCCCTCCCTATGGTGTAACCGTGCGATAGTGCTGCCTGCAGAATTTTAGGATGATATTTTGCGATCTTAATGGGTACCATGGCTTTGATTAAAGCGGGGTGTGGCAGGACACTCTTTATGGACTCACCTTTGTGGATGTTGGAAGTGGGGCCGCTTCCTATGATAATTTGAGCTGATTCTCTAGAGACATTCATTAAGTCCAGGATTTTAGCCCACGGCCAAAATGGGCACAACCGCAAGAGCTTGGCAGCTGTTTTCTTCGATTGAGGCATCAAGTGTGGTTGTTATTTATGAATTGCATTCATTGTTGGCGGTTCAAGACATTGCGTTCACCGTATCAACAAGCAGTTCAGGTAACCTCTCACTAAGTTAAGGTTCAATCTTTGGGACACCTTAGCCTATATTGTTGCCTTATGTTTTCTCGTGTTTTATCGACATGTTTTATTATTCATGTGGGGGATTGTTAGAAAAAATAATGTTTTATTAAAATAAAAAATGAATGGACCATGTTTTGATCCCAAGACCTATTGCTCCCTAGATGTTTTTTCATGTGAATGAATAAAACATTAGTCCCATATAGACTAAAACACTTAGAGTTTTAGACTTAAATACCATGGGTTTAGCCTTAAGGGCATGGCCCTTTGGGTCTTTAGACCTTTGTGTATGGGGAAAGCCCTAGACTATGGCAAGGTTTCCTAAACCTTATTGCATTTCTTATTGCCTTTCCCGTTCGCGCGATGCTTCGCACAGAAGCACGCACGCTCGCTCGGGCTCGGGCGAGGTTACATTTCACCCGCATGCTTACCTCGTGAAGCATCTTTCTTATCACACGTGTAGACACATATTTCTTGACACATGTGCCTCGAGAAGAGAATCTCGAATTTTTTGAATGCGTTTAACTGTTCTTTTAACGCATGTTTTTTACTTAACCTTTTGCAACGTTCGAGATTTCTTTCTCGCGTGATTCTCGAATCTTGTCTTTGCATTGGATACTCTTGTAACGTTCGAACGAATTTTTTCTATAAATACGAGATGAAATTCTTACTTGCGGATATACCTCAGAACTTAAGTTCTCTTTCTTCTTCTTCTTCTCTGCTTTCAGAAACTTAAGTTCTTAGTTTACAAAATATTAGTTTACAGAAACATCATAGTTTACAGAAACATAAAATCGAGTTCTTATCTGAAACAAGTTGTAGTTTACTGAAACATAATTTTGTATTACTACTTCTTAGTTTACAGAAACATTCTTTGTTTACAGAAACATAGTTTGTTTACAGAAACATACAATTGTTGTTTACATTACTCTGAAACAATTTGTATTTTCAATTTATGTTTATTGTTTTATTTTTTCATTTCTGCTGCCAAGTTCTAAGGTTCTCTCTGTGTATGCTACACATAGAGGAGAACTAATGAAGAGTTGTATCCTGGAGGTGATTTGCTAATTGCTATAGCATCTCGGAGGAGTAAAGACAATATTACCTTTAGCTCAGCGTATTTTATACGTGCCTCTACTAAGTTTTTTGATACTATCATCAGTGCATCTCCGGTACAACAATAACACATCAGTGCGAGCTAAGTATTTTTTTCTCAGTTGCATACGTATATTATCATTTATTTCCAACAGAATTCTGTTGTTTTTTTGAAAACGAAGCTCAAAACCAAATAATAATAAGCATATAAGAAACTAATATCACAATAAAACACATCGAAACAAATAATGGAGTAATCATAAAGTCAATTCATAAAATTACCTGTACTCATCACTAACTCCATATGAGAAGACTAAATCTGGAAACTCTTCAAACATTGCCTCTGCACAAGCATTCATCAGTTTCAAAGCTCGCTCATCGTTTGGTTTCTTAAATTCATGCTTGTCAGAGAATCTAAAACAACAACCATAAAATTCAAGACCTTAGAATATTGGTTCCTTACTACATCGTAGAGACCATGAAGTCTTGAAGATTACACTTTTGATGTGTGTTGAGTTCTTTTAAAATATATTTTTATCAACTAGAGGCGTAAATATGAGATTATACAAATCATAACTTCTTTCAGAGAACTCAATCTGAAGACTGAACTTCTTATTGGATTTTTTTTTCTTCCTTTTGGAAAATGTATAATTCAAAACACAACACATATAGGCCTTGTTTGGTAAAATTTATGATTATCTATTTATGATTATAGATAATCATAAATTGATAAATGATTTTGATATAATCATTTTAAAAATAAATTTTTCCAAACCCATTTTTCAAATAATTTATTATGTTAGAATGATGATTTCGAAAAGGAGAAGAAAGAACAATGATCTACAATATTTTTTTAGTCCTATGTTGTTTTTTTGTCTCTCTCTTAATAGTTTAGAGGAAATAAAAAGAAAAAAATCAATTTGAGTTTTTAGAAAAAATAATTGATTATAATAAATTTTCAGAACAACTCTTTTCTATTTATGAAAATAATGGATTTTTTCAATTATGATTAAAATAAGCAATTATTATAATGGTTACCAAACGCATATAGAATCCATTATAATTTGCATAATGGATTATGGGCTGATAATCAATTAAAATAATGGTTACCAAACAGCCCCATATATAGGTGAAGTGAACTTACTGGTGGAAATGACGGCCGTCTATTCGTAGAACGATCCATGTAGATGGCATTAATTTGTCCTCCACCTCAAATGACTTCACATACTCGTACTTTTCTACAATGTCACCAAATTTCAGACTTCTACCTTCGTGTCTCCCTTTGAAACCCATAGAAAGAATGATAATTTAGATGATTTCCATCAAATAATTTGACTAAGATAATTAGGCTGAAGTTTATAAAAGACAGAATCTTTTGTATCCATTAACATACTCGATATCAAATTTGAAAGCACTGGGATCACTTAAACTGTGAATTGATCCAAAAAGACCTATTTGTTAGAGCTTACAATGAAAGATAAAATACAAGATATATGTGACCAAGTAGTCTAAGTGGACGTTCATCGGTGCAAATTAAACAAAACAACAACAATTCATAGCAGAGAAAGGAATTGATCACAGAGAAATATGTTATCCTAAATTCCAAAAATAATGGGATATACTGTTATCATAATCATTACTAGTAAGACCACATGTGCGATGCACATGCTTGATTTTGATTGCTTTAACAACATCAAATTTGATGGTAATGAAAAAAAAAATCTTAATATTTTTTTTTAATATTCTTATTTGTACTTATTACGTAGATAATTCAAAGAGCTTTCCGAATATATTAATTTTACAAAAATCCGGTATGTATTTTGAAAGATATCAAGTTTTAAAATTTTTAGATCTAATTTTAAAACAATGACATTCATGTAAATATATAATCATTGATTTAATATACATTTTTACCCTTAAATACATATGCATAGTAATGATTGATATTTAAGGTCATATTAGTAATATCAAGGTGACACCAAACTATTTTGTTTTTTGTGACCAACCAAAAAAGGCTTCACCAAAAGGGGGTCTTTTTTTTATTATAGTATAAGATCGATCGCGCTAGGCACATCGCTAATTGCACGCCACTTTCACGCAGGCTGAGCTGGGACATTGATGTGGCAGGCGATTAGGATTTTATTCCTTCCACGTTTCAGTTTCAAGAGAGAGAAATAAATAGAATTTTATTATTTTCTTGAACCAAAAATCCTCTGCAACTTTCTCGATCCATTTTCGAATCCGTCTTTCGATACCAAAAATGATTTTAGAAATCTAGGGTTTGAATAATCTAAAACTCTGATCGAATAACATCGGTGAAAAATAGATCAATTCACTGATTATAATTATCTTGCTTACAAGTAACAATATACTGATTGTAATCAATGTCTATGCTCTGCTAAAAGAGCTTCCATCAAATAAAATTTGTTGCTACTGTAACATTTCTGGACTCATACGAGCATTTTGATTTTTTACAGAATCTCTTGATTCTGATCAATGGGTGTAAATCCAATTGATTCTTCGTCACCAAATAATCCAACAATTCTCCTTCTGATGATATTTCTTCAAACGGGATGGTACATCAGTTGCTCCTCATTTCCAATCTTCATCTTCTTCTTCTGCTACTTCATTTTCTCATCAGGTGGGTATAATTATAACTATCCTAAAGTTCGATTATCTGTTTATTGAATCAAAATAACTACAAATTCAGAGATTTTGTGATAGAGTTTTGGAGTAAAAGTAGTAAACCCAAATCCGAAACAAAGCAAAATCGGGATGGTTCTATCAAGAAAAAAAAAAATGAGGGTTAAGTTGAAGTGAGCTTATTAATGGGAAATCAGAGATTTAAAAGGAATCCTAATTCATAACTCTAAATATGGATCTGTTTGGTTTTTTTCTCCTTGTGATTTTTAAAGAACTCCAATAATAACAATATCCCTAAAACCGAAACCTATCAAGTTTGAATTGTCAAAACCTTGAACAAAAGATTCCTTATTTGAATCTATCATATTCATTTGCATCTGAGATAGGGAAGAAGAAGACTAAAGGAGAAAGAGAGAATAAAATATGGGTTGTTCTGTTCTCTTTCTTAAACCACTGACGTGTGATACTACAGGTCCACGTCTATCCGCCACATCTATTTGCCACTTCGGAGCGCGTGAAAGCAGCGAGGAAAGGGCGCATTTTCTAGCATTTCCCTAGTAAGATAGGTCCTAATTAACATCAAGAAATCAATTCTTACCACCGGAGGTGTACAAGCAAGCTTCTTTTTCTTCTTCTTCAAAATTGTCAACCTCAAATCCCAAACCAGACCAAAGGCCCCCTCCCCCTCAAAAGCCTTAACACTAACTACAACTATTCGTCAGTGGCTGGTTTCACATACATGAACTGGTCATCGGGGCCTTACTTGCTTAACCCAACTGTTCAATTTGAAAATAAAATGAATCAGTGAGAAACAAAGAAACTGACATATGTTTAATTCAAATAAAAGAAAACTATTCATGGAAACTCAAACCACCAACAGCTTACCAAAGTTATACGTCTACCTAAAAAAATCCAAAATAATTTAATAGTGTGTAGCACCAACAATTCTGATGTCCAGTTGATCTCCATACTGATTACGTGTTTATATCAAAGCTTTTCATGACCGTAGTAAATCGTTATGCACAAAAGAAAGAGAAGAATTAGGATACATTCTAGCTACGAAATTCGCAAATAAGATACACACCAAAATGATACAGAGAAAATAGGCTCAAGTATATCTAACAACGAATTCACATAAATACTTGGTCGGTAAACCTAATTTTAAAATTTTCAATAAGACCAAAGCAATATTCTTTGGCATTCCCATCAACTTTAGCATATCCGTACGATTAGCTAGGATTAAATATAGGGTATGCTCTCAGTGTCAGTAAGTTATTTGTTCATGCGCTACATACACCGCGCAGGTATAAAAGAAAAATATTTATAAGTTAATGAGCGGTGCCGAATGCGAAGTACATAATCCTAAATATCCAGTAGAAATAGTAAAGCAGTGCAATATTTTTATTTAAATGTGTTGAAAGGAGAAGGTGCTGCTAGATGAAGATGAACTTGATTAACTTCTCTCTTAGACATTTTCACAAACAAATAGATGATAACAAACTTGGGGCATTAAACTAACTGACCCATAGAAACTAACCGTAATTTAATCTATGAATACCCAGTTTCTTAAGCAAACAGTATATAGAATATAGTTGTACCTTCACACAACTTTTATCATCTTCCTTCTCCCTGAAAGCCATTTAAGAACTCAATTAGAAGAAATAAAACCCATGTTTCCAAATCTCATCCACTAAAGCAACAATCACAGCAAAAGCAGAAAACCCAAAAAATGAAAAAAACAAACTCAGATGGGTTTAGAGAGATGGAGAAGATGAGTTGTATTGTTGAAAGAGATACATAAGATGGATTGAGAGAGATGAAGAAGATCAGCTGAGATAAATTAAGGGTTTTTTAGTTCTCCCAGTTTGTTTGTTTTTTTTTTGAAAGGGAGAACCGAGTGTATTAACATAGTGAAGTTTTACATTTCTTTGGTACATCACCCCGGTGGTGTCTGATTGAACGATATTTAAAAGAAACGGTGGACAAACATTTTCCCAAATTTTATTGGATCTATCATTTGGGTGTTGTTGCTGATGTTTTACCGCTTGGTTTGCTAGTTCATCTGCTGCCTGGTTTGCTTCACGATAGGCATGTTGAAGTTTTGTTTGTGGAATTTGTCTCATCAGTTCGTTAATCTCTTGTATCATACTCTGGAGGTACCATGGTTGGTCTTTTATCTGCAGTTGTAGAAGTTGTAGCACCGCCTGTGAGTCCATTTCAAACTGAATTTTGGTTCATTGTTGTTGTATAGCCACTCTGGTTGCTAGGAGTAGCCCCCAAGCTTCTGTTGCTGTTGAAGTTGTGATGCCTAGTGGAGCCGCCATTGCTAGAAAAATCCTACCTTCTCTGTTTCGACATATTAAGCCTGCCCCTGCTGGACCCGGGTAACCCTTTGCCGCTCCGTCCGTGTTAATCTTAATTCATTCATCCGGTGGTGCTTCCAAACCTATCATGATCGTTGATGTTGTCGTCGAATGTTGTGCGAGCATTGTTGGATAACTATGTGGTAGAATTGGGGTCAGATGTTTTTTAGCCCATGCATATTCTTGTACCATAACTTGTATCACATGTGCGATTTGACTCAGATTTTGTTGTTGATGCTTGTAAACTGTTGCATTTCTGGCCAGCCAAAGGTGCCACATTGTAAAGCCGTATAAAGCTTTAGTTGAATGTGGAATGTTTCCTTGAATAGCCTGTTGGATGTTCTGGGGAAGTTGGTTTTGGTTTCCTAGGTTTTGGTTTGATGGGTTTTGTAACCATTGCCACACCAGCTGAGCCTTGTTGCAGGAGAACAGTAAGTGTGTTACTATTTCCGGTGCGCTGGTACATAGGGGGCAAAGATTGGTATCCATGATTTTCCTAGTTGACAAGGTGTTAAAGGTTGGTAATCCTTCAATGCTGGCTTTCCATATGAAAAGTCTAATTTTTGGAGGGCATTCCAAATGCCATATTGTTTTGAATAACCCCTGTTGGTTGTGGGTTTGTGGATGTTGTGTAGCAGGTGATGGTAACCGGTTGGGGTGGTTGTGAATTTGGATGTTTGGGTTGGAGTTATGGTCGGTGTTTGTTGTTTGGTTTAAGTGGGTGGTTGTGGTATGGAAAGTTTTTGTCAGGATAAAGTATCCTGTTTTAACCGTGTATTCTCCATTTTTTGAGTGAGGCCAGAGAATGGTGTCTTCTGTTGGATTCCTCGGTAGGTGGATGTTTGAAATATGGTGTGTTGTTGTGGTGTTGAAGAGAGTGTAAAGTAGGTCATGGTTCCAAGTATTTGTTGTGCTGTCTATCAGATTTTGTACTTGGATTGGTAGTAGGGGTGGTTGGATGAGTGGTTGTTGTTGGTGTGGAATCCAGTTGTTGAGAATGGAAGTGTTTTTCCCATTACCAATTTTTGTGAAACATTGTTCTTGCAAGAAAATAGCTAGATTAGTTAAACTTTTCCATAACGGGCTTGCTGAGGTTTTTGGTTTTTGTATGGGATTTGAGAGGAGTGGTTTGTTGTGGAGGTATTTTTCTCTACTCGTTGTGGCCCAGATTGAATTTTCATCCCCATGAACTTGCCAGAATTTTTTCATCAATAAGGCCTGGTTCTGCTGCTTTCTCTTGCGAATTCCCATCCCTCTCATTGCTTTTGGTCGCGTGACCCTTTTCCACCCAATTGGGTGGATTTTTTTCTCCGTCTTGTCATGGCCCAAAAAAAATTCCTAATTATTTGGTCCATTTTCTTGTGCACTTTGACCGGCAGCATTTGAAATTGCATTGCATGGTTCGTTATTGGTTGCATTGAAGAGGTTATAAGTACCAATCTTCCCGCTTGATTCACACACTCGATAATCCATCCCTTGGCCTTCTGTTCCATTCTGTTCAGAATTTCCGTGAACATGTTTGTCGTTGTTCTGCCCTTGTTAAAGGTATACCCAGGTATGTAGGCGGCTCTGTTGTCATAGACATCTCAAAAAAACATTACATCCCAATGATGTCGTCCGGAAGCAGCTTTGGGTGATGGATAATCTGAGATTTTCCTTTGTTTATTTGTTGGCCGGCTGCGGTTGAGTAAGCATGTAGTATTCTTCGAAGGTTAACACAGGTCTTTGGATCCGCTACACATGAGATCAGTAAATCATCTGCGTACATCAGGTGAAGTATTTGAGTACCCATTTGCGCTAGCTTTAGCCCTTTGATGTTTCCATTCAGTTGCTGCTGACCTAAGTTTGACGACAGAATTTATGCACATAAAATGAACAAATATGGAGATAGTGGGTCGCCTTGGCGGAGTCCCCTTGTTGGTTTTATGTGGCCGTAAGTTGAACCATTCACATTAATTGAGTAAGTGATTGTGGTTACACATGTCATTACCAAGTCAATGAAACATTGAGGGAATCCAAGCTTGGTCCAGTGAATCATATGCTTTCTTGATGTCTAATTTCAAAGCAATTTTTTGGTGTGTAGATGGCGGGGTTGTACGGATGGTGTGGAAGAGCTCAGCTGCAATGGCTATGTTGTCATGTATTGACCTTTTTGGGACGAAAGCACTTTGATATGGGTTGATGATGAATTGCAGAATGGGACGGAGTCGGGAAACTAAGATTTTTGAGATGATCTTGTAAATTACATTACACAGTCCAATGGGCCTGAAGTCGCCCGGTTTTGTAGGGTTTTGGGTTTTAGGTATGAGGGTGAGGGTGAGGTTTGTGTGGTTGATTGGGTTTTATAGGTGGTTGTGGGTGAAGAAGTGTTTGACCATGTCTGTAATTTCCGTTCCCGTAGTATCCCACAGAAATTTAAAGAACTTACTTGTGAAGTCGTCCGGGCCTGGGGATTTTTCGGATCCTATGGATTCCAGAGCTTGTTTGATCTCCTCAGTGGTCACTGGCATTGTGAGCTTTTCCTTGTGTGCCTCCGTTAGCCTTGGATGGATACACTCAAACAGTTGGTTATCCATCTCCGTATTTGGTCCCGAGTATTGATTTGTGAAGAACTTGATGAAGGTTTGTGCAATCGCCATCGGTGTGTCCACCCATGTATTATTGTCATTTTATATCCGCCTTATATGGTTGAAACGTCGATGAATTGTTGCTTTGGTGTGGAAGTACGTTGTGTTCAAGTCTTCTTCTTTGAGCCATTGTACCCGTGATCTTTGCTTCCAAAAAATTTCTTGGCACTGAATGAGAGTGAGGTGTATATTCCTAGCATCTAGTTCTTTGTCTAGCCAGTAATCTAAAGTTGGGCCTTCCGAGATTGTACATTGGGCCTGTGCAATGCCGATTTGTTTTTCTGCCTCCTTTATTAGGCCCGGTAGGTGGCCAAAGGTTTGGTTACTCCAGACTTGCAAATTGTCCGCCGTGCTTGCCATTTTGGTTAGAAGGTTTCTCAGTGGATAAGGGTGGGATGAAGATTGCCATGCATTTGTCACAGTTTCCTTAAGATGGGGATGTAGCAGCCACAGGTGCTCCACTCGAAAGTGTTTATTGATTGGCCTTTGTATGGATTTTTCTTTTAGAAGTATGGGTGCATGGTCTAAACCAATCCTTGGTAAGTGTTGGAGCAAGGCATGTGGGTGAAGTTGGATCCATGGTTGATAGCAAAGGCCTCGATCCAATCTTTTTAGTATGAGAGCGCTCCCCTGTTGTTTGTTTGACCATGTGTATGGGATACCTGAGAAGCCTAGGTCGATGAGGCCATTATTGTTGATGACCTCTTTAAACATGTTAGCTTGTTCTGAGTTTACCGGCCTTCCTCTCTTTTTTTTCTTCTTGGCATAGGACTTCGTTGAAATCCCCCATGAGGACCCAGGGGAGCTCATGATGTGGGATTAGATTGTTGAAATTCCTCCATATATCCCATCTGGCATGCGGTTGTGGTGGTCCATAAATGCCTGTGAATATCCAAGGGATTTGTGGAGCAGGAGGAGTGATATAAGCATGAACTACACTTTGGTTTGCTACTAATATTTGGACCTTTAGGTGTGATGACCACATTAAACAAACACCACCTTTCTGGCCATTACAAGACAAAGCAAAACATTCATCGAACCCTAGTGTAGACTTTTGGTGGAACATATGTACATCAGACGACAAAGTTTCAGACAAGAAAAGTAAACCGAGTTTGTGAGTTCTATTGAACTCACAAATCTTTTGAACTGTCAAGGAGTTATGAATCCCTTGACAGTTCCACGCAAGGTAACTCATGGTGAAGGCGAGTGCTGGTACTTCCCAGCAACTCGCTTACCTTTTCTGTCCAATTGTGCATCAGTCTATGTTTCCTCAAGAGATAGTTGCCACACTTGTTTGGTTGTGACGGGGGTGTTATGCTCATGATCTTCCTCTCTTGTTTCTGCGGTTTCAGCATCTTTGTCGGTCTGCTGATGTGCCTGTAATTGGGTTCTGATTTTCCTTCCCCTTGTAGTAGGAATTTCACATTGTAATATGGTTGATCTTGTAGCTTCAGGTTGAAGGGAAGAAACTTTGGCGGTGGCGGTGCAGCTGCATAGTCAGGAGTTGGTGTTAGGTCAAGGTGCTTGGGAATGTTCTTCCTTTGGTGGTTACCTCTTCTCTTATAAGTTTGCAGCTTGGGGGTGTCCTGTGTGTCAACAGCCCTGTTTTCTGTAGTTTGCACATGGTTGTGTGTGACCTTCACATGTGGGACGCCATTCACTTTTGTGATCACCATGCTGACAATTGTGTGTGGTGTGTCCATAGCATTGTCCAAGGTCTGAGCATAAAGAAGATTGAAGAAGTTTAGCAGTTCGTTTGTCTGTGGGCCCTCCTCAGACAGGTTTTTCTGTGGTTGAAAAACTTTGGTGTGGGCCTGGCCTAGCTTCTCACTGCCTCTCATCGACGGTTGTTGCCGGTTTCGGTTGGCTTGGCCCATGTTCTCTGCAATCTTATCTGCTCTCTGTTTGGTGTAGTCAAAAAGTGGTACTCCAAAATGGATCGGACCTCCCATTAACGAGTTCGGTGCATCATCAGTCCTTGACCCGGAACCCGACCCGCTTCCACGTTCGGGTATGTTACCCGGTCCAAGTCCAAAAAAATTAAACCCAGGCCTGAATCCATATGGGTTCTTATCTCTAGCTTTTTGCAGACCTGACAAAGATGAATCATTCTTTCGTCCTGCAGAAGACGAATTCGGAAAGTGCTACCTATCCCCGTAGAAATCCCCCACATTTGTCCCCCATTAGGTGGCGTTTCTTCTGTCCGTTGATTTCATCAGATTGATGATGTGGGGAAATACAGGGGGTCCCATTTTTTAGTGTATGTGAGGTGGGGGAAATATTTGGGGGATTTTTGTGGGGGAAGAGAAACATTTTCGGACGAATTCAGTCTTGTTCCAAACCCAGATTCTTGTGTGCTGTCAGACTGTTCTTTGTTTGTACCCGGGGATTGAGGGGGTAGGGTCCAGTTGAAAAACTGTGAGTTCTGTGACTGAGTCGGCCGAGTTAGAATCGGTCGAGTCACAGTATGTTTCACTGAGGTGAATGGTGTTGGATCAGATTGGTGTGGTGGTTGTTGGCTGTACGTTGGTGGGTTTGTGGCTGTGGGTTCAGGTGTGGAGGGGGATTGGGTTGATGATGAACCTCCGGTGAGGCGGTTCGAAGATGAGGAGGTAAAGGTGGTGTTTCTTGGTTTTGGTTTTGCAGCTCTCATCCTGCTGTTGAGTCTATGGTAAGGGAAGAATGGGTGATTTGGGTCTTTCAGGGCATGTTGTGGGTTTAAGAAAACATGACATTCATCGGAAATATGACCAATAAGGCCATAACGATAACACAAAGTTGGAAGATATTCATAAGCGAACTGAACCCAGTTATTTCCTTTAACATCAAGCAAAACACCAGGCATAAAAGGTTCAGAGAGAAGCATTTCTACCTTAACTCTTACCGGCCGGTAATCTAGATCCACCTCTTTAACCTCTCCAGTATCGCTGAAAATCTCTTCAACCGCCGTTTCATCCTCAAGGTATGGCAGGAGACCCAGCAGTTGTATCCAAAATGTAGCATTGGTGAAACATGCAAGTGGGTTATGTTGGTAAGTGCTCCAATCTTCAACTAGTACTACTTGGTTCGACATGATCCAAGTTTTAGTTCGTAAAATTGTGATCTTGTCACATGCATGTTCCATGGTGCACTGTATGATCTTATTATTTGTAGAACCGTGCTATTTAGACAGCCTTTGGGAACAGCTTTAGTGGCTAGCTTCACATGTGGCAGCCAGCTGGACTAGAAAAAAAACAAAGAATGAAAACGTTGAATATGTTGACTTCTCTGATTTATTAAAAATGATTAATTTCTCCATCTATTATCAGAAAAAGCTTGGTAAAAGGGCTTCATGAAATGGTAGAGGGGCGTCAAGTGTGATAGCAATGTCCCTCTTATTGGTTAGGGGGTGTCCTATAGGGGTGTAGATTGACTAGATTACCCTTTCACCTTAAATTAACCAAAATCAAATCAATTTTTTTTAATTAACCAAAATCAAATCAATTAATCAAAATCAAATCAGTTTTTTTTTCATCTTCATCTTCATCTTCTCTTCTCCTCCATCAACCCTAACCTCCATTAAAACCGAAAATGTCATCGTCTTCGATTAATCGGCGATTTGAAAAATGTTTGGAAAAACCCAGTTAGGGTTTAGTTTATCGTGTTGGATTTAAGTTAATTTTGTATCAAAAATTAGGGTTTTGAATGAAAATTGAAATTGAAATTTCTGGGTTTATGCTAGTTACGGTTGGTAATAACTCAAATACGAACCGTAACTGTTGATTGGGTTGATGTTACGGTTGGTTTAAACTCAAATACCAATCGTAAGTTCTTAGTTTTGAGAATATGTTCAGTTACGGTTTGAAACTCAATTAAACTAACCAACCGTAAATTATCCGAAGGTTAACAACTTATCAAATAGTTATGTACGGTTCAAAAGTTAAGATGACTTACCAACCGTAGGTTAGTTACGGTTGGTTTTTATTCATTAGTTACCAACCGTAGGTTAGTTACGGTTGGTTTCTATTCATTAGTTTCTATTGAACCAGTTACGGTTGGTAATTGATACATTACGTACCGTAATATATAGTTACGGTTGGTAACGAGCTCAATTCCAACCGTATGTTCTTCTGAAATTTTAAATTTTTTGATTTGTTACGTACTTTTGAAGTATACCTAGTCATTTTCAATGCTGGGTTTTTCACTTTGTTGGTTAATTTCTTCAATTGGTTGAGGTTGACCTTCACAAATATCACAAAAGTTTCTTTTTTCTTCTCTAATTTTTTTTATAACCTATTTTAGAGTTATGAATCATATGATAAGTGAAAATTAATTATCAACATTAATCTTGATTATCAACACTAATTTTGATTATCAACAATAAGGGCTAATTAGTCATTTCCAGATTTTATTTGATAAGGGACACTTAAAAATTACTTGTAATGACCTTTTTGTCTTATTAGGGTGACGCCCCTTTACCAAGTTTGGAAACAAATCGAAAATGCTATATGACCAGCGGAATACCAGCTGAATACCAGCGGATCCGCTGTGTCAAACTGATTTGGCAAAAAAGATGCGAACTGTTTGAACCACGTCATGTAAAGAAAAAGCACATTCCCAATTTACTATTTCACATCTCCGAAATCAATCTTTACCACTTCCCCATTACAGTATAACAACCGTCACCATCCATTCTTAGAACCTTCGCCATCACCGTGCCCATCAGCATGATCACTCCATTTTATTCATCATGAGTTCATGATGATTTGAGTTTTTAGGGATGGTTTGAGATATAATTTAATCAAAAAAAGTTTGAACCACGTTGCACCAAAATAAGTTTGATGAAACGAATCTGAATTCAAACCCAAATAAGCCATTACCACCCATTTGATTTTGATCAAATTAATCAGTCATCTTTAATTGTCCCAAACTAATTCATGAAGTATAATTGTGGTTCAATTGTTATTCATTTAATTTATAATAATCGATCGGCGATTGATTATTAAGTTATTTACGTTGATTTTAGATCAGGTCTTTTGAGAATCATTTCCCTTCTAAGTTGCTTCTATGTAGCTATTGATTCAATGGAAGATTCAAAGGAAAGAAAAACGAAAAAAAGATAAAGAAAATAATTCTCCTAATTTTTCGTTTGATGATGTGGTGGGATGAGTAATCACCTTTTTCTACCATGTCAGCTGCCACGTCAAATCAGCTGTTATGCAGCTGTAATATAGTTGTTCACGTAGCACGGTTGGAAACAAATTTAAGAAAATCTCCCAATTCTATCTTCCTTTTTTTCCTTATGCAAAATTCCTAATCGAGATTAACAAAGGCGAGAAAGATGTTGTTCTTCACAATCACTTGTTCATCGGTTTATCTTTATTCATTACCTCAGTTTTTTTATCTCAACGCCGATCAAAAAAATTTGATCTCCACACAATCAAGAATGAATTACACAGCCTCATCAGTATTCAAAATATCTATTCAAAATATCTAAAACAAGTACAAACAAAGGAAGAACAACAAAACAATGTTTTGATTGACAAGATCATCCAATAAATTTAGAAAACAAATAGAGATTTGTTATTCGGGTTCTTCTTTTTTTCCATAAATTTCCAATCATATTATAAAGTATTGGAATGGTTGCAAGGATGATAAAATATCAGAATACAATCATCAAAGGTGTTATTATTCCAACTATTCCTATCATTCTTGCTAGATAATCACTAGAATCAAACATTTCAAAAAAAAAAAAAAAAAAAAGCAGGACAAGCATAATAGGAGGGAGGAGTAACATTGGTCTCTCGATCTAGGATCGTAATGGAATGTTCTTTGATCTTTTATCTTTGATGTTGATGAAGTAACTGATAGGGTTGCTAATTGAGTAAAAGATCTTGTTGCTAATATGATTTTTGTGGATGTTAATGGTATTTCCCTCAGAACTAATAAGGCGGAACTAACTGAGCAGTTGTTGAGCTCCAAAGGAGACCATCATGGCAGATGGGTTTAGGCGGCTATCTGTGTTTTAATTTATGCATTTTCTTTAAAGAGGGAGGATCCCTTTACATGACTATTGTTACATTATCTCACATTTTGCATGTCCTTTTTGTGAATAAAAACCAAACGATACCGTATTTGAAGCTAAGATTTTGGGGATATGTTTTTCTTATAAAGGTCTACATACCTATCAAAAATGAGCACATTCCGAAACGTATAACTTTACCTTGGAAGAAAATAAGGTAATAGTCATGTAAAGGACATGCAAAAATTAGCTTCAAATACGGTATCGTTTGGTTTTTATTCACAAAAAGGACATGCAAAATGTGAGATAATATAACAATAGTCATGTAAAGGGATCCTTCCTCTTCTTTAAAAGAGAAAGAGGATAACAAGAGATAGAAAAGAGAGAATGTGGGACAGTGGGGGACAGATATTAACACTAAAAGTCAACAAGTCAAAAATTCATTTTGTTCTCGGTCCACCTAAACGCCACATAGGCAGCTGTCCATGAACGCTAGCTACAAAAGCTGTTTAAAAACAGAAAGTATTAATGAACCGAGAGAAAAAACCGTGAAAAAAAACCGCCCCTCACACCCTCCCCCTGCAGGTCTCCCGATGGGTTGGGTCCCACGAATAAAAAAAAAAGAAATCTGTGAGAGGCGGTTTTCCCCTGGTTTCGTTAAGAACCACTGGTTTAAAAATCATTTTCGTTATTTGTATTTGGCCAAGTTTCAAACTTTTTTTATTTTGAGAGGAGCCCAGGGTTTGAGAACTGCTTGTTTAAGGCCTGAGAAGGTGAACTGACCTGCAAGAACTGTAACCGCTAAAGTTTTTACCTCATGTACTTGCATCAACGTCTTCATTCTTTCCGTTAGTTGGAACAAGGTAGTATCTTGCGCAGGATTGGTGTACTGGGGTTTTAAAGGAGTGGCTTCACACCCTTTTTCTGAGTAAAAATTGCTTTTCCGCTCTTCCGATGATTTTGCCTTTTCAGTTTGATTGAGTTGTGGAAAGTTCTCTTCCTTTTGGAGAAAGGTGTGAGAGTTCCCTTTCTGGTTTTCTTTCTTGTTTTGAGTAGGCAGTTAGAGGAGAAAACAGAGGAAGAATTAGAAAAGGGGGATTCGGTTTGATGGTTTCCAAGGATTGGAGAAGGAATATCTGAGTTGATGCTGCAGGTATTGTTAACTTTAGTTCTCGGGAATTGATTTGTTTTTGGTTTTGGGGTGGAATGTGCAGGCGAAGCAGTCACGCGTGGTGAAGGTGTTAATTTCATCTCAGTGGACGGAGGAAGCCATGCATTGGTTGAAGGTGGCGGTTGGGAAGGTTTCATTGGAGCAACTGTAGGTGGAGGTTTCTGTAATAAAAAATAGGGTGGAGGAAGTGTGTGGGGGGTTAGCCTGATCGAGAAGATCGGTAGTTGAAGGTTAAGACAAGAAAAGACAAAACTCATAAAATCTAACCATGAGTTGTTGTTTAGGAAAAGCAGGATTTGGTATGATTGTGAGTTCTTTTAGTGGGATTAAAGAACTCAATTGGAATCCAGAATTTCTAAGATCCGAAGAACACGATGTTGATATGCAGTATTTGTTTTGAACTTGACTTAGTCAACGCGACGGCTATTCTCTCTCCGGTTTTTTTCCACGATTTGTTCTCCCAATTTGTTATTCCGTCGTAGAATGAAGAAAAATGAGAAAGAAAATGACGTTTTCGTTTTAAAATGTAAGGACATTTTAATCCTTTCAGTCGAGTCAAATGTTAGGACCCAAGAGTCGGGGTATTATTATACCTGACTCCAGGGGATCGAGTCAGGGGTTGACTCAGATCCAGACGCCGAGTCAGCTACAAACAAACAAGGTGTTCAGAGTAAAGATATGTATCTCTTATGAGAAGGGGAGAAATAACGAAGTCGAGGTAAGGTAATTCGAGTTTATCATCCAGTTCCATCTGAAGAAGGAAAAAAACCCAGAACTCTTTTCTCTGGGGCAAGCTTAGTTACTTGAAAAAGGGAAAGAATAAGACTTCCAAGTCTTATAACAAACCTAAACCTAAAATTATGATGACACACTGTACGCCATCCGTAGGAGAAGTTTAATCATCCACAAATTATTATCACATGCTGTAACTTCACGTTGATAATAGAAAGAACCCCAAATATGAAATTCCCGATCACTTACCTTTACATTAACTTCACGTTCATAACTAACTCCATGATATTAATAATTTTTAAAAAAATGAAAAGTGATTATAAGGTGTAGAAAGCACAGACGTCAAATGAGGAATAGTGTTCTTTCCAGCACTGCGTAGATCATATTCTCAACTCTCAAACAATTTTAATCGTTTGAGAGACTTCTAATCCCTGGTTCAAAATAGGTCATTCACCTCAAAATAGGGGCAAACCCAATAAGTGTCAGCGCAAAACTGCTATGCTTTATTGCAGTTTGTTCTGATGATATAAGTTCATTTCTCTTGGTTGCTAACCCAAAAGTTCACCTAAATCTGGAAGAAAGAAAAAATTCTCTCTTTTCTTTTCTACCAATCCAAAAAGGCAAAAAAACCTTCTACCCCATTCTTTTTTTCTCTTGGCCAAATGAAACAGGATCAATAAAAGCAATGGTGACAAAATCACGTGTAGAAGTATAGTACACGAGTTTGGAAGAATGTTCCTGAATCATGAATTTACAAAGAAACTTTAGTAAAATGTGTAACGGAAATTTTTAAACATAAACAATTTTATTTCAAACTAAAAAAAGAAACTGTGGGGGAATTTGGGTAAATAACTAAAGACAGAGATATGTATCCATCACTTATTTGTAAATTGGAGTACAAGCAACCTATCCCAACCCATGACTTGCAAGCTGTGTTTGTATGTTGCCACAAGCATCAGTCACAATAAACCCCTAGAATTAGATGAGACAAAAACTAAAGCTTCTTTTTCAAAAATAAAGTTAAAACAACCTTGAATCTTCTCTGTAACACTATTACTCATATAAGCCTAAGAAGTCTATTGAGGTTATCTCTATCAATGTAGTTTTTAACTACAATAATAATCAATCATAAAGAGAAATGGTTTTGCAGAAGGAATACCTGGATGTGATCTTGGTCCCTACTGGTTTGTTTCTCATGATTGGCTACCATCTTTTCCTTCTCTATAGAATCAGAAAATTTCCTCATACAACCGTCATCGGCTACGAAAACCACAACAAAAGAGCATGGGTTGAAGGATTGATGCAGGTTTGAACTCTCACCTTTACACTTCAATAACCATTGAATTTGCAAAATTCTTCAATACTTGTCATGATTTTAACTTTTTCTGTTTTTGAAGGGCGATTCTGATATGAAGGACACCGGTATAGCACTGACTGTAATTGCAAGCAATATTGGAGCAGCAACTTACCTAGCCTCTCTTTCAATTGGCTTGAGTTCACTAATTGGAGCATGGGTCGGGAGTTCTTCAAATAACATTTTCATGAGCGATCTGATATATGGAGACAGGAGATCATCCACCATTTCGATCAAATATATTAGCTTGCTTGCTTTCTTCCTTTTCGCATTTGCATCGTTTATTCAATCAACAAGGTACTTCGTCCATGCGAATTTCCTAATGAGCACTCCACATACAGACATACCAGTGAAATATGTGGAGATGGCAGTGATAAGAGGAAGCAATTTCTGGTCTCTTGGACTTCGAGCACTGTACTTTGCCACCATCCTGTTGTTCTGGATTTTTGGTCCCATTCCGATGCTCGCTTCCTCAATTTTTATGGTTATCCTCCTCCACTTTCTTGATACCAATTCAACTCCGCTGCATCAGTATCAACCTCCAAATAGAAGCTTGGTGAAGAGGGTAGACAGGCAAATAAGAGCGGAAGCACGCACTCAACATTGGGAAGCTTGCTGACCTAATAACAATGGCTGTAAATTTATCCGGAAATGCACAACATGAGTAATTGCAACTGCGGTGTTGAGTCATATCTAAACCCGGTATTAATGAACAATAAGCTGTAAGCTTGTAGCATACACCCAATCCTTGTAATTTTCCCTCTGAATCCCAAGTAACTAAGACTTCAGGTTGGTGTCTGGCTTCAAATAACTTGATATCAACCCTCGTCTGCTACTTTCAATCAGGTAAGCTAGAATCTTAGAACAAAAGTGCAGTTCAATTAAAAACTCATAAACTATAAGCTTATTGAAAACTTTCCAATTTAAAAAATCACCTTATTCAGATCATTACATGACCCCACCCAGTTTATGCTTGATTTGTCGCCAAAAACTTGAACATATTTGGTAAGAATACAAGATAGAAGTCCTTAGACAAAGTAAATCTCGCTTTATTATTATTATTATTATTATTGGATTACAAACTCAGAACTATAAATTTGGTACCCAATCCTCGCTTATAACTACAAACAAAGATAAACTTAATGCCGGATGGGAACTATAATTTGTGCAAAGAAGTAACGGATTACCTAAGCTGCGGAGGAAGACGATGTACATAACCATGACTTGGAAATTTTAGTCAGTGAGTGCAGAAGATAGCCTAGTCAAATGATCGAGTTTTGCGGCAGCCCTTTGTCTACTACCCACTGTCTGAAGATTCTGAGCTTTGATCTTTGTCACTACCAATAGAGTCCTGATTAGCTTCCGTGCTTTTGGTTGATATATTTGTTGAGCTTCGTGATCCATCATCCCCTAGGAGAGCTTCCTCCATAGACCCGTCCATAAAAGAACTGAGAGCAAGCTGGCCTGAATAAAGAATCAAACCAACAGCATTGATTCCGAAAACAAATGTTGCGAGGTAGCAAATCCCATTAATTATAGTCCTGCAAGAAGAAGATAATTTAGTTTCACGAAAGATATACTTTAGGCTACCTAAAGCTTAATAAAAAGCACAGATTACAGCAGCACACCTTACGGTTATGGTTATCTGACGAACCTGCACAGTTGATGAACATAGATTATTAACATATGGAAAAGAAACTCTATATTTTGATAAATTAGGACTTCAGGATAAAGACAAATTTACAAGTTTTGCTGAAAAAAGAAGCATCAACACTTTTTTCAGAGAAACGACGTATAAGCAGACAGACTTAAAAGAAAACTACAAGAATAGAGACACTATGTAAAATGATAAAAGCAATTATGTAGTTGAAAAGTTAAGCATTTCCTGATTTTGAATTTGCAAATAACAACTCACATCATGTCCAGTGTCAATCTTTCCCAATTGCTGAATTAACAAACATTTCTTAGTTTTTTAAGTACTTTATCACAGCTTGAGTAATCCCAACATTTCTGCTACCATCTCAATACAATCCCAACATTTATCAGTCACTCACATATCACAAACATGTTATACAAATGTGGTTTACTTCCTATTAGATAATGTGGTTCGAACACAGGATACTACTACTCACAATCGATACTAGTACTCAACCACGGCCTGTTTATAACGAGCCGAAACTCTCACTTTTGTGTTTGAAACTCTAAACTAACAATTGAAGCTACTAAAAACAAATTGAAGAATATAAAGATCACGGGTAGAAAACAATAACCGAGAAATTATCCGCAATGGTTTGTCGATTAAGGGAAGCCTCAATAGTGGTAGTGAATTTATATAGAATTAAAGCAATAACACCAGCAGCAAGTCCACCCAACAAAGCTTGAACAGGTGAAGGAGGAGAATCTTTCTCAACTGACGTCAATTTAATCGCTTTCAAACTATCCAAAGCTTCATCCTTTAATGTTTTCGTTGCACCAGTAGACCTAAATCTCTAAACCAACGAAAACCCATTAGATTACAAAAACAGACATTAAAAAACATGGAAATTTAGATAAACGGGCAACGAAAATGTGTAAGTTTTATGTGAATACCAGTTCTTTAGCTCGTTTGGCTCTGCGTCTGAGAGAACGAAAGAGGAAAATAGCGATAGCACCAGTGAGAAGAACACTAGTTGCTACTTGGAGAGAAGATGGGTCATCCGTAGTGGCAAAGACATCTGAAATTGGTGATGGTAGTTCGATGGGTCCTGCTTCTTCTGATGGGGGGATTATCATATTGGTGGTGGGTTCGATTGATTGAGCTAACCATGTTTGAAAGTTAGTTCCAAGGTTTGCTTGAATTGGACGGGTAGTGGTAACTCTGGAAGAAGAAGAAGAAGAAGAAGGGAAGAATGGAATGGCACGAGAAAGAGGGAGGGAGAGTGGAAGATTGGTGGAGAGAAGGCGATAGTGAGAGTGGATCATTTCCTTGTGAGAAAATTCAAAGAACTGGAGATGGAAGAGGGAGAGGGAGAGGGTGAGGTTCTATGTGTAGGAGACTCTTGAATGTCTCTGGCGAGTTGAGGGCCTAGTTAGTAATTCGGAATTCGGAAAACGTACGGAACGGCAAACGTACGAGTATTATACGTCTTTGTAAAATTCAGATTCGGTTCAAGATTCGGTCAATGGGACGTGATTCGTCAGTCATTCGGAACGGCATACGTACGTGTATAATTCGATTTATAAATGTGAGTTCGGCTCTGAAAATTCGGTATCTATATATACTAAATAATTTATATTTATAAGGTCACAGACCATTTTTTATGCATATATGTGAGTTATTTAAAGAAAAAATAAAATTAATATGATGATATTAATAATATATACAACATTAGTCATCCAAGAGGACGTGATATAGTGGTTTAGATGCTTGGTCAGTGAGTTTGAGATCTCTTTCACCTTCACCTTCAAAAAAATTCAGTCATTTTTATTTCATAAAAATTACAACAACGTCTAATATTGGGTCGTGTATGCCCGGGAGGCAGTAAACCCCAAAAAGTGGGGCCTTTAAAAACGTAAAAGCTAAAGAATTTATGGCGAATTAAGCGGGCGTATCATTCGGGATACGTAAAATTCGTGAACGATTCGCGAATAATCCGGGAATTCCACACAATACGCGACTTGGGTAAAATTCGCGAATAAAACGGTAAAATTCGTGAATGATTCGCGAACTTACTAACTAGGGTTGAGGGGGGATACCATATTTTGGTATTCTCTCTCTTTGGCCCAAATATCTGTAACTGGATATTTACACCCCTATCCTTGGGTGCAGACGCATTCCACTGATTTCTTTTCTTTTTACATGAACGCTATTATTGGGGCGTCACATTTCAATTGAGGGCTTCACTTGGATATTTAGTGACCAAAAATCTGGTTATGGGGTACTTCTGATTCAATAACAATTATGCAAATTACCCTTCAGTTAAAATTAAAACAAAAACAAAATAAAAACCTAATTTCACACTTTCAACCATTTTGACTCCTTCTCTTCTTCTTCTTCTCCTCTTTCTCTTCTTCTTCACAGTAAATATTGATTTTCATTTCAACTCATTCATCGTTTTCGATTAATCGGCGATCCGGAAAATTGAACCTCTTAGGATTGAAATCTCTATGAAAGATGACGAAGAAGCAAACTGATTGCAGTGATGGTAATCAACATCTCAATCAACCCTTGACCAACCACTTCATCCTCAACAGCCACCGCTTGAAGCAAGTGATTCTTTGGAATTTGGAACTCCTCAACAACAACCCATGGTGTATGTGAGGTATTAATCGACAAACCCATCTTTTCTTACTCGTTTTTGTGCTTAAAATAGGTTAGATTGAATGAAATTGAAATAAAATTAGGGTTTTTGTTTTGTTTCTGCTAGTGTTACGGCTAGGTTTGGAACTTATTTCCTAACCGTAACTGTAGTTTTTGAAGAACTTACGGTTAGGTTTTGTTGAATTCAAACAGTAAACATTGGTTTGCATGTTGGATTACGGCTAGGTAGAGAATTTTCCAACCGTAATTGGTTACGGTTTGGTTCCATATATGATAAACCTTTAAGGTGTTTGATTAAGGCTAGGAAAATGCATTGTTTTTTCCAACCGTAACTTCTTACCGCCAGGTTCAGTTTTATAGCCAACCGTAATTTTGTCTTACGGCTAGGTTTGATTTTTCAGCCAACCGTAATTTGTCTTACGGTTTGTTTTTTTCTAGGATAACCTAGACGTAAATAATCCTGAAACCTCTAAAAAAAATTCAACTAATTCTATAAGTTCTATTTCTTGTAATTTGTAGGAAACCTGATAGAGTAAAGGCTAAAAAGAAGAGAGGAAATGATTTAACGCCAAAAGATACTCCTCCTCCTCGCCATGATGTTCATTGTGGGGTAAATTATAGAGGTATCCACAAGGATGCTAAGAAGAAGAAGGATATGATTGAAGGAAGTAGCTCAAGATGTCCTGAACCACCTCAAGAGGAAGATAATGTTTTCCAAGACCTAGAAATTGAAGGGGATCAATTTGAACTACCGGTGATATCGGGAGGTACACTTGTGATTAAGGATACACCAAATCAAGTTGTTGAAGGCAAAGGGAAATAAGTTGAAGGAAAATGGAAACAAGTTGTTGTTGATTCACCTGAAGCTACACCTAAACCTCAAGCGAAGGAAAAGAAGCCGAAGAAGAAACCTTCACCTAAAGGCAATCATATTCCTAGAGGCAAAGACATGTTGTTGCCTAAGAAGAAGAATGGTAGACTTTGGGGTGAGGCGTTCGATGAATCTGTGGTCTTATTTGGTTATCCATATTCATGGGATGCTAAGGTTTGCGAAAGCAGTGTAATAATCTCAAACTTTCTCTTATTTTGTATGATTTTGTTCAACTTTATATATTGTTTATTTGGTATAATTTAGAAATTTAACAAATTTGTTGTTTATACATTTTTTTATTATATTTCAATGACTTGGTTCTCCTTCTTTTTCTTGTACATTTCGGTGACTTGGTTTTCCTTTTTCCATTTGACCTCTTCTTCGTTTGTTTCTACCTTGAACATCCTCCTCCATCTCATCCTCCGCCTCATAGGCTTTTCGCAACAATTCAATTCCCGGAGGATATCTTTTCTTTGATTCTTCCAACAATTCCCTTGTCGTTTTCCTTACTACACTCCTCTTTTGTTTCGTAGAAGGCCTCCCATTTATCTTCCTCTTAGGTGGTTCCTTCATATTGTTCCTAGTTTGTGGGTATACAAAGTTACTCAACCATATTTTCCTTTGCCCCCGTGTTAATGTATCATATTTCGCGGCTAGCGCTTTTCCGATGTCGGTATCGGCAAATGTTCCTCCAAAATCTTGATCGACTATTGTTTCATGGAATGATACTTGTTTCCAAAAGGGATCAACATCTTGTATCGAAATAACTTTGTCATTGTAATTGGCTATGACATGACGACATGGGAGCCCAAAACTTGTCATGTTAGGAAAAACACACCCTCTTCTGTCATAGTTACCCGCCTCAAATTGTATTACTTCTTTCATGATCAAATCAATTGCACGATGCGACACTTTATGATTAATTCCATGAAGCCAAGCATTTTATTTCTATTTAGTGTGTCTACTAGATCGATTTTTTTCAAAATACTCCCTAACTCTATCGAGATAACGGAGGAAATAGGTGTGCATGGCTTGGAATACCGTAACAAATCCACCATCACCACTATGAAGCTTCTTCTTCAACTTGTTGTGATACGATTCCACCGTACTTGTAGCTTGGTTGTCGAAGTGTCTATATTGGTTTGTGAATGCGGATACAAACTTCTCTTTGTGCGGATCCAACCAATTGTCCACCAAATATTTCACCATAGTTGGATAACTTCTCAAACTAGCCAATAACATACAAGATCGTTCTTCATAATCTTCCACGGTGAGAGAATATGTCATGGCTTCCCAATCCTTTTGGAAACTAGCCCATATTAGTTCCGCCAACCCTTCATCCTTTTTAAATTTCTCTTTGGCTTCCATTTGTTGATCAACCGGTAGTTTCTTTATTCTTTCCATTTGACTTTTATTTGTAGGACGAATGATGGTCTTACATTTAGTCTTAATGTTATTCCATAGGTGGAATGTGAAAAGAAGGTGATGAGCATCCGGGAAAACCCTCTTTATTGCATTCAACAATGCTTGTTCCTTGTCGGTGACAATAACCTTTGGAGTATATCCTCCACGTAGAATAACTTCACTTGTTGTAGTGCCCACACATAACTCTCTTCAAGCTCATTTTCCATGAAGCAAAACGCGATACTAAACGAAGAGTTGGTGGAAGTTTGTCCAACAATGTTCAACACCGGCATCTCATACTTGTTGGTCTTGTACGTGAAATCCATTAAAAGTACTTGATTGGAGCACCGCGCTAATTGTATAAACTCGGGATGAGCCAATATGAGATTCTTTATTTGTTCATCCTCATCTTCATTATGGAAACCGAGTAGTTATACTTCTCCCCCAAATGCCTTAATTGTTGCATTTGATTTATATTTTCCCATTGTTGATTTTTCAATTTTGTTTTGGCGTTGTAGATGGTTGGCAAAGTAAAAACATTCTTTAGGTTGAGGAGCTTTATATGACCAAGTATATCTAGGGGTTTCATACGGTTTTCCATCATGGAACTTACAATGAGTTTTTCTTCATCATTAAGCCGCGCCGCATAAGGATGGGATAACAAAGTATCCAGTATGGGATGGTTATGACGACCGCATACAACTTTCTCCAAATACCAATATCACTCCTCACTTTTCTTGTTGTGCTTGAATTTAAGCTTGAACGGGCATTTAGTCTTCTTAGTGAAAGTGGTATTCTTCCTATTCGTCTTTGGTTGATATACGGTACCCTTTTTCACATGACTTTTACTTTCTCCACTACACTCGCAAACCATTTGAAAGTGGCGGTCATTTGTTGATCCATTATAAACTATAACACACATAATTAACTTGCCACGTTCTCTTGTCCATTCTTGTGCTTCTTTCTTCGTTTTCCATGTCTACATGGTCCAAAAACTCAAAGTTAGTCAAAAAAAACATAGTGATATGGTCAAATGAATGAGCAACATATCTTTCCATTAGTTTCAAAAAAAAAAAAAACACCTACCAAGTCGGTCAAATAGTGATGCGAAGAATCTTCAGTTAGAATTTCGTTCTCATTAGGTTGGGAAGACATTTGGCTAGGTGGAAGCACGATCTATCAACCAAAATATCACAAGATTAGTCCAAAAGAAGAAGGAAAATTATACTTACGGTTAGGTTCAAAGAGCCACGAACCCAATCGTCCGTAAAATTCTCAGCCGTAAGATCTTTATTTCCAACCGTAGGAACAAGACTTACAACACAGGCACAATTACGGTTGAGAATTAAAAAATCGATCCCAACCGTAAGTGGAGTTACGGTTTAGAATTCTTAAAAAAAATCCAACCGTAAAACATAATTAAATACCCATGCAAAAACTATTTACGGTTGGGTTTAGCTAGACATTTTCCCAACCATAATAAATATTTTATCCTATTCATAACCAGTTACAGTTTGGATTTCATCCAAACCTAACCGTAAATAAGGATTACGGTTGGTTTTGAGACTTAAATCCAACCGTAACAGGAGCAGTAAGTTGAAAAATCTGAAAAGTTTTACGTATTGTTGCTAATTTTGAGCGAAATTGAGCTCATGGGAGATAGTTTAGAGGCATACCTGTTGATTTTCAACCATTGGTTCTTCACTTTGTCGATTTATTTCTTCAATTGGTTGAGATTCATCATCACTTTGTGTTAAACCCTCTCTACCATCTACCAAATCATTCATCTCTTGTTCTTCAACATGAGGAATGTAAAACTTGTTTTCTATATCATACAAAGATTCACCCACCTCGAATTGGTCACTTGTTTCATTCATTTTGGTTGAGTGATCAAAATCTAGGGTTTGAAAGAAATCTCCAAATTTTTTTTCTTCTCTCTAGTTTTTCTTCCCACAAAAACTTTGTCCCAAAATTCACCAAGTGTATAACAAAATTCATTAATTTGATTATTATCTAATTAAATTAAAATAAAATTAACTAAATAAGGGTTGTTTGGTCATTACAAAATTATTTGAGATAATGGGTTTTTGAAATTACTTATGGGTGACCCATTTTTGTCCTATTAGGTGACGCCCCTCTAATGAAATGTGTCTCCCCAATAATAGCCTTCTTTTACATACCCACCCAGGCAGCAACAATTAGTTCTATTTGGACGGGGAGCACATCTTGTACAAAAAATATTTACGGTATGTTTTTTTTTTTTCCGAAGCATGCAAGTATATTATAAAATTAGATAGTTATTACACGAGGGAATTTGATTCTGATAGAGTCTCTTAATAATATTTGATTGATGCAAGGTGGGATAGCCTGGTCCCAAATTTTAATTAAGTAATTTTTTGCTTGGCTTCCGTCCGCTGCTTCGTTTTCTAGACCGTCTGCTGCTTGATTTCCTTCTCGATAGTGCTGGATATCGCAAAAATGGATTTGTCTCATTATTTGTTTTATTTTTGTAATCATTTCTGAAATATACCAAGGAGATTCATTTGGGGTTTTAATGAATCTCATGAGATTCTCTGAGTCCATTTCGAACATCACTTTGTTCCATTATCTTTTCATCTCCTTTCTGGTTGCTAGCACAGTCGCCCATGTCTCAGCGGTTATGGAATTTGTTGTGCCCAAAGGTTGAGTAATAGCCATAATTGTATTGGCATTTGAGTCCCTGCAAATAATCCCTGCTCCTGCCAGTCCTGGGTGTCCCCTAGCTGCTCCATCAGTATTGATCTTTATCCAATCTGGTTCTGGTCAGGTCCATCCTATGGAAGTTGTTATTCTTGTTCTGAGGTTGTTTGTAGTAATCCTGGTTGTTTGTTCCCCAGGGAGTACTGGAGGGTTGAATTTTTTTGCTCATTCAAATTCTTGGTGTTATTCTCATTAGAATGGTTTCTGGTGTAGAATTGGCTTGTCTGAAAACTAATTCGTTTCTGGTTGTCCACAGGGACCAAAGCATATAACAGTAGGATGTGATAGTGGAAGTATTGGCTGAAGTTTGAAGAATTTGGGCTATTGTTGTTTGTGTTGTTATGGTAATTTGTTGGTTATTGCCGTTGGGTTAAGTAGTTGTTATGAGATTGGATAGCCTATTCCAAGTGTCTATTGCCGTTTGGTAGTGTATAAGCATGTGTTCTGTTGATTCTGGGGCGGTGCTACATCTTGGGCATAGATTGGAATTGGATAGGTTGATATGGTGTAATAAAGAGAAGGTTGGAAGACCTTCGTTGATAGATTTCCACAAGAAAAGTTTAATTTTTGGTGGACATGGTAAAGTCCATAGGAATTTGGTGTGTGAAAGGGGTTTTTGATGTGAAATGATATCGTGTTGTATTAGACTATTATATCCAGAAGCGGTTGTATATTTACCAGATTTAGATTGAGGCCAAATGATTTTGTCTTGGGTGTTGTCCATTGGGATATGGATGTTTATTATATGTTGGATTGCTGTCGGTGGAAGGGTGAATAATTGATCATGTTTCCAATTATGAGTGATAGGGTCGATGATATCTGCTACTGTTTGGATCGAGAAGCATTGGGTAGGGTCTAGGTTTTGATAATGAGGTATCCAATTAGCCTGGATAGGCGTTCCTAAACCGTTCCCTACTCGGTTAAAGATGAATTATTTGAAAAAAGGAACGCGAGTTGTCATTTGCTTCCATTGGGGACTGGAGGTATTATGAACTTGGATGGTGCCTTGAAATATATGTTGATGGTTGAGGTATTTATCGTTATATAGTTTGGTGCAGATGGAATTAGGTTTGTCATGAATATTCTAGATTTTTTTCATGAGCAAAGCTATATTGTGGCGGCTACTTTTCATAATGCCTGGTCCTCCATGTGCAATTGGTTTGTAAAGCTTGATCCAACCTAATGGGTGGAGTTTCCTAACTGTTGAATCATGGCCCGAGAAGAAGTTTCTAGTTATTCTATCAATCTTTTTGTGGACGTGTGTAGGAAATAATTGTGTTTGCATAAGGTGGTTGGAAGTGGGTGTGAGAGAGGTTTTAATAAGTACTAACCTTCCTGCTGGCGTAAGGCATTTTTTCATCCAACCTTGAGCTTTGTGTGCCAACCTTTGAAGTAATGGTTCGAATATATGGCGAGAAGTTCTTCCATGTTTGAATTGTACTCCCAAATATATATGTGGTATTGATGTTGTTGGCATGTTTAAGAATCGTTGTAGGGCTTCTATGTTATGTGGTTGTAGGTTCGGGTGGTGTATGATTGTGGATTTTGCAGTATTAATGTGTTGCTCTGCAGAGGTGATGTAGGAGTGAAGAACTTTATGTAGTTGGTGGTTACTATCTTGAGTTGCTTTATAGGAGATGAGGAGATCATCAACATACATCAAATGTAATATTGGAGGATCTTTTTGTGAAATGCGGAGCCCTCCTATCATTTTTTTTCTTCTAGGTTGCCCAGATTTGTTGATAATATTTCTGCACAAATGATGATTATATAGGACTAAATTTGATCTCCTTGTCTGATGCCTCTCGTTGGGGTGATAAAACCATGAGGTGTTCCATTGATGTTGACTGAGTAGGTGACCGAAGATATAAATAACATGATGTAATCCACAAAAATGTTTGGGAATCCTAGTTTAGAAAAGGCTCTTTTTATAAATCCCCAATCCAGGCTATCATAAGCTTTCTTAATATCTAGTATCATTGCGATTTTTGGATCTTTGGTGTTTGCGGATGTTCTAATGTGGTGGAATAGCTCTCCTACAATAGCTATGTTATCATGTATTGATCTTTGTGGCACAAAGCCACTTTGATAAGGACTTATTAAAAATGGTAGGAGTGGTCGTATACGGTTGACTAGGATTTTGGATATGACTTTATGTGTGACATTGCAGAGGCTGATAGATCTGAAGTGGGATGGTTTTGTTGGTGTGTCTATTTTAGGAATTAAGGTAATGTTTGTGTGGTTCATAAGAGGGTGAATATTTAAAGAATCAAAAAAATTGCGTACCATGGCAACCAGCTGAGTTTGAGTAGTTTCCCAAAAAACTTTAAAAAACTTACTTGTATATCCATCGGGGCCCGGAGCACTTTCATAATTTATGGAGAATAGAGCTTGTTTGATTTATGATATGGTTACTTCCGCTGTAAGCTTTTCATATTGGTTTGGAGTCAATCTTTGCGTGATTTCCGCAAATAGGTCATCATCGATTATTGTTGCAGGGGCTATGTATTGGTTAGAAAAATGATCTAGGATGATCTGGATTACCTGAGATTTGTCACTGACCCAATTTTTTTGAGGGTCCTGAAGTTGCTGAATATTATTGCGACTACGATGGATGGTTGCTTTTGTGTGGAAGAACATCGTATTATTGTCTCCTGGCATGATCCATTGTATAAAGGATCTTTGTTGCCAATATGTTGCATGACATTGGAGCAGGATTAAGAATTGATTTCGATGTTCTTTCTCTTTCGTTAACCAGTACTCCAGGTCTCTCCCTGTGTGAGTAGCACACTGATGTTGAGCCCATTGGATTTGAGCCATTGACTTTTTTTTATTAAGTTTGGTATGTGACCAAATGTCTCTTTATTCCAGTTCATAAGTATCTTCCCAGTTGTGATCAACCTTAGCTGGAGATTTAGAGCCGGCTTTGAATCTTGCTGCTGATTTCATGTTGATTCGACTATTTGTCTTATTTGTGGGTGGTTTAGCCACATATTTTCAAACTTGTAGTTTTTATGTCCTTGCCAATCCATTATTTTGGTGTGAAACAAAATTGGCGTGTGATCAAAAGCGATCCTGGGAAGATGAGTGACTGCGGCATGAGGATTGGATGTACGCCAGTGTGGTGTTGCAATTGCTCTATCCAGTCTTTCCAGTATATTATCTTGACCTTGATGACTGTGTGTCTAAGTGAGCAGATCTCCACGGAATCTTAGATCGATGAGACTCATCAGATCTATCATGGTGAGGAATGGTTGGGTTTGACTATAAGTGACCTGTCTTCCGCCTTTTTTTTCTGATTGATTCATTACCTCATTAAAGTCACCAATTAGTACCCAAGATGTTGAATTATTTATGTTAGGGAAGATGGATAGAAAATCCTGCCATAAATCGGTTCTGGCATTTGGATGTGGAGGGCCGTACATTCTTGTGCAAATCCACGGGGATCCTGGAGAAGGGGAGGTGTCGAGAACATGTATGTAGCTTTGGGATTGGAGCAGCACCCTAATGTTAAAGTTATTTCTCCACATAAGGCCTAGACCTCCTTGTCTTCCCACTTTGGGCATTGTGGATAGGTTTTGGTATTGAAGGGTGTGTGCAACTCCCAACATATGTCATTCAGTTGCAAGTGTTTCAGAAAGAAAAAGGATATCAGGTTTGTGTAATGAGATTAGTCCTTTGAGATGTTGAATAGTGGTTGGGTTATTGATTCCTTGATAGTTCCAGGATAAAATATTCATTCTGCTTTCGGATATGGACATAGATCTAAAGTGATTACGAAATAAGAAACGGGGATAGGAATTATGAACAGGCTTATGAAGGAGAGGATAGAGGAAAAGATGATGTAGATGAGATGGGCTTTCCGTAGAATTGATAGGAATTTAGATGAGCGGTGATACTTGGTCTTGAATAAATGAACGCGATTTAGTGTTATGTAAGACTGCTTTAAATTTAAGTTGAAATAGCGAACTTTGACTGCGAACCCGTTTTGAGACTGGTAATCAGATATCTTGTGATGGTGATATCGAGTATGATTAAATGGCAATAGTATTTGGTAGGGGGTTTGGGTTCCGGGGATTGCTAAATAATATCAAAGGAAATAAGGATGATATAAATGGAAATGGGTTTACGAGAATGCTAAAGAAGTTGGTGGGGATACTAGTTGATAAAATTAATTAGAGAAAATAAGGTGTCTTACCTGAACCAAGAGCGAGACCAGAGACGGTTATGAATTAATTAGAGCATATAGAGAATTGCAAATCGATGGATAAGGCACCATAAAGGCACCTCCAGACAAAATGAAAAAGGATTAAACTGTACCTTTTCTTGATAAAAAGTTCTATTTGAAATCAAATTTTAGAAATAATTCCCTCACACTAAGACAATTATTACCAGGATCAATAAGGTGGGTTAACTTAGACGACGACGACAATAATAAAAATAAAAAAGAACTAGCAACTAACACAAAGGGGTCCAAAAAAACCAACAATTCTACATCTACCGGGGGTAAAATCCCGTGATATGCACCGGAAGAAACAAATTATGTGGGACCCATGGTGGGTAAATCCCACCCCCTACAAATCTATGTTGCGGGTCCCAGGAGTTTGTTTCTTGCGGGATTTTTTGCGGTGTGTTTTTTGTGTCAACGTAACACTACTGCAAAAAAACTAACTCCTAGACTTTTACCCACTCAAATTCCGGACAAACTAATGGTGACTACACACACTTTTACTCCTAGACTTCTGCAGCAACAAACACGTCTACATTACCACCCAAGAAAGAAAAGACCACATGGGCATAATTCGAGGAAAAACTTGAAAACCAAGAAAATGTTAAAATTTTCTTCCAGACTGAGTTACGGCCGATTCCACAAATACCAATATTGCCGACTCAAACCACATCATCATCACCGATGATTGGTCTAACAGATGTTGAGAAATTAAATCAAACTATATAATCATTGAGAAATTAACCATAAACCTTTCTTCTTTCTCTGTAAATTGAGTTACCAAAAAACTTAACTCTTTCTGATGCAACAACACCAAACATCCACCATTCACAAACGAGCGGGAAATCTAGGAGATAATCCAACTAAAATCCATAAACCCACCTTTCTAAGATAAAACTTAAATGAGACTAAAAGAGGATAACAAAAAAGAATAAGCTAGCCCAAAAATATATATCCAGAAGTTAATGAGGGAATTATACGCTAAGAAACATTAGCAAAAATACATTGGAGCAAACTCCCTAGAAACACAGGGAAAGAAATATATCCATCAATTGCAGTATTCCAAACATACCCAAATTAAAAACACTAACATGTCTCGGTCTCCTCCGGCCACCAGGCCCGGCACCTCAGTGGGACTACTCGTGATTCATGTCCATCTCCTTTGAGAATTTTTGATGAATGAATGAACGAATGAAAATCAGTTGTTCCTTCTCCAATATACTCGAGCTACAACTCCTTTGATTCTCCAATTTACGGTATGTGTTTGGACTGGGAGCACATTATTAACGGTACACCATGTCGATATGTTAGTCCAACTCGAGAAATTAGATAAGGGGATCCTCTTTCCTTATATGTGTTGATCATTTTTGCGGAATTTTTTTCAACTAATTTGGGAAATCTATAGGCCCAAAAAAAATATGGAGGGACTACGCATTTCACAAAATGCACCGCCAATTCTCTATCTCATGTATGCAGATCATCTACTCATAACGTATAGGTATCAATGGAAGACACTGATCGACTAAAACACCTACTCCAAATTTACGGTATGTCAGCAGGTCAGCACATAATACTTCAAAATCCACTGTTATCAATCATCCAAAGCTTAGCGAACAACAATTACTCTACCTTAATCAAGAAATTGTATGATCATAGTATTAGGGAATTAGACTACGAAGTATAACGCTTATCTTTTAAACTTCGTAGATATGACATCGACATAATCTTGTATATAATGTTTTGTGAATGGGTTATGGTGAAGATTTCATCCTAGGAAACAATGTTTTACATTCGTTTAAAGGAAGTACATTCAGGAACTCGTTTCGTGAATCGAAAGGAAAATCATTAGGCTTATTGGTCCGTCTATTTATTGCAAATCTTTGGATGACCAATATGTGTGAGATGAGATCGTAACTATGTTATGTATCTTGGTATAACTAATCATAATGCCTGACTTATGATTTGGTATGACTGGTTTTATTAATTGGTGTAACCAATCCTAAATAATCACCATGAGATGGTATGATCGATATTTGTAATTGGTGTGGCCGATCCTAGTAATTGGTGTAACCGGTCCTGGTAACTGGTGTGGATGATCACAAGCAATACCATGAAATATGGAACCGATCCTGGTAACTGGTGTAATAGGTCCTAGTAACTTGTGTGACCAATCACAAGTAATTCCATATTAATGTATAACCGATCCTAGTGATTGGTAGAACCGATTGAACCCATGTATGTGATTTGATATTTGATCAATCACATAGTTGTATTGGAATACATGTCAACCAATTCTAAACTTGTTTGGAACTGTGGTATAAACGATTCCAAGAATATAAATCCATGTAAATATGAATAAGGATTTACAATCAAAAGATGTCAACATACTTTGAACACGTACAATAACTCTTATCATTTATTGTTCAAAGATATTCCTTAGTACTCAAGGAGATCCTGTGCCGAAATAAATTGTGAATATTTTAATTAAGGTTTTTGGTTTTATATGCTTCAATTACCCACAATTAAATGCATATCTCTATAGAATAAAAATTAGTAATGTGCATTTACTAATTGAAGATTTTCTATTAAGAGATTTCGGAAATATTAGACAAGCATTTATTGGAATAGGAAAACCAAATTTTGTCATTCATTGCAAATCTTGAGAATTTTTTTGGTTTTGGAAATTCCTTGATGTCCAAACATCCTTGGTTTATAAATACCTAAGTTTGCATTTCTAGAAAACTATCCTAAGAGCCGGGCAAACTTCATTTCATGTTGTTTCTGGTGGAGCCGTCTATTCGTAGAGGAAAGTATCCTAATTAGGTGAAATCTCTTACGACCGCTCGTTTAAAGACTTATGTTGGATCAAGAAGCTCTACGAGTACCGTTGGTGGGAAACTATATAATTATAGTGTTATTAGTTTTCGACTGATTTGATTGACCAACGGTTGTTGAAACTTTGATTGCACCTAGTTTTTTTATTCTTGAGAATCTTCTCTTCTGATATAAGATTCACTCAAACTAGATCATGGTATCGACGGGATCTTTAGTACTGTTGTTAGATCTAAAGACATATTGTGATAATCCATTGTTCACAGACTTCGTTATGTGTGTGATTGACCACAAGAGATTCAAGTGGCGTTGTCCAGGTTATTATTGAAGATTAAAGAAGATTTGAAGACGAATAATATTTCTTATTAGTTCTCATATCTTTATGTGTGCACAAACCTTGATCGGCTGAGATCTAACTAGAATCATATTTATTCGATTGATTAGTTGCGTGAGATCGGCATCACTTTATAGTTTCTCGTTGAGATCTATACTTGAAAAAGTGGGGGTTTTAACAACCACACCCAATATTTTATTTAGGCAATCTGTATGGACTAACTCCAATATATTTCCAAGAGAATCAACTAGACAGTCAGACTCAATCGAGGTAAATACATCCAAGAGTTATATCTCAATTTCTCAAATCAATCTGCAATCGAACAGATAGAAATCTGTGAGCCTGATTAATATGAGAAATAACTTGGATGGTACCAAAGACCAATATCCAACATCAATCAATAACCAAAGGTTGGATTCACCAATTGATTGAACTACGCACAAGCTGTGATATTTCAATTATAAAAAAAATATAATGCGGAAAAGAAATAACACAGAAACCAGAAATTTTGTTAACGAGGAAACCACAAATGTAGAAAAACCCCGGGACCTAGTACAGATTTGAACACCATAATTATTAAGCTGATACTGACTCTAGCCAACTACAAGTTAACTTCGAACTGGAATGTAGTTGAGCTCTAACCAATCTCACACTGATTAAGATACAGCCGCGTTCCTTAGGCCTTTGAATCCCAGCAAAACTCTACGCATTTGATTCCCTTAGATGATCTCACCCACAACTAAGAGTTGCTACGATCCAAAGTCGAAGATTTTATAAACAAATATATCTCACACAGAAAGTATATTGAATAGATAAATCTGTCTCCCAAAGAAATACCTACGAGTTTTTGTTCCATCTTTTGATAAATCAAGGTGAACATGAACCAATTGATACACCAGACTTATATTCCCAAACAACAACCTAGTAATATCAATCATCCCATAATGATCTTAACCGTATGGTAGCGGAACAAGATATTGTGGAATCATAAACGATGAGAGGAAGATGTTTGTGACTAATTTTTGTCTTACTTATCGGAGATTATATCTCGATCAAATCTTAGATAAGATAGTACCCAATATGATAGAACAAAGCAAGATCATAACACGAACTATAGAGAAAATAGCGGGGTCTGGCTTCAGAATCCCAATGATGTCTTTAAGTCGTTAACCTATAATGGTTTTAGAAAAACCTAGGTTAAAGGAGAATCGACTCTAATCGCAATTAGTATCACACATGAGGTGTGGGGATTAGGTTTCCTAGTTGCTAGAGTTCTCCCTTATATAGTCTTCAAATCAGGGTTTGCAATCAATGCTACCTTGGTAACAAAGCATTCGATATTCACCGTTAGATGAAAACCAGATTAGATTCAAGCTAATATCTTTCAACCGTTAGATTAACTTAGCTTGTTATGCACAAATGAAATGTGCCTTCCTTTAGATATGCATGGGTAACCGTACCTAAACGTGTACACTTGGTTAGGTCAAAAATAGTTCACCAAAGTTAGCCATATGAAAACTTTCATTTCAACCTTGTTCATCTTTATCACAACTAGTTCAAATGACTCAAATTAAACTAGTTATAGATTTGTTCATTTGTTTATATTCTCATAGAAGTATACAAGATACAATTGAAGCAAAATAGATTTTGATTCACTCGAATCAATTCATAAACATTATAGTCACGGTTTTCAAATTAAAGATTGCATTCCATATTATATAAATGTATTTGTTCATGAATAAACCGATTTTAGAACTTAACCCACTCAAGTATGCAAATGGGTACGCATACTTAAGTTCTAGACTTGGTCTGTCCGCCAGTATGCGAACGGGTACGCATACTATCGTTCACGACCGAGCTCAATTAAATTAGTTGCAAAAGGGTACACATACTAAATTCCCGGACTTGAACTGTTAAACTAGTACACATACTAGTTTGCATACTAAGTTCCCGGACTTCAACTGTTAAACCAGTACGCATACGGGTTTGCATACTATGGTTCCCGGACTTTGAGTAACTTGCAACAATTAGCATACAAGTATGCATACTGTGTTATATCCAATCAATGGTTAATTGTTCTAGTGTCCATTTTAATCATTGAAATGTTCTTTGAAAATGGGAATAGCTGTCTCACACAAACTATTAGTTTCAAAGAAATTTTGTAGTGATCAATAGATCAATACGAAACATTCCAAGTCTGCGTCAAATGACTGTCTCACATAAATCATGTAAGATGTTACCAGGCGATTTTCACATGATCATCTTTTGACTTTCGTCAAGAACAAAAGATAAACTTGGTTAAAGCGAAAGCTTACCAACACATATTTCAAGAAATATGTAAGCGAGTTAAACTCAGCTCGAATATCAAATGTGTATAATGTAAAGTCTATATAGCTATGCGAATTTTGTCTCAATATTAGATAGAATATAAATAAACTTATGAGTTATAGATGAGTTCAAGTCTTCACATACCTTTTGTTGATGAAGTTCCACAAGCTCCTCTTAGCAGTTCTTCATCTTCAATCGATGAATGTCGTGAAGTCTAAATCTCAACTGCACATTTTATCCTAATCCGAGACATAGCTATAAGTAGACTAAAAATCAAGACTTATAGTTTTGGCTACTAAACTCGAAAAACAAGCTTGAATTAGCAACGCTTGCGAGTTCGACCGAGCAGTGCTCTAACAATCTCCCCCTTTGTCAAGTTTAGTGACAAAACTATCAATGCATATGAAAAAGCGAGGGTCTAACAACCACACCCAACAATTCGTTTGGAAATCTGAGAGGACTTACTCCAATATATATAGTTTCAAGAGAATCAACTAGACAGTTAGACTCAATCTATAGGAAAGTATATCAAAGAGCGATATCTCTATTTCTTAATTCAATCCTCAATCAAATAAATAGGAATTTGCGAGTCCGACTGAATATAATAGGAATTAACTTGAAAGGTACCAAAGACTAATGTTCACGGATTAATCAATTTTAATCAACAACCAAAGGTTAGATTTACCAATTGATCGGTTCAACGCACAACCTGTGATATTTCAATGATATAACAAAATATAATGAGAAAAAGAAATAACACATACACCAGAAATTTTGTTAACGAGAAAACCGCAAATGCAGAAAAACCCCGGGACCTAGTCCAGCTTTGAACACCACATTGTATTAAGCCACAACATACACTAGCCTACTACTAATGAACTTCGGACTGGACTGTAGTTGAACCCTAATCAATCTCACACTGATTCAAGGTACGGTTGCGCTCCTTACGTCTTTGATCCCAGCAGGATACTACGCACTTGATTACCTTAGATGATCTAACCCATAACTAAGAGTTGCTATGACCCAAAGTTGAAGACTTGATAAACAAATCCGTTTCACAAAGAAAAGGCTACTGGAATTGATAAATCTGTCTCCCACATAAATACCTATGAGTTTTGTTTCGTATTTTGATAAAGCAAGGTGAACAAGAACCAATTGATAAACCAAACTTATATTCCCGAAGAACAGCCTAGTATTATCAATCACCTCACAATAATCTAAATCGTATGGAAGCGAAACTAGATATTGTGGAATCACACACGATGAGATGAATATGTTTGGGATTACTTTTTATCTTGCCTATCGGAAAATAAATCTCGAGAAAATATTAGAGAAGATTGTACTCAAACGATAGAAATAACAAGACCAGATCACGCAACTACAGAGAAAATAGTTGGGTCTGGCTTCACAATCCCAATGAAGTCTTCAAGTCGTTAACCTACAGGGTTTCGTGAAAAACCTAAGGTTAAATGAGAATCGACTCTAGCTTATACAACTAGTATCACACAAAAGTGTGGGGATTAGGTTTCCTAGTTGCTAGAGTTCTCCTTTATATAGTTTTCAAATCAGGGTTTGCAATCTAAGTTACCTTGGTAACAAAAGCATTCAATATTCACCGTTAGATGAAAACCTGATTAGATTCAAGCTAATATATTTCAACTGTTAGATCGAACTTAGCTTGTTATACACAAATAAAATGTACCTTCATTTAGGGTTGAGTAACCATACCTAAACGTGTACACCAATTTGGCTCAAAAATATTTAAGCAAAGTTAGACATATGAACACTCTCATATCAACCTTGTTCATCTTAACCATAACTAGTTCAAATGACTCAAATGAAACTAGTTAAAAAGTTGTTCAATTGTTATATTCTCATAGAAGTATACAAGAACACAATTGAAGCAAAATCGGTTTGATTCACTTGAATCAATTCATGAACATTATATCCACGGTTTGCAAAGATTGTATTCCTTATTATATAAATGTATTAGTTCATGTACACAATCGATTTTAGAGCTTTAATCTTCAAGTATGCAAACAGGTACGCATACTTGAAATACTGATAAGTGCTTAATTTACATGTTTAGAGTGTCAATTTTGTATTGGTTTTAGTTATATTTCTTGCATATTACCTTGTATTATGATTGTTTTCTAGTTTATGTCTTTTATTAGATGAATCGTCCAAAAGAAGTGGAAATATCTACAAAAATAAAGTCACAAGTGAAGAATGGCTAAAGACCCAGTGAAATTCGATCATTTTGTAGAGGATGGGAAGGTGAAGTCAATGGCGAAAGAATGAAGTCATTCTGAGTTAGTATAAAGAAATTATGAGCAAAACAAGAACTTGGAAGGCTAAAGGGGCAAAATGGTCATTTTCAAGGATAAATGCTATTGGCACCTCCATTGTACCGTTAAGGGGCAGTCATTCTGTTAAGGGGTGGACTGTTTCAAAAGAACTGCTAAAGGAAGTCGACTCATTTACTATGGGGAAGCTGGAATTCAAATGTTGTTAATGACACCGGCCATTTAGTTCAAGGCTGCCACTATCATCTTCTTTCACCTCAACAGAACACGACCGATTTTATGGCGGAGAAGATTAGTCATGGGTTAGAGTTTGCTTCCATTTATGGAAGGTAGTATCGCTGTTGATTATGCGAGGTTGGCAGTGGTGATGACGGTGGAGCAGTGACGATGAACGTTGGTGATTAAGGGTGGTTGCTGGCAGCGATGAAGATTGAGGTTAGCCGTGAACTAGCATGATGATGATCGTGATCGATGACAGAAATGGGGATGATGAAGTGGTGTTGTTGAGTTCAGTTAAAGCTGAGATGGAGTTATATGAGCAATGGTTGCTCGCTGGAACAATATAGAGAAGGTGGAACTCGAGCTGGGATTCAAATCAGTTGTGACTCGAGTTTTGCTGCTGCCGTTGACGATGAAGAAATAAAGAAGCGGGACACCGATGTTGTTGTTCATGATATTAATTTTGGAGCTCGGGTCGTTGATAAGTTGATCAGAAAGAATAGGGAACGAGTTGGTTTTGCTCGAGCTTGGCAGATTTGGACCTGGAGCCAAACAGGGAACATGTGGAAATATTGAAGTTGAACAGGATACGGAGCTGAGAACAGGTGAGTCCCTTGATCAAGAAACTAGCTGAGAAACGGTGTTGAAGATAAACATATAGAATATTTCCGAGCGGTGAATAAGATCGACGCGTATGGGAAAATAAGAGTTTGCTGCAACATGGATCATTAAAGCAAGATGTACCATCGGCTCTCAAGAAGACATAATGTATCACATGGGGTCCCAAGAAGTCCTTAGCCAATTACAAGCCAGGAGTATTGTGTTAGAATATTTCCCTTCACACCGGATCAACAGTACTTAATTTCTTCAGCCAAAAATTCTTCTCAACCGACTTCCCATGTTTAGAGCATCTCAAACGGTACATCCTAAACTTCCTAATAATTAGGCCACCCGTAGGATTTATCTGGTTTTTGACAAAAATTCTTCTCCAATGACAATGTTAAAAGAGAATTAGATTTTTGCCCGTGCTACGCACCGGGCATATTTAACTTCATATAACCCTTGCTAGAATCTAGGCATATTTAACTTCTCATAACTCATGCTACAATCCAGTTCGAAGAGAATTTTGATTTGTGTGTTAGCATTAAACCTTCTCTCTTTTAACAAAACTGACATGTAACCTTTACTATACAACCGCCATATTTAATTTTTTAATTGGTAAGTAATTTGTGATAAATCGGGTTCGATGAAAAGTTTTAATTTGGTGTGGCAAGCCATACCTCGTCACGATGCATTAAAACCTTGATTGCATCTGTGAAAGGATTGATTTAGAACCTGTATCAATTTTCATCAAATCAAAAAAAAAGAAAGAAAAAAAAGAAGAAGAATTAACACACCACAAATCAAAAAATTGATGAATGAAGAACTTGAGCCAAGCCCAGCAGCTGATATTCACGGTGATGTGTATATTCAAGAACTTAAACAAAGCTCAGGATATATAATATAAGGTCATTGTGAATCGAAAGAACAACGGAAATGTGAAGTTCCAAAACATAGATGCACTACCTAAGGGTTCAAGACTCTGTTAGATTCACTGCCTAGTTTATATTCAGTGTAAAAGATTAAATCTCACACATAAATCACATTCCGTATAAACCACCAAGACAGACAAAATTAAGACTTAAATTAGATTGTTCCATGAATTGGCCATAAAATCCTTTTATTCTTCCAACACCGTTTGAATCTTTCCCTTAACATGTTTCTTAGATCATACATTACATCATAAAATATATATCATCACTTTTCTTAATTAGGCATCATGGGATTTCACCTCAGTCTATTGCAGACTCAGAGTTGACAGAAACCAAATTGTAACATATTTTGATTCACCACCTGAAAATAATTGTAACAAAACTCTCTTTATTTTTCTCAGATAAACAAAAAAAAAGTAAGAATCTTTATCAACCGGACAACACTTGAATTTGATAATCAAGTTTTTATAACACCAATTAAATTCTAAGAGCAGGGAGTCCCAGGAAGAAACTACTACGATGATGATGGGCATTATGAGGCACTGTGGTGAAGTATTAACAAATAAAAACATGACATGAAACTTACCTGCTGGTGCTGTAATTCTTCTTTATGTAATTCAATACTTTCATGATCTTGCAAGAACATATTTTAACAGGGACAGAGCCATATCTTCATATTTCTTCATTGTTACAGGCTATTCAGTTTTGCAAGAACATCTTACAACGCTTTGGACTCGCATGCGGTAAGAAAATACAAAAAGCATTAGATATGGAAATATACCAACAAAGCTTCGGAAATCTGTTTCCCCGCAAGCTGTAAAAGTAGTGTATCGCAAGCTGTAAAAGTAGTGTATCAAATTTAAAATAATACCTTACTGCATTTCATTGCACGGGAGGAGTACATCATTTAAAATTAACTTCCAATTCATAACTCATGCTACTATTAATGGTTGTCCCTTGATTAACCTTGTGATAGTCGTATATCTGTTTTTCGTGAGAAGAAACATTCTCTTGTACGGGGCCTCGAGATCAATCTCTATAATGTAAATGTAAAATGAAAAATGCCAGTCATTCACATACATCATTTGTAACAAAGGAATAAAGAAAGATATTAGTCTCTTGTATTATGAAACACTTACATTCTTGATTACTTTTTGATACACCCAACAAATGAACTCCTAAAAGGGTCACACAAAAATTCAGAAACACGAATAATAATGTTGCATCCATCAATTACCTTCTTTGATGAAACATGCTTGAATTCCATAAGCTCGACCTTTCACAAATATACCATCACCTGCATGCAAACTTCGCATTAGTGTTCTACTGTTAGGAAACAATGGAAATAAAAAACCCAACAATCGTTGGCTCTTTCTATTTTTGAACTTTGTATTTGGCCCAAGTAGTACATATATCTAATATCTAGCAATGTCCTAGAACCTTTTCCCTGTATTGAGAAATACAATTAAACTCGTCGAGTGCTTGGATTTTTGGTTTTGTTTTCTTAATCATTATAATGTAATCCCCTGATTTTGCGCAGCCTCAAAACTTCTTTTTAAAATACTTAAGTACACAATGATTCATTTTTAAGTATTCACTGTTTAGTAGAAAAGAAAATATATTACCCTTCTCACAGGAATCAATATGCAGTCGCATGAACGAATCTGAATCATCTAGCATCGAAGGTACTGGATTAGGAATTAATGCGCCACAATGGTTCAATTATCAACCTCTTCCTGAAAATCTCAAGAAACCTGGACATGCAAACGAATATTTATATTAGCATGCACCAGATACGACAATCGGAAAATACCACAAATTCGATCCTACAATACTGGACCATCTATATTACCTATCCTATCTGACTGATTCATTGACAACAACATTGATGTTTAATTACACTTCTTTTTATCTGGTTTTATATTCAATTGATCGTTATTAAACATTTTAATAGTAGTAACTTAGTCAAAGTTTAATATGAAGCAAGGTAGGCAACTACCCATATAAATATTCTAAAACAATTTATAAACCAAAAATTTAGTCTGCGTAGCGGACGGACTAATTTGATCTTACAAAATCAACAGTGTTATAAATTCGAAGACAAAATGAAAAATGACATTTTCGTTTACTTACAAACAATAGATTCTCAACTAATATGAACCTGTAAAGAGGACAGGTTCTTATCCTCCAAAGAAGCACAACTTTAGGTGGTGGAAGTATTTCGCATGGGAAAAATGCCCATAATGTCATCACTGCGAATTAAGGTCTAATTAACTGAAACTCGAGCTACACTTCCACAAAAATTTGAAACTCTAGCTTGGAAAGACATCAAAAGAAGAAGAAACCTTTTAAAAAACATTATGCATTGAAAGAAGTATTGCAGTATCACCTCCCTATGAATTCTTAAAGGTAACTAAAGCAGTGATCTACACACAACTGAGTATAATAAAGGGTTCTTCTTACCTCGTTAAAAGAGTTAACATCACATTCCCACAACCAAGAATCACAACTTGCATCTCTTTAACCTCAAAGATTATTCCTACGATCATCCCAACATGCAGAGCATCCTCCGGTTTGACCTTTAGTAAATCGCAATCCTTCAAAAATATTGTTGGATTTTTTTTTTAACTTTATTTTGGTGCACAACCAATTAGAGCGTGCTCGATGAAACTCTCCTAATGGAATCTCCGCAAGCTCATGTTCTAGACTTCTCTCTTTCAAATTTTCTTCCTGTAATAAATAAAAAATGACATTTATTATCAATAAACAACATCTTAGTGTTCCAGTAGATTATATCATTGCAATTCATACTATTAGCTTCAAAATATAATAGAAAAAGTGTTTATCCAGACTGTATTTAAAACAACAATACTTGTTTGTGAAACTGATTTGTAGAAGAAACCCCTAATTATCAACTCAAACCAATCAATAAACAGTAAACAATCGTGAAGATAAACTGGATTAAGACATTAAGATGATTTGTAATTCAGGATATGTTACTATAATTGAGGAAGACGCATTCAATTACGATAATTGAGGAAGAATTCAGGTTTGTCTAAAAGACATTAAAGAACCTTTTCAGGGAAGGTTGAGGTTCTTCATGTGTATGTAATCCAACTTCCTAATACTTTCTAATCACAATCAAATGGTGGTCAGTTTGGTTGGAAAGAAATGACACTATAATAGAGAAGAAACAAAGAAGAAAAACTTTAAATTCTATTATTTTGGATATCAAGTTGTTGTTACTTAGTTGGTCTGTCAATGTTGATTCTTTTAAGGACATCAAGTTTGATGATTTTGTTTTCGATTGGGTGAGTTTGTTTAAGGAGTAGTTTGTTGTAGACTCCCTATTCTCCTCTTTGTATTTCTTTGGAGGGTGCCATCTTGGCACTCTTCCCTTTTTTATTAATCTTGCCTTTTTCAAAAAAAAAAAAATACTTTCTAATCACAATCAAATACTGGCCATTATCTTATCCCCAAAGTTCAAGACATCTATCAATCTAGGGTTAATAAAAAAAATTGATTTTTCTGTTGTAGCCCATGATACTCAAATACAATTGAACAATCCATCACTTTGATTTTGTGTTATCACTAACATTTTATAATATACAAACTAATCAGATATATATTCCAAGAGATTAAAATTGTAACAAAAGAAAATTGAAATCGATGTTGGTTAGAAAAGGAAAATCTCACCAGTAGACATAGTACGGCTTCTCTTGTCTGGAATATTTTCAGAGCATGATTGATTCATCGGTGAAATCCTTCTAAGCTCAGACGATGAATGAAAAATTGAGAAAGAAAATCTACGTCTGGTTAGGTAAGTTCTTCGTTAATATCTAAAATTGAAGTCTACTATTTTGTGTTAGGTTAGATTTTAACGTAAGTATCGTATACATCAGACGGAGTCACTAACGTCCAGTTAAGTGATTGATGTAAACGGGGTGTAACCAACTTAATTAGGTGTAAATTTTGACAGAAGTATTGTCTACTTATGTTTAGACTAACGACGTTACTAACGGTCAGTTAAATACCTAATGTACACAAAGTGTAACTTAAATTTTAGTATTTCGACCAATAGTGTTTTGCCAAGTGTCCTCACCATAGCTTCTGCATTAGAAAAAGCCTATTTCGACCAATAGGAAGCGAGGGTTTCATCACCGTTTAACGTGGAAGCATATTTTGTCAAGGCCTTTAAGGAGGAAGATGTGAAGATTACGTGGATGGTAGTTATCTAGACATCCTCAAAGTGATCCTCTAGTTTCAAAGATTATCTTAGAGGATGTGAATATCCTAATCACCAATATCTAGGGTTGGGATTAACTACTTAATTATTCCCAACCATTAGATTTTGCACAAAATAAGTTAAAAGTTTTTTGGTTGGAGATGAATTTTTTTCACCTCCTTAAATTTAGGAAATTTTTGTTTCACATCCGTGAAAAAAAGATTACATGTAAGATTCACACCAAGTTTTCATTGGAGATGCTCTTAGCTAATACCGGTTTTGATCGTAAAGGTTAACTGATGCATATATAAAGCATCCAAAACTAGAGAAGAGGATACAACTTTTTAGGGAAAGAAAAATACATATAATCTAATATATCTATCTATCTATCTAATATAAATAAAACACCTATTTTTGGTACGACCTCAGATTTGGTCCGGACACCCCGAAATTACAAAGCTATCCTTCCTTAAAATCAGTAGTAGGTGGTAAGTCCCGTAAATTTTGTTATACTCATGGGTATAGTTACAGAAAGGGCTTTCACTCTTTTATCAACACGCTTCTTCTTCGTTTTGTGAAAAGACGGAAATAAACTTGCAAACTTTGGGGTTTTGATCCCATCAAAAGTTCAACCAGGTTCTGTTATCGTTCTTTTTACTTCAATTTCAGAAGAAATTTGTAATGGAAGTCGTGGTGATGAGATACTGAGGGATGCGGTGGTACCGGTGAAGAAGAAGTCTCTAATGGAGGCGCGCGGTGGTGATGAGATACTGACGGATGTGCTGCTAGCTGAGGTGAAGAAGAAGAGAACCAAAAGAAGGAGGAGGAATTAGATGTAAGTAAAGAACCATAACCCTAATTTGTTTTGTTTGGGTTACGAATTTTAATCAATTAATTAGCTCAGAAATTTTACCCTAATTTCTGAAATTTGGATAATGTATTGATTGAACCCATAGTTCAGAAATTTATGAATTTCAATTTCTAACCACCCTCCTTTGAATCTTATCTGCTGAAATTTTTTCCCAAATCCATTTTCAGTTGAAATCTCAAACATTTATCTCAGAATTCTAAATTGCATTTCACTAATTTATGATTAGGATTGAATAAGTTCAGTAAAGGAATTTCTGTTCTCTTTGTGAAATTTAGTCAGTATCTTTGTTTAGATTGGAATTTTCTAGTTAGGAGAATCATTACCTTCAGCATAAGGAAACCGTATAATTGAACAGTATGATGTAAAGTTTACTGATGACGTAGCTTTGAACTCTGAATTGTCCATATTAATTGTACAATGGAAAGTCCAGTTCGTCGTAGTCCGAGAATACGAGCTCAGCTTAGCATGGAACTTGACAATGAACAGCAACAACAAAGAGATTTGTTGTTGTAAAAATTGAGTTTTTTTCTTAATTACATGTACATCTTATTACTAGGTTGATGTCGAAGCTTTGGAATTGCTGGTAATGTTCTTCTGAAAGATGGTCATCAAACTATTGGTGGTGACTTGCATTACTTTTACTTGCCCTAACTTGATCTTAGATTCCTAAAATGTTGCCAGTACAATTACATTTTTGTTAGTTTATTGGGAACACAATGATATTAAATTCTATGGTTGATGAAATATTTGAAAGACTGAACGTGCTTTCACTTTCAGCGTTACCATTTGATGTCGATAAACCTAAATATAGGACTGCGTTGGGCATAAATAGTCACGTGTTAATTGGAATGGAGTCATCGTGCGTGCGCCTAGACTATACAGATGCGAGTATTTAGACTTATTGAATTATTCCTTGGAGTGATTTTTTAGCCTGATCATAACACATTTTAGTGGCATGTATGCCTATAAAATACATTGGTTTCTTTACCGGAGATCATCTAATCTATATCAGTACCAAGGAATAAACTACAGAACATCGTCAGCCTTGGACTGCGTTATTTATAACACCAATCTCATGCCTCTGTTGATATGAATTCTGATATTGTTTGTCTTCATTACGCATCAAAACAGGGCAAGCACTGATTTAAGCCTCTCAGCATCACCTTCCTGGAAAAGATAGTGGTGGTGTCATTTGAGGCAAAGGGAGCTTGGGATGGTGCAATACAGTAAACTTTATGTATCCGTCGGACCTTCTTTTTGTGTTGTTTAAACTGCAAACATCCAAGCCATCCAAAAGGTATCCAAAGGAGGACGTCAGCTCTAACAACTCGCAGATGGGTTCAATAATGCCTTCATGTCCCTGCAGTCCTATTGAGTCTATTTATCAAGTAAATTAATCGCTTTGATATGTTAATTTCATTACATATACCAACATTTTGTGGTATAGCATTTTACCAAAGGTTTGATTATTTTTGACAACGGAATGGAAGGTGCATCGCGCATGCGTGTTATAATAGTAAAAGAATAAAGAGAGGAAAGGTTTTATTTCATATCCAGGGTTTACCCCGTCAAGGGGGAAACCAAGTTATTTCCTTCTTCTTCTATATATTTTTTATGGGTTTTGGTAAAACCATGTGTAGCTAAATTTTACGGATTAGGGATGATTTCAAAGTCTTGATTAATGGAACTTTAATTTTTTTTCACAAGTTTCTTTTGAGTTTAATTTTCTTGTCGATTGTCTCTATTAATTTTTAGTGTTGGGTTATTCAATTGGCCATTTGAATTAATCTGATAGTTATTCTTCTACTAGGATTAGGGTTGGTGATACGTGTAATTTTCACTCAATTCTTTACACAAGTAGTAAATCGCGAAAGCTGACAGAGGGATTCTGTTAAGCAGTTGTGTATAGAGATGACACTAGTAAGTAGACCGAGCTTAGACGTCTGATGGTAGGATCAACCTAATTCACAAAACGTAATGCATTCGACTGGGTTGCACCTTGAAAGCTTATTCATGGTGGCTCAGATGGATAGAATCTGGTAGTCGAGCGCTTCCGTATCCAGTAACAACATGAATTTAGGGGATAGCAGAGCTTATCGCTATTCTACGGTTGGTGACAATAGAAATTCTACAAGAAATAAACAAGTACTTTTATTAAGTTTCTTTTCAGTGACGCCGAAGGATTACCTAATCATCTTTTCTTTATTGTCTTTTATTTACTGTTTAGTTATCTTAAAATCAATCCACCTTTGTGTTTTCATTTTATTATATTTTTTCTGATCAAATAACCTATCAATTACATAGCTCTCTATGGGAACGATCTCTTACTATCGCTATATTACCAGTTAATTAGTGGAAAATATCTTGATTAATTTGTTGTGGTTACGACATGCATCAAATACCCGGACCAAGATTGGGTTTGGTATGCTTAATTCCAATCCCAGTAGAAAAACTCGGACATGAACCTCACGCCAGTACGCGTATGGTTACGCATACCTAGATTCCCGGATTTCTCAAACCAACATGTACGCATACGGGTATGCATACTATGATTCCCGAACATGGATTACACATGTGCAAGAGTGCACAACATGTCACCATCCAATAATGGTTAAGAGTTCTAAACTCATATTTCAATCATTGAAACTTTCTTAGAGGATGACAATAGACGTTTTCACTCACTATTAGCATCAAATCAATTTTCAAGTTATTGAAATAATCATTACGAAATATTCCAAGTCTACATCAAATGATTGTATCACACAAGGCATGTAAGATGTTACTCGGCAATTTTCACATGATCATCTTTTGACTTTCGTCAAGAATATAAGATGAACTTGAGTAAAACTACCAACACATATTTCGAGAAATATCAAATGAAATATCAAATGTGCATAGTAGAAAACTATATAACACTATGACTTATGTCTTAATATAGGAGATAGAGTAGAAATAGACTTTCCAAGTGATAGATGAGTTTCAGTCTCCACATACCTTTTTTTGATGAAGTTCCACAAGCTCACCTTAGTAGTTCTTTGTCTTCAAATGATGAACGCCGTGAAGTTTAAAGTTCAACTACACAATCTATGTCCTAGTCCGAGACATCTATAAGTAGACTAGAAATCAAGACTTATAGTTTTGATCACTAACACTGACAAACATGCTTGAGATAGCAAAACATGCGAGTTTGACCGAGCAGCGTTCTAACAATCTCCCCCCTTTAACAATTTTGGTGACAAAACTATCAATACATATGGATTACAAAATAAATAAAACTTTGTAGCTTCTCATCCAAATGCTTGATTTCCTTGGTTCTTTAACATTACTCGAAATTTTTGTCACTTCCAAGTAATCCAGAAATTCTAAACTTGTTCAACTCAGCATCATAGTTGTTGAAGATCCGTATCCATAACAATAAGAAAATATTTGTTCTAAATTATTGTTTTATAGTGTCATAGTATTATTACATAGTATAAAAGTTCAATTGTATCACAACTTTGACAATAATACTACTGTGATATGTATCACTCCCCCTTAGTAAATACTTCATCTCACAATGAAAATTACCCCCCCCCCCCCCCCCCTTACATAATGATCTGTAAACCATATGTATTTGTAGTGTGAACTACACAATAATTTACCCCTTTTTGTCAATAAAAATTGGAAAAGGTACAAAAACTAGCGGGATCATAATGAAATTCTCATAGAGATACTTCATGACTAAAAAGAGAACATATAAACTTTGTTTCGATGATTTTACATAGTCGAAAATTAGTGTATTCATCAAGGAGTTTATAAAGATACAAGAGAACTCCTACAATATTCCACATCCGCACTCCCCACAAAGATTTGGCAATTACGCACAAGTTCAAATAAGAACTCTCCCCTATAAAATGTCATTCCCGAAAAAACAACAAGAGTGACCTTACTTTTACAAGAAAAGAAGGATTTCTTTGGACATTAACAAATTACATGAAACATGAATTTGTATCCAGAAAACTCAATTAAATTAACCACAAGAGATCCCATAATTAATTTAATCGGAAATGCTCAACATAAGAGAACTTACGGATCCATATAGTACTTTCACATAGAAGTGGATCAAGGAAAGATTAATACTGAGGAATATACAAAGATTCATTCTATTTTTCATCAATATTTTCATAATGACACAATAAACTTAATCTTTGTTATCAAATGTGAGATACTGACGGATGTGCTGCTAGCTGAGGTGAAGAAGAAGAGAACCAAAAGAAGGAGGAGGAATTATCTGTAAGTAAAGAACCCTAACCATAATTTGTTTTGTTGGGGTTACGAATTTTAATCAATTGATTAGTTCAGAAATTTTACACTAATTTCTGAAATTTGAATAATGTATTGATTGAACCCATAGTTCATAAATTTATGAATTTCAATTTCTAACCACCCTCCTTTGAATCTTATCTGCTGAAATTTTTTCACAAATCCATTTTCAGTTGAAATCTCAAACATTTATCTCAGAATTCTAAATTGCATTTCACTAATTTATGATTAGGATTGAACAAGTTCAGTGGGGGAATTTCTGTTCTCTTTGTGAAATTTAGTCAGTATCTTTGTTTAGATTGGAATTTGCTAGATAGGAGAATCATTACCTTCAACCTAAGGAAACTGTATAATTGAACAATATGATGTAGAGTTATTGATGATGTAGCTTTGAATACTCTGAATTGTCCAGATTAATTGTACAATGGCAAGTCCAGTTCGTCGTAGTCTAATGGATATTTTCAATGATATTGTAGTAAAAGGTTCGTTGAGACTTGTGAAAGCAGATTTTTTATACTTAATTTTCATAAATAAAAATAACAAACTCAATTAAAAAGTGTTGTAAAAAAATATGGAGAGACCGAGGCTAGGATTCCACCAATTTCCGCACTCATATGGTTCATATATCAATTCTAAACAATAAAATCTCAAATGATAAAGTTTTATTGACTCTAATTCATTGCCTAAGGTATATTTCGAAAGTAATGGGTGTAAAACAAAAGCATGGGACATCAAAACATCTAAGCTAAGAATGACCCATCAATTGTAATCACAATCATTCAATGAAACTCATAAATCAATAGAATAATAGTGCAAATAGTCTTAACAAGAATTCATAGAATTACCACATTTGTGAAACTTGGCTTCCTCCGTCGCTCCAGAGGATGGGATTAGATTCTCATCATGGAAACACGCTCCGAAGGTAATTTCATTGCTCAAATAGTGTTTACAAAGATGAAATATAGAGAAAATGATTAAAACCGGGTGTTTGCAACGCTTATAATTGTTGCAAAACACTGTTACAGAGAGCGATAAATGTATACTGTCGCTGTTAATATATCTCTACGACCCCTAGTTATGTCATTAACACTGTAGCATGAACGACTGCCTTTTTGGGTCAAATGTTCTTCGTGTTCTTCACAGCAGCAGCAGAAAACAATTTCCCTGCAACTCGATTTTACGCTCTGTTGATGCTCTAAACTTCTGCCAAAACTCTCCTCCCCTGCTCTACTGCTCCTCTCCACCTTATATATCCTTCTAGAACCGAAAATACTCCTCCATAACTCCAGCAAATCTTCCATTACTCGCATTGAAGAAAAGTATTCTCGGGAATATTTTCTTTCCATTCTTGCCTGCGTCTGTGCCTGCAGCTGTCAATTATGCGTATAATCTCTTCTGTTATATCCATAGTGCCTCTGGTGCGACTCAACATACTCCAAAAACACACAGAACACGTTATGAACACACTGTAAGTCAAACATAACCCATGAAGAACTCGTGTCCTCTGTTTTCTTCAATCCAACGATGCATCCCAAATTTGTCGAAACAAAACACCTTACCACCCCTGTTTAACCGTAACAGGGTGACTACAACTCCTTGGGGCGATTGAATCTCGCCAATTCTCCCGGAAATTTCTAACAAAAATATCGTGTTTTCTAACTTCTTCCCTGTTTTCTTCAACGTGATTATCCATCCCAATTTCGTTGATTCCGACGACCATACCAGGCTTGTTAATCTGATTCAAGTCATCCCTAACAGTTTCAGCTATTGAATCTCCTTAAAACACGCCCAAATATCCAACCCTAATTCTGCCTGTATCAAACATGCTTTCCCGCCAATTTTCAGAATTTGAAATGGAGAGGATGAAGTGCCCCGATCCAAAACAGGGGCGCCTTTATCAGCTAGGGTGCCTGGGGTGCCCTTATCCAAAGTGAGGGTGCCTTTAGTACTTTTCTCCGGGGGTCCAAATAGCACTTTTTGAGCAACATTTTCCACACAAGTGTATCTCTCCAAAAACACCTACACAAACATAAAAACACCATAATAAGTACAAAATAAAGCACTAGCAATAGAGACATTTAGGACAATTCAGACACAAAAATGTGTCTATCAAATACCCCCAAACTTATTATTTGCTAGTCCTCGAGAAAATTTAATCTAGAAAATAAAATGACTACACTTAGCACGTGCATCAAGACGTTAAACCGCTAGGTAGCCCTAGTGGCGGAGTGTTGTCTCCGGAGGGTTTACCAGAGGTTTACCCACAAAACCTGTACTTTTAATTGGTCATAAGTATCCAAAGAGCTATGAGGACATACAAATTCTCAACCTATCTCCAAGTGACTAGAATGGCAGAGAAATTAAAGGTGCCAGCTCTAAAGCTAACTGAGGAAAAGGGGAAACACATCCGCAACACTTCTAGATAAAGAGATATCCGCTACACATCTAGATAAACATTGTAAGATGCGTCCGCTGATTTACAGCTGGATAAGATTAGGAGAGAGAAAAAGATGAGAGGGACATCTGCTACACAGCTGGACTAATTATGTGTGATGAGTTAAACCAGTGCTAGAAAGATCTTGTGACAGATTGAAAGCGGACTAACAAAGAAACCAAATGTATCTTTCTTCAACTCTCTCATAGTGCTCAGTAGAAACAACATCTTTTTCGGCTTCAACTGTTGATGATAAACTCTTGAACCTCGTAGAACCTTGATAATTAACTCTTCTCTTCGATTCCTCACTTTAAACTTCCTTATAGATTTCTATTTCCCTATGGCCTTATTGAAAATAAAATAAAATTTAAACTTTATATTTTTTCATTTTTTCATTTTTTTTTATTTTTTTTTGTAGAGTAATAACAAGACAAAAATTTACATGGCCATCACAGAAGGAATTTAACACTTGGATTTTCGCAACTTGTAATGTCTTAGTATCATGAACTTCAAAAACTTATATCGTTTGATTTTTCTTGCTCTTATAACTTCTTGTAACCCTTGATTTTGAATTTTGATTTTCTATTGTTGCTTTTAAACTTTAAACGTCTTCCACTTTCTTCATAGATTTTGATATCGCTCCGTTTGTTGATTATGATAAGTTTCTACTGAGAGAGAGTTGTAATCCAGTAACTAAGACTACATTGTGAGGTTGCTTTGTCTTTCTGGCCTTTCCTGGCCTACTTTCCTTTCCATCATGTATGGTTAGGTCCATCACGGTTACCCTCTAAAAGGAACAAGTTCTCTCCTGAATTTCAAGGATCTCAATGTCTTTTTCTCTAATATCTCAATAGGTTGTTATCCCTAGCATTCCAATTTCTATCTTTTTGGTGAGAAACAATATGTAAACTTAGCTAACCGGATACTATGTGACGCTAGAAGTTTCAAAAGTGCAACTAAAAAGTTTCTCCCATACCCCCAAACTTAAGTCTAACATTATCCTCAATGTTCTAAAGATGAAATTAAAAACATGAACAAGGAGAAACCATTACCACTAGAAGGAAATGAGGAAAAATATTACCGTGTTACAAGAGCAAGGTATACCTCCCAAGGAGTACTAAGTTTTAAGTCTTCATCCAGACATCAAATACCTCAAAAAAAAAAAATCTTCACCTTCCAAAGTCATACACCAATAGCCGAAATAGTTGTGGGTCCATAAGACCAAATAGAGTTAACACCAATATGAGAAAACTGCACTGGTTCAGAAAAATGAATAGAAGGATCACATCCTCATCTAAGGTTTCTGTCAAGACAAATGGGTTTATTTGGGGAAAATAACGAAGCTTCATATGTGTGTCTTGATAAAGAGATTCATCAGAAATACTGGCCTATAATACCTGGGTCACTTCCTGGACAGTATCAGGAGGATCGGGTTGTGGAGTCTGAATAGACTCAAGTAATATCTCAGACGCACAAGGATCGAGTCCCAAATTAGGGATACGTGACAATCACAAGAACCATCACTACCCCCAAACTTAGGGTTTTCACTACTCACAGACAAACCTATAACTATTGCTTGAATTTCTGGATCCTTAGTCCCTAAAGTACTCAAGAGCTTCTTCTAGTTCTCTACCCCCAAACTTAGGGTCATCATTATTCTCAGAAAGACCTAACACTATTTCCTGGATTTCTGGGTTCGTAGAGTCTTTAAAATACTCAAGGGCTTCTTCTAAAGATTGATCACATATCTGGTCTAAGAGATTGGTTTCCTCAAATTCATCTAAAGAATCTCCCAGTAGAGTATCATCCCAATTATCCTGAACTAAAGTGCTAATCATATTCACTTCTTCTAAATCATCATTTTCAGAAGGTTTTCTAGTAACATTAAAGACATTTAGTTCAGTGGTCATATTACCAAAGGATATGTTCATAAGCCCGGTCCTACAATTGATGACAGCGTTAGCTGTGGCTAAAAATGGGCGACCTAAAATCACCGGGATTTGAGCACTTGGGTCCTGAACAGGATGGGTATCTAGAACAAAAAAATCCACTGGATAAATAAACTTATCAACCTCAATCAGAACATCCTCTATGACACTACGAGGTACTTTTACAGACCTATCAGCTAATTGTAGTGTCATTTTAGTCGGTTTCAACTTTCCAAGACCTATCTGGGTGTATACATGATACGGGAGTAAGTTAACACTAGCTCCTAAGTCAAGTAAAGCTTTATCGACCATGTGATTACCAATCGTACAAGATATGGTGGGGCATCCAGGGTCCTTATACTTAGGGGGTGTTTGGTTCAGAAGAATGGAACTTACTTGACCAGCTAAAAAGGCCTTCTTTTGGACATTAAGCTTACGCTTTCGTGTACAAAGATCTTTAAGGAACTTGGCATAAGCAGGCATCTGCCTAATTGCTTCTAACAAAGTAATGTTAATGTTAACCTGCTTGAATGTCTCCATTATCTCGTTGAAAGTCGACTCCTTCTTTGTTGGGGATAACAACTGTGGATATGGGGCTCTAGGAACAAAGACAGTCCTATAAGGAATTTCTTGGGACTCCTTAGAAATTTTTTCAGTTTCCTCAGCTATGGGTTCCTCTTGGGAAGTAGAAGGTGGAACTACATCATGTTCACTTTCAGGCATGGCCACCTTATTGTCAACTTTCTTTCCACTCCTAAGGGTTGTAATAGAATTCACATGATTATACGATTTCTCTCCTTTTGGGGTTAAAATCAGTATGACTAGGGAACCTTCCATTTTCTCTCTCACTTATATACTTAGCTATCTGGCTGACTTGAAGTTCAAATTTAGCAAAAGTCTGGGAATTCTTCTTCAAATTTTGCCTGGTTTCTTGTTGAAATATTTGATAACATGTCATGGTTATTTACTAGCATAGTAAGAGTTTCTTCTAAGGTAGAGATCTTTTTATCGAAGTGTTCTGAAACTGGGTTTGACCTGAAGAGTTGTTATCAAAACCTGGGGGAGGCTGAGAATTACTAGACTGACATAGATTCTGTCCTTTAGACCAAGAAAAATTAGGATGATTTCTCAAACCAGGGTTGTAGATCTCTGAGTATGGGTCAAACTTCTGGTGGTTTTCAAACCTAGCATTGTTATAAATAGCATGGTCTTGATCTTCACTAACGTGACCTTCCAAAAACGAGCTATTGGGTTCTATTCCATAACTAGAGACTTGAGAGGCTTTAATCCTATCATCAGGTTCAATAAGAGACCTATGTTTAGACTGATTCAATTCCAAAGCTTCTAACCTTCTAGACAAAGCATCAAACTTAGCATATGACCCAAAGATTGTATCCACCATATTGGTGCTAATTTTATTGACCAAGAGCCTCTTAGGGGGTTGAACACAAGGTTCCCACTGTTGGGATTTTTCAGCAATAACTCCTAAGAAGGTAAAAACATCGTCGGTATTTTTACTAGTGAACTCACCAGTGCACATACATTCGACCATGGCTTTGGTCGAATATTCTAAACATCATAAAGAATCTCTACTAGTTTCATTTTATCAAACCCATGGTGAGGACATTCGGATAGGAGATCATTGAATCTCTCTAAAAACCTATAAAGAGACTCTCCCTCTTATTGCACACTAGCACTAATTTTCTTCCTAACATCTGCAGTTTTATGCTTAGGGTAGAATTTCATATAGAAAGCTGCAATCAATTCCTGCCATGTTTCAATGGATTCAAATGGTAGGTTGTTCAGCCAGGTCTTGGCTTTATCTCTCAAGGAAAAGGGAAACATCTTAAGTTTCAAGACTTCATCAGTAAGGTCTTTTATTCTAACTGCCCCACAAATTTCCTCAAAGTCACTAATATGAAAATAAGGGTTCTCATAATCTTTACCTAAGAATATAGGGATCATCTGAAGAATACTAGGTTTCAACTCATAAGTAGCCGTAGAGGCTGGCAATTTAATGCACGATACTCGGTTGTTCCTAGTTGGGTACATGTAGTCTTTCAAAGTATCCATTGCTGGCACTACTGAAGTACTTTCCTCATGAAGAGACAGATTCTCAAAACTGAAGTTTCCGAAAACGGGGCTCTCAAAAGAAGAGTCTTCAAGCTCCCCGCCTTCACAAGAAGAACTACTAGGTTTGTCACTAATCAAACGACTTAGATTGTTTCTTTTCCAAGCCCGTTATCTAATGACCTCGGGCATACACTATAAAAAAGAAGAAAAATCCTAAAAGATCCTAAAAGGAAGGGAAGTTCTATGCAAACACAAAAAAGGTTGACTTCACCAAAGCAAACCTACTGATTTCTAGCAAACAAAAAGAATGATGGCTCCACTTAGATTGTTTCTAGACCAGCTTCTAATCCTTCGAAAGGGAATTCGTTACAATCTGAGCAAACCCTCTGGAATCAATCAGAGTTTAAGTAAGTTGAATAGAGGCGAGGGAATCTGCATGGAGAGTTGATACCCAAGGCCTCACCGCATTACAAGGCGGTGCAGTCACGCATTCAACTTACAGAAACCATCATGAACTTCAAAACATGCTCAAAAGAGTAACCAATATTTTTCGAACGACTTTCCTATTAAGCTCGTTACCCTATCGGTCTCGTTCTATTCCAAATTTTAAGGCTTAGGTTCGCGTTAAGTATCGTTTTCCTAAGGCGGGCAAGAAGAGAACGGTAATGAAATCCGAACCCTTATCTTGTATGGCCAGTCCTTGCCCTTTACTAGGAAACTAAAACATTCGTTTTCTGTTCCTCGACATATATGCAAATGAAGGAATACAGTAAGCTCGCTGACAGGGGATTCACGAGTGTTTCGACAAACTTACCTCCCGTACCAAACGGGGGATGAACCGTTATAGTCGACTCGGGCCACGACTCCTATATCAACCCGAGGGGCCGAGGCGATATCGTAATCGCCGTCCTTCTATGCAAACAATTTATATTTAATACTACCCTTCCTTAGGGTTTTAAAAAAAATAAAAATAATGTCCCAAAGTTTAAAGTCTAATGTCCAAAAATTAAGTGCAAAAGAAAAAGAAAATTACAAGAATATAAGATAATACAATCTAAAAAAGTAAAAATAAAATAAAATCTTTTTTTTTTTTCTCGCTCTTTTCGCTTTGTCTTTTGACTCCAAATCTTTAAGTGGTCACCAAAAGCTTTGGAAACTCCTTTCTATTTCGCTCCGAAATACAATAATCTGTAATAAAAAGACAAATACCCAAAAACGTAAAATAGAACAAATAAAAATAAAAACATAAACCTAAAAACAAATAAATCTAAAAACTCTAGCCTAAAGACAAGTCTGTGTCGTCGGCGCCAAAAATTGATGGATATTTTCAATGATGTTGTAGTAAAAGGTTCGTTGAGATTTGTGAAAGCATAATTTTTAGACTTAATTTTTATAAATAAAAATAACAAACTCAATTAAAAAGTGTTGTAAAAAATATGGAGAGACCTAGGCTAGGATTCCACCAATTTCCACACTTATATGGTTCATATATCAATTCTAAACAATAAAAGCTCAAACGATAAAGTTTTATTGACTCTAGTTCATTGCCTAAGGTAGATTTCGAAAGTAATAGGTGTAAAACTAAAGCATAAGACATCAAAACATCTAATCTAAGCATGACCCATCAATTGTAATCACAACCATTCAATGAAACTCATAAATCAATTGAATAATAGTGCAAATAGTTTTAACAAGAATTGATATAATTACCACATTTGTGAAACTTGGATTCCTCCGTCGCTCCAGAGGATGGGATTAACTTCTCATCATGGAAACACGCTCCGAAGGTAATTTCATTGCTCAAATAGTGTTTACAAAGATGAAATATAGAGAAAATGATTAAAACCGGGTGTTTGCAACGCTTATAATTGTTGCAAAACACTGTTACAGAGAGCGATAAATGTATACTGTCGATGTTAATGTATCTCTACAACCCCTAGTTATGTCGTTAACATTGTAGCATGAACGAATGTCTTTTTGGGTCAAATGTTCTTCGTGTTCTTCACGACAGCAGCAGAAAACAATTTCCCTGCAACTCGATTTTACGCTCTGTTGATGCTCTAAACTTCTACCAAAACTCTCCTCCCCTGCTCTACTGCTCCTCTACACCTTATATATCCTTCCAGAACAAAAAATACTCCTCCATAACTCTATCAAATCTTCCATTACTCGCATTGAAGAAAAGTAATCTCGGGAATATTTTGTTTCCATTCTTGCATGCGTTTGTGCCTGCAGCTGTCAATTATGCGTATAATCTCTTCTGTTATATCCACAATGCCTCTGTTGTGACTCAACATACTCCAAAAACACACAGAACACGTTATGAACACACTGTAAGTCAAGCAGAACCCATGAAGAACTCGTGTCCTCTGTTTGCTTCAATCCAACGATGCAACCCAAATTTGTCGAAACAAAACACCTTACCACCCCTGTTTAACCGTAATAGGGTGACTACAACTCCTTGGGGCGATTGAATCTCGTCAATTCTCCCGGAAATTTCTAACAGAAATATCGTGTTTTCTAACTTCTTCCCTGTTTTCTTCAACGTGATTATCCAGCCCAATTTCGTTGATTCCGATGACCATACCAGGCTTGTTAATCTGATTCAAGTCATCCCTAACAATTTCAGCCATTGAATCTCCTTAAAACACGCCCAAATATCCAACCCTAATTCTGCCCGTATCAAACATGCTTTCCCGCCAATTTTCAGAATTTGAAATGGAGAGGATGAAGTGCCCCGATCCAAAACAGGGGCGCCTTTATCAGCTAGGGTGTTTGGGGTGCCCTTATCCAAAGTGAGGGTGCCTTTAGTACTTTTCTCCGGGGGTCCAAATAGCACTTTTTAAGCAACATTTTTCACACAAGTGTATCTCTCCAAAAACACCTACACAAACATAAAAACACCATAATAAGTACAAAATGAAGCACTAGCAATAGAGACATTTAGGATAATTCAGACACAATATGTGTCTATCATAGTCCGAGAATACGAGCTTAGGTTAGCATGGAACTTGACAATGAACGGCAACAACAAAGAGATTTGTTGTTGTAAAAAATTGAGTTTTTTTTCTTAATTACATGTAAATCTTAGTACTAGGTTGATATCGAAGCTTTAGAATTGCTGGCAATGTTCTTTTGAAAGATGGTCATCAAACTATTGGTAGTGACTTGCATTACTTTTACTTGCCCTAACTTGATCTTAGATTCCTAAAATGTTGCCAGTACAATTACATTATTGTTAGTTTGTTGGGAACACAATGATATTAACTTCTATGGTTGCTGAAATATTTGAAAGACTGAACGTGCTTTCACTTTCAACGTTACCATTTGACGTCCATAAACCTAAATGTAGGACTGCGCTGGGCATAAATAGTCACGTGTTAGTTAGAACGGAGTCATCATGCGTGCGCCTAGACTATACAGATGTGAGTATTTAGACTTATTGAATTGTTCCTTGGAGTGATTTTTTAGCCCGGGCATAACATATTTTAGTGGAATGTATGCCTATAAAATACATTGGTTGCTTTACCGGCGATCATCTAATCTATATCATCACCAAGGAATGAACTACAGAACGTCATCATCCTTGGATTGCGTTGTTTATAACACCAATCTCATGCCTATGTTGATATGAATTCTGATATTGTTTGTCTTTATTATGCATCAAAACAGGGCAAGCACTGATTTAAGTCTCTCAGCATCACCTTCCTGAAAAATATAATGGTGGTGTCATTTGAGGCAAAGAGAGCTTAGGATGGTGCAATACAGTAAACTTTATGTATCCGTCGGACCTTCTTTCTGTGTTGTTGAAACTGCAAAAATCCAAGCCATCCAAAGGAGGACGTCAGCTCCAACAACTCGCAGATGGGTTCAATAATGCCTTCACGTCCCTGCAGTCCTATTGAGTCTATTGATCAAGTAAATTAATCGCTTTGATATGTTAATTTCATTAGATATACCAACATTTTATGGTATAGCATTTTACCAAAGGTTTGATTATTTTTGACAAATGGCAGGCGCATCGCGCATGCTTGTTATACTAGTAAAATAATAAAGAGAGGAAAGGTTTTATTTTATATCTAGGGTTTACCCCGTCAAGGGGGAAACCAAGTTATTTCCTTCTTCTTCTATATATTTTTTATGGGTTTTGGTAAATCCATGTGTAGTTAAATTTTACTGATTAGGGATGATTTCAAAGTCTTGATTAATGGAACTTTAATTTTTTTCACAAGTTTATTTTGAGTTTAATTTCTTGTCGATTGTCTGATAGACACATTTTTGTGTCTGAATTGTCCTTAGTGTCTCTATTGTTAGTCTCGATTCTTGTACTTATTATGGTGTTTTTATGTTTGTGTAGGTGTTTTTGGAGAAATACACTTGTGTGGAAAAAGTTGCTCAAAAAGTGCTTTTTGGACCCCCGTAGAAAAGTGATAAAGGCACCCTCATTTTGGATAAGGACACCTCAAGGCACCCCAGTTGTTAAAGGAGCCCGTGTTTTGGATAAGGGCACTTCATCCTCTACATTTTGAAATTTTGGTTTTGGCGGGAAATTCTGGTTTCAAAAGAACCAGAATTAGGGTTAAGATTTTGAAGGTGTTCCCGTGAGACTAAATGGCTGTGATTATTTGGGTAGCTTCCTTTGGGCCTAACAGGGTTGGTATGGGTCTATTCTTCGTCTACAATTAGCTAAATATTCCACGAGGAGAAATATGTTCATGGCAGCGTATTTAGGGTTTGCATTTTGGTCGTGAAACAAGGAAACTCATTGGCTGGGATTTTCTGGGATGAATTGGACGTACCAAACAGGACTGGTATGCCAGCTGGATTCGTCTAAATTTGGCTACAATCTCGCGTGGACTTTGCAAAACAGAGGAGGAAGAAACTCGGGATTCTGCTGATGCTGATATGGAAAGATTGCATGCGTTTTGAATGTCTTGACCCGTTCCTTGATGATATGGAAGCACTTTTGGAGCGTGTAGACACTAATTGACAGCGTAAGAAGGCAAGGAAGGAAAGATTATATCCCGACTTTATTCTTATTTACTTCCGAATGATGAAAAGATTTACGGAAGTAATGAGGCAATATTCTTGTACCTGTTGAGTATAAATTGGAGTCTGGGATATCAGAAAGAGGATGGAGAGTTAGGGAACGAAATAGGGGAAGAAACCCGAGTTGCAGAGATGAACCAGTTCTGCTGGTGAAGAAGAACGTGAAGAACTTTAGACCACAGAAGACAGTCGTATTGATACAGTGCAAACGACACTTCCTATTTATCGTTCTCTGTTACAGACAGTTTGCAACAGAATTAAGTGTTACAAACCCGATTTTTAATAGTTTTTCTCCATTTCATTATTTGTAAACACCCTTTTGAGCAATGAAAAATTCCTTTGAGCGTGTTTTCACCATGCGGAGCTAGAACCCATCACTGGGACAATGGAGGAAGCAACTTTTCATGATTGTGGTAAATGAATTAATTCTTTATATGACTTTCTGCATAGATTTAATTGTTTTATGATTTATATTAATTATTTGTTATTTTGTCTGATGTCGCATGCTTGGTTTTAATTACTTTTGATGCATAATGCTTACGACTTACAGATAATGTTTTATGAAATCTATTTTTGGCAAAGAATTAGAGTCACAACTTCTTTTGTTTGAGCTATATTGTATAGAGTTAATGACTGAACCACAAGAATATGAAAAGTAGTGAAATCCTGCATCCTAGTATCTCTTCATCCCGTGACAATTTTTTTTTTGTATATATATTTTTCTATTATTTTAGTTTATTAAGTCTAAAAATCTGCTTTCACAAGTCTTGAACGAATCTTCTTACTACAACATCATTGAAAATACCATCATTGTCTCTATTAATTTTTAGTACCTAAGATTACTATTGGGTTATTCAATTGGCCATTTGAATTAATCTGATAATAATTCTTCTACTAGTATTAGGGTTGGTGATACGTGTAATTTTCACTCAGTTCTTTACAAAAGTAGTAAATCGCGAAAGCTGACAGAGGGATCTGTTAAGAAATTGTGTATAGAGATGACACTAGTAAGCAGACCGAGCTTAGGCGTCTGATGGTAGGATCAACCTAATTCACAAAACGTAATGTATTCGACTGGGTTACACCTTGAGAGCTTATTCATGGTGGCTCAGATGGATAGAATCTGGTAGTCGAGCGCTTCCGTATCCAGTGACAACACGAATTCCGGGGATAACAGAGCTTATTGCTATTCTACGGTTGGTGACAATAGAAATTATACAAGAAATAAAAAAGTACTTTTATTAAGTTTCTTTTGAGTGAGGCCGAAGGATTCCCTAATCATCTTTTCTTTATTGTCTTTTATTTACTTTTTCATTATCTTAAAATCAATCCACCTTTGTGTTTTCATTTTATTATATTTTTTTCGATCAAATAACCTATCAATTACACAACTCTCTATGGGAACGATCTCTTACTACCGCTATATTACCAGTTAATTAGTGAGAAATATCTTGATTAATTTGTTGTGGTTACGACATGCATCAAATACCCGGACCAAGATTGGGTTTCGCCAATACGCAAACGGGTATGCGTACTTCCAATCCCAGCAGAAAAACTCGGACATGAACCTCACGCCAGTACGCGTACGGGTGCGCATACCTAGGTTCCTGGATTTCTCAAACCAATAGGTACGCATACGGATATGCATACTATGGTTCCCGAACATGGATTACACATGTGCAAGAGTGCACAAAATGTCAAAATCCAATAATGGTTAAGAGTTCTAAACTCTTATTTCAATCATTGAAACTTTCTTAGAGGATGACAATAGCCGTTTTCACTCACTATTAGCATAAAAGCAATTTTCAAGTTATTGAAATAATCATTACGAAATATTCCAAGTCTACATCAAATGATTGTATCAAACAAGGAATGTAAGATGTTACTCGGCAATTTTCACATGATCATCTTTTGACTTTCGTCAAGAATATAAGTGAGTAAAACTCATCTTGAAATATCAAATGTGCATAGTAGAAAACTATATAACACTACGAATTATGTCTCAATATAGGAGATAGAGTAGAAATAGACTTTCCAAGTGATTGATGAGTTTCAGTCTCCACATACCTTTTTTCGATGAAGTTCCACAAGCTCACCTTAGTAGTTCTTTGTCTTCAAATGATGAACGTCGTGAATTTTAAAGTTCAACTACACAATCTATGTCCTAGTCCCAGACATCTATAAGTAGACAAGAAATCAAGACTTATAGTTTTGATCACTAACATTGACAAACATGCTTGAGATAGCAACACATGTGAGTTTGACCGAGAAGCGTTCTAACAATCTCCCCCCTTTAACAATTTTGGTGACAAAACTATCAATACATATGGATTACAAAATAAATAAAACTTTGTAGCTTCTCGTCCAAATGCTTGATATCCTTGGTTCTTCAACACTACTCGAAATCTTTTTCACTTTCAAGTAATCCAATAATTCTAAACTTGTTCAACTCAGCATCATAGTTGTTGAAGATCCGTAGCCATAACAATAAGAAAACATTTGTTCTAAATTATTGTTTTATAGTGTCATAGTATTATTACATAGTATAAAAGTTCAATTGTATCACAACTTTGGCAATAATACTACTGTGATATGTATCACTCCCCCTTAGTCAATACTTCATCTCACAATGAAAATTACCCCCCCTACATAATGATCTGTAAACCATATGTATTTGTAGTGTGAACTACATAATAATTCTCCCCCTTTTTGTCAATATAAATTGGAAAAGGTACAAAAACTAGCGGGATCATAATGAAATTCTCATAAAGATACTTCATGACTAAAAAGAGAACATATCAACTTTGTTTCGATGATTTTACATAGACAAAAATTAGTGTATTCATCAAGGAGTTTATAAAGATACAAGAAAACTCCTACAATATTTCACAGCCGCACTCCCCACAAAGATTATCAATTACGCACAAGTTCAAATAAGAACTCTCCCCTATAAAATGTCATTCCCGAAAAAACAACAAGAGTGACCTTACTTTTACAAGAAAAGAATGATTTCTTTGGACATTAACAAATTACATGAAACATGAATTTGTATCCAGAAAACTCAATTAAATTAACCACAAGAGATCCCATAATTAATTTAATCGGAAATGCTCAACATGAGAGAACTTACGGAGACATATAATACTTTCACATAGAAGTGGATCAAGGAAAGATTAATACTGAGGAATATACAAAGATTCATTCTATTTTCATCAATATTTGCATAATGACACAATAGACTTAATCTTTGTTATCAAATGTTCATTCTATTTTCCATCAATATTTTCATTATGACATAATAGACTTTAACTTTTGACATATATGGGTCAATCATAGTTCACGGACGCAAACACACATATCCCATAACATTATTTGCAATATATAAAACCAATAAAGATTAATACTGCAAAATCATCTTCCAAATAAACTTTGGAATTTAAAAAAATAAATCTAAAAACATTGCAAGATAAAAATCGTTGGCAATGGCAATGTGTAATCACAATATAGGCTATTCCAAACCCTAGTTATCCTTCTTAAAAAAAAAAGAATAAATCCTCGTAAGAAGTTTCCTATACAAATCAAAATAATAAGAGATAAGGAATTTATTCACCATCTTCATTATCGGAAACTATCCAAGAGGCTTGAACAATATCCATATCTTCCTTGATTTCGGGAAACTTATCACTCGTAATTGTTCTTGCACACATTTTACCTTGGAATTGATATTACACACACACTTGTGAATTTGATGAAGAAGACTCAAGGTGGTAGTATCAAGGGAAACACATCTTTTTCTTTTGCAAGTATTCTCCTTCATACGTTTGAAAGTACAAGGACGAACAAGTTTGGGAGTTCCAATAGAGTTGCCAATATGAGCAATATAATATTCTTGACAAATTTGCTCAATTAAGCAAGGAAAGCCTAACTTCTTGTTGGATGATGTCATTAAGAGCATTTGAAGAATGATAAATCCACAAATATCAAGAATTCGAGAACCCAATTCAAGGAAATAGACTAACTCCACAAACTCACGACTCCACCAAGAGTTCTCAATTGTGGAGGGACAAAGATTAGATATACCAAGTTTTTCAAAAGACATCAAAGCAAGACTAAGATAATTAGTAGGAAATTTCCCTTCAATCCAATCAACACTCTTGCCATAAAGACCATTATAAATGGTTTCATAAGATGGTCTTTCTTCCCTTGGTCTAGGAAGGAGAATATTACCCAAAGGAATTTTGGTAATCCTTGAAATCAACTCTCTATTAACAAGAATCCTTTATCTATTTATCATGGTTTTGAATTTCATGTCATCAAGATCAACATCATGGATGTTAGCATAGAAAATTCTTGTGAGAGTGTCAAAACCTTCACCAAGACCATTAAAGATATTTCCAATATTAAAATTTTCAAAACAAACCAAATCTTCTTTATGACCACTAACCATATCCAATTTATTTTCTAGAATGAAACCACTAGAAGAAATCCTTTCAAAGATCTTACTACTAGAATCATTGATAAATCTAATTCTAATAGAATCTTGATTTTTGGGTATGATCGTGCTAGAAGAGGATGAATCCAAGTTTTTTGAAACCTTCTTTGAAACCTTGAAATTTCCCGTGAGAGATCAAAAGGAAGGAAAAAAACTTACTTGAAAAATTTCTTGAGGGTGAAGACAACCCTTTGCCTCCCTTAGACTTCCAAGAACGATTTTTAATGGCGTTGAAAACGTGAACCCTAGAAAAGTCTTTGTTCACTTACGCAAACAAGGGAAGGAAGCAGAAGGGTACGTGTACCACAACTCTTATATACCCATTGATGGGCTTGGACCCATTCATGAACAACGACCCACAGAAAGAAAGTGGGATTTTGTTTTCACCGTTCAACCATCAAAGTTCGCACATTGTGAAAAGAATCAACATAGTGCACAAAAAGGATAGTAGTAGAACTACAACACTTTATTTAACCTCAGGTAGACAGAAAAATTATGTAGAATGAGTTTTTCTTCAAGGAAAAAAATAAATTTCAAAAATAAAACTAGTTATTATAGCAAATGTTGGACTGGATGCATCCCATTATAATTTTGAATTGTAAACTATGCCATATGACGGGTGATTTAAATCTTATAATAAAGTATAATCAACTCGAACAAACGCCAAATTTTCTTTTGTTGTAGAGATGTAAAACACATTCATCTTAGTTCCTTTATAATCATTTGTCTACCCTATTGATACATACTTTGCAAATTCATCCAAATTTATGTTAAGTTATTCATGGGTATGAATTCACTTTTTCATAAAATTAAACTAGTCCTTAACCCGTGCCGTAACGGCACGGGCCATGATGTTGGTTCATTTTTAATATATCGTATAATTTGTGTCCCGAATACATATCAACTCCTTATGATTTAATATGTGTTTGTCATAAAAATATTTGGGATTTTCCTCTCTTTTTTCTTTGTTTTTTCCTTTAATATTTTACCGCCGGAGATTTGCTCAAACGAAAGAAATATAATCTTAACTTCCAGACTCTTTTTTATTTAGGTTCATTGCTAATAATGAGATAATGCTCTACATGAACATAGTAGTTTAAATACTTTTTGGAAATATGTCGTCAGCAGCGCTCATCTCAGTGAAATCAACTAATCAATATCGTCCATAAAAGTCTCCACATGCTCCTATTTCGCTCCAGCTGACTCATCTATCATGGTCATGTTGTTGATACTCCAAATAGGCATAGAATAATATTTTTTTGCATAAAACGAACGATACAAACTATCCAATGTGACATGATTCTTCTGTAATTTTTCAACACCCATTAGATGACAATGTTTAAAATGTGTACCCATTACCTTTTCGAAGGGATTGTATATATGCGAACCTCTGCCATTAAATCTTCAACAAAGTATTGTGCCCAACAATTCGTCTTAACGAAGGCTTTGGTAACTTCAAAAGTCTTTGACATTTTTTCACTTCCGTATGTTCATACCTTCACTTGGAATACAATCTGGCGACATATTACCTCATAAAGAACCTTGAACACATATTGTACTCCCTGATCCTATTTCAAATTAATAGGTTGTCAATAGATCCTTTACCAAAAGTTGACATATTCTACGTTGAATATTTATAAAATTTTTTTTATGGTATTGTGGATCGTTGCTTTCTAAGATTATAGTTTTCAAAATTGGCCTCTTCAAGTCCCACGACTTTCTAAGTTTATATATCTTGTTTGTTTTTAATATTTTAGTTAGCCATATTATGTTTGTTACTAACTTTAAACTTGATGTCATCTTCTACTGTGAACTTTATGTGATTTCAGAATCAAAATAGTTATACCTCTTTCATTCGTATCAAGTAATCTGTTGTATATCCCAACAATTCTTCTACAATAATTCCTTTATTTTGCCGTTTCCGGACCATCAGTAGCCATTATTGTCAAAAGCAATCTGTCTAATTTTTGTTGATGTTATGTATTTTCAATGTTCATTTTTCTTAAATAAATAGATTGTGGAAAAACTAAGAAGAAAAAAAACATAAGTATTACATCGGGTCTAAGTTACTATATCCAAAATACTCCGGACACTGCTTCTGGTGCCTTGTTTCCTCAAATTCCTCTTTGCATTCTAAACAGTACATGCAATACCAATCATTTGCGAAGTGAGATATTTGCGCAAGTGTGGTCAATGTATCCCTTGCCTGTAATAATAATAACAACACGTCAATTTTTTTCAAAGCATCCAGTTGTAAATGGTATGAATCTAATAGATTTGAATTATACCTCAATCTTAGATATCACCTTCTTCTCACATAACATAGCAATTGAGGAAGGAAAAATCTTGACCACTCTTTACATAAGCAGAGTTATCCAAACTATTTTTTGCAATTGTCTTAACGTGAAAACTATTATCAATCCATATTTTAGTCAGCTCCTATCGAACCAGATCTAATTAGTCCCATAGAAAGTTAATCTTAAATTTTTGACCTTATCTCTTGACCAAATTATTAAAGTATTCTCAGTCATGTTCTGCTTTGTGCGATGTACCCATATGTGTCTACTCTACCTTCTAACCCAGTGAATGAAACCTATACATATTGATCCGTAATTTGATATTATTGATTTGTCATCAAGAGGTCGCATGATTTGAGAATGTAAAATATAAAAAATATTCTATAAACATCGGAGGAGAAATTTAGATTCATGATTTAAAGTTTTTTATGATGATTTTGATGAACAAACATAATTTTCAAACAAATATTTTAGAATGCAAATACATTTTCCCGGTCAATAAGGTTTTATATCGGGAATTGAGTGAAAGTTGTTGTCTTTGTAAGTAGTTGTCGCAAAACAACTCGACATTGATGGTATTTTAGGAAAAAGAATGTAATAATACTTGAGAGATCGATAATGTTCTCTTACGTGGGTACACCAATTTCCTTTATATAATATGGGTAATCGAAAAATCATGATCATACTGTCTTATACGTTCCGGTATCATCCTCGAAATATTTGGTTTTTGTCCTCAATCGTGCTAAAAACAACCAATTACATCTTTCACAATACAATGTTGCATGTTTTGTGAAAATTATTATTTTTACTTGGTCAATAAAACTCATTAAAAAGCAAAAACTATTATTATACACTACTATTACCAACACCCACCATCATAAAAACCATCCACCGCCACTATTTCTTCCACCAATAGTAATGTTACCGCCTCCACCATTCACAAACACCCGCCACCGCTTATACTAACCCTACTTCCACTACCACCATTAGAATTAATATAGTTTTTAGTAAAATTATTTATAAATAAAATTATGTATTTATGTTAGATTATTAAAGGGACATTTATCATAGAAATTTAATTAATCATTATGAACAATCAATGAGACACTAATTAATAAAACATTTAAAAACGGTTAAGTTGAACAAACCCCAACGATAAATTTATCTTTACCAAGGAAAAATCCTGACCACTCTTTACATAAACAAATCGATAATAAATAATTTCATATGTTCTGATCTTGATTCATGTCGTTCGTTTAGTTATTACATAACATGGCAATTGATTGCACTAATTTTTTAAAATGGACGTGTTTTTTCGAGATTATTTTAACATTAGAATGATCAACCACGTTTTATACTTTATAATATAATGTTACACATTTCGTGGCGTTACGAAATTAGTATAATATGTTTTTGTTCACCAATACCCGCCACCACCATAAAACCATATAAATCCACTTTTTTTATCCACCACCACCTAGTGGCGGAGCCAAGGGTTGACTAACCTGGCTCTAACCCCTTAAATTTTTAATAACTACATAATTTTTTTAGTTTATTTTATAAATAGTACTTTGTCCATATATACTATTTATGGTTTAATCCACCAAAGTTTACATGTTTTTTTTTTAATTTAAAATAGGCCTCCTCAGTGTCAATTTTTGACTCCACTGCCACCATCACTGCGCCCATCCCATGTAGGTTGTTGGACGCAATTCTAATTTTCAATCACAAATGCCATGTATGAGGTTTAGATTGAACAAAATTTCGTCAATTGATTAGTTTCATATTTTTTTCCCGTGTATATATTCTTTTTTGTATTGCAATCAATTTTATTTTAACATTAAAAAATCATGATTTATACGATATAATACCAAAGATAACATGGGTACCATTTGGGTGATCCAACTACGATCATGAAAATATTTTCTTGTATTATATCATCCCTGAAATTTATGGTACCTTCCTTTATCAAAAGTGTTAAAAACAACCAACCACATCTTCCACACTACGATGTTATCGATGTTGTGACGACAACATAAAATTAATATTTTCCATCACTACTCACCAGCATTCATAGTCACTACTTCTTCTCCCAAAAACCAGGGTCGGAGCTAGGATTTTGAGGAGAGAGGGAGAAAAAATTCTTGGAAAGTTGGATACATGTGAAAAATGGACTTTTTATCCCATTTTACGATAAAAGAACAAAAATAAATATAATTGTGCTTGGCTCCGCCATTAACCACCACTAATCTTTTGGCCTCCACCTCTTCTACTACTCATTGTCGCTAAAATGTCTATTAATATTATTTATCAAAATTACTTATTAATAGAAATACATATTATAATTAATTAAGAAAACATTTATAATTAAAAAATGATTAGTCATTTATTATGAGCAATTAGTGAAACACTAATTAATAAAACACTTTATAATGAATATATTATTTATTATGTGCAATTAGTGAAACGCTAATTAATAAAGCAATTATGGTATTTAAGTTGAACAAACCACCACTATTGATTTATCTTTTCTATCAATTTCAACCAAGGTGGAACACTGGTTAGAGGCCATTCTTATGACACAATAGGTCATGAGTTCGAACCTCCACATTATAATTTTTGAAATTCCATATCTTGACTTGAGTATTCATTTTTCATTCATATTCATAATATTTGACATTGTAAGGAACACCACACGTGCGAGTTGTAAGGGGTGGTGTGAGGAACCACATCCCTTGATTTATCTTTCCCACGGACAAATCCTGACCACCACTAACAAAGGCAAACTTAGCCTAGCTTTGTTTTGTATTCTTGATATACAAATGGTCGTCCTGAACATTGAATCTGTTTATGATTAAAATAGGAATGGCTCTAATTGAAATATATCACATCAATTTTTCTCACTAATGCCCGAGAAATATGAATCTTGCTCTACATTGGATAATATTTAAATACAGTCTACATTTATTAATGACTTACCTCAACTCTTGGTTTAAGAATGCTTATCGTTTTTTGTTATTTGAGATGGTTCAAAACTAAGATTTTCAAACATATACTACTACTAGCTAGGTTTCCAGTAAAAGTAGAGAAGAATTGTTTGGATGGTCATTTGGATATTGAAACTGTGTACGATTTTAATATAGAGGTTGTAATTGAAAGAGGGCTCATCAAGTTAGCTTTGTTTATTTTCATACCTTCTTACATTGCACTTATTCCTTTTTATTTATTTGCTTCATCTGATACATGTTATTTTTTGGTGGTACAACTTCCAGTCATTTATAAAAAATTCATAAGGAAAAAATGGAGTATAAAAACTAATAAAGACATTTGGAATCGAAATTATATCAGAATTTTTTTTTCCGTTCATTGGTCAGAAAGAATAAAGGTGAATGGTAACTTGTTTTTCCACTGCGTTGTACAATAACAATTTATCTTTGCACTTTGTTCAGGTTAACAAGTACTAGGGGGAAATAGTAGTAAAGTGTGGTGCCCTAAGTAAATTGTGCCTTAAGTAAATAATATTGATAGTGATACTGGCGCCTTCTTTTTTTGTTTGGATTGAGTGCGTTTTATGTAATGTAAAAGAGTATTTTAAGTTCGAAATTTTTAGAACTTATACGGGGAAGATTAGTAATTTTTAAGGATAGTGCATACTTTTGTTATTAAAGTGTATGCAAAGAGTGAAGAAGAAAATATTGTACTACATTTCATTATTGTCGACCTTTAAAAAAAAATTCATCCTCATCTTGTAAACTGAAAATTTTTGTCGTGGGTTAAAAATTTGTACTTGGAAAAAAAACAGAGGTATAAATCTTCTTGCATCATATAAAGTGGTATACAGTAAAAGAACTGGTACATAAACTTATGTGTGGAACGTCGAAGAATTTTAAATTTTGGGTTAGTACATGGTGAATCAAATTTTCTTACTCGGTGCATAATGAAAAAGCGGGGGTCTAACAACCACACCCAATATTTCGATTAGCAATCTGTATGGACAACTCCGAGTTACTTTCTAGAGAATCAACTAGATAGTCAGACTCTCTCAAGGAGTTTATATCTCTATCTCTCAATTTGATCTTTACTCAAGTAAATAGAAATCTGCGAGTCTTTATCAAAGAGAGATAACTTGGATGGTACCAAAGACCAATATCCAAGTGTCAAACAATTTAAATCAACAACCTAAAAGGTCAGATATTCTAATTAATTGAACAACGCATAACCTGTATTATTTCAATTATATAACAAAATATAGTGCGGAAAAGAAATATCACAGATACCAGAATTTTGTTAACGAGGAAACCGCAAATGCAAAAAAACCCCGGGACCTAGTCCAAATTAAACATACACTGTATTAAGACGCTACAGACACTAGCCTACTCCAAGCTAACTTCGGTCTGGAATGTAGTCGAACTCCAACCAATTTCACACTGATCCAAGGTACAGTTATGCTCCTACATCTCTGATCCCAGCAGGATACTACGTACTTGATTCCCTTAGTTGATCTCACCCACAACCAAGAGTTGCTACGGCTTAAAGTCAAAGACTTTAATAAACAAATATGTATCACACAGAAAAGCCTACAAGGATAGATAAATTCGTCTCCCACGAATAAACCTATGAGTTTTGTTCCATCTTTTGATAAATCAAGGTGAACATGAACCAATTGATAAAACCAGACTTATATTCCCGAAGAACAACTCATCTTTATTAATCACCTCACAATAAACTTAATCGACGCAACGAAGAAGATTATTGAGGAATCACAAACGATGAGACGAAGTGTTTGTGACTATTTTTATATCTTGCCTATCGGAGATAGAAATCTCAAGCCAATTATTACAATTGTACTCGTACGATATAAACAACAAGATCAGGTCACATGATGCGTGTCGTAGGTGCACTCAAATTAAATTACTTATTTCCACATAATTAACTGGTAATATAATGGAAGTAGGGATCGTTCCCATGAAGATCAGGGAGTTTAGTTGTCAAAATTATCACAATGGGGGGATTTTTGTTTTAGATTCAAAATAAAATCAAAGAAATTAAAAATAATTAAGTTGCAAGAAATGAAGAGAAATATGATCACGGAATCCTTCTTCGTTACTAAACCGTCATCAAGTTATTATATTCATCCATTAATACAATTAATCACAGATTATTACCAACCGTGGAATAACAACTAGCTCATTGCTATCCCCTAAATTCCTTATATCACTGGGTACAGAAGCTCTCAATACCAGATTCTATTTGTCTAAACCACCTAGTAGTAGCTCACTCAAGGTGTAATTTCTCCGAATGCTTTATCTTTTGTGAATTATAGATTGATCCTAGTAGTTAGACTTTTAGCTCAAGGTCCACTTTATAGTGTTGTTTATACACACATTCGCTACACATAATCCCTCTGCAAGGTCTTGTGTTCTCTACTTTTGTATGAATTATTCGACTATTACTTATCTCCTAACTCAATACTAGCATTTGATTGAATCAATAAATTAATTCAGTTGGACACCTAAATAATCTATCAATTAATCATAAATATTCTAATTAGTATAAACAATCAATAATCATGTGAAGAACTTCAAAATAAATTTATATAATAACCCAAATCATGTCTAGAAATTAAAATTCATCCCCAATCACTAAGAAGTTTAGATACTCATGGGATTAATGAAACCAATGAGATACATATTATAAAATGGAAAAGAAATAGTTACGGTAATGAAGAACGCTCCAAAACCAGCTTTTATCCTTTGTATTCTCCTCTCCAATTGCTTGATAAAAGATTATATGATCCCAAACATATTAGAAGTCCTTTTTATAGGTACCCAAACTGTAGTTTTGCCCGTGCTACAATCCCGTGTCGAATGGTTGCCATAAACTAGCCAAAACATTGCCAAACTCGTGTGAAATAGCAAAACCACGTCCAATAGCCTTTATGGGCTTCGCATGAACAGTAAAGCCCAGCCCTAATCCAACTTCTCAACTACATTTAGCTTGTCAGTTTCAGGAGACCGACAACTTAATTTTCTTCTCTTATTACGGCCGTAATATCCTATACGTAACTTCTCCTGGAACGTTTCTCATATTTTTCTTTTCAACTTACGTCCGGGACTTCCCATACGTAAATGCTCTTGTAAGTTTTATTATTTCTTTCCTTCTTTGAAACTTCTTCGCCGAATTTCTATATCAGCTGCATCCTTCTCGTTTAGCAGCAGCACCATTACGAGCTTATTTTCTTCATTGTCATCAACTCGAACTCAGTCCTCAGCTCCATAACAACATCTACCGATGATCATCATTCAATCTTCTATCTCTACCCAGCACCACAGCGTCACTTGACTCACTTCCTCATCTGATAACTCTCTCGGACTCTACTCTCTTCGTGAGTTTTATTTTCTCTTGAGTTTCACTCCCCGTCGATGATGGCCTGTCTTCATTATGAGCATATTCAAAGCTAACCTCATTATTCACCACCAACTCCATCACTACCGATAAGATCAACAACAAGTCAGCATGAAAACTCTTCTCTGTCAAACTCGAGTTCTCCAAAACTGCAGTCAACTTCCCACAAAATAATTCCCATCTTCTGTTTTGTATCGAACTCCTCCGAAACTCAATATCGATCACAACCCATTTCTTACAACGACATCAGATTCCAAGCTCAACTCCACCAATCTCCATTATACTGATAACATTCGATAAATCGAATGTCTACATTGTATTGAGACGGTTTGAATCAATGAATTGATATATGAAAGATTAATAGATTACAGGACAGACTCTGGTTTATATACCTATTTCTCTCATCTCTCGACTGCCAGGTCTCAACAGACACGTGCTACAAGCACATTTACATAATATAAGTCTTACTCTATGATTACACCCTACACACACAACTCTCACAGTATCTACAACAATATATGCTATTACTCCCCCTCAAGCTCAAGATGGTGAAGTAAACAGCTTGAGATTTCACCTCACAAACACAACTCTCGCAAACATCATATATGATTGGTTCTACAGCAGTATAGTCAATGCATTTTGTGATAAACAAGAGATTGCAGCAAGAAACCAAACCGTGTATATTGCAGGCCATGGTGCAAGGAGACTGATGATGTAGACAGGCTTGAGTTGCTGTAGAGAAAGTCAGTAGCACATGATGAAACACCATATGTAGCTCTGTAGTAGGTGTTGCAGAACAGTGAACATCATCATTGTAGCTTAGATGAGCTGAGAAGACCTGTATATGGTACAAAAAGTAGAGCAGCATCCAACTAAATTCTGACCAAAGAATTTCAGGCCATAGTGACAGTTAATACTAGAGTGGTAGTATTCTGGAACCCTATAGACACAACTCTCACCAATTTAACAGGACCACCATTTGTAGAAATGCACAATTTTGAAATCCAGGCCACAGAAAAAACTATTTGCACTGCAATTGCTTGAGCTTGTAAGTTGCATTCTCACTCAAAATACATTTCCAACACCACTAACTTGCATACATCAATAACATTATAAGCAGTTGAGAGCAGCAGATTGAAGGAGTTTATTGAAAGCACTTAAAGTACCCATTATTGTGCAGAAAAAGAAAGGAATATCAATTGAAAATGATGAAAGATAACTAAAATAGGCTACTTCAGAATTGAAAGTAGACTCATCAGAGAGAACATCAGCTTGTACCTATGTAACTCCCCAATTTCAATCCCAGAACATCATCTTCAGTTTCATCATTTGAACTCGCAAGCCAACGCACTCATAAAAAGAGGACTGTACCAAAGCCAGTACCAATGGGATGAATTGATATCAAGCAAATTAAGCACATATAGTGCAGCAAACTCTCATTCCATACACAAATCAATACACATCTGTGATTCAAGAGGATATTTTCCTCACTCTCAAGTGGAACAACTTTAAGCTTCTCTCTAATCTAGACAATGTGTAGCAGAGATAGGCATGCTCAGACCCAAAAGCTCCAGGTATCAGCACAAGTAGGACTTGATTAAAAAACTAGTTGCCACAAACTAGTTATGATGAAAAAGCTTTTGAAGACAAAATTGTCTAGTGTTGTGTTAGTGATGTAGAAGATGAACCCATGATATTCAAACTAAAGTAATCTAAAGATAGCAATGGAGATTACCATCAAAGACTCAGATGCTAGTTGATGAGGTAAGAAATTCCAATCCATACACCAACAGGAAATTGAAAAACCAAGAGCTCAAACCCTAACATTGAATTTTAGATCTAAAATCATGCTTAATCCTCTTGACGACGTTGCAATACTAGCATCAGTATCAAATACAACTTCACACTTATTAACCATCAGCAATCACAATTTGCATACTAGTTCCAGGAAAAAAAAAAACTCGGCAACAACAGTGATGAATTTGAAAGAACCCAAACCTGTTAATTTGTCCACTCCAACTCCAATACGAAATTCAAACACAGAAACATCATATAAAACGCAAGATTTTCAACAGATAGGTGAGGACTTCCTTGAAGTAAGATATGAGACCAAAAACTTCTCAATCTTCTGCTGAATCCAATTGGTGGAACACCTTTAAGTTTTCGCCCTAACTAGACCTTGGTGTGGAGAGCTAGAACACGCTCAGTTTATCTCGGCAGTAGGAATCAAGAGAAGCAAATCTTGATGAAGAAATTAGCTTCAAAAGCAAGCTAATTATGATGGAAATCTTTAGTTGAAGATGAAATTGGAAGATGTTGTGGGTAGAAATCGAGATCTTAGTTTTGATTCTGTGTAATATGAAGAACAATCTGTTGATTTTGGATGAAGAAAAATTGAGTTGAGGATGAACAGTAGCAGAAGAGTGAAATTTCAGGTTGAATTAGTGAAAAAATTGGATCGATACCCTCAGAAATTCATGATTTCTGAGTCTGATACCATGATAACATTCGATAAATCGAATGTCTACATTGTATTGAGACGGTTTGAATCAATGAATTGATATATGAAAGATTAATAGATTACAGGACAAACTCTGGTTTATATACCCAGTTATATCATCTCTCGACTGCCAGGTCTCAACAGACACGTGCTACAGGCACATTTACATAATATAAGTCTTACTCTCTGATTACACCCTACACACATAACTCTCACAGGTTCTTCAACAATATATACTATTATATACCTCTTCTCGAACCTCGATCATCAACCAACCAATATCTCGAGCTCAAAGCATCATCGAGCATCACCCGCTTCTCCGTAAACTCCATTGAATCACTATAACAGTCCACATATCGAGCTCAACATCTCCACAACAACAACAGGCCATCAGCATGAGCTTCCCATCTTTATTTCCGTGCTAGATCTTAGTCCATGGAATAAACCTCCATCACCACTACTGCCAGAAACAACTCCGATGTATAAAAAACGAGCTTCATATCACCACAACTCGAGTTCTGATCTCCTGCAGCATTATATACTCCACAACTTCGTTAATGGAAGCAACACTACCATTTTGTTTTTTCCTGTTCTTCCCCCATCATCCGCGATCATCATCAACAACAGCTCTCATCGATCCCTGACATCACCATTCTTCTCCATTCATCTTTGCAAACTCCCTGTTTTCCTGAAACTCCAACAAACTTTGCATCAACATCACAACAACTACAGCTCGAGCACCAATCTCGTATTATCAGCCAGCATTCATCTACGTACTGCTATAACCACAGACCACCAATGTTTCTCCTTCACTATTAACCAACTCCATTCTTTCATCATTAATCACTGCCACACTCCGAGCATAGTCTCGTTAACCCCTGTTAACAACAAACTCTTCGCATCCCTGATTTCTCGAGTCCTTATAGTTTCGTAGCTGCTCAGCAACCTTACTTCCCTGAGTTACCTCGATCACCATCCATGGTATTAGCAGCTGCCACTCAACTGTCAGTCATAGAAGACGGACAATTTAATTAATATTCCGTGGATGCCCTGAGTAAAAACTCGGGTGCCTATCACAGTTTTGTAGGTTCTTCAATTTTCGATAACTTCGGCTTGCTTCAAATGCTTCATGATTCTTCATATGACGTCGGATTGACTCCATTCTTTCGCCATTGTCTTCGTTTGTTTGTTCTTTTCGAGATGATATCAAGGATTCCTAGATATGAACGAGCTCTACTTGGTCTTTGGCCCTTCTCCACTTATGGCTAACTTCTTTTATTGTACAATTTAGTGTCAATTTCACTTCTTTTGGATGATTCACCCAATAAAACATAAATAAGAGAAAACAAACGTAACATACAATAATTTGCAATAATAAAGCAGTTACCATCATGGATTCGACACTAAATATATGCAAAATATGCACTTAACATTACACAACTACGATAAAAGTAGTATCGGTCTGGCTTTACAATCCTAATGAAGTCTTTAAGTCGTTAACCTGGTTTTAGAAGAAGAAAACCAAAGGTTAAAGGAGAATCAACTCTAGCTTAGAATAACTAGTATCACACAGAATGTGTGGGGATTAGGTTTCCCAGTTGCTAGAGTTCTCCCTTATATAGTATTTCAAATCAGGGTTTGCAATCAATGTTAGCTTAGTAACAAAGCATTCAATATTCACCGTTAGATGAAAACCTGATTAGATTCAAGCTAATATTTATCAACCGTTAGATCGAAAACATAGCTTGTTATACACACATGTACTTGAAATTTTTAGTTTTGTGTAACCGTACCCAAACTTGTACATTAGTTGGTTCAACAATAGTTAACCAAATGGTTAGCTATATGATAACTTTCATATCAACCATATTCTTTTTTACCATAACTAGTCCAAATGACTCAAATGAAGTAGTTAGAGAGTTGTTCAATTGCTTAGATATTTATGTACTACATAAGACACAGTTGAAACAAAAACGATGTGATTCACTCGAATTGATTCATGAACTATAAAGCCACGGTTTGCAATAACATTCCTTAGTTTATTAAGATAAGTTCACAAACATCGTTTTTAAACATAACCTACTCAAGTTCGCGGACTTAAGTTCCCGGACGGAGTTCACAAACTCCAGTAGAAATTCTCGCGTTTGAGAACTACGTCAGTTTGCGGACTGGGTTCACGGACTAAGTTTGTATGATGAGTTAGCGGACTGAGCTCACGCACTACTCCGGTTTCACTTGATCAACAAAGTTCGCAAACTTTGGTTCAAGCAATAAGGATTTATACATATATGTGTTACCACAACAATGCTTATATTCTCCAATGGTTATAATGTCTAAACTCTCATTTCAATCATTGAAACATTCTCATATGTCGTTATATAGTTGTTATTCACAAACTATTTTTTGTCAGAGCGATTTACAAAATGATTTAAACATGACATGACTTTCATCACTAGGTAAATATGAAATTGGATAAATAAAAAGCTTTACCAACACATATTTCGAGAAACAGATAAGCGGGATATACTCATCTCGAAATATCCACATGTGTATAATCTAAGTCTATATAGAAAAATGACTTTTGTCTCAAGATAGGAGATATAGTAGATAGACTTTCGAGTGATAGATAAGTTCAAGTCTCTAGATACCTTTAAGTCGATGAATATACACTTTGGAAAAGCGAGGGTCTAACAACCACACCCAATATTTCGATTAGTAATCTGTATGTACAACTCCGAGTTACTTTCTAGAGAATCAACTAGACAGTCATACACAATCAATAGAAAATATCTCAAGGAGTTTATTATCTCTATCTCTCAGTTTGATATTTACTCAAGCAAATATAATATGCGAGTCTTTATCAAAGAGAGATAACTTGGATGGTACCAAAGACCAATATCCAAGTTCCAATCAATTTAAATCAACAACCAATAAGGTCGGATATTCTAATTGATTGAACAACAAACAACCTGTATTAATTCAATTATATAACAAAATATAATGCGGAAAAGAAATAACACAGACACCAGAATTTTGTTAACGAGGAAACCCTGGGACCTAGTCCAAATTAAACATACACTGTATTAAGCAGCTACAGATACTAGCCTACTCCAAGCTAACTTCGGTCTGGACTGTAGTTGAACCCCAACCAATCTCACACTGATCCAAGGTACATTTATGCTCCTAAGACTCTGATCCCAGTAGGATACTACGTACTTAATTCCCTTAGTTGATCTCACCCACAACCAAGAGTTGCTACGACCCAAAGTCGAAGACTTTAATAAACAAATATGTCTCACACAGAAAAGTCTAAAAGGATAGATAAATTTTTCCCCCACGAATAAACCTATGATATTTGTTTCGTATTTTGATAAATCAAGGTGAACAGGAACCAATTGATAAAACCAGACTTATATTCCCAAAGAACAGCTCAGTTTTATCAATCACCTCACAATAAACTTAATCGACGCAGCGAAGAAGATTATTGAGGAATCACAAACGATGAGATGAAGTGTTTGTGACTACTTTTATATCTTGCCTATCGGAGATAGAAATCTCAAGCCAATTATTACAATTTTGTACTCGTACGATAGAAGATGCAAGACCAGATCGCACAATTATGATAAAAGTAGTATCGGTCTGGATTCACAATCCCAATGAAGTCGTTAACCTGGTTTTAGAAGAAGAAACCAAAGGTTAAAGGATAATCGACTCTAGCTTAGCAAACTAGTATCACACATAAAGTGTGGGGATTAGGTTTCTCATTTGCTAGAGTTCTCCCTTATATAGTCTTTCAAATCAGGGTTTGCAATCAATGTTAGCTTAGTAACAAAGCATTCAATATTCACTGTTAGATGAAAACCTGATTAGATACAAGCTAATATTTATCAACCGTTAGATCGAAAACATAGATTGTTATACACACATGTACTACACGTTTGTAGGCTTATGAAAACCGTACACAAACTTGTACATTAGTTGGTTCAACACTATCGTCAGAGCAATTTCCAGAATGATTGAAACATAACATGACTTTCGTCACTAGGTAAAGATGAACTTGACTAAAGCGAAAACTTTACCAACACATATTTCTAGAAATAGATAAGCGAGATATCCTCAGCTCGAAATATCATATGTGTATATTCTTAGTCTATATAGTAATACGACTTTTGTCTCAAGATAGGAGCTAAAATAGATAGTCTTTTGAGTGATAGATAAGTTCAAGTCTCCACATACCTTTTAGTCGATAAAGATCCAATGTTTCCTTGAGTAGTCTTTCGTCTTGTATGATGATCGCCATGGAGTTCTTGATCTCAACTACACTTTCTATCCTAGTCCGAGACCTTAGCTATAGTAGACTAAAAATCAAAGACTTTATAATTTGATCACTAATATTGACAAACATGCTTGAGATAGCAATGCATGCAAGTTCGACCGAGCAATGCTCTAACAATCTCCCCCTTTGTCAATTTTAGTGGCAAAACTATTAATACATATGGAATATAAAAAATATATAAATAAACTTAGTAGCTCTTATTCCACATGTCGTCTAATCTTCAACAATACTCGAAATCTTCGTCAATTCCAAGTAATCCAATGATCCCAAAGGTTGTAAGTTTAGCACCATCGTTGTTGAAAATCCGTAGCTATAACAATGAGAAAAGCAATGGTTCTCAATCATTGTTATACAACATCATAGTATCATTACACAGTGTCAAAGTCCAATTGCATCACAACTTTAACAACAATACTATGGTGATACTTCATTCCCCCTTAGTCAATACTCCATCTCACATGGAAACCACTCCCCCCTACATAATGATCCAAAAACCATATGTATTTGTAGTGTGAACTACATATTAATTCTCCCCCTTTTTATCAATAAAATTGGCAAAGGTACAAGAACGGGATCCTAATAAAATTTCCGTAAGAGACATTTCATGACCAAAGGTAAATGTATATCATCTTGTTTAGATGCAATCATAAAGCCGATGCTAAATGCATTCATCAAGGAGTCTATAAAGATACAAGATAACCCATATAATATTCCACAGCCGCACTCCCCACAAATATTTGGCAATTACGCGCAAGTTCAAAAGAAATCCCCCCCAAAAAATACCATTGCTAAGGGAACAACAAGAGCGACCTTATAATTTCAAAAAGAAAAGAATGATTTCTTTAGAATCAACAAATCAGATACAAGTATGAATTTGGAATCCAAAAAGAAATATTCAATCATATTAACCAAGGAGAACCAAGATTAATTTGACTAAATATGCTCGACACAAGTAAACTTATGGAGACTTAAATCAATTAGATTAATTACAAGAAAACTCGCAAATAATCTAATTATCATACTCAACCAAACTAATTACAAAATTAATCAATTTAATTAGCCACACTCGACATAAGAAAAATCTATGGAGCAATGACTAAGTTAATCATGAATAACCAACCAAGTCAAAGAAATGCTCAAACATAAGAAAACTTATGGAGTGCTAACTAAATAATCACACAAGATGATTAATTTAGTTCAATCATGTTCAACATAAAGTACCTTACGTAACAACAACTAAGCTAATCACAAAGCAATCAACTTTTGTTGTTTTAGTTCTCAACATAAGACACTTCATGGAACAACACAGTATTTACACAAAAATTGTGGATTGGAGAATCGACCTTATACCATGGAATAAACAAGGATTCATTCTATGTTTCTATCACTATTTGCACAATGACACACAATAGACATAATCCTTGAATCACAAAAGATTTTAACCTATCTTACATCAAAAATTGACAATATAGGACTTTTGTGTTTTGTCAGAAGTCTATTCATCCTTTTATCAATACTTGCATATCAATTCATGAACGACTTTACTTTTGACAAAATATGGGACAATCAAGTTCTCGGACGTAAACACACATATCCCATAACAATATTGCAATATATAAAATCAAAAAGATTAATAGTACAAAAATCATCTTCCAAACAAGTTTAGAATTTAAACCAATAAATCTAAAAACAAGAAGATGAAAACTTTAGATATAGCTATGTGTAAACACAATAATGGTTATTCCAAAACACTAGTTATTTTTCTAAATAAAACAAGAATAATAGAAGATTTACTAGGCAATAAGACCTTTGAATTTTTTTTTATCGTCCCCGAACTCCTTGTCGTCAACAACCATTGGAACATAAGGTTCATTAAGGTAGGAGTTTATCAATAAACCTTCTAAATTGTTGTTGTCGAACCAGGGCCTTCTGAATCTCATGAGTCTTATACACAAAAGCCTTTATATGATGAATCTCCTTTTGCAACTCCTTCATCACTTCAAGAACATCTGAAAAATTCCGAGAATTTGAAGAAACGGCTCTTGGCTTCCTCACATTCCTTATTTTCCCTTTCAATGTAGGAGGCAATGGAGATTGTTCTTTTTCCTTCATGATTGATGGCTTATCAATCGTATTACCATCCTTTCTATCTGAAGACATCATTCTTGGAGCGTCCATAAACATATGGGTTTGTGAGAATAATTCACAATTAACTCAACAAGTAGTCTTGAGATAAAAAGAGGTTTTAGAGAAGGAAAAGGAATGTAGGGTTCGAAACCTTAAAGCAGGTTCGTAAATGATCAACTTTTATCCCTATGAAGAGCAGAATTGTCGATAGTACCCTTTCTTTTGTTTGATAGACAAAAACAAACCTAAGAAAAGAAAAGAGAAAAAACTTTTCCTAAATCTTGAGAGGTACAAAATCATTCTCTTTTGATCAGGCACATGAGACAAGATTTTAAAAATAATACAATCAAGTTGCGTTGTGGTGAAAAACAATTTGTCTACCAATTTCCTCTTGGGAGGATTTCACAGACCTTTGTCTACCAAAACTATTTGACCATAATTTCTTCTCTAATAGTCTTAATTTATCCTTGGAAACTAACTTGTTAGACGAAGATAAAATCTTACATACCTCAACGGTCTTATGAGCAAGTTTAAGCTTTCGTGCTAGATGATTTGCTCTTCGTTGAAGTTTGTTGACATGATTTTGTTGGTGTTTGAACTTGTAGCACCTTGAGAGTTCATGACCCTTTAATGAACAATATGAGCACGTCAGACTTGGATAAAAATCAGGCTTCTGGAATGTGCAATCAACTAAGCACATATTGGGACCTGAGACATTATAAGCAGTGTTTCCAAATATTGGGTCAACTTTTTCTTCCAGAATTGTTGGATTTTCTTCTGAAAGAATATCAAGATTGATATGTGTATTGCTACAATTATCAAAATCAATATTTTCACTAAGAAGTGCAACACTTGATTTCTCGTCTTCATTAGAGTCATAATTGTCAGACATTTCATCAAGAGTTGCGGTAAGACCATTGTTCCTGATGTATTTTCTCTGATTTGTACACTCATTTGCAAAATGACCAAAACCTTTACACTTAAAGCACTGAGGCATATCCTCATTATCAGTTTCATCAATATCCATGTTTTTAGGAGGAACACGATTATGAGGTTTAACTGATGCCTTGGGCTTATCTCTGGAGAACCGTTTGCTTCTCTTCAATAGAAGATCCCTAAACTATCTTGTGATCATCGAGACTTATTTTTCAAGATCTTCATCTGATGAATCTGTCTCAGAGTGATCATCTTCAGAGATATACACTTTTTTTCTTTTATCAAGTAATTTAGTGTCCTTTAGTGCTTTGAACGCAACTGTTTGTAGGTGATAATGGTTTCTGTTGATTTCGGTAATTACGGGTGTGCGGGTGAGAAATAATTTAAACCCTAAACAATGTACTACAAGGGAGTACTGTAGATTCGAGAGATCAATGTGTACAAGTCCGGCCTAAACTAAGAAATGGCCATTTCAGACTTGCTTCGGTCACAAAGTGGAGGAGAATGGGTTGGTTTTGGGGAGGGAAGCAAGAAAAATGGTGAGACCATAATAGTTAATTCTCGAAGAGTAGTTGGGTTACTACGACTTGTTATCAGAAAAGTGAGAGAACTAACAAGGTGAGCTAGCAAGAAAGTATTTCTGAGTGTTGTATCTCCCTATGAACTTGTTGTTCAATGAAAATAGGTAAGACCTATTTATACAAGTCGGAGTAAAAATGTACCCTGGTCTCATTAAGGAGTGGGGAAGTAAATGGGAGGAGGTGGTAACCGTATGCATGGAATTGATGTTCCATAAAGTGGTTAACGCATGAAAATGCTAACGTTATGGAATTGATGTCCCATAATATTGTTAACGCATGTGCTTTATGTCCCATGAACGTTTCAAACATAACTTCCCATATTTACTAACCACCTCACCCTTATGACACTTCCTTATGACCGGCGTAGTGTATGCCCAACGATATAAACTTCCAAACCAATACCCAAAGAGGATCCCCCAGTTTGTGTTGATGTCCCAAATGTTTTTGGAAAACATGTAGCACGTTATTGTGGCTTGGCAAGTCAAGCTCGGGAATCTTGCTAGCATGGTGACCTTCGACGGTCGAGATTATGCATCTTGAGAGGAGGGGCAACCGTTGATCGTTGCACGCCTTCGTTTTGGTAGCCGCGTAGTGAGGGCCAATGTGGTGGCGCGGCTAGGCATGCCGTTGGCATGGCATGGTTTGGCGTGGCCAAACTTAGGTTTTCGGGCCAAAGGTTACCATGTGTCGTCTGGCAACCTTGGATGGCTAGGATTTTCTCCTGGAATTGAAGGGAAACCGTTGATTGTTGCACGCCTTCGTTTTGGTGGCCGCGTAGGGAAGGCCAACAGGTGGCGCAGCTAGGTTGGCATGGCCAAACTTAGGTTTTCGGGCCAAAGGTTACCATGTGTCGTCTGGTAACCTTGGATGTCTAGGATTTTCTCCTGGGATTGAAGGGCAACCGTTGATTGTTGCACGCCTTCGTTTTGGTGTCCGCGTAGGGAAGGCCAACAGGCTGGCGCGGCTAGGGTGTGGTGATGCGTGTCATAACTAAAACAAAATAATTAAGATATTTCCCACTAATTAACTGGTAATATAGCGGTAGTAAGAGATCGTTCCCACGAAGAGCAGTGTAATTGATATGTTTTTTAATTCAGCAAAATAATAAAAGACAAGGGGAATTGGTTTGATTATAATTAAAATAATAATAAACAATAAGATGAAAAGATGATTAGGAGTCATTCGCCATTACCAAACGTTGACTTGCATAGTATACTAGTTTACCTTTCGTAAGAATCATATATCACCAACCGTAGAATAGCATCTAGCTCAGTGATATCCCCAAAACTCCTTTTTCCACGGATACGGAAGCTCTCTAATATTAGATTCTATTCAACGAACCACTAAGTAGTAGCTCACTCAAGGTGTAATCCAATTGAATGCTTTAGGCTTTGTGAATTAGGTTGATCCCAGTAGTTAAACTCTTAGCTCAAGGTTCACTTGCTGATGTTGTCTTCACTAGCAATTGCTCCACAGAAATCCTCTGTAAGGTCTTGCGATTTCTACTTGTATAGAGAGTTGTTTGACTATTACACTTATCTCCCAACTTCTACTAGCATTAGAATGATCAAAAGATTAATCCAATTGTACACTTGAATAATCTAGAAACCAATCATAAACCCTAAATATAGAAAAGACAATCAATAATATGATAAAAACTTCGAATAAACTTGTATAATAATTAAGCTTCATGCCCAAAACATAGAATTCATCCTAATCAATAAAGTTTAGCCTCTCATAATTACACCGTTTCCCGGTTTCCCCCTAAAGGGGTAAACCCTAAAATATTTTATGAAGAACAAAGTGTATTCTGAAATGTGTTGAGATCTTTTGAGATTTAGGTTAAGAAGTCTCTTATATAGGTATCCAAGTAGTAGAGCCGCCCGTGCCGAATCCCGGTCAAAGTAGGTTGCCAAAAACTAGCTTACATTCCAAAATAAGCTCACGCCCAAGTCTTGTAAAACTCGTGTGAATACACAAGCTGCGGCCAAACAGTCTTCATGGGTTCATGTTCGAAACTGCACAAGCCCAGCCCAAAAGAACCATTAGACTGTCAGTTTGGCAGAACTGACAAACATATATCTTTTCTTCCAATTCCCGCGGACACATACATCACCGTGAGCGATAATTTCTGCTGGATTTTTCGTCCGGTCAGTAACTCACGTATACCAGGCTGTCCGTGAAATAACCATTCCCCGGATATTAACCCATCAGTGAGTTATTTTTTTCCCTGAGTTTTCAAATTCCTCCGTCACAAATCTCGGATACTCATGCCTCTGTGAGTTTTCAAACTCCCTGAATTTTTGTGTTTCCATCCAGACCTCTCACGTATACCAGGCCCTCCGAGAGAATTCATTTCTTCTGAGTTTTCCTAAACTCTTTTCCATCTGCTCCTGTATTTTCTCAGCTTCTGAAACTCACGAAACCAAGCTTCCCATTTCCTTTCCAACAACAGTCCATCATCACTGCCAACCTCAATATCTTCTCCATCGCCATTAATGGCAGCAACATTGCAGCTACGTACATGTCCGATGGTAGAAAGCTCTAACCCATGTCATGCAGCACCCTATTCCTCTTGCTATAGTCATCTTCACCATCAGTCAATAAATGGCAGCAACAACAGCATACATCCATCGGTGTCCAACTATCAATGACATCATCCATTATCATCTTCAGCAACCATTAATTCTTCTCATTCCTCTCTACAATGTCATTCTCGAGTTCTATCATTCTTTGTTTTGTCTTCAAACTTTTGCTGCCAGAACTGAACTCCATCGACTGCTAATGGTCTTACTCGATCTTAACAACTGCATTTACCTTCTCTTCAGTTATATCTCAACGTTCCATCGCGATCATCCTATATATAGCAGAACAGAAATCTCCATTCTTGTCATCTCAGTGCCATTGCCAAAGATCCACCTGCGTCTCATTCAACTACAACCATTAGTTTCGGTTTCTCTCAAGACTATATCCTTCCAGCACTTCAGTCACCGCCTGAGCTCCATCGCTTCCAAGATCGAACCCAACAAACCCATCGTTTATCATCTCCGTTAACTACCAATGGAAGCACGTTCACGTCCAGCTCTTCCATTTTCTCAGCCTTCAATCACCAGCAGCGATCTTCATCAATAATGGCAGCAGCCATCACTGTTTTCTCGACTAAATCACTATCAAAGCCATTAAATCTCCATCATCTTCCCTAGCCTTTCAACAGCACCAGCAAAGCACCGCTGCATAATATCATCAACTGCCAATGGTAGTAACTCAATCTTTCCTGCTCGTTCTCCACAGATCCACCTATCAGTTTCCATCTTCTCTGTATTTACGGTCTGCTAAATTCTTTCTCCTTCGTAGCTAACCACTTGCATCGAACTCATTACTCATCAATCCACTCCTTCATTGCTGCCAATAACTCCCAACATCATTGACCATTAAGAACAGCTCTGTTCGACTTCTATTTATGCCATCTCGAGCTTGTCTTGATTCTCTCCATTACATGATGTCAATGGCAGCAGCGAGAGCCAATCCTTCCCTGACTTTGTTTCGTAGTAGCTATCTCCGTTAACTTTCAGTGTAGTTACCTAGTTTCAGTTCCCAGAAATGGTCGTGAATGTATGGAGAAAAGATGATAGTGGCAGCCCTAGTAAATTTGCCGTCTGCCTTAAACACCCACACTTTCAACTGTCAGTTTTGCAAAACTGACAGTGCAATTTCTTGTTTCCTTCTTAGTTAACTGTCAGTTCTGTGGAACTGACAGGCTTAACCTCTTCTTTTGCTCCTAGCTTCCTCATATGATGTCGGAATGAGCTCGTTCTTTCGTCGATTTCTTCGTCTTTTCGTCCTCTTCGAGATGATAGCAAGTAATCCTAGATTTGAACGAGTTCTACTTGGTCTTTGTCCCTTCTCTACATGTAGCTAACTTCTTTTATTGCACATTTACGTGCAAATTCACTTCTTTCGGATGATTCACCTTGCAAAACATAAATAAAACAAAACAAACGTAATACAATAATTCACAAGAATATAAGCAATTACTAGCATGGATTCGACACTAAATATATGCAAAATATGCATTAAAAAATTCCCCCACACTTGGCTTTTGCTAGTCCTCGAGCAAACTATCTAAAATACAACAAATCCATGTCGTCGAGGATACGATTACTCTTAGCATGAATAACATGCCTTTAAACCCCTAGGTGTCCCTAGTGGACGAGTTATAGTCTCGTGAGGGCTTACTAGAGATATACCCACAAAACCTACTCCAACTTCAAAGTGTTCTAGCTTCCCAAGCATCCAAAGAGCTATGAGGACATAGAATTTCTGCATGCTAGTAATAAGAAGTTAGAAATACCAAAGAACATATTCATTCTTTAATCTTGAGTGAGAAATAACCACACCATAATGAGAGAAACACGTGTTTGAGAATGATCAATAAGCATTTCGCCTCGACTTCTGCCTCACTTAAAAGGATTTTATGATAATTGCACTCAACAAGACGACTTTTTTTTTTATAAGTCTCACATGTGTGTAGGTAGGAATGAAGAAAGAATCATACACACGTTGAATGGTGGGAAGGAAACCTTTCGAATTATTTATGGAGACTCCACAAAATCGTGGAAAACAAAAAATATTTTTCTGATGATCTCTAAGAAAGGAAATCAACCACTATAGCAAGGGTGAGAGTACTTACCACCTTCACATCTGATTGAAATGATGAAAGCACCACTCTCACAACATCCAATAGAAACGTCTTCCTTTGGCTCGTCTTCTTCATCTTCTTGGTCTTCGGTCTTCAACTGTTGATGATAAACTCTTGAACTTGTAGAACTTCGACAATTTGTAACTATTTCCTCAATTTCCTTATTGCTTAAAACTTCTTTATATATTTTTCTTCCACATGGCCTTATTGAACAAATAACAACCTAAATGCAAATCTCTTGGTATATATATATATATAATTTTTATTTTTTTTTGTATTTTTTTTTGAAGAGATTGCAACTAAAACAATAAATATGAAATAAAATTAACATGGCCATGAAAGAAGTACGTTACCACTTTGATCTTCACAACTTGTAATGCCTTCGTATCATAAACTTCAATAACTCTCATCTTTTAATTTTCTTCACTTTTGTAAATAAGTCTTCATACTTTGATATAGAATTCCGCTCCTTATATGTAAGTCTTCAACATGTATATAAAAATCTGCTCATTGTATGTTGATTTACTTGGATATGAAATTTTTGCTCTTCCTTGAATTGTTGCTTGTAAACCTCAAACATCTTCAACTTCCTTGTAGATTTTGATGTCGCTTCTCTTGTTGACGATGATGGTGTTTCTATGGATCTGTTGTTGGCGAGAGAGAGAATGGTGCTAACTGCAAATCAAACTACAAGAAAGTGGTTTTAGTCTATAGACGTCACCCTCATGATTGACAAAATTAGCACTCAAGAGATCAAAAATAGTGTTGAAAATGGTGTGAAGTTGGGTGGCTCACCATTCTACCCGGAATTAACGTACGGTGACACACACTCAAAAGAAAGCTCTTTAGTCAGCTACAAAGAAAAATTTTGGCTGGTGCCTCAGCTGATATGAAAATAGGTAGTCTCCACTAATGATTGATCAGTAACTCTAATAATGCATTTCTCTCTGCTCCTAATTTGCATCACCGGCATGATTAAATCCATTATTTAACACTCCAATTCGTAAGAATATTCCGAACGTAGTTCTCTAACACTTCCAAGTTCAGTTATGTCGGTCAGAATCTCTATATAAACATACCTAGAAGTATGCTAGTGACTCTAAAATCTCTACAAGTTGAAGGTTTTATTCAAATATATACAAATAAATTGAAAATTTTGACTCAAAAAGGCTAAAAACTCTATATGCCAAAGACTCCCCCACACTTAAACTTCACATTGTCCTCAATGTGTAAAACCGAAAGTTCTGAATTCTGACGTACCAGAAAATAAAACGCAAAAACTGTGCAAATTAGTAAGGAATTTGAAAAAACTCCATTTCACAAAAGTTGTTCATCTATGTGTTTTCTACACAGTGTCAAAAGTAAACAGTGTTTCGATAAACGGTCTGAAAGTTATGGTCTCTGGACTGAACTACGCGCAGTCTGAATGTTTTATGACGAAAAGGTATTCGTCATAATTCTTTTCTAAGATAGATTACGGACTCAATGAAATTAAACATGGGGATGCAAATATGATATGAAAACAATAAAAACAAAAAATAAAAGGGTTTAAGATACAAAACCTATGGGTTGCCTTCCATTCAGCGCTTGGTTTAAAGTCGTCAGCCCGACTCTTTTGTTATCGTCCATATACCAACAATCTAAAAATCTGGTAGTCTGCCCAGAAAACAATATGCAATTCTAATAATAGCTTCATGAAAACATTAGCACAAGATATAAATATAAAAACTATCATTTTATTGAAGTTTCCCCCACACTTAGTCCTTTCTACACTCGAAAGTGGATACAAAACATAGAATTTGGGAACTTCAAAAGGTTCTTCAGCATGGCGAACCTGCAAACTATTAGAAACAAACATATCAAATGGTGGATACTTAGAAGCAAAATAATCCGTTAAAACTTTGGAAGAACATAACTCCAATCCTAAGTGAGGTATTTTCCTAAAAGTTGGGTTAACAACTCTTTTAGAATATACTTCAATTGGATGGAAAGGATCAATAGATGTAAAATTATGCAAAGGATTAGACAAACCTTGTTTAGGATCCTCATCATTTAACTCTAATGAATTATTTACCTCAAGCATATCGTGGTCCTCTATCGAACTCTTAATTTCTGCTTCAATCGTGATCTCAGCATCATTATATTCCTTGACAAGTTCAATTGGGTCTTCCACAAATTTAATCAATTTGGTTTCATTCTCAATCTCTATTTCTTCAACACTCTCATCATCGAAATCGGAATCCTCTTCAAAATCGTCATTATCAAAACGACGTTGAAATTCCATTTCTATGACCCTGTCAATTTCATCAAGAGTCTTTTGTGATGCACCGACTTCTTTCAATCGGTTGTATTGCGCATAGAGTTTCCTGACGTTAATATTCTTTCCACCATTAATAGAGTTTCTAGTCTGTATCTCCTCTTTTGAAAAGAGTGAAGGAAAAGCACGATGAAGAGGAGTATATTCCAAGTTCTCTTTCTGCACATTACTAGAAAACAATTGATTAGAAGCATAACTATCCTTCCATCCCCATGATTGTTCACTTACATGCTCGTCATAAGGTTGTTGACATATATGAGAATATCCATAAGGTTCCGTAGGGTATGGTTGGAAGTTGTTATATGAATGAGATTGAAATCCATATTGATTACCACTATTATATGTTGATTGGTCTTGTGCTCCGTACATGTTATTTCCGTAAGGAAACATGACGACTCACAAGATAGAGAAAATCAAAACAAAAATAAAACAAAAGCTAAACAAATAACAAATCAATTAGCAACCGCTCCCCGGCAACGACGCCAAAATTTGATGTGTGTCGTAACCACAACAAATTAATTAAGATATTTCCCACTAATTAACTGGTAATATAGCGGTAGTAAGAGATCGTTCCTACGAAGAGCAGTGTAATTGATATGTTATTTAATTCAGCAAAATAATAAAAGACAAGGGGAATTGGTTTGATTATAATTAAAATAATAATAATAAACAATAAGATGAAAAGATGATTAGGAGTCATTCGCCGTTACCAAACGTTGACTTGCATAGTATACTCGTTTACCTTTCGTAAGAATCATATATCACCAACCGTAGAATAGCATCTAGCTCAGTGCTATCCCCAAAACTCTTTTTTCCACGGATACGGAAGCTCTCCAATATCAGATTCTATTCAACGAACCACCAAATAGTAGCTCACTCAAGGTGTAATCCAATTTAATGTTTTAGGCTTTGTGAATTAGGTTGATCCCAGTAGTTAAACTCTTAGCTCAAGGTTCACTTGATGATGTTGTCTTCACTAGCAATTTCTCCACATAATCCCTCTGTATGGTCTTGCGATTTCTACTTGTATAGAGAGTTGTTTGACTATTACACTTATCTCCCAACTTCTACTAGCATTAGAATGATCAAAAGATTAATCCAATTGTACACTTGAATAATCTAGAAACCAATCATAAACCCTAAATCTAGAAAAGACAATCGATAATATGATAAAAACTTCGAATAAACTTGTATAATAATTAAGCTTCATGCCCAGAACATAGAATTCATCCTAATCAATAAAGTTTAGCCTCTCATAATTACACCGTTTCCCGGTTTCCCCTTAAAGGGGTAAACCCTAAAATATTTTATGAAGAACAAAGTGTATTCTGAAATGTGTTGAGATCTTTTGAGATTTAGGTTAAGAAGTCTCATATATAGGTATCCAAGTAGTAGAGCCTCCCGTGCCGAATCCCGGTCAAAGTAGGTTGCCAAATTTGCCAAAAACTAGCTTACATTCCAAAATAAGCTCAGCCCAAGTCTTGTAAAACTCGTGTGAATACACAAGCTGCGGCCAAACAGTCTTCATGGGCTCATGTTCGAAACTGCACAAGCCCATCCCAAAAGCACCATTAGCCTGTCAGTTTGCCAGAACTGACAAACATATATCTTTTCTTCCAATTCCCGCGGACACATACATCACCGTGAGCGATAATTTCTGCTGGATTTTTCGTCCGGTCAGTAACTCACGTATACCAGGATATCCGTGAAATAACCATTCCCCGGATATTAACCCATCAATGAGTTATTTGTTTCCCTGAGTTTTCAAATTCCTCCTTCACAAATCTCGGATACTCATGCCTCTGTGAGTTTTCCAACTCCCTGAATTTTTGTGTTTCCGGCCAGACCTCTCACGTATACCAGGCCCTCCGAGAGAATTCATTTCTTCTGAGTTTTCCTAAACTCTTTTCCATCTGCTCCTGTATTTTCTCAGCTTCTCAAACTCACGAAACCAAGCTTCCCATTTCCTTTCCAACAACAGTCCATCATCACTGCCAACCTCAATCTCTTCTCCATCGCCATTAATGGCAGCAACATTGCAGCTCCGTACATGTCCGATGGTAGAAAGCTCTAACCCATGTCATGCAGCACCCTATTCCTCTTGCTATAGTCATCGTCACCATCAGTCAATAAATGGCAGCAACAACAACAACATACATCCATCGTTGTCCAACTATCAATGACATCATCCATTATCATCTTCAGCAACCATTAATTCTTCTCATTCTTCTCTACAACATCATTCTCGAGTTCTATCATTCTTTGTTTTGTCTTCAAACTCTCGCTGCCAGAACTGAACTCCATCGACTGATAATGGTCTTACTCGAGCTTAACAACTGCATTTACCTTCTCTTCAGTTATATCTCAACGTTCCATCGCCATCATCCTATATATAGCAGATCAGAAACCTCCATTCTTGTCATCTCAGTGCCATTGCCAAAGCTCCACCTGCGTCTCATTCAACTACAACCATTAGTTTCGGTTTCTCCCAAGACTATCTCCTTCCAGCACTTCAGTCACCGCCTGAGCTCCATCGCTTCCAAGATCGAACCCAGCAAACCCATCGTCTATCATCTCCGTTAACTGCCAATGAAAGCACGTTCACGTCCAGCTCTTCCATTTTCTCAGCCTTTAATCACCAGCAGCGATCTTCATCAATAATGGCAGCAGCCATCACTGTTTTCTCGACTAAATCACTACCAAAGCCATTAAAGATCCATCATCTTCCCGAGCCTGTCAACATCACCAGCAAAGCACCGCTGCATAACATCATCAACTACCAATAGCAGCAACTCAATCTTTCCTTCTCGTTCTCCACAGATCCACCTATCAGTTTCCATCTTCTCTGCATTTACGGTCTGCTAAATTCTTTCTCCTTCGTAGCTAACCACTTGCATCGAACTCATTACTCATCAATCCAATCCTTCATTGCTGCCAATAACTCCCATCACCATCGACCATTAAGAACAGCTCTGTTTGACTTCTATCTATGCCATCTCGAGCTTGTCTTGATTCTCTCCATTATATGATGTCAATGGCAGCAGCGAGAGCCAATCCTTCCCTGACTTTGTTTCGCAGTATCTATCTCCGTTAACTTTCAGTGTATTTACCTAGTTTCAGTTCCCTGAAATGGTCGTGAATGTACGGAGAAAAGATGATAGTGGCAGCCCTAGTAAATTTGCCATCTGCCTTAAACACCCACGTTTTCAACTGTCAGTTTTGCAAAACTGACAGTGCAATTTCTTGTTTCCTTCTTAGTTAACTGTCAGTTCTGTGGAACTGACAGGATTAACCTCTTTTTTTGCTCCTAGCTTCCTCATATGATGTCGGAATGAGCTCGTTCTTTCGCCGATTGCTTCGTCTTTTCGTCCTCTTCGAGATGATATCAAGTACTCCTAGATTTGAGCGAGTTCTACTTGGTCTTTGTCCCTTCTCTACATGTAGCTAACTTCTTTTATTGCACATTTACGTGCAAATTCACTTCTTTCGGATGATTCACCTTGCAAAACATAAATAAAACAAAACAAACGTAATATACAATAATTCACAAGAATATAAGCAATTACTAGCATGGATTCGACACTAAATATATGCAAAATATGCACTTAACATGTGGTTAGGCTTGGCATATGGGGCCAAGGGTTCGCCTTGGGCGTGGCTAGCTTTGGCTAGGTGCGATTTTGGCTTGGCATATGGGGCCAAGGGTTTTCCATGGGCGTATGGCGTGGCTAGGGCCAAGGCAAGGGCGTTTGGCTTGGCATGATGTGACTAGCATGGCTAGGTCCAAGGCAAAGTGCGTTTGGCATGTCGCGGCTAGCTTGGCTAGGTTTAGTTTGGCTTGGCCTGCGGGGCCAAGGGTTTCCCATGGGCGCATGGCATGGCTAGGGCTAAGGCAAGGGTGTTTGGCTTGGCATGGTGTGACTAGCATAGATAGGGCCAAGGCAGAGTGCATTTGGCATGGCTCGGCTAGCTTGGGCTAGGTGCGGTTTTTGCTTGACATATGGGGCCAATTGGTTTCCATAGGCGCATGGCGTGACTTTCTTGGGCTAGGTACGGTTTTGGCTTGGCATGTGGGGCCAAGGGTTTTCCATAGGCGCATGACGTGACTAGCTTAGGCTAGGTGCGGTTTTGGCTTGGCGTGTGGGGCCAAGGGCTTGCCATAGGCACATGGCGTGGCTAGCTTGGGCTAGGTGCGTGACCAAGCTAGGGTTTTGGGTCAAAGGTCGTTTGGTAACCTTAGACGGCCAGGATTTACTTCGGGGATTGAAGGGCAATCGTTGATTATTGCACGCATTCGTTTTGATAGCTGTGTAGTGAAGGCCAGTATGGTGGCGCGGCATGGGGCCATGGCGAGGTGCGTTTGGCATGTCGCAGTAAGTGTGGATGGCATGATTTTCCATTGGCATGGAGGTGCGGATAGCATGGCTGGCATGATTTGGCGCAGTTGATGTGGATGACATGATTTGCCATTGGCACAGAGGTGCGGCTAGCATGGTTGGCATGCTTTGGCGCGATCGGTATTCCATTGGCACAGAGGTGCGACTAGCATGGTTGCCATGCTTTGGCGCAATCGATGTGGCTGACATGATTTTCTATTGGCACAGAGGTGCGGCTAGCATGGTTGGCATGTTTTGGCGCGATCGGTGTGGCTGACATGATTTTCCATCGGCACAAAGGTGCGGCTAGTATGGTTGGCATGCTTTGGCGCGGTTGGTGTGGCTGGCATGATTTGTCATTGGCACACGTGGGAATTAGGATTTGGCTTGTCATAACCCTAATTTAAAAAAGATACCCCGGTAATTATTTAGAGACACATTAAAGGTTTCATTAAATGTGCCTAGTAAATGCTTGTTACTTTAAATGTTGTGACATCACTGTCTGCTAGGGTTTAGTGTTTTACGATTTTAACCTTAAGCTAAAAACCACCATCAATATTAAGTCCCCTGCTTAGCTCGGAACAGTTGCCTTGTTGCGAGGTAAGCATATGATGGTGACAGACAAGGAAGGAATAGAGGAGTAAATAATTGCAAAGATGGTCAAGAGAACCCGACTAACCTTTTTGAGTGGTAAAGAGAGTTTTGGCTTCCCGTGTTGTCAGCCCTGCGTAAGTTGTACTGGGAATGCAGACCGTGGAGTGGTGAGATAAAAGTTACCGGCTTGGTCTGGTCGTACATCTCCAAGACAAAGGGGGCGCGATCTTGGAAGGCGACGCAAGTGGACGACTTGGCTCGAGGGGCCAAGAGGTGGTGTGGTCTTGGTAAGGTAAACGCGCGTGGATGATAGGGTCGCGACAGTGGTGCATGCGGCTTGGCATAATGTGGCCTTGGTAAGAAAATACGTACACGGACGGCTAGACGTGGTGGGTCCGCGGCAATGGAGCGAATGGCTGGGCATGGGGTCCGCGGCAATGGAGCGAATGGCTGGGAATGGGGGCTGCGGCAATGGCATGGTGGGACGTGCAAGGGGGATAGGCGTGATGGGGCCACGGTGATTGAGCGAGGGCTTGGCTGGTGCCGTGGAAAGGTATGGCATACATAGGTGGTGGGGTCGCGGTATGGCGTGAGTGGTCTTGGACGTGGAAATTGGTATTTGCGGGACCGGTTTCCACTTTTCCTTCCTTGGCTCAAAATTGGAGATCCTCTCCTTGTTCAAACTCCCAACTATCACACCTATAAAAGGATTGTCGGCCTCTCCCTTTGATTCACGTCTTCATTATTCTTTTTTTTTTTTGGGTTCGCTTGGTAGCGGTGAAGCGGACGAGCGGATTAGGTACGTCTTCCAGTACTTCTTCTTTGTCTTGCTTCCCTTTTGTTTTCTTGTGTTGGTGAAAACCCTAGTTATAGGCGTACCTTTTTATGACCTTGTAGAACATGTTGGTGTGAATCTTAGCCACATGTATGTCTTGCACGCGCTCATAGTAGTACTTAGGCATGAATACCATAGTAATGTTGACCGCCTCAACTCGTTGTGTAAGGTAAGCACGCGATAGTAATTTGCCATCCCTTTCCCACGAAAACCTAGGTTTTAGGGTTTACTCCTTGTTTTGGTGTGGTCGTGGGCATGGTTCCCCTGGTGGGTCACTCCTCGGTTGGACAATAATTCTATGCCGTAGGGTACGACCTTGAAACAAACTGGCTTGAGTCTTGGGTGAAAATAATTTTCGTGCGCTTTCCGTAATAATATCTCTTCGTATTGTTCCGTTGTAGTTGCTTGGAAAGCGGAAGTATTGTGAGAGAATCTTTATTATGACATCGCTTGAGAAAATTTCTGCCATACCGAAGGATGTTGGTAACTCCAGGCCAAACATGGCTGACGAATTCTTTACAATAGTCTCTGCCAACATAAGTCCACTTAAGCATGCACCACTGCTTCTGACCGGTTCGAAGAGTGAAGGAGGGGACCGGTTGGTTCCTCCCAGAAATGTAATACGGTTTTTCCTTCAGAGAAAAGAGTATTCCGCCTCTCTTATTGATTTCAAAATCCCAGTGAGTCCACTGCGTTCGTTTGATAAATGGGTGCACTTTATGATAAGTCAAGAGTGCGTAAGAGATAATTTGACCAAGGCGCAAATCATTGATACTGTCGCAGCCTCTGCATCACTTCAAATTAGGAAAGACATCCCGAGCTTGGTTGCTTTCATCTCTAGGTGGTGTCCAAATACTCACACATCCATATATAGGTGGGGAGAACTGACCATATCCTTAGAAAGTATGGCTATCCTGCTGAATCTTCCCATGACAGGAAACCTTAACACCAAGCTATCTGATAAGGAGGAAAAAATGCGTACCGCCTTGGTTGCGAATTCGAAAGGGTTTTTCCGAAAGGAGAATGAGACGAAGTGTTTCGATGCCTGGTAGATGTCTCAATGGTTTCCCGATGAGCTGGCACCGGATCAGAAGAATAGTATACTCCACGTCGCGACATTCTTGGATCTCTAGTTATCCTGGGATATTTTCGATGATGGCTCTGGTAAGAAGGAGATAAGGCTGGAACTCATCAATTTTGCTATAAGATTGGCGAAAGGAGTCGTTCTCCCTATTTGCGGCTTGTTTCTCGGTTCTCTGTACACACACTTGGATCATTTGTCTATGGACATGCGCGCTTCAAACGGTTACATGAAAGTGGATTCGTATGTTCATGTTGCTTTTCTCCAAGCGTGGCTATTGTAGCATTTTGAAAGATATGCTCCTAAACCGTTGGTTTCACTTCCCGCTTCTTGGGGTAGTTCGAGAATACTTCGCTGGTCGAATAGGCGCCCAAGATCTGGCTCAAACCTGGATGATTTCCTTGATAACTCGTGCGCCGCTAATTTTCGTTCATGGGCCCCAGTGTGTACATCCATAACCCAGGTTAATACTTTTGCTTCTGCTCCAAACATGTCTTTGCTTTCTGATGGAGGGAATCTGTGCGTCGGTGAGATTGTATTCATGCAAAGTTGTACGTCTGGCTGTATACCATCTTTCTTTCGAAGATCATGTCAGGCAGTCTCTTATAATATTAAGCGAGCAGCTCGGCATATGTGTTTCAACCAAGGGGTCCCTCTCGTTCGTCAGCTGGCATCTCCAGAGGATCCATTATCGGACGTTCTTGATGCTAGTGTTCTTTCGCCGGGCAAAAGCCTCCCTTTTTTTCTTTCGGAACGAAATCCATCGACTACCTCTAAGTATAACACATTCTGGCAGAGTGAATTCCTCGTCATCCAGGCATTTGTGAAAGCCGTAGTGGAGAACACTCTTGGTAGGCCTTCCGCCGAGATTTTATAAAAACATCCATTGTTGAGGGATACTTCTTTAACCAAAAGGAAATCCGTCGGTCTGGACGTGGACAATCCCCAAGTGAAGGAGCGAATGTCTAAGAATCGTGCAGGAGGTTTCCAGTCAGATTCCACAACTATACCGACTTTTAGTTCATCCAACATGAGGGTACGTGTGATTTCTTTCTTGACTTCAGCTGGATCACGTATATCCTTATTTCTTTTATGAGAACGTGTCCTTGTATCTCATCTAGGGTTTCAGCAGCACGAATGCCTTTGCCAAACTTGCAAGTAATCAGAAAGCATCGTTTTTCGAGACAGACGGTGGGGGTGCCGAGCTCATCCATGGTGATGGGGATTCAGAAAAGGATGAAAGTTCAGATTCCAGCGATGGCAAGAGTAGTTCTTCCGATAACAGTGCTGAATCTTCCTCTAGTCAGTCTGAAACCGAATCAGTGAGCCTCCTCTATGTGTTTTTTTTTTTGAAGTAAAACTAATCCTTGATATTCTAGGAGGAAACTGTTTCTGAGGATGGCCTTGAAGTGGAAACACGCCAAAGTGAAGATGTAGCCGTACTTCCAATTGCGGAAACCGTGCCGGCTAGTGACTTGGACATTGAAGTTCATCATCCTTAAGGTGTTGTCACGACTCACAAGGTAGAGAGCACTCCGGGGTCCGCTGGAAAAATTGTGGTTAGGGACCCTTTGCCCGTTGCTGATTCAGTCACATGTTCCACCTTCAATCCTCCGTATCTGGTCCCTTTCCCAGGTTACGTGCTGATTGGGGGATTTAGTGTGCCAGCTAAACACGCGGCGTTATACACCAAGATATGGGAGTGCTATGGTCATATTTCCACGACCAATAAGATTACTAGTCGACATGCGTTTGTCAAGCGTGTGGAGGAATCCTTGTCTTCGATTGATGAGATGTGCAACGTGACTGGTCATATAGTTTTTGAGGATGTAATCTCGAGCTGGAAGTTCCATTGTGACATGTGCGTGGGATTCGAATTCAACGTTACTTGGTTCGTTGAAGGTCTTTCTGATATTGAAAGGTCGTTTTCCGGAGCAGTTGAAGGTCCTTCCGCAAACATGATGAAGAAGCAGGAAGCGGAATTCAAGAAGTTGTGCAGGAAGCTGAAACTTAAGAGGGCGTCTCTCCAAAGAACGAGGGAGGACTTTGACAAAAGGAGCAATCCACTGTTGGAAAACTTCCCTTGAATATATATCTGCCTTTTGGACCTCTTATCTTTAGTTTTTTTTTTTGAAAGGCAAATGAGATGCTTGGTTTTTGATTTTTGATTTTTTGATTTTCTTGGGTTAATAGATAAATGCTACCTTGACGGTTTTGGATTATATATTTTTTTGAATAAAATATTTAGAATTGAATTTCCTTTGGCTATGAATGAAAGTGACGCAGACATCCCAGGAAAACCATGGAACCGTGTGTTGGTACATGACATGGGATGAAACAGGCTATAGGTTTTATCAGAACTTGAAAAAGCAAACCACGTATTTTTGTCTAGATAAGACTTACTCGGTTTCTCAGGTCATCTGATGAGAATAAAATTTTCGGGTATATGACCAAGTTTTTTTTTTTCCGAGAAACATGGTCATGGGAAGTCCCCAGTCTTCCGAGTCGTTGATGAGTTATCTGATAACTGCACCGTTAATCCCTGGGTGGATCGTTTTGCTTCTAGACTCTGAGAAGTCCCTAGTCATCCCTTGTCGTGTCATGACTGATAATCGAGCCGTCGAGTAATTGAGTCGGAGTAGATCACCTTCCTCTACCATCTTGACGTCTGGGTCGAAGAATGAGATCGCTGGTTGAAAATTGACATTGTAACCGAAAGATCAAACCTCCCGCTGTGGTCTCCAATTGATTGTAGGTGAAAATAGTTTCTACTGATTTCGATAATTGGGGGTCTGCAGGTGAGAAACAATTTAAACCCTAAATAATGTACTTCAAGGGAGTACTTTAGATTCGAGAGATCAATCTGTACAAGTCTGGCCTAAGCCAAGAAATGGCCATTCCAGACCTGCTTCGGTCACAAAGTGGAGGAGAATGGGTTGGTTTTGGGGAAGGAAGCAAGGAAAGTGGTGAGACCAGAATAGTTGATTCTGGAAGAGTAGTTGGGTTACTACGACTTGTTATCAGAAAAGTGAGATATCTAACAAGGTGAGCTAGCAAATAAGTATTTATGAGTGTTGTATCCCCCGTATGAACTTGTTGTTCAATGGAAATATGTAAGACCTATTTATACAAGTCAGAGTAAAAACGTACCCTGGTATCATTAAGGAGTGGGGAAGTAAATAAATGGGAGGAGGTGGTAACCGAATGAATGGAATTGATGTTCCATAAAGTGGTTAACACATGAAACTGGTTTTCATGAAACTGCTAACGATATGGAATTGATGTCCCATAATTTTTTTAACGCATGTGCTTTATGTCCCATGAACGTTTCACACATAACTTCCTATATTTACTAAACGCCTCACCCTTATGACACTTCCTTATGATGGGCGTAGTGTACGCCGTACGCTGTAAACCGCCAAACCAATACCCAAAGAGGATCCCCTAGTTTGTGTTGATGTCTCGAATGTTTTTGGAAAAAATGTAGCACGTTGTTGTGGCTTGGCAAGTCAAGCTCAGTAATCTTGCTAGCCTGGTGAACTTCGACGGTCGAGATTTTGAATCTTTAGAGGAGGGGAAACCGTTGATCGTTGCACGCCTTTGTTTTGGTAGCCACGTAGTGAGGGCCAACATGGTGGAGCGGCTAGGCATTCCATTGGCATGGCATGGTTTGGCGTGGCCAAACTTAGGTTTTCGGGACAAAGGTTACCAAATGTCATCTGGTAACCTTGGATGGCTAGGATTTGCTCATGGGATTCAAGGGAAAATGTTGATTGTTGCACGCTTTCGTTTTGGTGGCTGCGTAGGGAAGGCCAACAGGTGGCGCGGCTAGGTTGGCATGTTGTTGGCATGGCATGGCCAAACTTAGGTTTTCGGGCCAAAGGTTACCATGTGTCATTTGGTAACCTTGGATGGATAGGATTTGCTTCTGGGATTGAAGGGCAACCGTTGATTTTTGCACGCCTTCATTTTGGTGGCCGCGCAGGGAAGGCCAACAGGGTGGCGCGGCTAGGGTGTGGTTAGGCTTGGCATGTGGGGCCAAGGGTTCGCCTTGGGCATGGCTAGCTTTGTCTAGGTGCGATTTTGGATTGGCATTTGGGGTCAAGGGTTTTCCATGGGCGTATGGCGTGGCTAGGGCCAAGGCAAGGGCGTTTGGCTTGGCATGATGTGACTAGCATGGCTAGGGCCAAGGCAAAGTGCGTTTGGAATGGCGCGGATAGCTTGGATAGGTTATTTTTGGATTGGCATGTGGGGCCAAGGGTTTTCCATGGGCGGATGGCATGGCTAGGGCGTTTAGCTTGGCATGGTGTGACTAGCATAGCTAGGGCCAAGGCAGAGTGCATTTGGCATGTCGCGTCTAGCTTGGGCTAGGTGCGGTTTTGGCTTGGCATGTGGGGCCAAGGGGTTTCCATAGGCACATGGCGTGATTAGCTTGGGCTAGGTGTGGTTTTGGCTTGGCATGTGGGGCCAAGGGTTTGCCATAGGCGCATGGCGTGACTAGCTTGGGCTAGGTGCGATTTTGGCTTGGCGTGTGGGGTCTGTCACACCTTCAAACGCCCTAGGAATTTTCTGCGAAAGTGTAACCCGGCAGCACAATGGTTCTGTGAATAAAGCTTCACCCACTTGCACTTCAGCCTTATAAGTTTGCACCTTTGCAAACAGCCAACACTTCAGGTTAACAATGAAGTCTTAAGACCTTCTTTCACTTCTCTAAACTCATCAAATGCACCCCATAATGCACCCAATTCATGCCATACTTTACCAACAACAATCAGCCAACCAAGAACACTTAGAACATGACATAATCAATTCTTTTTATTGCATCAAAGGGAAGAAATACAAAACTTGCCCACTATGGGACTTAAGCAGACTTGTTCACTCCTTGAACCAAGTCTAAGTCTTAAAAAAAATCTCCTACTCACTCACATATGCAATCTACACTCTCACATATGTTAGTTTTCACTCACACAGGCTAGGATGCCGAATTTCACATGCCTTAGGACTATTTATACAGCATCTTTGCTTGGCCAAACCGTGCATAACCGTTACACACGCTAGAGACAGCCATCTGTCTCGGGGAGTAGTTTCATAACCGCCAACTACTATGCCAACTGGCCAGTTTTCCTTTAACTTGCGCCAATCGTTCAACACTTGTTCTCTTGGCAGTTAAAACTCTTCTCCCACGATTATAAACTCCTTTATAACCGCTCCTCTTCATCACGCGTCATTGGCATGCTTGTGAAGCTCGTAACCAACTTGTAACCGTCACTTGAGCCTTATTGCGCCACTTGTCTTGGCCTACTCGATTCTGCCTTGTGCCAACGTACAACCCTCTTGGCCCTGCATTTTTATTACTCTAAGTTAATGCACGGACACTCTTTAGGCTTTACTTGTCGAGGTCAACTCCTTAAGCTCACTCTAGTTACTCGTGTGTCACATATGCTTCGCTACGCCAATTCGCTTGACAACAGCAATGAAACTCTTGCATTACTAACTCGTTTGCATTGTTCAAGCTTTGGCCAGCCTTGAACCAATGTTATAGACAACTCCTAGTCTATTTCACTCTACTAGCATCATCCTTTGAGTTTGGGCCAACTCAACTTCACGGATATGCCTTAATGCCAACATCGCATGTTGCATTTGTCACTTTGGCCTTGTCTTGCCTTCACCTCAATGAAGACTTATTGTGTCGGTCAATAAGCTTTATTCCTTAGCCAAGTGTCTTTACAGTGTAGCGCTACCTTTTTGCTTCACTGGCCCTGTAGGGTCATGTCATTCTCGACACTTAACGGTCTATACAGTATACCGCTATTATGGCTTTGTAATGCGCCATTACGGCGGAACTCTGACTTGGCCTGCAACTCTGTGACGCTCCATCATTATGAGACACTTGTAGCACCGTAATAGACCTCCCCCACCTAATCCGTTCAACGCCCTCGTTGAACGCAACCAAGTATACTCAACATACTTGTTCTTCGGCGTTTGTACACTTCTGAGCCACTCAGAATTCAACAACCTTATTTAGCATTCCTTCCTGCCAAAACTTTATGCCTAGTACTACATGCCATCACTTAGCTTTACTGCTTTGCCATTGATCTCATATACTTGAGCCACTTCTCGACGTCGTGCACTACGCTTACGTTGCTACTCAAATCATGCATCAATACCCAAATGCAAATCTGAAATTCTTCTTAGCCAATTCCTCCAAATTTTGGCCTGAATTTCGCCTTGAATCATTTGTGTCTAAGTGTACGCACTGAATGATTCTTCTCAAGTTGATCACCATGATTATTGCTATCGTTTCCCGACTTCGCCTCTTGCATCTCACTCAACGTGATAAGGACTTATAAACGACTTGGCTTCATTTTCAATCAATTTTGTTAGGAACTTTCCGTTGAACTGTTGTTCTCCGCGCTCTTCATTAAGCACGTCATAAAGTGAATATGGGTTCCCTTTGCATTAGACACCCGAATTCAACACTTCATGCCTCGCCAAACTATGATTATGCAAACAACATTCAAGAACTCATTTCTATGAATGTGGCCACCAAGTATAAACTCTATTCTTATGCCATTTTTCATACCCGAACTAGAATGGTGAGTTTTCTTTTCTTAACTTCCATGCAACAAAACTATTGAGTTGCACATCCCATTTAAAACTGTGACTAACTATCTCTTTGGACATATCATTAGCTAAACCTTTAGATGTCCATATGCTATGCCTTCAAAGCCAATACGTCTCCAAATACTTCTTTGAACTGCATTGCTACTTGCTTGGAAAGTGTGTGTGCCTTTCTCTAAGGCCATGAGTTCTACCCAACTCATGCTTGCTGATGAAGTGATTTCTTACTTGCTGCATTGCTTGCACCGTCGATGCCCATCTGCCGTCGTGCTATTCTGCAATTCCCAAACAGCAACATCACTTTTCCACCAACTAGGACCCTTGTCCTATGCTTTGCTTATTAGCTTTCAACTTGTCTTGCTATTGCATACGTTAGGCTAATTATGCTACTTGCATCATCTCCCCATGAACTAGTTTTACATCATAAATAAAGAGGCAAGGATTTATAAACGAAAACACCCTCGTTCATTACTGCTCTTACATAACAAGACCATGTACCATTACATGATTGATCATCAACTGATCTCTTTTGGAAAGCTAAAACTTCATTAACAAAGCAACTTGCTTACACCAAAGCAAAGTATATACAAACTTGAAGACTCAAATAAAAGTATGTACAAGCAAACTCTACACACAGAGTTTGCATCAACCAACAACTAAAGCTACATAGAACAAGGCCAGGAACACTCTTTGTTCTGGCATCAAAGTGTCTCCAATGGAGACAGCAACAATTACTCTTGTTCTTAGCTTAGTTTCTTTCTTTGTCGAAGTGAGCGACAACTTCGCTGCGTGGTCTCTTCCTTGAACCATCACTTCGGCCTCCATGAGTCTTGCTAGAATGACCCCCATAGTCATTCCCAACTGATGCATTAAGTTGTGCTTTGAGTGGACAGCTTCTAGCGAAATGCAAACCTTTGCAAATGAAACATCCCCTATACTTCCGGGCTAAAGGGAATAATTCATCTTCCTTCGGTTCATGCTTGCGCCATCGCCTACAGATTTTTCCTTCCTTTTGGCTTCACCTTCACAGCTTTGCACATCTTCAGTCGTTGTTCAACTAGTAAGCCCTCTTACCACTGGAATAGCCATATGGATACTCTGGATTTTGCGCCTCTTAAGTTCAGAAATTACACTCGAACTTGCGCCATCCAGAAATTGGAACATCTGATCTTCTTCACTCATGCCACGTACTTCTTGCACCAATGCAAGGAAGTTTTCATCATAGGCATGTGGTGTACTCGTCATTTTCAGCCTACGTAAACTTTCTCTTGCATACCAAGCACCATTGCTCGGCCAGAACTGACATCTCAGTCCATCTTTCATGTCATCCCATGATATAGGATTGGCATAACCATCCGCTTCATCTTCTTGCAACATAGTTCTCCACCAAACCTTTGCATCACCACCAAGGTAATTTCCCGCGAGAGTTACTTTTTGTTCTTCCCTAGTTCCATTCGCCTCAAAGTATGCCTCAACGTCATACAAGAAATTCTCAATTTCTCTAGTATTTCTGGAACCAACGTAAATTCTTGGCTCGGAGACTCGACTTGAGCTTTCTCCATGCACGTTTTCCTCTACAAACATGCCGTTACTGATTAACCCGCGAATGCTTGCCACTTCCTCAGATATTTGCTTCGCATGGCTTGTTAGTATGGTCTTTATGTCACTGAATTGCACCTTCAATTCAGTCACTTCAGCATTGGTTTCGCAATTCAACAAGGTTGCATCGGACACCTTGTCCTCGACTACACCAACCCTTTCGTCCAATTATTTAAACCAATCTGATGTTCTTCCTTCAAGTATGTCTAGCCTGCCCTCATCTTCGGAAATCATCCAACACCTGTTCTCTTGGAAGTTAAAACTCTTCTCCCATGATTATAAACTCCTTTATAACCGCTCCTCTTCATCACGCGTCATTTGCATGCTTGTGAAGCTCGTAACCAACTTGTAACCGTCACTTGAGCCTTATTGCGCCACTTGTCTTGGCCTACTGGATTCTTCCTTGTGCCAACGTACAGCCCTCTTGGCCCTGCATTTTTATTACTCTAAGTTAATGCACGGACACTCTTTAGGCTTTACTTGTCGAGGTCAACTCCTTAAGCTCACTCTAGTTACTCGTGTGTCACATATGCTTCGCTACGCCAATTCGCTTGACAACATCAATGCAACTCTTGCATTACTAACTCGTTTGCATTGTTCAAGCTTTGGCCAGCCTTGAACTAATGTTATAGACCACTTCTAGTCTATTTTACTCTACTAGAATCATCCTTTGATTTTGGGCCAACTCAACTTCACGGATATGCCTTAATGCCAACATCGCATGTTGCATTTGTCACTTTGGCCTTGTCTTGCCTTCACCTCAATGAAGCCTTATTGTGTCGGTCAATAAGCTTCATTCCTTAGCCAAGTGTCTTTACAGTGTAGCGCTACCTTTTTGCTTCACTAGCCATGTAGGGTCATGTCATTCTTGACACTTAACGGTTTATACAGTATACCGCTATTATGTCTTTGTAATGCGCCATTACGGCGGAACTCTGACTTGGCTTGCAACTCTGTAACGCGCCATCATTATGCGAAACTTGCAGCACCGTAATAGGGTCAAGGGATTTCCATAGGCGCATGGCCTGGCTATCTTGGGATAGGTGCGTGACCAAGCTAGGGGTTTAGGGCAAAGGTCATTTGGTAACTTTAGACGGCCAGGATTTTCTCCTGGGATTGAAGGGCAACCGTTGATTATTGCACGCCTTCATTTTGATAGCCGTGTAGTGAAGGCCAATATGGTGGCGCGGCATGGGGCCATGGCGAGGTGTGTTTGGCATGGCGCAATAGGTGTGGCTGGCATGATATTCAATTGGCCCGGAGGTGCGGCTAACATAGCTGGCATGCTTTCGCAGGGTTGATGTGGCTGACACGATTTGTCATTGACACAGAGGTGTGACTAGCATGGTTGGCATTATTTGGCGTGGTCGGTGTGGCTGGCATGATTTGCCATTGGCACCGAGGTGCGGCTAGCATGGTTGGCATGCTTTGGTGCAGTCAGTGTGGATGGCATGATTTTCCATTGGCACAGAGGTACAGCTAGCATGGTTGGCATGCTTTGGCTCGGTCGGTGTGGCTGTCATGATTTGCCATTGGCACAGAGGTGCGGCTATCATGGTTGGCATGATTTTGCGCGATCGATGTGGCTGGCATGATTTTCCATTGTCATATAGGTACGTCTAGCATGGTTGACATGCTTTGGCGCGATCGGTGTGGCTGGCATGATTTGCCATTGGCACAAAGGTACGGCTAGCATGGTTGGCATGCTTTGGCGCGGTCGGTGTGGCTGGCATGATTTTCCATTGGCACAGAGGTGCGTCTAGTATGGTTGGCATGCTTTGGCGCGATCGGTGTGGATGGCAAGATTTTCCATCGGCACAGAGGTGCGTCTAGCATGGTTGGGATGCTTTGGCGCGGTTGGTGTGGCTGGCATGATTTGCCATTGGCACACGTGGGAATTAAGGTTTGGCTTGTTGTAACCCTAATTTAAAAAAGATACCCCGGTAATTATTTAGAGACACATTAAAGTTTTTAGTAAATGTGCCTAGTAAATGCTTGTTACTTTAAATATTGTGACATCACTGTCTGCTAGGGTTTAGTGTTTTACGATTTTAACCCTAAGATAACCACCATCAACAACAACATCCTTAGATTTGGACGAATGTTCATGATCAAAGATCTTAAGATTTCCAACCAGCGTATTTTTGGAGAGAGTATCAAGGTTATTTCCCTTAACGATGGCATGATTCTTAGAATCGTATCTAGATGGCAGCGATCTAATAATTTTCATCACAATGTCCTTTTCAGGAATATCCTTACCCAATGCAAAAGATGCATTAACAATTTCAGACACTTTGTGATTAAACTCATCAAATGTTTCTTCATCTTCCATATGAAGGTTTTCCCAATCGGAATTAAGATTTTGAAGTATAGCTTCCTTTTCACTGGAATTACCTTCGAATGCGGCTGCTAATATATCCGAAGCTTATTGCGACTTAGTGAAATTTGACACATGGTGCTGAACATTTGGGGTAATGGAATGTATGATGGCATTCAAACCGTCGAAGTTTTGCTTTGCTGCAAGAATCTCAGCAGGAGTGTATTCACCAATATTCTTTGGAATGTTTACATCTCCAACTGCCTCAACGGGAGCATCATAGCGATTAACAACATATACCCATGATTGGAAATCACGTGCTTGAAGAAAAGATCGCACATCAATTTTCCACCATAAGTAATTAGAGCCATCGAATACTGGTGGTACATTAATTGAAATATCACCTCTGTTCATAGAGTCAGATCGCTAAAAACACAGACTTGAAAGGTCTTGAACGTGTTTGCCTGCTCTGATACCAATTGAAAAAGCGGGGGTCTAACAACCACACCTAATATTTCGATTAGCAATCTTTATGGACAATTCCGAGTTACTTTCTAGAGAATCAACTAGACAGTCAGACTCAATCAATAGAAAATATCTCAAGGAGTTTATTATCTCTATCTCTCAATTTGATATTTAATCAAGCAAATATAATATGCGAGTCTTTATCTAAGAGAGATAACTTGGATGGTACCAAAGACCAATATCCAAGTGTCAATCAATTTAAATCAACAACCAATATGGTCAAATATTCTAATTGATTAAACAAAGCACAACCTGTATTATTTCAATTATATAACAGAATATAATGCGGAAAAGAAATAAAACAGACACTAGAATTTTGTTAACGAGGAAACCGAAAATGTTTAAAAACCCGGGAACTAGTACAGATTAAACATACACTGTATTAAGCCGCTACATACACTATCCTACTCTAAGCTAACTTCGGTCTGGACTGTAATTGAACCCCAACCAATCTCACACTGACCCAAGGTACAGTTATGCTCCTACGCCTCTGATCCCAGCAGGATACTGCGCACTTGATTCCCTTTTTTGATCTCACCCACAACCAAGAGTTGCTACGACCCAAAGTCGAATATTTTAATAAACAAATTTGTCTCACACAGAAAAGTCTACAAGGATAGATAAATTCGTCTAACACGAATAAACCTATGAGTTTTGTTCCGCCTTTTGATAAATCAAGGTGAACAAGAACCAATTGATAAAACCAACTTATATTCCCGAAGAACAGCTCAGTTTTATCAATCACCTCACAATAAACTTAATCAATGCAGCGAAGAAGATTATTGAGGAATCACAAATGATAAGACAAAGTGTTTGTGACTACTTTTATATCTTGCATATCGGAGATAAAAATCTCAAGCCAATTTTTACAATTGTACTCGTACGATAGAAGATGCAAGATCAGATCACACAAATACGATAAAAGTAGTATCAGTCTGGTTTCACAATCCCAATAAAGTCTTTAAGTCGTTAACTTGGTTTTAGAAGAAGAAAACCAAAGGTTAAAGGAGAATCGACTCTAGCTTAGCAAACTAGTATCACAGAATGTGTGGGGATTAGGTTTCCCAGTTGCTAGAGTTCTCCCTTATATATCCTTTCAAATCAGGGTTTGCAATCAATGTTAGCTTAGTAACAAAGCATTCAATATTCACCGTTAGATGAAAACCTGATTAGATACAAGTTAATATTTATCAACCGTTAGATCGAAAACATAGCTTTTTATACACACATGCACTACACGTTTGTAGGCTTGTGAAAACCGTACCCAAACTTATACATTAGTTGGTTCAACACTAGTTAACCAAATGGTTACCCAAATGATAACTTTCATATCAACCATATTCTTCTTCACCATAACTAGTCCAAATGACTTAAATGAACTAGTTAGAGAGTTGTTCAATTGCTTAGATATTTTTGTACTGCATAAGACACAATTGAAGCAAAAACTATGTGATTCACTCGAATCGATTCATGAACTATAAAGCCAAGGTTTGCAATACCATTCCTTAGTTTATTAAGATAAGTTCGCAAATATCGTTTTTACACATAACCTACTCAAGTTCGCGGACTTAAGTTCCCGGATGGAGTTCACAAACTCCAGCAGAAATTTTAGGTCGAGAACTTCCGCAAGTTCGCGGACTGAAACTCACGCACTTCTACGGTTTCACTTGATCAACAAAGTTCACAAACTTCGGTTCAAGCACTAAGGACTTATACATATATGTGTTGCCAAAATAATGCTTATATCCTCCAATGGTTATATTGTCTAAACTCTCATTTCAATCATTGAAACATTCTCAGAGGGCGTTATATAATTGTTAATCACAAACTATTTTTCGTCAGAGAAATTTCCAAAATGATTGAAACATAACATGACTTTCGTCACTAGGTAAAGATGAACTTGCTAAAGATAAAGCTTTACCAACACATATTTCGAGAAATAGATTAGCGAGATATACTCGGCTCGAAATATCATATGTGTATATTCTTAGTCTATATAGTAATACGGCTTTTGTCTCACGATAGGAGATAGAATATATAGAATTTTGAGTGATAGATAAGTTCAAGTCTCCACATACCTTTTAGTTGATGAAGATCCACTGGTTCCTTGAGTAGTCCTTCGTCTTGTATGATGATCGCCATGGAGTTCTTGAGCTCAACTACAATTTCTATCCTAGTCCGAGACCTTAGCTATAGTAGACTATAAATCAAAGACTTTATAGTTTTAATCACTAATATTGACAAACATGCTTGAGATAGCAACGCATGCGAGTTCGACCGAGCAATGCTCTAACAAACTAGTTCCTTGAGTAGTCATTCGTCTTGTATGATGATCGCCATGGATTTCTTGAGCTCAACTACACTTTCTATCCTAGTCCGAGACCTTAGCTATAGTAGACTAGAAATAAAAGACTTTATAGTTTTGATCACTAATATTGACAAACATGCTTGAGATATCAACGCATGCAAGTTCGACCGAGCAATGCTCTAACACATAAAAATACGGAAGTAAACTAAAGAATAGTGTTACCCAAAGCGAAGCAGGGGTTACTATCTAGTTAGGGACATTTAGTAAATTAAAACTACATGGTCTTGAAATTCGGGATAGCTTGGAAATCTTGTTTGCAACACTATTCCCCTCATGTCCTAGGTTAGGTGGAAAGAACTAGTTATCAAGACCAAGATCATGAATATAATGTGACCGAGGCAAGAAAACACCATTTTTAGTGAGAGACCATTTAACACTGTCTCGGGAATCAAAATTGATTTTAGTTATTTTTTTTTTGATCGGTCAAAGAGAAATCTCATTGAAAAGAAAATGTACTTAAGAGGGGTACCTCAACCCAATGAATACAAACGGAAACAAAAAAGAAAAGCGAACCCGAAGGGGTGTTCAACTACCCAAGACTACAAACAACAAGCTCACGAAGGCCAAAAAAAGGAGTCCCATGATGCTATCACCATATTCGCCGTTAAACCTAACATCTTTATGTTTGATTAGGCCCAAAAGAAAGCTTGTAGTTTAACGTTTCTAATAAGGCTTACCAAACTTTTCTTTTTGTTTTCGAAGACTCTTGCATTTCGCTCTCTCCAAATGCACCATCATATTGCAACCGGTATGTTATTCCATATTCGACTAAGTCTTTCGTCTCCCCAATCAAACTTCCAACACTTTATATTTGTGGTTATATTTTCCTCATAAGTCCACCAAGAACGACATCCTTAAACAAAGTAATCCCAAATTCTCCGAGTCTTCCAACATCCATAGAATAAATATGAGCTAGTTTCATTATTTTCGTCACAAAAACAACATACACTAGAGACATCCATACCTCTTCTCAAAATCTTATCCGCCGTCATGATCTTATCATGAAAAAAAATGCAAAGGAAAAAATTAATTTTACAAGGGTAGTCACGGCTCCAAACAACATCTATTGGAAAATTTGGCTCATCTTGATCTTCTTCGTCTCTAATACGGTCTTTAACCGTATACTGTCCATGATTATTTCCGACCCAAATTCAACTATCCGAGATGCCTTCTTGAATAGTGACGGAAGAGAGTAGATTTGAGATAGTTAAAACTTCACTTGAAATGGTTTGAGAGTATCTTTGTCTAGACATAAACTTCCACCTTATATCACCTTCATTCACTTAATACATACTTGCCACCACAAATTCCTTGGTCCTTGAGGCTTCATATGCCAAGGGAAACATATCACATAATTTTGCTTCACCAATCCATGAGTCTTCCCAAAATCTAGTTTCCTTGCCCGCTCCAATATTAAATCTAATACTTTTGTTGAAATCTTTAAGCTCATTGTAGATATTAAACAACAAGATACCACCTTTTGATCCTTTGGGTTGGAGAGTTTCCCAACCGGTCGAGGTTTCACCGAATTTCTCAACCATAATCTTCCTTCATAATTCATTTTTCTCTAAACCAAAACGCCGCCACTATTTTTTTTAGCAAAGACGAATTTACTTTCTTAGTTATACGTATACCAAGACCACCTTTTTTCTTAGACTTTGTAACCATTATCCAACCGATATTTTGAATTCTCTTCTTATTTTGAACACCATCCCATAAGAAGTCTCTAACCACTTTATCGATTTTCTTAGTTATGGAGCATGGAGAGATAATAAATGGGAAGACTAGCCAAAATACTTTTGATGAGAGTTAACTTACCCCCTCTTGTTATTGATTTCCCGCTCAAAGAAGTTACTCTCTTCGTGCAAGATTCAATGATCTTTTCCCACTTTTGTGAGACTCCCACTTTGTCTCCCAATGTAAGACCAAGATAGATACTAGGAAACCTAACATATTTGCAACATAACATGTTAGCATAATTTTCAATTCCTTCTTCGAACGCCACCCCAAATAAGCTACTTTTGGAGAAATTTATCTCCAAGCCGGAAGTTAACTCGAAACAAAGAAGTAGGTAACGAAGGGAATCAACTTGTTCTCTCTTAGTACCAATAAAAATAATAGTATCATCGGAAAATTGCAAGTGATTTATTTTTGTTCCCCCTCCTTTACCGACAAACCCGAAATTTGATTAACTTCTTGTGCTTTACTCAACATACAACTTAGGACTTCACCGATGATAGTAAAAATAAAAGGAGAAAGTGGATATCCTTGATGAAGTCTCTTTTCACTACCAAAGTAACCGTACGACGATCCATTGACAATAATTGAGAAATTTGAGTATGTTAAACAATTTCTAATCCAATCTCTCCAAACACCACCAAACCCCATTTTGAATAAGACTTCATTTAGAAAATTCCAATTCACATTATCAAATGCCTTCTCAAAATTGAGCTTGCAAACCAACCCTGGGATTTTTTGACGAAGTCTAGAGTCCGCGCATTCATTTGCTATCAATACCCCATCAAGAATTTGTCTTCCTTTAATAAAACTAGATTGAGATGATAAGATTAGAGTGGGAAGGTATACCTTGAGGTGCTCCGCTAACACTTTTGAGATGATTTTGTAGACACTTCCAATAAAGCTAATCGACAGAAAATATTTTACTTCCTCTACACCCACCTTCTTAGTGATAAGCGCAATAAAATTGTTTTTCAAAGATTTATGAAGAACATTGTGATCATGAAATTCTTCAAAAACTTTCATCAAATCTTCTTTTACAAAGTCCCAACAAACAATAAAGAACTTCATAGGATATCCATCCGGACCCGGTGCACGATCAATTCCCAAATCTTTAATAGCATTCTTGACCTCATCTTCACTAAAAGGCCTCTCCAACCACACACTTGCATTCTCATCAATACGCCTTAAGCACATATTCTTGATTCTTGGACGGTTGTTAGAAGCTTATTTAAAAGCTAACTCAAAATGATTTTCAATACCCTTCTTGATTTCTTCTTTGTTACCGGTCCATCGACCATTAATACGATGGCTGCTGATGTTATGAAAGGATATATATCCCTTCACTACCCGATAAAATTGTTTGGTGTTGCGGTCGCGCATCCCTAAAATATCTAACTCTTGATTTTTGTCTCAATATTATTAAGAAATTGACGACGATGAGCCACCTCAAACTTCAATTTAGCCGTCTGTTGATGATGGGTTTTAGCTTAGGGTTAAAATCGTAAAACTGTACAACTGACAAGACATCACTATGACCATTTATTGAATCGATCAGCATGCCTACGTAAGATTTACCAGGGTACCTTTTTTTTCACGTGTCATGTTCCATGGAGGAACCCTTAACATGACCGACATCATCTATGCCAAAACTAATTCTCATGCTACCGCGCCAATGCATGCCAACCATGCCAGCCGCACCACTGTGCCAATGGAAAACCATGCCAGCCACATCTCCGCACCAAGGCATGCCAACCATGCCAACCGCACCACTGTGCCAATGGAAAACCATGCCAGCCACGTCTACCGCACCAAGGAATGCCAACCATGCTAGCCGCATCACTGTGCCAATGGAAAACCATGACAGCCACGTCTATCACGCCAAGGCATGCCAACCATGCTAGCCGCACCATGCGCCAATGGCATGCCACACCCTTGGCCCCACCATGCCAAGCCGACCGCACCTTGCCTTGGCCCCACCATGCCAAGACGTCCGTGCCAAACCCTTGGCCCCACTATGCCAAGCCATCCGCGCCATTTTTTTCCTTGTCCCCACCATGCCGGCCTTCCCTATTGCGGCTACCAAAATGAAAGCGTGCGACGATCAACGACCACCCTTCCATCCTAGATGAAAATCCTAGACGTCCAAGGTCGCCAAACAACACATGGTAACATTTGGCCCAAAACCCTAGTTTTGGCCACGACAAACCGCGCCAAGGCATGCCATGCGACACGTGCTAATGGCATGCCAACCACCTTGCCGCGCCATATCATGCCTACCTTCCCTATGTGGCTACCAAAACGAAGGCGTGCGATGATCAACGTCCACCGTTCCATCCTAGATGCAAATCCTAGCCGTCCAAGGTCGCCAAACAACACATGGTAACCTTTGGCCCAAAACCCTAATTTTGGCCACGCCAAACCGCGCCAAGGCATGCCATGCCACACGTGCCAATGGCATGCCAACCACCTTGTCGCGCCATACCATGCCGACATTCCTTATGAGGCTATCAAAACGAAGGCGTGCGACGATCAACGACCACCCTTCCATCCTAGATGTGAATCCTAGCCGTCCAAGGTTGCCAAACAACGTATGGTAACCTTTGGTCCAAAACCCTAGTTTTGTCCACGCCAAACCTCTCCAAGGAATACCATACCATGTGTGCCAATGGCATGCCAACCACCTTGACGCGTCATGCCACACCGGCCTTCCCTATGCGGCTACCAAAACGAAGGCCTGCAACAATCAACGACCACTTTTTCATCTAAGGTGCAAATCTTAGCCATCCAAGGTTACCAGCTAACGCATGACAACCTTTGGCCCTAGTTTGGTCTTGCCTAACAAAGCCAAAACCCTAACTTTTGGCCGCGCCTAAACTAGGCCATATTAAAGCCATATTGATCACGCTTTCATGCCACTGGCTACCAAAATGAAGGCCTGCAACAATCAACGACCACTTTTCATCAAAGGTGCAGATCTTAGCCATCCAAGGTTACCAGCTAACACATGGCAACCTTTGGCCCCAGTTTGGCCGCGCCCAAACTAGGCCATATTAAAGCCATACTGATCATGCTTTCATGCCACTGGCTACCAAATGAAGGGTTGCAATCATCAACGGCTACCTTTCCTCTTAAGATGTAAAATCTCGACCGTCGAAGGTCACCACCGAGCCGGCAAGTCTCCCAAGCTCAACTTGCCAGACAACATAATTTTTAAAATCTTACGATTTACGATTTGAATCTTACGATTCGACTCAAAATTTTCCAAAACGATTCAAATATTATCTATGAATCTATTCGACTGTGAATCTTACGATTCTCATTTTGACTCATGCGGTTTGCACCGATTCATAAGTCGAGCAAATCTAAATATGTTCTTTCCATGTGATTTTTATTAAAAATAATTTTTTTGAGACATTTTGACTCACACTAGAGCACATAATTCTAACTCAAGAGCCATGCCCACCTAATTAAGTTCCTAATCATTGATCTAAACACTAAATTGTGTTCATAATTCATATCTATAATACCAATAACATATATTTAAACTTATTAATCTATAACTCCAATATGTATATATGTATTTAGAGATTTACTATGAATCTTCGATTCACGATTCAACATACGATTCGATTCTTAAAAATAAAAAATGATTTACGACTAAAAAACCTTGCCATACAATAACAACGTGCTACACATTTTATACGAAAACACTCGAGACATCAACGCATGTCACAAACTAGGGGATGCTCATTGGGTATTGGTTTGGCGGTTTACAGCATGCGGCGTACCCTACGCCCATTATAAGAAAGTTTCATAAGGATGAGGCGGTTAGTAAATACAGGGAGTAATAGTGAAACCCTTTATTTTATGGAACATAAATTCCATGCGTTACCGGTTACCACCTCCTCCCATTTACTCACCCGTTTTCCATTTTTTATGAGACCAAAGTACGTTTCACTTCGACTTGTATAAGTAGGCATTACCTATTTCCACCGAACAACAAGTTCAGGTCAGGAAGATAAAACACTCAGAAAACATTTGCTAGCTCTCCATCTGTTAGCTTCCCACTTTCTGATACAATTCGTAAAACAACTACTCTTCCAGAATAAACTATTCTGGTCTCAACACTTTCTTCGCTTCCCCCCACCCAAACCAACCATTCTCCTTCACTTTGTGACCGAAGCAAGTCTGGAACGACCATTTCTTGGTTTAGGATGGGTTTTTACTGATTGATCTCTCGAATCTAAAGTACTCCCTTGTAGTACATTTTTTAGGGTTTAAATTCATTTCTCACCCACACACCCGAAATTACCGAAATCAGCAGAAACCGTTTTCACCCTTAAACAATTGGCGACCATAGTGGGATATTGCTCTTTCGGTTACGTTGTCAATTTTTGACCATCGATCTCATGCTTCGACCCAAATATCAAGATGGTAGAAGCAGGCGACCCGCTCAGGGATCAACGACTCAGTTACTAGACGACCCGATTATCAGTCTTGACACAACGAGGGATGACTGAGGACTTCCTAGAGATTAAAAGTGAATGATCCAACCAGGGATCGATGACTTTATTATCAGAAGAGACGACTCGGGACTTTCCACAATCACGGCGGTGCTTCCCATAAAACTCGGTCTTACACCCGAAAGGTTTCCTTTTTATCAGGAGACCTGAAAAACCGAGTAAGTCTTACCTAGACAAGATACATGGTTTTCTATTTCAAGTTTTCACGGGAATGATAAAACCGATAGTCATGTTATGTTTCGCCCCATGTCATCTACCAACATACGGTTCCATAGTTTTCCTGGGATGTTTGCGTCACTTGCAATCGTAACCAAGACAACATCATTCCCAAAACAATCCATTCCAAAACAATCCATCCCAAAACAATTCATTCCAAAAGAATAATCCAAAACCCTCAAGGTAACATATGTTTATCAACCCAAGAAATCCAGGAATCAAAACCATAAACTATGCGTTTCATTTGCCTTCCAAAAAAAAAAAAACTAAAAATAAGAAGTTTAGAAGACAGAAATGCATTCAAGGAAAGTTTTTCAACAATGGCTTACTCTTCTTAGCAAGAGCCTCCTTCGTGCTTTGGAGATCCTCCCTTTTCAAATTCAGCTTCCTGGATAATTTTCGACTTCCGCTTCCTGCTTCTTCACCATATCCGCAGAAGGACCTTCGACTGCTTCGACCAGCAACTTTTCAACCTAAGAGAAACCTTCAACGAACCAAGGAACATTGAATTAGAAGTTTACACACATGTCACAATGGAACCTCCAGCTCAAGATTACATCCTTAGAAACAGTATGACCGGTCACGTTGTACATGTCGTCAATCGAAGAAAAAGCTTCCTCCACCCGCTTAACCAACGCAAATCAACTAGTAATTTTCTTAGTCGTGGCCACATATCTTTATCTTTCCCATATCTTAGTGTATAGTGACACATACTTGGCGGCACACTAAAGCCCTCGATCAGCACATGATCCGGATAAGGAACCAGGTATGGATGAGTGAAGGTGGGGCCCGCAACTGAATCAGCAACCGGCAAGGGACCCCTAACTACAATTATGCAAGCAGCCCATGGAGTACTCTCCACCACTTGAATCGTGGCAACGTCTTCAGGATGATGAACTTCAATGTCCAAGTCACTAGCCGGCACGGTTTTCGCAATTGGAGGGATGGATACGTCTTCACTGTGGCGGGTTTCTACTTTAAGGCCATCCCCGGGAATGGTTTCTTCCTGGGATATCAAGATTTGGTTTTACTTCAAAAAAAAAAGGAAGGGGAGAGAGGAAGAGGAAAGAAAGAAAATGGAAGGCTCACCGATTCACTTTCGGACTCGCTGGAGGAAGATTTAGCGTTGTTACCAGAAAAACTATCCTCCCCGTCACTGGACTCCGAACTTTCTTCCTTCTCGGACCCCCTTCACCATGGGTAGGTTCAGCATCGCCGCCTTCCATCTCAAGAGACGTGGTCTTTTGACTACGTGTAAGTTTGGTAAAGGCATTCACATTGCTGAGACCCTGGGAAAGATGAAAGGATTGACGCTCAGAAATGAGACGAAGATATACGTAATCCAACTAAATCAGGAAGAAAATTACACGTACTCGCATATTGGAAGAACTAAAAGTCGGAAGATCCGTCGAACCCGACTGAAAACCACTAGCACGACTTTTAGACCTTCGCTCGGGGACTGTCCGCATCTGGCTAATAGACTTTAGCTTGGTCGAAGAGGGATCCCTCAATAGTGGATGCTCAACTAAAACCGAAAGGGAAGGCTTACCAAGATGATTTTCTACCACATCGTTCACAAACCCATGGATGGCGAGAAACTCATCCTGCCAAAACATGTTATATTTGGAGGTTGTCAATAGATTTCATTCTAAGAGAAGAAAAATGAGACTTTTACCCAACATGAGAACACTAGCATCGAGAGCAGTTGGCAACAAGTCTTCTGGAGAAACAGACTGACGAACGAGTGAGACCCCTTGGGCAAACCCCATTTTCCGAGTCTCCGTATCGATATTATAAGAGACTTCCTTTCAAGATCATCGAAAGAAAGATGACACATGACCAGGCATACAACTTCGCATGAATACAATATCTCCAACACTCATATCCTCTTTATCAAAAAACAAAGACATGTACGGAGCAGGAGTAGAAGTGTTGACCTGAACTATGGATGCATGCACCGGAGCCCATGGATGAAAGTTGACCGCGTACGAGTTTTCGAGGAATTCAACCAAGTTTGAGCCAGGCCTTGGGCGCATATTCACCTAGCGAAGTATCCTGGAACCACCCCAAGACTCGGAAAGTGAGGCCAATGGTTTTGGAGCGTACTTCTCTAAATGCTCCCACAACCATGCTTGGAGAAAAACAGCATGGACATACGAGTTCACTTTTATGTAACCATTTGATGCGCACATGTCCGCAACCAGATGATCTAAATATATGTACAGAGAACCGAGAGACAAGCCACCGATGGGGAGAACAACACCTTTCGTTAGTTTTATGGAAAACTTGATAAGTTCCTATGTTATCTCCTTCTTACCAGAGGCATCATCTAAAATATCTCTGGACAACCAAAGAGCCAATAACGTCGTGACATAAAGCGTACTATTCTTTTGATTCGGATCCAACTCACCAGGAAACCATTGATACAACCACCAGCTATAGAAGCACCTCGTCTCGTTTTCCTTCCGAATGAACCCTTTCAACTTCGCAACCAGAACGACGCGTATTTCTTCTTCATCTTCAGACAACTTGATATCAAGGTTTCCTTTTATGGGAAGGTTCAGCAAGACGGCCACACTCTCTAAGGAGACAGTCATTTCACCCCACCTGTATATGGCCGTGTGAGTGTCCGGACACCATATGAAATAAAAGAAACCAAGCCTGGAATATCTTTCCTAATTTGAATAATTATTGTTAGAGCATTGCTAGGTTGAACCCACCAAGCATTGGTATGTCAAGTTTGGTTGTCATATTTTAGTGAGCCGAAACTCATTTAAGAGTCGCTTGATTTAAGTATACTAGAGTCAACTTCGTATAGGTTATCTTGAAAGTATAAGGGTGAGACATTACAAGTATTGCGAAGACTTGAAGAAGTGAAGAAGTACAGAGCTACAACGACAACATCATCCTTCCACTTGAGGTTAGTGATATTTGACTTGAACTGTTTCATTCCCTAACGTATCTTTCAAGTCGTGCATATTGAAAACATAAAACTGCGAAGCATGAGAACTCTAGATAGACATAGTATTAAGGAATACAATATGAAGTTTCTTGCTTAACTATTAAACTTTGTATATAAGACATCGACATAATCGTATGAATGCTATTGTGATTATGTATGGGTACGAGGTGAGGATTTCATACTAGGAAATAATGTTTTTACATGTGTTTTAAGAAAGTAAGTTCATGATATGTATTATGAACCGAAAAGGAAATCGCCAGGCGTTATTGGGGTTGTTCCTCATTGCATATCTTATGAATGACCAATATGTTTGATTAGTATAACCACTATGACTTGTTTGTGTTCTTGGTAAAACTATTCACATGAGGCATGACCTATGTATTAGTATGACTTTTATTAGTGAAACCAATCTTAAGTAATCACCTAGGGTATGATAGGGTTGTGAGTGTCTGAACTTATTACTGGGAGAAGGGGAACCGATCCAAGTAAGAGGTGCAGTGTATCACAAGGGGAACTGATCCTTGTATGAGGTGCAACAAGGATTATGGAAGAAAGGGGAACCGATACTATGAACATGTGCAACATGTTTTTGGGAAGGGTGAACCGATCATATGGACATGTGCAGTACATACAAGTTAGATACCAAATATACGTGGGGAACCGATTGTAGTACCTAGTCAGCCGTATCTTTGGAAATCTAGTGTAACTATCCACAATACTCATATGGAGGTAGAACCGAAACTTATTTTGGTAGAACCGTAAACCCATGAGTTGTGATTGAGTGGTACTTGATCAATCACGTAGTTCTTGAAATTCAAATGAACCAATTCTAAACTTGTTTGGAAGTGTGGTAAATCGGTTTCAAGTGAGCAAGCATGGAAAAGACTTGCAAGTGTAAGATGTCGTCACACTTTGAACACGGTGCATTAATGCTTATTCTATATTGTTCAAAGATATTCATTAACGGCTAAGAAGGAAGTAAATCCCAAGATCAAATTTAAATAAGTTAAGAATATTTTTAATTAAGGGTTTTTAACTATATATGGAAAATAAGAATTAGTAATGTGTATTTGCTAATTAAAGATTTTCCAAGGAGATTTCGATCACATATTTTTGGACAGTACATTCACAGGAATTATGAAAACCGAATTTTGGAAAATATGGAAATATATCTTGAGTATATTTTCGGTTTTGGAAATTCCTTGGTGTCCAAACTTCTTTGTCTATAAATACTTTGAGTTTGCATTTCTAGCAAACTAATCCTACGTAACATTAGACTTACACTTTTGTCTTTGTTACTGGTGAATCCGCCTATCGGAGTGAGGAGTAATCCAATTAGGTAAATCTCTTACGGCCGCTCAATTTAAAATCTTCTTTGGGATTGAGAATCTCTAGCGCAACCCGTTGGTGGGAAACTAGATATTGCGGTTTATCTTTAGTTTTCGTATTGATTTGATTAACTAAAGGTGGTTGAACTTTGATTGCACCTAGTTTGTTTATGCTTGATAATCTTCTCTTTTGATATAAGATTCACTCAAACTAGTTCAAGGTTTCGACATGGATCTTTAGACTGTTGTTAGATCTAAAGACGATCTTATGATAATCCATTGTTAACAGACTCCGTTCTATGTGTGTTTGATCACAAGATATTCAAGTAGTTGTGTGCAGGTGTTTATTGAAGATCTAAGAAGATTTGAAGACAAAGAAGATATTGAAGATTTCTGACTTGGTTTTTACAATCTTTGGTGTGCACAATACTTGTTTGGGAAAAAGAGGATCCGACTTTAATTGATTTATCCTTTTGGGTATTTTAATAGAATATTTGAGAAAGATCGGCATCAATATGTTTCCTTGTGATTAAAGGTATTAATTGGATTAATCTTAACGATTGCCTTTGGGTGATTGAACATAAGATAGATCTTGGAACCTAGCAAAGGAGTTTATGTTAAGATAAACAAGGGAACCTTTGCCCAACTCATATCACTTGGTTGAAGATAGTTGATACCAAACAGATTTGTTGTTTCTTTACTATTTGGAATACGAACCAAAGGAATTGGTTTAAGTACGTGACTTGTTTACAGGTTGGAGGCGTGGGAATACATACGGAACTAGGTGAACTATAGGTTTAGTTGCTTGGTCTCAACTATACGAAGTTGGTTTATTTTCTATAGCGGCTTAATCCTGAGAGTATTCAATTCTGGACTAGGTCCGGGGGTTCCTCATTAACAAAATCTTGCTGTTTCATTTACTTTATATTTCCGCATTATAATTATAATTTTTTTATTATAATTAAAGTAAATTGCACAAACGTTAATTCCTATTTACTTGATAATTGAATCTTATTGAGTTTGGTTAAGTCCGAACCTTTGTATCAAGTAAACACACTTTGTTGTTGTATTGTCTCGATCTCGTATCCATAGACGATCACATAAAGTGTGAACGGATTTGTTGTATTGTCTCAACTCAGTCCATAGACAATCACTTTCGGGGAAAGGACTTATATGAAGAAAAATTAATAGCTTGAGGTATATTTGGGGTACCCTCGCCTTTTCAATTGGTATTAGAGCAGACAAACACGAAAAGATCTAACAATCTGTGTTTGATGCGATCCATCCTATAAGAAATGAATCTCTTGCATGATTCAATTAACATTTCTCAAGATTTGAGTAAGACTCATTCTGGGTTTGACTTTAAAAAATGCTTAGAAGGATTTTCCTCTAAGAGCTCTACATACTCTTCTAAAAATATGTCCCAGTATTCTCAAGAAGAGGTTAAGTTAAGCCATGTGCTTACAATTAATGACAGTGATTCTGAATCACTTGATGATAAAGAGGATGTTGATTATGTATCTTCTCAACTTGATGAATTAAGCAAGAAGTTTCTTTCATGTGCAACAGAGCTTACACTTGTACTAAAAACAGTAGGAAAACTCCTCAAAGACTTATGTCATATGAAAGTTGAAATTGATCAACTCAAACGAGAACTCTCATCATGTAAAACTGATTTAGACTCTTTTTCGTCGAAGATCCAATACTTAGAAGGTAAACTAAGAAAAAGCATTGATCGAGAAAAGAAAACAGAGAAGTTAAGGAAGACCGCCACTGATAACTACAATGCTTTAAAAATCTCATGTGAGTGTGAGATAAAGACTGTTCTAGAATATGTCAAAAGGTTGAAGAATGATAAGTATTCTTTAATGTCCGAACACCTGTTGGACATATCCTCTCCAGGAAGGTGCAAAATTTCCGGATCATATTATTATTTGAAAATAAAGGAGAATGTTGTCCACAAGAACACTAAAAAGAGTGCTTCAGCCTGTGAAAGGAAATCTGTAAAATATCATAAAAGTATCACTCACATCTGAGTTCTTCATATCATAGTATCACTCACATCTGAGTTCTTCATATCATCTGGATCATCAAAAACAATGTTTTCATTGTGGGAACAAGGGCCATGTTGTCAAGGATTGTGAACAGCTTTCCTATTCGAACCAAAAAAGGGTGTTCTCATATTTAAAGAATAATATGAGATCATTTTTTGAAAGAAGCATATGTAAACCTAATTCGTCTAAATCAAAGGATTTCAGGGTGAACTCATCTTATGTTGATCATCTCACACGAAAGAAGGACCAGGAAACTAAGAAATGGATACCAAAGAAGATCAAGGAAGCTGACAATGACTCCAGAGCAGCTACACTTAAGGTAATCCCTAAATATCTTGATGATAGTAATTTCTATGATATATTTGGTTTATTGACAAAAAGGGATGGAATCCTTGGTAAATCAGTTAAGAAGAAGTTCTTTGTTAAACATGGAAAACTTGATCTGACTCATTCAGATACTTAATATATGGGAAAAATATACTGACTCATGAAGTGCTCAAACTTAGTTTGATGAGTTCAGTGTATATTGTGAAATAGTTCAAAAAAACTTGTATAGAGTTATGAAGATATTCACATGAACGCACTTTCCTAAAATTATTAATAGTAAAATTTTCGGTTTTTCTATTAAGAGAGAATATTTTATTTCCTTAATCAATGAACAAGTTTTTAGTAACTATTGGTATATAAGTTTTTCGGTACTGATGGAATTTCAATTTTCATGAAATCAGGGGTCATGGACAATTCTGATTACTATGCAAAGTTATCTTCAAAAGTCTCAGAACGGTATGCTGAGAAAATGGTTTATAATTCCTTCAGGTCTCAAAATTCCAATGGAACCGAAACTGATTCTTATATGAATATGAATCATTCATCTTGTATGATTGATTATGAAAAGGAGTTTCATAAGATGGCTCGAACATGTGCTGAAACTAAGTTGGAAGTATTGATGTTGAAACGTAGTTTTGAAAAATCTCTACTGGTTCAAGCTCAGATTCTCAAACAACTAGATTTACTCTCAAGAAGAGTAAACGAGGAGGAACCTAACTTCCACAAGGTTGAGGAACTAATCTTCAATCAATGATCGCTTCAAGGAATTAGGAGAATTATTCCTATTAAGCAAAAGAGATCTCAAGCTTGTGAAGAGATCTAAATATAGACAAATAGACATCAATTTTTGATTGCTTTCATTGATTGTATAAGTCTATTGAATAAAACTATTATGAATAAAGTTATTTGATTTATAATTTTTATTGTGATAGTTTTTGATTTACATAGCCAGTACTTTAATGCTTTATTTATTTGCTATGTATGTGTATGAGATGCTTGATTTCGGTTTTATTACCTTGATATTCGATCTCATAATATGTTGTGTACCCTTATGGTTTGGGTGACTTTTTGATTTAGCAGGATTAAGTTCTAGCCCAAGTTGGTAGGCTTTATCAAAGGATCATGAGGGATTCCTGTAGAAACAATATGTGAAAATGTCACAATATGTTGAATCAGTTTTGGTTTAGCATAAAAGCATATGTGTTTCGACGGTTTTCAACTTTTGCTTGCAATTGTTAAAACCGTTTTTCAACCTTTTCTCTGGTAAAGGTTGGTTGTTGTTATTCTTTTGTTTTTGGCATGAGAATGACAACATAATGGTATTTCGATATTAATTCTCCCGGAAGAAGAAAGCGATGGAATCATATTTGGAGAAGTTGGATGCGAAATTGAGGTAACAATCTTGTTAGTTAATTGTTTTCCTGTTTTAAGAAAAGCCTATTTTTATTTGATATATATATATATATTACTTTTGATTAAACTAAATTGTTGGTACAATGGATGTGTTTATTCCATTATGTATGTATGGATGTGTGTGTGATTCAATTGTTTCCGGTTAAGTAAAACTTTTGTTATCTTACTTTGTTGTGTGATATCATTAGTTTAGGCTTACAAAATTTGGTGAAATTGTGGTGCTTTAATGTTTATGTTAAGTCAATTTCTTCCAATTAAGTAAAACAATTGTTATTTTGCTTTATTGTGTAGTATCAATTGTTTAAGCTTACAAAATTTTTGGTGCAATAGTGAAACTTTGATATATGTGTGATGTTTCAATTGCATCCGGTTGAGGTAAATAATTATGCAAGTTTATTTATTGGTTTGTATGAATTATTTATATCTTAACGAATGAATATGTTGACGGGACGAGTTGTTTAGTCCAAATCGATTCCGGATAAGATAAACTAAGTTAATTCTGATCTTAGTTAGACTTATCAAAGTGGAGGTTTCAGTTATTCAAGTCTAGCCGAAATCCTAAACAAGGAAATGCTAGTTAACTAACCTAATATTTGGCTTGTTTGAAATCTAAAGGTCTAAGTTATATGGATAATTAGAACCTGATGAGAAAAATGGAGTTTATCTTTGTTTTGGTCTTATCGAATGAAGCAGTTGTATTTATACAATCGGTTCAGCAAAGAAACTAAGTTTCTTAGTTGATTTTTGGTTTGCTAAACTAGTTGGGAAAATTGCTTCGGGCAATTATTTCCATGATAACATATCAAAACGTGATTACCTTGTAGTTTCGATTTTGATATTGGTTATCAAAAATGGTATGTGGAACTCTCGTTCTTGACTCAAAAGGTTGCAAGTATATTTTGAGATTTGTAAGATCCTTTTCGTGTTGTTCTTTATTTGTTCACTTCTTTGTCATTTTTGTGAAAAAAAGGGGGAGAAATATATGGAGTAAACAAGTGATGCTGGTATCAATTTATGGTTGATTGGTGTCACTAGGGAAGAGGACAATGGTGCTTGAATGTTTATCTAACGAATGAGGAAAAGCATAGACTAAGGGGGAGTAACATATCATATGATTGGGATAACAAAGACGTGCGGATTGAAAATCTACCTATCTCACCTTTAGGAGGAGTATAAGCTTTGTTATTATAGTGCAGCTGCTGCATTTTTGAGGATTGAATGTATGTAGGTTATGTGCTGTGGATTCGGAATCAAGCATATGTGTAATGAATTCTTGCAATTTGTTTATGTATATGGTTGTAAGAATTTTGTCACTAAAATTGACAAAGGGGGAGATTGTTAGAGCATTACTCGGTTGAACCCACCAAGCATTGTTATGTCAAGTTTGGTTGTCATATTTTAGTGAGCCAAAACTCATTTAAGAGTCGCTTGAGTTAAATGTACTAGAGTCAACTTCGTATAGGTTAGATTGAAAGAATTAGGGTGAGACATTGCAAGTATTGCGAAGACTTGAATAAGTGAAGAAGTACGGAGTTACAACTACAACATCATCCTTCCACTTGAGGTTAGTGATATTTGACTTGAACTGTTTCATTCCCTAACGTATCTTTCAAGTCGTGCATATTGAAAACATAAAACTGTGAAGCATGAACACTTTAGATAGACATAGTATTAAGGAATACAATATAAAGTTTCTTGCTTAACCATTAAACTTTGTATATAAGACATCGACATAATCGTATGAATGCTATTGTGATTATGTATGGGTATGAGGTGAGGATTTCATCCTAGGAAACAATGTTTTTACATGTGTTTTAAATAAGTAAGTTCATGATATGTGTTGTGAAACGAAAAGGAAATCGCCAGGCATTATTTGGGCTCTTCTTCATTGCATATCTTATGAATGACCAATATGTGTGATAAGTATAACCACTCATGACTTGTTTGTGTTCTTGGTAAAACTATTCACATGAGGCTTGGATTATGTATTGGTATGACTTTTATTAGTGAAACCAATCTTACGTAATCACCTGGGGTATGATCGGGTTGTGAGTGTCTGAAATTATTACTGGGAGAAGGGGAACCGATCCTAGTAAGAGGTGCAGTGCATCACAAGGGGAACCGATCCTTGTGTGAGTTGCAGCAAGGTTTATGGAAGAAAGGGGAACCGATCCTATGAACATGTACAACACGTTTTTGGGAAGGGGGAACTGATCCAATGAACATGTGTAGTGCATACAACTTAGATACCAAATATATGTGGGGAACCGATCCTAGTACCTAGTCAGCCGTATCTTTGGTAAGCTAGTGTAACTATGCACAGTACTCACATGGAGGTTGAACCGAAACTTGTTTTGGTAGAACCGTAAACCCATGAGTTGTGATTGAGTGGTACTTGATCAATCACGTAGTTCTTGAAATTCAGATGAACCAATTCTAAACTTGTTTGGAAGTGTGGTAAATCGGTTTCAAGTGAGCAAGCATGGAAAAGACTTGCAAGTGTAAGATGTTGTCACACTTTGAACACGATGCATTAATTCTTATTATATATTGTTCAAAAATATTCCTTAACGGCTAAGAAGGAAGTAAATCCCAAGATCGAATTTAAATAAGTTAAGAATCTTTTTAATTAAGGGTTTTTAATTATAATTGGAAAATAAGAATTAGTAATGTGCATTTGCTAATTAAAGATTTTTTAAGGAGATTTCGATCACATATTTTTGGACAGTGCATTCACAGGAATTATGAAAACCGAATTTAGGTAAATATGGAAAAATATCTTGAGTATATTTTTGGTTTTGGAAATTCCATGGTGTCCAAAATTCCTTGTCTATAAATACTTTGAGTTTGAATTTCAAGCAAACTAATCCTGCATAACATTAGACTTACTCTTTTGTCTTTGTTACAGGTGAAGCCGCCTATCGGAGAGGTGAAATCTCTTACGGCCGCTCAATTTAAAGTCTTCTTTAGGATTGAGAAGCTTTAGCGCGACCCGTTGGTGGGAAACTAGATATTACGGTTTATCTTTAGTTTTCGTATTGATTTGATTGACTAACGGTGGTTGAACTTTGATTTCACCTAGTTTGTTTATGCTTGATAATCTTCTCTTCTGATATAAGATTCACTCAAATTAGTTCAAGTTTTCGACATGGATCTTTAGACTGTTGTTAGATCTAAAGATGATCTTGTGATAATCCATTGTTAACAGACTCCGTTCTGTGTGTGATTGATCACAAGAGATTCAAGTAGTTGTGTGCAGGTGTTTATTGAAGATCTAAGAAGATTTGAAGACAAAGAAGATATTAAAGATTTCTAACTTGGTTTTTACAATCTTTGGTGTGCACAATACTTGTTTGGGAAAAAGAGGATCCAACTATAATTGATTTATCCTTTTGGGTATTTTGATAGAATAGTTGAGGAAGATCGGCATCAATACGTTTCCTTGTGATTAAAGGTATTGATTGGCTAAATCTTAACGATTTCCTTTGGGTGATTGAACATAAGATAGATCGATCTTGGAACCTGAAAAAGGAGTTTATGTTAAGATAAACAAGGGAACCTTTGCGCAACTCATATCACTTGGTTAAAGAGAGTTGATACTAAACAGATTTGTTGTTCGTTTACTGTTTGGAATACGAACCAAAGGAATTGGTCCAAGTACGAGACTTGTTTACAGGTTGGAGGCGTGGGAATACAGACGTAACTAGGTGAACTATAGGTTTAGTTGCTTGGTCTCAACTATACGAAGTTGGTATATTTTTTTATAGCGGCTTAATCCTGAGAGTATTCAATTTTGGACTAGGTCCCGGGGTTTTTCTGTATTTGCGGTTTCCTCGTTAACAAAATATTACTGTGTTATTTACTTTATATTTCCGCATTATAATTATAATTGTTTTATTATAATTAAAGTAAATTGCACAAACGTTAATTCCTATTTACTTGATACGTGAATATTATTGAGTTTGGTTAAGTCCAAACCTTTATATCAAGTAAACACACTTTGTTGTTGTATTGACTCGATCTCGTATCCATAGACGATCACACAAAGTGTGAACCAATTTGTTGTATTGTCTCGACTCAGTCCATAGACAATCACTTTCGGGGAAAGGACTTATAGGAAGGAAAAGTAATAGCTTGAGGTATATTTTGGGTACCCTCGCCTTTTCAACTGCGGAAGCCGCGACAACATCAATGATCCGCGCCTTGGTCAAACTGGCCTTTATACATTCCTGGATCATCATGAATTGCATCCATTTCTTAAAGGGACGCAACAGACTCATAGAGGTTATAAAGTCGATAGGAGAAGCATGATACTCTTTCCTCTGAAGACAAAACCTTAATACACCTCCTGGACGAACCGACCGGGCCTCTCCTTCACTCACTACACCAAAAACACGAATTTACCATGTTTATAATAGTTGCTAATAATTTAAGAAACGCTTATGTACGTTGCCCACACGGCGTCACAAATTTTAGGCAACGCATAGAAAACGTTGCTGAAATTAATTAAAGCAACGTTTTATACGTTGCTTCATCCGTTGCTTTAAATAGACTTGATGCAACGTATAAAATAATTTAAGCAACACAAATATACGTTGCAAAATATTTTATCAGAATAAAAAAAAATTACAAAATCTGTATTGGTATTTTTAAAATTACAATATTATAAATAATATACAACCCTAACCTGATAAGACAATGACTTCTTACCACATTTTACAACATTATGAACTTTATTCAAATGTACAAAATTGACATCCATTCTGAAATATAAGAAAATTATAAAGCTACTGGTACTAGGTTGCTCCAAATATGTTCACAACACTTGGTCCTAGCTTTAGAGATTATATCAACAACAAAATAGTGGGAGTGTGTATGATGTTGGCACACTATAGCACTTGACCAAGTTTCAACTAGCCTCTAACCATACCCTTAACTTGGACACCAAACTTAGATGGAACAAGGTACCTTGATTCCTTTTTCGCACTTAGCACAATGGCATGATGTAATTAACCAATCCATCCATAACATTACCGGCTCATACCATCTTTTCTGCAGACCGAACAATCAAATGTTTATTCCAAAACAAAAGAAAATGACAATAAAATCGATATGTTCATTTCACCAACGAACATTAGCAGATAAGGTTACATGGCCATCAAGTCAAACCATACAAGCACATATATCATATCACACAAATTGTCACCTTGTTGACATGGAGTAATGACTTTAAAACGGACTTCAGTACCTATTTATGGTGTAAGGTACTTTTGAAAAGGGAACAAGTTGTTGTGAAGATAATTACTTACCTTGGGTAGAAGCACCTGAAGTTACATGTAAACACCTTTCCAGTGTCTATGATTATCGTTGAGAAATCTGCTAATATGATTTTCGTAACTCATCAAGCAACTAAGCAAACACCTTTCCATGACATGTGCCATTTTCAGAACCCGTGTACATCCAGTTTTCATAAGTCATAAGTCATCACCTGCCATTGAGAAAAAGACAGTAAAGTTAATACACGGATGAAAACTAAGGAAATAAAATCCACAGTGGTGAAACAATGTAAAATAAGCAAACTAAGAGGATGAGTCATACGTCAACAATTAGAACAGAAGAAAACTTTCATAATGGTTGAACCATGACTATGTCTCTGACAATGGAAACAAAAGACCTACAAGTTTCCAATAGCTTCTAAAAAACATCTTAGTAAAAATGAGTTCGCATTATTTCACTATCATACACTAGACAAGGATAGTGGTCAACTTGCTTCATCCTGCATATAAGAGAGGGGATGCAAAACTTATTCATTTAAAATGCATGAATAATAACACTACGAGCAAGTGAATAAAATTTCTTACCCTCAGCAAAATCCCACTCAATTGAATACATGAAGGATATAACAAACCAATCCATCCATACAAAACCAACTTCATAAACGACGTGTTTTATGCCTTCTCAACCAGAGTCTTACATTAGCATGAGCAAATCCAGAGATAAGTTGAACTGCATCATTCGAGAATGCTTGGAGATGTGTTAGAATTTAGCACCTATGGCCACCCACATGCCAACAACTACAGAACAACCAGCTTCAATACCAAACGATATTCAACATGATTGCTATGCATTTCTATAAAAAATATATTTGTGTTTAGGTGATACCCTTATTTTCAGGTGCAGCAGCCTCATAACTTGGCTTAGCATCGTCTTGATCAGATGCTCTGCTTCCACTAATATCATCATATAGTATATTTTGGAAATCGAACAAATCAATCTCACTCGATTCAACACTGTAATGATGGAAAGAATTTAAAGTAATTCATGTGAAAGGGGGAATGCACTACGCTGAAGATATTTGGTTAAGCTCCTTACCCGATTATCGATGTTTTTAGCAATATCACAGCCATGCATACATGAAGCGGCTCTACCTGTAAACAAACTATAATGTCAAGATAAATGGAAACACGCAGATAAACAAAGGATGGGCAGATTTCCATAGGCTCACCTGATGCTCCAAATTACTTCGGGCAATATCCTCTGACATCCTAATCAGTGCCTCAAGCTTTCTAACTGTCATCCAGTAAGCCACTCTACCCCAGAACCTTTATCACCTCTTCGTAGAGAAACATATCCACCATCATTTTCTTAGCGTCTGGGGTTAGCTGTATAGCATTCAAACAACTCAGAAACATGGCTGGAATATGATAGAAGCATGCAAAGTATTTCGCTTTTTGGAAACAAAAGAAAAGTAATGCTTTCCAAAAAAAACTAAGGACAACAAACCTTAGGTTTCAGAGTCTTGGCATGTGCAATATAACACTTCAGCTTCTGCAGTAGTAAATAAAGGGTAAAGTTCCTCTTCATGCTTCTGATGAACCCTTACAATGTGATGGGCAATGTGGTAATCAGTTTGATCATCTGGTTCATCGATCATCACATACATTAGATAAAACCTCGAAAGGATAGAAGGAAGAAGGGCCACATTGTACTAAAAGACAAAGGATCAAGTTTGATTATTTCAGAGACAATTGTTTCAAAACAGAACGAACACTAACTGCTGACAGTTCACTTATGTTACATAATAAAAGACCTGATTGGTTGTAGAACATTCTATTTTGAAACCGAAACTGAACATGCGCAAATAGTGCTTGAAAAATGAAATAAAAAAAGTATAGTGAATAGACATGAACGGTTAACACTTTGAGGAATTTTAACCTTTAGAGATTTCGACTTATCATAACATCCTCCAATAGGGCTAGAAGCAGCTAAAATATATGTACAGACATTTAAAGTTGCTTGTATCCTTGCTTTTGTAATGCTTTTTGTCTGTTGTTCCCTTCGTGAATGGAAACCTTGAAACCAATTATAGGAGGTTTTAGAAATCCGAAATAGAAAAAACATATGATTTAGAGGCTACAAGAAGAATGTAAGAAGATTACATGGTCTCTAAAATCCATTTTATCAAATTTGTTGGTACAACAGATGTCATTATCATCCAGCATAAGAACACCAGCCTAAAGCAATGAAGTATCACCCACTTGCAGCCAAGCGCTACCAATATCTTCACCCACTGTATAAAAACCCTAGGACTGACAAATATCTACTAACTACTGCCAAATCTCCAACTTTTACCTGCATCACCACCACCACCACTCATTCTCATAGCAGAGCCAGGGCTTTATCACAAATACCAAGCAAATGAGGCACCACCACCAACTAAACCCAAAAATATGCATCACCAACCACACCATCAACACCTTCTTCCACCATCAACAACAAATACTAGACCACCTACTCTTAAGCAATAACACATACCACACCACAGTCTCTTAACCAACAACACATACCACTTTCACCAGAGAAACCATCAACACTACATGACCACTAAACGGAAATAAAAAATAAACCCATACTTTAAAACTCTACCAATTACAGTAAACAAAGATAAAAATTGCAAAATCTGTACATAATAAAATTAGGTCAAAATAAAGCAATAATAACAACAACAAAAATGTAACAAGATTAGGGTTATACCTTGCAGGATCCATTAGTTCATCACTTGAGAAAGAAATTTCTGATTGGAACCAAACTCACCTTACAAAATCGCTGAACTTTAGAGAAGAAATCGATTCCAAGGTTACGGGTGAGTTATTGAAAGATTAGGTTTGATTTCCCAAAGATGAATTTTTATTTATGAGATTTAGGTTTGGGATAAATGGGTTTTGATTTATGCAAGCATGGGTTTTGATTTCGCAGATCTACTTCTAACGTTAGATGAGAAAGAAAAAACGGGAGAGGAGAAGAACTCGATGTGAGAGAGACAAGAGAGATAAAGAAAATAAGGTAAATGAAAATAGAATAAGTGAGTGGATAATAAGGTTCCAAAAGACATTTAAGCCCTCAACTATATTAACAAAGACAAGCGCGTCCTAGTTTCTTTTTTTCTTTTTAATAATTAGGATTAGTGCAACGTATCGTATGTTTTCAGCAACGGATAAATGAATGCCACGTATATATACGTTGCAAATCTCAAAAACAAAACGTTACAAAAAGCTGGATTTGGTGTAGTGACTTTCCAGACCAGTCAGAAGAATCAACACATACTTGGGATGGTTTCTCCAAATCTTGGCGGATGTTGTAAAGAACTCATCATCTATGTTTGGCTTGGAATTGCCAATGTCTTTCGGTACGGCAGAACTTTTCTCAAATGACATCCTAGCGAAAATTCTCTCACGCTACTTCCACCTTCGAAACAACTACAATGGAACAATACGAAGAGAAATTATTACGGAAAATGCATGGAAATTATTTTATCAGACACATGAGATCCATCCTGGATGCAAGCCAATTTGTTTCAAAGTCATAATACGTATATGCAAAGAAATGGGGACTGACAGACCCTGCATCACCTCCTCATGCCAAGGTCGTACCCTGCAGCGCTAAATTTGCGCCCGGCCAAGGAGGCGCACCCCACCATGGGAACCATACACACGACCACACCTGGAAAAGGAGTAAAACCTAGAAACTAGGTTTTCATGAGAAGGAAATGACAGTTACCATCTCATGCATGCCCACTTTGCACAATAAATTGAGGCGGTCAACATTGCTACGGTATTCACGCCTAAATGCTATTACAGGTTCGTGAAAATCATACTTACGGCTAGGATTCATGCCAAAACAGAAGGACAATATTTTGTACAAGATCATGAAAAGGTACGCCTACAGCTAGGGTTTGCACTAACACAAGAAACCAAGAAAAAACAAGTTAAAGAGAAAGTGCTGGAAGACATACCTGGGATTCGCTCGTCCGCTTTACTGTTACCACACGGCCAGAGTAAAAAAATAAATATATATAATAATAAAGGTGTGAAATAAAAGGAGAGGCCGACCCATTTTATAAGCATGATACTTGGGAGTTTGAATAAGGAAAAGACTTCCTATTTGAGTCAAGTAAGGAAAAGAGGCAACCGTCGATGATCTTCATCTCACCACTTCACGGTCTACACCACAAATAGAATATATGCAAGGCCACCAAACACAGGGATCATGAACTCTTCTTACCTCTCGAAAAAGGTTAGTCGGACCTTCCTGACCATCTTTTCACGACTTGTCATTTCGATTTTTGTCCTTTCCCGTCACCATCTTATGCTTACCTCGCAATAATGCTCATGTTCCGAGCTAAGCAGGGGACTTAATGTTGATGGTGGGTTTTAGCTTAGGGTTAAAATCGTAAAACTGTATAACTGACATGATGTCACTATGACCATTTATTGAATCGATGAGCATGCCTACGTAAGAATTACCAGGGTACCTTTTTTCACGTGTCATGTTCCACAGCAGAACCCTTAACATGACCGAAATAATCTATGCCAAACCCTAATTCTCATGCTACCGTGCCAAGGCATGCCAACCATGCCATCCGCACCACTGTGCCAATGGAAAACCATGCCAGCCACATCTCCGCGCCAAGGCATGCCAACCATTCTAGCCGCACCACTGTGCCAATGGAAAACCATGCCAGCCACATCTCCGCGCCAAGGCATGCCAACCATTCTAGACGCACCACTGTGCCAATGTAAAACCATGCCAGCCACATCTCCGCGCCAAGGAATGACAACCATGCCAGCCACACCACTATGCTAATGGCAAGCCATGCTAGCCATGTCTATCGCGCCTTATGACCGAAGCAAGTCTGGAACGGCCATTTGTTGGTTTAGGCCGGATTTGTACAGATTGATCTCTCGAATCTAAAGTACTCCCCTGCAATACATTGTTTAAGGTTTAAATTTGTTTCTTACCAACACACCCGAAATTACCGAAATCAGCAGAAACCGTTTTCACCCTCAAACACCGTCACAAGCATGTATTCTTCAACTTCGGTAAGACCTCTACCATCATCTAGATCGTACAATTCTTTTAACTTGGTAAGTGCCGAGTCAATAGCCCTATCAATGATCCCAAAGACATCTTTATTCCACACTTTCAACTTCTGCTTCAAAGTGTTTAATTTTTTTGCAAAACATTCACCCGCCGTACCTACAAAATAAAAAGATTCCCACCATTCTTTAAATAAAGGGATTATGTTAGTACCTTCGAGCTAATCTAATTGGAATTGAAAAGGGAAAGCACCAAATCCGAATTAGATGAGCATAACTCAATAGGAAAATGATCCGAAAAAGGTCTTGCGAGGCGCTTGAAGATAATATTTGGAAAATGATCTTCCCAATCCGAAGTGAAAATAAAAAACGGTCAATCTTTATCTTCTTATTAGGCGGCCTACTCCAAGTATACTTCACACCGGAGAGAGGTAATTCCACAAGATCAAGGTCATCGAAGAGTTTCATTAAATTTAAATCTCTACGACAACCTCTTCTCTCCACCATGTATCTTATCTCGTTGAAGTCTCCACCAAAACACAAAGGCAATCCATTCCAATTGCTATGCAAAGTAGCTAGTTCCATATGAAATACTTTTTTCTCGTTCATATTGCAAGGACCATAAACACCAATTAAAACCCAACGAAAGTTATCCTCCAAGCTACGACAAGATATACTAATAGAAAAAATACCTTCAAGAAAATCATCAACTTCAATCATATCGGAATTCCATATCAACAAAATTCCTCCCGATATTCTATAAGAGTTTAAATATATCCACTTACATGGAGTTGTGCCCCAACATTGACGCACAATAACATCCGTACAAGCCTTAAGCTTTGATTCTTGAATCATAAGAATAGTAGGCTTCCATCGTTTCATAATCGCCTTTGACTTGGAGCATTTATCCGGGTCTCCAAGACCATTCACATTCCAAGATATTGTCATGTCCCTTGCCATGATTGTTCTTTGCTTATTATGTTATGGGCTAACCATTTGGGTTCTCTTAGTAATTCGTTAGGTGTAGTTAGTTGTTAGCTGTGTGTGTCGCACGCTAGCCTGACTAATGTGGTTCTTTTATTCTTGTGGCTGTTGTTGAGAGGACATTCAGTGAATTATGAAAATTATGTTCTTCTCTCATCTCTTCTCAACTCCAACTCTTCTATCATCTTAATTCTTCTCTTCTCATCCCATTCTTCATCCTAATTTGAGTTGTTTCTATGTATCAATTGTAGTGTAATCACTAAAAGTGGTATCAGAGCACTCGATTCTTAGTGACCATAACCATGGTGAGTAAGGCTGAGTTTGAAGCTCTTACTAAATAGTTAACCATTGTTATCCAGTCTAATGAGAAATTAGCTAAAGAGGTGTTAGAGATTAAATCAAAACATGATTCTCCTTCTCCAGTACTACTCACATCAATGATAGATCTGTTCAAGGTTGAGTCCAGGAAGTTATTGGAAGAGTTCAAGAGAAAAAAAATCGAACTGGTGGTCCGATCCTCAATAATCCATTGATTCATAACACACAGGAGAGAACTGTTGGTCATCTTCTACCTGGTGAGAACTCTAACTTTTCCCATACACATAAATTTAAGGTTGATTTTCCTAAATTTGATGGGGTGAATCCTAGATCTTGGATCAGAAAGTGTAACAAGTACTTTCAGTTGCACCATATGAATGAAGAACAAATGGTACATATAGCTTCCATGTACTTAGAGGGTAAAGAAGATATATGGTTTCAAGATTATCATGTGGGAAAGGATGTTATTAGGTGGGAGTCATTTTTGAAAGACATTTGTGCTCGTTTCCAAGAATTGGGTCATGATGACATAGTTGGGGAGTTTAACAAATTGAACCAAAGTGGTACTATGTCAGAGTACCAGGAAGTATTTGAGGAACTTAAGGCACTCATGTTGGCTAAGAATAAACACCTTACGGAAGAATACTTCACATCTAGTTTTATCAGTGGGCTGAAAGAGGAGTTAAGAATTGCTTTGCAAATGTTTTCACCAACTTGCTTGGAAAAGGAAATTTACTTAGCCATAATGCAAAAAATGCTTCTTGATAGCTCTAACAAGAAGGCCAAAATTAACATACCACCACCATTGTACATTCCCCGGAGCCATAGAAGTATGGTGCATAACCCTTAATCTACATCTCCTTCACCTAAAGGCACAGTTCATACAAGTCCAATGTTCCCTCCTATAAGAAGACTAACTTATGCTGAAATGAAGGATAGGAAGGATAAAGGATTATGCTACAACTGTGATGAGGAGTTCAAGGCTGGTCACAAGTGTCAGAGACAACAATTATTCATGTTGGTGGCTGAGGAAGAGGAACCAAATCTCTCCCTTAATACAAGAAGTAGCAGAGGATGATGTGGAAATATCAGTCCATGCCCTGTCAGGTAATACATCCACAAGCATCATTAAGATTCATGGTATAACATTAAATAAACATCCCATTACAATTTTGGTGGATAGTGGAAGTACACACAGTTTCTTAGATCCTGAAATTGCAAGAGAAAGTGGGTGTTTAGTAGAACCAACTGCTAAGTTCCATATAGCTGTAGCAGATGGAAACAAGCTGGTGAGCTCTTCCAAGTGTCCTAGATTCCAATGGGAAATACAAGATAATCAGTTGATATGGGGATTCTTCCTTTAGGGGGATGTGATATGGTATTGGGAGTGGATTGGATGAGGGGTCTCAGCCCTATAAAGTTTGACTACAAGGAGTTAACCGTCTCCTTCAACAAACAGGGTAAAAATGTGGTATTGCAAGGCATTACTGAGGAAACCAGCATTTCTCTCATGACTGGCAAGGAGTATGCTAAGTACCAGAGGAAGCACAAGCATGGATTCATGGGCCATTTATTATCTATTACTGGTAAGAGGAACAAACTTTAACCCCCCCCCCCCCCCCCCCCCTTCCCAACTGCTTTTTCAAGAACCCATTAGTAGTCACCGTCTAGAGACATTTTTTTTTTTTTGAATTACCGTCTATAGAATTTTATTAACGACGTTCTTGAGCTTCCAAAACTTGAACATATATGCCTTGAATTAGATAATGAAGTTTTCGATCTTCATGGAATATTATACAACAAAAATATTTCTCTCGACCTACTTTCAATAGATATCTGAAACTTTCTTTTCTTTTCTTTCCTTCGTAAGTAACAAATTTGGTAGAGCCCGTAGTATTTGTGAAGAAGATAGCTTTGGTATTGGTATTTGGTATTGTCCTTAGTTTTACCTGTTTTTGTTGGTTGGTAGTCATCGTCGGTAAGAAGCGAATAATTTATACAATCCACATTTAGTCAATATTTTCGTCCTCCTAGTTGTTTATCATGAAATCCAGAGTATTATTGAGGAACTGCGAGAATTCTGTCATCACCGCCTCTTTGGCAATATCCTTCGAAATTGTGGATTGCTGGAGTGAGGCTACCGTATGCTGGTTGAGACACAACATGCTGGAATTCAAAAGGTAATCAGGAAGATAAGAAAAGTTGGGTTACCACTTACCCGCATATTTCTAGACCTCACTATCAGGAGCTACGAAGATGCCGAGCTGGTGATGTCTTCAACTTTAAAATGGAATAGAAACCTTTGCTGTAAAAAGGACTTGACGGAAATTTCAAACAAATGGATGGATGAAGGTCGTCGGGTAAAGAAAGCTAAAGTGCAGGGCGCGTAGAAAGGGTTTAGTTCTCACTGGGACTCTTTCTTTGTTTTTTAGTTCTCTTTGGGTTTTCTTTTTTCTTCTTTTGTGTAGAAAGGGTTTGTCGGTTTAGGATCTTCTGGTCATGTTTGGGTTGTAAGCTCTTCCGAGCCTTTCTTGCTTACCCCTGGTAGGCTTTCTTCTATAAATTTTTTACTTTTGCTGATCAAAAAAAAAAAAAAAAGCTAAAGTGCAGGGCGCGTCTACCTTGGAATGAGCATTTTAACATCTGATGCACATTTACTGCAAGAAGGTCACCAACAATATTTTTGGCACACGGAAGGCAGGAAAGATAGCTCCAACCATTTTCTAATAGTACCTTGGTAGCGGTTGCATTAAAATGCCAACTACATTAGCGGCATGCATGTTCAATGTTAAACGTTAACAGGAAAATCCGAAAAGAGCCTTGGTTTTCCATGCCAACTTCAATCAACATAAAGGTCCTAAACTAACACCACTTTTTCTTGTAGCCAGCTTCGTCATCGTAGCTTCTGTATGCCCTGTACCACATCCAAAAATTTCTGGAAAAATGAATGTACAATTGGATAAAGTCAAAGATAAGATATGATTTGGGACTATGAAAATAAGAGAGAACAACAACATGTATTTTAACTTTTTAAGAACATATCTACAATATTACTGAAGATAAATTAGTGAAAAAGGAATAGGTACGTACATGTGATGATTCTCCAGGCCCAAGCTCCCTTAAAGCATCCGAGAGATTAGATAAGACATCAGGTGTGCGGCATAATGTACAATTACAACAAAATAATGTCCTTCATCGATCAACTCACACCTTCTTGGAACACCATGTTCCATCTATCATTTATATCTGCAAACAATATATCTGATAAATAAGTGAACCATTGTGTGTTTGATCTGATCAAACATCAACAAAAACATCCACACATCTTTACTAATGGCTCAACGCACCACCATTTCACCATCGCATCTCAGCAGGGACATCTTGTAAAACCCTATTTAAAGAATATCCTACAATGACTACAATAATAAATTATTTAAAGAATATCCTCAAAGAAGAAAACCAAAGTATAGAAATTATTTATGCAGTTTTCCTGATGCCTAAGAGTATTGTCTTTGTTAACATAAGACAGATGGTTCTTGAAATTTCAAAAGTTAACGAATGGGATTAACCGTAAGAAGTAACAAAATAATACCACCATTGAATAGTTAACAGCATAATCATCACCAAGAACATCATAATTCGAATATGCATATGTATTTTTTTTCTCGACGTCGAGCTTGCACAATTAGCCTAGGACTTGTACCGAACGCTTTGTGGGAGGCATCACTTCCCTCCAAAGATATAAATATTGGAGATATTAGTGTTCTTCCATGATTACTTTTTTTCTTGCCTAACCAACCTTAAGACCTTCATATTAGCAAAAAATTGCTTGCAAGGGATTCTTTCTAGCTTCCATTGTAAGACAACTCATACACAGTAAATGGTTTCAAAGTTTCTAAATAATAAAGTGATCGAAAAATACCTGGTTGATGCAAGGCACCCACGACTCTGCTCCTGTGATTATATTTTATCCATCATATCAGTAACCCTAAGGATTCACCATAGTTTCTAACCACATGATGTTTCAAAGAATTCACCACTCTACAACAACAACAAAAAACAGTGTAAGAGAAAATTCCCTTTAAACCCTATAAAAAGCACTGTAATCTCTCTTAATTAGGGATACATACATTTGTTTCTGGTCATCATTGCTATAGGACAGTTCAAAGTAATGCTTTATAGCTGAACACAACTATCATCTCTGCATCTCAAATTTTTTACTCCTGCAAACCAAATAACGAAATTGAAATCCCATAATTCTCACTGATACAATTCAATAAACATTTTTAATGTATTTTCTTTTACCTTGAAGCTATCTTAGAAAAGTGAAGATTGCAGGGTAAGTGCCAACCTGGGTTTCCTTTTTCATGGCTTAAAGCAAAACTCAATTTGTATTTATTTTTCGTATAATAAAAATAAGAACAAACAATTGAATCCACCCAAAAAAAAAAAAATTTATAAAAAAAAGCATCATCAAAGAAACTCCAAAAAAACGTAATTGAAATTGCACAGAAGGAAATTGGAAAAACTTACATGTTGAACCAGCGGAACAAATGTATTTCGAATGGGATGTTTCACTATATATATATGGAGAAGCCAAAATTAAGATGAGCATGAGTAACGTTGAAAAACATTCAATAAGAGGAAGATGGTGAGAGCGCTATATCGTCGGTGCTTGATTAAAGAGCAAAGATTACGACAACTCGCCTTTAAGTCAGAGAATGAATATATCTATCGTGGGACAGAGTGACGGGAAGTCATTGGATTAACCAATCGAGTACGTTATTCTAGGATGGTAGGGCAGATCTCAGCCAGTAGTTAGAATTTTCTATGTATCCTGGCCGTTGGGTGAAACAACAAACCCTCATGTTATATAAGCATTGATTATTATTTTTCATGTTTTCCTCATCTCATGGAAACTCTTTGATTTCAACAAAACTCTTTGATTTCAACAAAAACTCTTTGGTTTTAACAAATTCCTTGGTTTTATCATATTTCCCTAAAATCATGAAAAAATTATAAAAATTGGAAAAACGTGTGGGATTGGGCTCTTTGGCCGGCCGACCATGTCTTGGCCACGGCTGGTCCCACACTCCATGATTACTTTACTTTTTTATTATTTTTTTCCTTCATCTCATGAAGTTTTGACGGTTTCATCAAAAACCCCTGATTTCTTCATATTTTCTCAAATGATTGCTCAAATGCACATCTGAAAATATCAAAATTCTCAGAACTCAGATACGAACACTTTGGTGACATGAGCATGTTACCTTGATCGTCCAAGGTTGGCTCTTTGGATCCCAAGGAGCCGGTCCCGCGTATTTACACAATTTGACCTAATTTGCGCAATTGCACATATTAGGTCCAAAACTCTTCCAAATAATTTTGGACAATTGCATGTATTTACACAATTTGACCTAATTTAAAAAGACCAAACATGGGCTTGGACCCGTTTGCGAACTTCAACCCACAAAGAACTAAAGGAGCCTTTGTTTAGACAATTGCATATCAAGAATTATGCATTCCACAACAAGAAGGATGCACTAGAATGCTTAAATTGAAACCTGTACACGATTCAACCATTTCTTGCCCCATTTCAAGATATATACATATGGGATAGTGCCAGTCTTGTTACCAAGAGGCATAATGTGTAGAGAAATTCTCATGCAGCATTTTTGGTTGATCAGAGTAAACAGCCCCCGTATCATAATGAAAATAATCAGGGGAGTCTAAGCTTCCATTATTTTGCTTGATATGCCTCAAAGGAGGACTCTTCCATTTTCCAGGTTGTACAATATTATTTAAAGGTTTAATATGTACATATCCCTTTTTGGAGTGATTCTTAGACTTAACAAAATTAAGTTTCTCTAAGGATATGAAAACGTCTTCGAACGCTTTGTAAAGATCTTTATCATCTGATCCATTATGATAGTACTCCTCATAGAGATCAGTTGTTGTTCTCGTGAGATTCCACATCATTGAGCGCCATGAACGTTTATTTAATCTCCCATCCTTTTTATTTTTTTCTTTAGATTGAAACATATCATCTATAACTTCCTTCTCAGATAAAATGACATTATTATGTGAGATCAGAGGTGTTGATGGTGGATTTTAGTTCAGGGCTAAAGTTGTAAAACCAATATTTTGTACGAGCCGTCCTACAGAGGATAAGGCCATTTGATAAGCGATGAATACTTCTCCGCTTTATTAATTCACCTAGAATGGAGCATGTAACAACAATCCCCAAATACTCTGTGAATTTTAGCATTACCAATTAATGCATAAAACGCCTTGCATTTCATGTGCAGTTATTAATAGATTTCTTATTGTTGGTGCGGCATGATGACTAATTGTTACTCGCATTAGAATAGCATGAATATCCAAGTACCAACAGTGAGGCATGCACGAAATGCCCGTACAGGCTGCAACTCTCGGTGTGTTATACTAGCCCGATTGAGCATACATCTCTCGGTGTGTTATACTAGCCCGATTGAGCATAAATCTCTCTGTGTGCTATACTAGCCCGATTGAGCATCCGTACTGTCCATAGCAGTCTCAGAAATAATCATGACCACGCAAGTTGTCCGCATTATTTAACCAGACTAGACGAACCCTAGCAGGAGCAGGTTATCACCACAATGACCACCAGCGGGCCCGTTTATTCCCTGATCGGTCGAACATATATCACATCTCCCAAAAGCCACCAAACGCCATCCTAAAGAAGAATGGCCGTGAAGCATCTTGAAAGAAACGTGAACGAGCAAAGACTGCTAGCAGCGGTCTTAAAATCAGCCATGGCCGTCCAACTTCGCCGGCACTATCGGACGGCGTTGATCATCCTATGGCCGGTCGGACAAGCTTGTCTTGCACACCGGCGAGCCCCCTTCATACTTACCTGACTGACCTTCTCACGAGCAAAGCCTTAGAGCAAAAATGTTTACTCAAAACAATGTTGGCGTGATGCTTTAAAGGGTTATGTGTCGCAGTTTGATCCCAACCGTCCAACTTCACCGGCATGTTTGGATGGTTTAGATCAAACCTATGGCCATAGAACAGGTACCAACATGTTCACCGCCTTCCCAATGTTGGCCATACACGATCGGCCTCCCCAAGGGAAAAGCATAACATTCAAAACCGATCGGGTGAAGTTGCATAGGCGTGAACTATACGAAACCCTAATTAGGGTTTTTGCGACATGTTACATGTGTCGCAAATCGATCACGAACGTCCATATTCGCAAGCTTAGATGGAGGGTGTAGATGTAGACTTAAAAGGTCCCGAGCACGTCAACATGATCACCATGGGCCCATCTACAAGTATGACTGATCGACCAAGGCCAACCATGAACGAATGCCTTAAAACGCGCGCCTAAAGTTGGCATGTCGCGCGGTTTCCAATTGCTTTGAGGCATTGGATTTCTATCGCAAATCGATCTCGACCACTCGACTTCGCAGGACGAGTTGAGTGGTCCATATCACACTTTCACGAGACAATGGGGTATGGGCGCCTGCACCATCATGTTGTCTACACGCATGCATGGTCGGCCCTGCCAAAACCATGTCCCAAGCTTGAATTCGACCAAGCTGAAGAGTGATGCTTGCGCACCTCTTCATAAACCCTAATTCCTCTAAAGTCGCAGATGAGCATCTCAAAGATCATCTCTTCCGTTCAACTTTACCTGCTTGGTTATACAACCCTAGTCAGGAGTTAATTGGTCAATGAGGCGTCATGATGATCACCATCCACCACTCTACCACACCATGTGTCGGCCAAGGGAGGACTTGTTAGCGCATCCTCCAAACCCTCACGTGAAGTAGGCATGGCATGATGCTCAACATCGATGCTTTATACATGCCGAATACATTCTATGCAGCACCTGCATAAAATACACACGATACTTCACAAGTATCGACTTCCTAAATAACTTAGTTATTTAACCAACCTTTACATGCTACCTTATGTGGGTCCCACGATCCACACACACGATACATCAATCATGTAACAAACTGGGGATACATACTGGGTTATTGGTCTGGAGGTTTACATCGTGCAGTGTGCAACGCGCCATCACAAGAACGTGTCAGGATGACATGGACGGTTAGTGATGATGAGAGAAGTGGGCAAGACTGATCGTGTGACGCTAACACACGACTCCACTACTCCATCACTCCACTTCCTCTACTTCCCACGAGAGACGTGAATAAGGATCAAATGACTTGTATAAATAGGTTCTCCTCCCTATTTCCATAACACAGAGACAAGACAGAAACCAAGTGTTAATACGAAACGTATTCAAACACCCATAGCCTGCTTGCATTAATCGTAAGCCTGCTCACCCTTTTATTACAAGTCAAAAACAAGCCTACACCTTCACAATCTCAACACCTTCTACGCTTCCCTCCCTAAGATCAACCCCATTTCCTTCACTTTGTGACCGAAATGAGTCTGGAACGTCCATTTCTTGGTTTAGGCCAGAATTGTACAGATTGATCTCTCGAATCAAAAGCACTCCCGTGTAGTGCATTTGTTTAGGGTTTATATTCACTTCTCATCCACACACCCCCAAATTACCAAAACTAGCAGAAGTAGTTTTTACTCATAAACAATTGGCGACCACAGTGGGAGATTAATCTCTCGGTTGTAAAGTCATTTCATCAATACCCAATCTAATTGGTTGATCTCAATATGGTTGGTCTTAGGACTCACCAAACAGTTTCAAATTCTGGTCGAAGTTCCTCCAACGAAGATGCTCCTCCTCCCAATGGCGTGTTTGATGGTGTAACCGGAAGAATCCCAACATTGATCGAGTTAGCACGGGTGCTGAAGATTCACACGAAGAACATGGACCTGATCAAAGAAATGATAAACGGCATATTCGATCTCCTCATCAAGATGACATCAGAAATGAGCGGCTCCCATGTTGCAAAGATTCCTCCACTGGGGACTGATCCTTACAACGATCCTCTTCAAGTCAATAGTTTTACTATGAATCAAAGGCCCGTGGACCAGGAAGCGGCTTCTCTAGTGGAAAGGTTGTGCAAACTTTTACACCTCTCGAAGAATCAGCGGGCGGAGACCTTCGCTGCAATCAATCAAATAGCCTTGGACGTATAGTTAATTCCTTCGCGTCCACAAGCCTCCATAGCACCGGAGATGTCTTTGAATAACGTTACATTTACAGAAGAATACATTATAGCAGAAGAAGGTCACAATCGGTCCCTACACGTTATTGCACGCATCAAGGATTCGGAGTTCAAGAGGGTTCTCATCGACACATGAGCGTCTTCTAATGTGATTACCCTCCAGACACTCAGGACAACCAAGGTTTGCCCGAACAAGATCGTACGACAGCCTACCACGATGACAGACTTTGAAGGAAACCAAACCAACACGTATGGGTATGTCAATCTGGATTTATCTGTAGGGCACTTCCAGTCAAAGGTGAAATTTGAAGTCATAGAAAAGGATCTCGACTACCATATGATACTTGGGAGACCGTGGCTTCATGACAATAGGATTGTACCTTCGATGTATCATCAGTGCCCGAAGACTATACTGAATAAAGAAGTCGTTTGTATTCCTACATCGCTGTCTCCTTACGCACCGATATGTGGAGTGGAGTTATTTGAACCAAGAGAAGCTCCGCGAGAAGAACCAGACAAAGTTCATTGCATCCCACTCCCCACGTGGGCGTCAATCAAGGAGGAGGACCGAGTTGCATATCCTCACGATGCATCTTTGCTGACAAGGCGTTCTTCTTCATCCGGTGAAGCAACGACCCACGTTCACACTAAGAGGGAGACTGATGCCCAGTCTCCCCGCCTAGTTGAATGCTACAAGAACGACGAGCCACAAGAAGAGGTGTTGTATGCTCCACGAAATCTGCAAGATGGCACCAACTCCAAGATTGAAGAGCTCGACGATGATGAATATCCTAGGCCTATCTCCATAAGCTCGACCTTATATAGGCATTTATACAATCTACAATCCAAGCCAGTCAAACAATTTCTGAGGAAATTCAGGCACGAGATCTGGTGTTGCACGGATTCCAGAGACTTGAACGAATGCTACCCCAAAGACGATTTTCCTCTACCTAACATCGACATGTTAGTAGATGCCACCAGCGGACACGGCATGTTATCCTTCATGGATGGATATATCGTCTACAGTCAGATAATGATGTATGATAATGACGCGAGTAAGTCAGCTTTTCGAACTCCTCTCAAAAAAATTATTATATTGTAATGCCATTTGGTTTAAAAAATACCGGTGCAACGTATCAATGCGCTACGATGGAAATCTTCCACGACATGATGCATAAGCAAGTTGAAGACTATGTAGATGATATAGTACTCAAAACAAAAGATTGGGCGTCCCATACAGGAGTCTTATGACAAGTGTTCGAATGCCGTGAATACAAGTTGAAGATGAATCGTTTGAAATGCGCTTTTGGCGTCCCTTCAGGAAAATTTCTGGGATTCCAGGTGACTGCTGAGGGGATCAAAGTGGACCCATCCAAGACCCAATCTATCCTTACGACGCCGCCTCCAAAAACTGTAAAGAAACTCCAGATCTTCATGGGCAAGAAAGGAGCAAGTTTTGTCTGGAACGCACTACAGCAGGAAGCGTTTCGTAAGATTCAACGAATATTGTCATCTCCAAATCATCATAAAGGGTTTGCCTATTATGTCAGTTCAGAAGAAGAGCAATCCTGGGACATCTTTAGATCAACTGGAGCCAACACCTCAAGGGAGCATCCTCAAGAAGATAGGCATCGTCATGTCGAGAAAGAATCCGCATCTTGGGTGAATCACTCTGTCAGACTTAAGAGGAATGCTTCAGCGAAACAGTGAACATCCAAATGATTATGTCAAGAGGTCCCAAATTCATGCACTAAAGGGTCACAATCCAAATGTGACTGAACAACAAGTAGAGTAATTGCGCATTAATAGGATGGTACATGTCAATCGTGCTTTGTCGAAGATCATGTGCTTTCAGACACCCTCTGAACTCCGTGAAGCTGCTAAACGCTCAGGTTGCAACAACACCTGCCCTGCTAGAAAGAACAAGCCTGCCCATCATAAAGAGCCTCATGATGTTCTTGGAAACATACACCTCACCAACATGCAGTGCAAGCTTCAGCCTTTTGTAAACAGTTTCGCTGAAACAACAAGAGGAAGCCAACCGAGATACAACATCCTGCACGTCCAAAATCACAAACTCCGGACTCCAGTACCATATGCACGACTTCCACAATGGTGAAACAATGTCCAAGATATTCCATATCTGGATTGACGGTAGCTACGTCAATGAGATACGCTTTCAGAATCTATCTCACATAGAAGAAGTAGTTGCGTTTCCAAAGGAGTATGACTGGGGACTGCTTACCACTTCCCATCTCAAAGATGGTGAATTTAGAGAGATGCAGGCACGCTATCATTATGATTCCAAGATGGCCAAAGATGAGGATATACTCTAGAGAAGATGTAAAGACGGCCTCGTGAACCTCATGTGGAAACATCTATCAAGTCGAGAGCCCTGGATACTCGCGGGCAGGGGACTGTCTCCCTCTTCTCTATTCCATGAAGAAACATCAAGAAATCTATCGGTTCCAGCGTATCCCTCTAATAACGAGACGATCTCTACCGTTGTATGAAGAGTTCCAAGTTCGTGGAAGTTCCTATCATGACTCTTCCTGACAGTCTCTTCTAATCACAACGGCAGCTAAGAACCGTTGGTCATTTGTTGATACAAGTGCCCGAGATTTACGATATCAACAACCACTACGGACAGAGGTAATACAAACTTCTGCATATTTTATTTTCCCAAGGAGAAGTAATAGAGTCACGGAGAAGAGATGGCGATATCTTTATTATGGTAAACTCACCGACCATACAAGATAGAATCATATAAATCACGCTTGGGGACTGAGGATCAACATGAAATTCCTTCGCCGTCAATCGAGGACTTCTTAAACACAAGAGAGATGGTCAATCAAGAAGCATGCAATTTGCAAGGGGAAACCAAACTGAAGAAGAGGCCGCTTCAACGCTCCTTCCAGCAGAAGACGCTTCAAATGCTCCCTCCAAGACGCTTCAATGTTCTCTCAAGAAGAAGGCGTTTCAGCTCTCTCTCTCCAGAAGAAGAAGAAAGTTGCTTCAACACTTCAACGCTCCCTCCAGCAGAAGCTGCTTCAACACTCTCCGGGACCTGTTCGCTCCAGAAGCTGCTTCAACACTCTTCGAGACATGTTCGATCCAGAAGCTGCTTCAACACTCTACGGGACCTGCTCACTCCAGAAGATGCTTCAACGCTCTCTGCATGACCCACATCCATATTTGAGCATACAAGGTTCATTTTTGAGCAAAGCAAGCACGCGGTGGGTCCCACATTTGAGCGAAGAAGGTGGCAAGGTCAAGGCAGCAAGGACGGTGTTTGGTCAAGATAGCAGGGTCGGTGGTTTAAGGATGACGCTAGATCAAGCACATCAACTGTACGGGCAAAGCAGGCACATGAGAGGGCTGATGTGTGAAACATGTACACGGTGGACCCGTGTTTGATCGAAGCATGAACAACTGCTCATGTTCGAAGCAAGCATGCTCACATCAGGTCTCACGCTCTACCGAAGCAGGCATACCAAGGTCGATCGAAGAAGGCATACCAAGGTCAATCGAAGCAGGCAAGACCGACATTCGAGCGGAACAAGCAAGAAGAAGTCTCTCGAGCGAAGCAGACATATCAAGGTCGATTGAAGCAGGAAAGACCGATATCATGCTAGGGGAACGCTTGCCTGGACGACTCTTGAACGTGACATGCTCCAAGGACAGGACGACCCATCTCTCCTAGTAATATCTAAACTTTGTCTCAAAGGTTTTATCTTTATTTGTCACCATCTAATGACTACCCCACAATAGTGTAACCATTATGCGCTAGGCAGGAGACTTAATGTTGATGGTGGATTTTAGTTCAGGGCTAAAGTTGTAAAACCAACATTTTGTACGAGCCGTCCTTCAGAGGATAAGGCCATTTGATAAGCGATGAATACTTCTCCTCTTTATTAATTCACCTATAATGGAGCATGTAGCAACAATCCCCAAATATTCTGTGAATTTTAGCATTACCAATTAAATCATAAAACGCGTTGCATTTCCTGTGTTGTTCTTAACAGAACTCTTATTGTTGGTGCGGCATGATGACTGATTGTTACTCGCAGCAGAGTAGTATGAATATCCAAGTATCAACAGTGAGGCATGCACGAAATAACCGTACAGGATGCAACTCTCGGTGTGTTATACTAGCCCGATTGAGCATACATCTCTCGGTGTTTTATACTAGTCCGATTGAGCATATATCTCTCGGTGTCCTATACTAGACCGATTGAGAATCCAGACTGTCCATAGCAGTCTCACAAACAATCAAGACCACGCAAGTTGGCCGCATGATTTAACCATTCTAGAGGAACCCTAGAATGAGCAGGCTATCACCATAGTGACCACCAGAGGGCCCATTTATGCCTTGATCGGTCGAACATATATCACATATCCCAAAATCCACCAAATGCCAGCCTAAAGAAGGATGGTCGTTAAGCATCTTGAAAGGAACGTGAACGAGCAAAGATTGCTAGCAGCGGTCTTAAAATCATCCATTGCCATCCAACTTCTCCGGATCGATCATACGGCGTGGATCATCCTATGGCCGGTCGGAAAAGCTTGTCTTGCACACCGGCGAGCCCCCTTCATACTTACCTGACCGACCTTCTCACGAGCAAAGCCTTAGAGCAACAAACATTTACTCAAAACAAGGCTGCCGTGATGCTTTAAAGGGTTATGTGTCGCAGTTTGATCACAACCTTCCAACTTCACCGGCATGTTTGGATGGCTTAGATCAAACCTATGGCCATGAAACAGGTAACAACATGTTCACCGCCTGACCAATATGGTCCCTACACGATCCTCCCCCCCCCAAGGGAGAATCATAACATGCAAAACCGATTGGGTGAAGTTGCATAGGCGTGAACTATACGAAACCCTAATTAGGGATTTTGCGACATGTTACATGTGTCGCAAATCGATCACGAATGTCCATCTTCGAAAACTTAGATGGAGGGTGTAGATGTAGACTTAAAAGGTCCAGAGCATGTCAGCATGATCACCATGGGCCCATATACATGCATGACTGAACGACCAAGGCCAACCATGGCCGAACGCCTTAAAACGCGCGCCTAAAGTAGGTATGTCGCGCGGTTTCCTATTCCTTTGCGGCATTGTATTTCTATCGCAAATAGATCTCGACCGCTCTACTTCGCCGGACGAGTTAAGTGGTCCATATCACACTTTCACTAGACAATGGGGTATGGGCGCCTGTACCATCATGTCGTCTACACGCATGCACGGTCGGCCCTGCCAAAACCATGTCCCAAGCTTGAATTCGACCAAGCTGAAGAGTGATGTTTGCGTAACTCTTCATAAACCCTAATTCCACTAACGGTCGCAAATGAGCTTCTCAAAGATCATCTCGTCCGTTCAACTTTACCTGCTTGGTTATACAACCCTAGTCAGGAGTTAATTGGTCAATGAGACGTCATGATGATCACCATCCGCCACTCTACCACACCATGTGGTCGTCCAAGGGAGGACTTGCTAGCACAGCCTCCAAACCCTCACGTGAAGTAGGCAGGGCATGATGCTCAACATCGATGCATTATACATGCCGAATACATTCGATGCAGCACCTGCATAAAATACACACGATACTTTACAAGTATCTACTTCCTAAATAACTTAGTTATTTAACCAAGCATTACATGCTACCTTATGTGGGTCCCATGATCCACACACTCGAGACATCAATCATGTCACAAAATGGGGGATACATACTGGGGTATTGGTCTGGTGGTTTATAGCGTGCAGCGTGCAATGCGCCATCACAAGAACGTGTCAGGAAGACATGGATGGTTAGTTATGATGGGAGAAGTGGGCAAGACTGATCGTGTGACGCTAACAAACAAATCCACTACTCCGTCACTCCACTTCCCCCACTTCCCATGAGAGACGTCAATAAGGCTCAAATGACTTGTATAAATAGGTTCTCCTCCCTACTTCCATAACACAGAGACAAGACATAAACCAACTGTTAATACGAAACGTATTCAAAGACCCAGAGCCTGCTTGTATTAATCGTAAGCCTGCTCACCCTTCTGTTACAAGTTAAAAACAAGCCTACACATTCACAATCTCAACACCTTCTTCGCTTCCCTCCCTAAGATAAACCCTATCTCCTTCACTTTGTGACCGAAACAAGTCTGGAACGGCCATTTCTAGGTTTATGCCAGAATTATACAGATTGATCTCTCGAATCAAAAGCACTCCTGTGCAGTGCATTTATTTAGGGTTTAGATTCACTTCTCATCCACACACCCCCAAATTACTAAAACTAGCAGAAGAAGTTATTACCCATAAATAATTAGCGACCATAGTGGGAGATTAATCTCTCGGTTGTAAAGCCATTTCATCAATACCCAATCTCATTGGTTGATCTCAATATGGTTGGTCTTAGGACTCACCAAACAGTTTCAAATTCTGGTCGAAGTTCCTCCAACGAAGATGTTCCTCCTCCCAATGGCGTGTCTGATGGTGTAGCCGAAATAATCCAAGATTGATCGAGTTAGCACGGGTGCATAAGATTCATACGAAGAACATGGACCTGATCAAAGAAACGATAAATGGCATACTCGAACTCCTCATCAAGATGACATCAGAAATGAGCGGCTCCCATGTCACAGATATTTATACACTAGGGACTGATCCTTACAACAATCCTCCTCAAGTTAACAGTTTTACTATGAATCATAGGTCGGTGGACCAGGAAGCGGCTTCTCTAGTGGAAAGGTTGTGCGAACTTTTACACCTCTCGAAGAATCAGTGGACGAAGACATTTTCTGCAATCAATCAGATAGCCTTGGACGTACAGTTAATTCCTTCACATCCACAAGCCTCCATAGCACCGGAGATGTCTTTGAATAACGTTCCATTTACAGAAGAAGACATTATGGTAGAAGAAGGTCACAATCGGGCCCTACACGTTACTGCACGCATCAAGGATTCAGAGTTCAAGAGGGCCCTCATCGACAAAGGAGCGTCTTCGAATGTGATTACCCTCAAGACAGTAAGGACAACCAAGGTTCGCCCGAACAAGATCGTACGCCAACCTACCACGATAACATACTTTGGAGGAAATCAAACCAACACGTACGAGTATGTCAATATGAATTTATCTGTAGGGCCGCGTCCAGTCAAAGGTGAAATTTGAAGTCATAGAAAAAGATCTCGACTACCATATGATACTGGGGAGACCATGGCTTCATGACCATAGGATTGTCCCTTCGATGTATCATCAGTGCCCGAAGACTATGATGAATGAAGAAGTCATTTGTATTCCTGCATCGCTGTCTCCTTACGCACCGATATGTGGAGCGGAGTTATTTGAACCAAGAGAAGCTCCGCGGGAATAACCTGACAAAGTTCATTGCATCCCACTCCCCATGTGGCCGTCAATCAAGGAGGAGGACCGGGTTGCATATTCTCACGATGCATCTTTGCTGATAAGGCATTCTTCTTCATCCGGTGAAGCAGCGACCCACGTTAATTATAAGAGGGAGACTGATGCCCAGTTTCCCCGCCCAGTTGAATGCTACAAGAATGACGAGCCACAAGAAGAGGTGATGGATGCTCCAAGACATCTGCAAGACGGCACCAACTCCACGATTGAAGAGATCGACGATGAGGAATATCCTAGGCCTATCTCCATCAGCTCGACCTTATGTAGGAATTCATACAATCTCCAATCCAAGCCAGTCAAATAATCTCTGAGGAAATTCAGGCACGAGATCAGGTATTGCACGGATTTCAGAGACTTGAACGAATGCTACCCCAAAGACGATTTTCCTCTACCTAACATCGACATGTTAGTAGATTCCACCAGCGGACACGGCATGTTCTCCTTCATGGATGGAGATAGCGGCTACAGTCAGATAATGATGTATTAGAATGACGCGAGAAAGACAGATTTTCGAACTCCTCTCAAAAAAATTATTATACTATAATGCCATTTGGTTTAAAAAATGCCGGTGCAACATATCAACGCGCTACGATGGCAATTTTCCACGGCATGATGCATCAGCAAATTGAAGACTACGTGGATGATATAGTGATCAAAAGCTCGGGCGGCCCATACAGGAGTCTTACGACAAGTGTTCGGGTGCCGTGAATACAAGTTGAAGATGAATCGTTTGAAATGCGCTTTCGGCATCTTTTCAGGTAAATTTATGGGATTCCAGGTGACTGCTGAGGGGATCAAAGTGGACCAATCGAGGAAGAATCCGCATCTTGGGTGAATCACTCTATCATATTTAAGAGGAATGCTTCAGCAAAATTGTGAACATCCAACTTATTATGTCAAGAGGTCCCAAATTCAGGTACTGAAGGGTTACAATCCAAATGTGACTGAACAATAAGTGGAGTAATTGTGCATAAATAGGATGGTACCTGTCAATCGAGCTTTGTCGAAGATTATGTGCTTTCAGACACCCTCTGAACTCCGTGAAGCTACTAAACGCTCAGGTTGCAACAACACCTGCCCTGCTAGAAAGAACAAGCCTTCCCATCATAAAGAGCCTCATGATGTTCTTGGAAACATACATCTCACCAACATGCAGTGTAAGCTTCAGCCTTTTGTAAGCAGTTTCGCTGAAACAGCAAGAGGAATACCACCGAGATACAATATCCTGCACGTCCAAAATCACCAACTCCGGACTCCAGTACCATATGCACGACTGCCACAATGGTGAAACAACGTCCAAGATATTCCATATCTGGATTGACGGTAGCTACGCCAATGAGATACGCTTTCAGAATCTGTCTCACGTAGAAGAAGTAGTTGCGTTTCCAAAGGAGTATGACTGGGGACTACTTACCACTGCCCATCTCAAAGATGGTGAATTTAGAGAGATGCAAGCACGCTATCATTATGATTCCAAGATAGTCAAAGATGAGGATATACTCTAGAGAGCAGATGTAAAGACGGCCTCGTGAACCTCGCGTGGAAACATATATCAAGTCGAGAGACCTGGATATTCGCAGGCAGGGGACTGTCTCCCTCTTATCTATTCCATGAAGAAACATCAATAAATCTATCGGTTCCAGCATATCCCTCTAATAATGAGACAATCTCTACCGTTGTAAGAAGAGTGCCAAGTTCGTGCAAGTTGCTATCACACATCTTCCTGACAATCTCTTCTAATCACTGCTGTAGCTAAGAACCGTTGGTCATTTGTTGATACCAGTACCCGAGCTTCACGATATCAACAACCACTACAGACAGAGGTAATCCGAACTTCTGCATATTTTATTTTCCCATGGAGAAGAAATAGAGTCACGGAGAAGAGATGGCGATATCTTTATTATGGTAAACTCACCGACCATACAAGATAGAACCATATGAATCACGCTTGGGGACTGAGGCTCAGCATGAAATTCCTTCGCCGTCAATCAAGGACTTCTTCAACACAAGAGAGATGGCCAATCTAGAAGCATGTAATTTGCAAGGGGAAACCAAACTGAAGAAGAGGTCGCTTCAAACGCTCCCTCCGAGCCGCTTCAATGTTCTTTCCAGAAGAAGGCATTTCATCTCTCTCCAGAAGAAGGCGTTTCAGCTCTCTCTACATAAGAAGAAGAAAGTCACTTCAACACTTCAACGCTCCCTCCAGCAGAAGCTGCTTCAACACTCTCCGAGACCTGTTCGCTCCAGAGGCTGCTTCAACACTCTTCGGGACATGTCCACTCCAGAAGTTGCTTCAACACTCTTCGGTACCAGCTCGCTCGAGAAGCTGCTTCAACGCTCTCTGCAGGACCCATATCCATATTTGAGCACACAAGGTTTTGAGCAAAGCAAGCACACAGTGGGTCCCACGTTTGAGGGAAGAAGGTGGCAAGGTCAAGGCACCAAGGCTGGTGTTTGGTCAAGATAGCAGGGTCGGTGTTATAAGGATGACGCTCGAGCAAGCACATCATCCGTATGGCAAAGCAGGCACATGACATGGCCGATGTATGAAACATGTACACGGTGGACCCGTGTTTGATCGAAGCATGCACAACTGCTCATGTTCGAAGCAAGCATGCTCACATAAGGTCTCACGCTCTACCTAAGCAGGCATAGCAAGGTCGATCAAAGCAGGCAAGACCGACATTCGAGCGGAACAAGCACGAAGCAGTCTCTCGAGCGAAGCAGGCATATCAAGGTCGATCGAAGCAATCAAGACCAATATCATGCTAGGAGGACGCTTGCCTTGACGACTCTTGAATGTGACATGATCCAAGGACAGGACGACCCGTCTCTCCTGTTAATATCTAAACTTTGTCTCAAAGGCTTTATCTTTATTTGTCACCATCTAATGCCTACCCTACAATAGTGTAACCATTATGCGCTAGGCATGGGACTTAATGTTGATGGTGGATTTTAGTTCAGGGCTAAAGTTGTAAAACCAATATTTTGTACGAGCCGTCCTGCAGAGGATAAGATCATTTGATTAGCGATGAATACTTCTCCGCTTTATTAATTCACCTAGAATGGAGCATGTAGCAACAATCCCTAAATATTCTGTGAATTTTAGCATTACCAATTAATGCATAAAACTCCTTGCATTTCCTGTGCTGTTCTTAACATAACTCTTATTATTGGTGCGGAATGATGACTGATTGTTACTCGCAGCAGAGTAACATGAATATCCAAGTACCAACAGTGAGGCATGCACGAAATGCCCGTACATGCTGCAACTCTCAGTGTGTTATACTATCCTGATTGAGCATACATCTCTCGGTGTATTATACTAGCCCGATTGAGCATATATATCTCGGTGTGCTATACTAGCCCGATTGAGCATCCTGACTGTCCATAGCAGTCTCAGAAACAATCACGACCACGCAAGTTGGCCGCATAATTTAACCAGCCTAGACGAACCCTAGCAGGAGCCGGCTATCACCACAATGACCACCAGCGGACCCATTTATGCCTTGATCGGTCGAACATATATCACATCTCCCAAAATCCACCAAATTCCAGCCTAAAGAAGGATGGTCGTGAAGTATCTTGAAAGAAACGTGAACGAGAAAAGACTGCTAGCAGTGGTTTTAAAATCATCCATGGCTGTCTAACTTCGCCGGAGCGATCGAACGGCGTGGATCATCCTATGGCCGGTCAGTCAAGCTTGTCTTGCACACCGGCGGGGCCCCTTCATACTTACCTGACCGACCTTCTCACGAGCAAAGCCTTAGAGAAACAAACATTTACTCAAAACAAGGCTGGCGTGATGCTTTAAAGGGTTATGTGTCGCATTTTGATCACAACCATCCAACTTCACCGGCATGTTTGGATGGATTAGATCAAACCTATGGCCATGAAACATGTAACAACATGTTCACCGCCTGCCCAATATGGGCCCTACACGATTGGTCTCCCCGAGGGAGAAGCATAACATGCAAAACCGATCGGGTGAAGTTGCATAGGCGTGAACTATACGAAACCCAAATTAGGGTTTTCGCGACATGTTACATGTGTCACAAATCGATCACGAACGCCCATCTTCGCAAGCTTAGATGGAGGGTGTAGATGTATACTTAAAAGGTCCCGAGCATGTCAACATGATCACCATGGTCCCATCTACATGCATGACTAATCGACTGAGGCCAACTATGGACGAACGCCTTAAAACACGCACCTAAAGTAAGCATGTCGCGCGGTTTCCAATTCCTTTGTGGCATTGGATTTCTATCGCAAATCGATCTCGACCGCTCGACTTTTCCGGACGAGTTGAGTAGTCCAGATCACACTTTCACGAGAGAATGGGGGTATGGGCGCCTACACCATCATGTCGTCTACACGCATGCACGGTAGGCCCTGCCAAAACCATGTCCCAAGCTTGAATTCGACTAAGCTTAAGAGTGATGCTTGCGCACTTCTTCATAAACCCTAATTCCACTAACGGTCGCAGATGAGCGTCTCAAAGATCATCTCGCTTTTTTCAAATTTACCTGCTTGGTTATACAACCCTAGTCAGGAGTTAATTGGTCAATGAGGCGTCATGATGATCACCATCCTCCACTCTACCACACCATGTTGTCGGCCAAAGGAGGACTTGCTAGCACAGCCTCCAAACCTCACGTGAAGTAGGCAGGGCATGATTCTCAACAACGATGTTTTATACATGCCGAATACATTCGATGCAGCACCTGCATAAAATACACACGATACTTTCCAAGTATCGACTTCCTAAATAACTTAGTTATTTAACCAAGCATTACATGCTACCTTCTGTGGGTCCCACGATCCACATACTTGAGACATCAATCATGTCACAAACTGGGGGATACATACTGGGGGTATTGGTCTGGTAGTTTACAGCATGCAGCGTGCAATGTGCCATCACAAGAACGTGTCAGGAAGACATGGACAATTAGTGATGATGGGAGAAGTGGGCAAGACTGATCGTGTGACGCTAACAAACAACTCCACTACTCTGTCACTCCACTTCCCCCACTTCCCACGAGAGACGTGAATAAGGCTCAAATGACTTGTATAAATAGGTTCTCCTCCCTATTTCCACAACACAGATACAAGACAGAAACCAACTGTTAATACGAAATGTATTCAAAGACCCAGAGCCTGCTTGGATTAATTGTAAGCCTGCGAACCCTTCTGTTACAATTCAAAAACAAACCTACACCTTCACAATCTCAACACCTTCTTCGCTTCCCTCCCTAAGATCAACCCTATCTCCTTCACTTTGTGACCGAAACAAGTCTAGAACAACCATTTCTTGGTTTTGGCCAGAATTATACAAATTGATATCTCGAATCAAAAGCACTCCCATGTAGTTCATTTGTTTAGGGTTTAGATTCACTTCTCAGCAAAAGAAGTTTTTACCCATAAAAAATTAGCGACCATAGTGGGAGATTAATCTCTTTGTTGTAAAGTCATTTCATCAATACCCAATCCCATTGGTTGATCTCAATATGGTTGGTCTTAGGACTCACCAAACAGTTTCAAATTCCGGTCGAAGTTCCTCCAACGAAGATGCTCCTCCTCCCAATGGCGTGTCTGATAGTGTAACCGGAAGAATCCCATGATTGATCGAGTTAGCATGGGTGCAGAAGATTCATACGAAGAACATGGACCTGGTCAAAGAAACGATAAACGGCATACTCGATCTCCTCATCAAGATGACATCAGAAATGAGCGGCTCCCATGTCATAGAGATTTATACACTAGGGACTGATCCTTACAACGATCCTCCTCAAGTCAACAATTTTACTATGAATCAGAGGCCGGTGGACCAGGAAGCGGCTTCTCTAGTGGAAAGGTTGTGCGAACTTTTACACCTCTCGAAGAATCAGCGGACGAAGACATTTGCTGCAATCAATCAGATATCCTTGGACGTACAGTTAATTCCTTCGCATCCACAAGCCTCCATAGCACCGGAAATGTCTGTGAATAACGTTACATTTACATAAGAAAACATTATGGTAGAAGAAGGTCACAATCGGGCCCTACACGTTACTGCACGCATCAAGGATTTAGAGCTCAAGAGGGCCCTCATCGGCACAGGAGCGTCTTCAAATGTGATTACCCTCAAGATAGTCAGGACATCCAAGGTTCGCCCGAACAAGATCGTACGGCAACCTACCACGATGACATACTTTGAAGGAAATCAAACCAACACGTACGGGTATGTCAATCTGAATTTATCTGTAGGGCCGCGTCCAGTCAAAGGTGAAATTTGAAGTCATAGAAAAAGATCTCGACTACCATATGATACTGGGGAGACCGTGGCTTCATGACCACAGGATTGTCCCTTCGATGTATCATCAGTGCCCGAAGACTATGCTAAATAAAGAAGTCATTTGTATTCCTGCATCGTTGTATCCTTACGCACCGATATGTGGAGCGGAGTTATTTGAACCAAGAGAAGCTCCGCGGGAAGACCCAGACAAAGTTCATTGCATCCCACTCCCCACGTGGCCGTTAATCAAGGAGTAGGACCGGGTTGCATATCCTCACGATGCATCTTTGCTGAGAATGCGTTTTTCGTCATCCGGTGAAGCAGCGACCCAGGTTCACACTAAGAGGGAGACTGATGCCTAGTCTCCCCGCCCAGTTGAATGCTACAAGAATAACGAGCCACAAGAAGAGGTGCTGGATGCTCCACGACATCTGCAAGACGGCACCAACTCCACGATTGAAGAACTCGACGATGAGGAATCTCCTAGGCCTATCTCCATCAGCTTGACCTTATGTAGGAATTCATATAATCTCCGATCCAAGCCAGTCAAACAATCTTTGAGGAAATTCAGGCACGAGATTAGGTGTTGGACGGATTTCACAGACTTGAACGAATGCTAGCCCAAAGGCGATTTTCCTCTACCTAACATCAACATGTTATTAGATTCCACCAGCAGACACGGCATGTTCTCCTTCATGGATGGATATAGCGGCTACAGTCAGATAATGATGTATGAGAATGACGCGAGTAAGACAGATTTTCGAACTCCTCTCAAAAAAATTATTATACTATAATGCCATTTGGTTTAAAAAATGCTTGTGCAACGTATCAACGGGCTACGATGGCAATCTTCCACGACATGATGCATAAGCAAGTTGAAGACTACATGGATGATATAGTTCTCAAATCAAAAGCTCGGGCGGCCCATACAGGAGTCTTAAGACAAGTGTTCGAGTGCCGTGAATACAAGTTGAAGATGAATCGTTTGAAATGCGCTTTCGGCGTCTCTTCAGGCAAATTTCTGGGATTCCAGGTGACTGTTGAGGGGATCAAATTGGACCCTTCGAGGAAAAATCCGCATCTTGGGTGAATCACTCCGTAAGACTTAAGAGGAATGCTTCATAAAAACAGTGAACATCCAAATGATTATGTCAAGAGGTCCCAAATTCAGGCATTGAAGGGTCACAATCCAAATGTGACTGAACAATAAGTAGAGTAATTGTGTATCAGTAGGATGGTACCTGTTAATCGTGCTTTGTCGAAGATCATGTGCTTTTAGACACCCTCTGAACTACGTGAAGCTGCTAAACGCTCAGGTTGCAACAACACCTGTCCTGCTAGAAAGAACAAGCATGCCCATCATAAAGAGCCTCATGATGTTCTTGGAAACATACATCTCACCAACATGCAGTGCAAGCTTCAGCCTTTTGTAAGCAGTTTCTCTGAAACATCAATAGGAAGACTACCGAGATAAAACATCCTTCACGTCCAACATTACTAACTCTGGACTCCAGTACCATATGCACTACTGCCAAAATGGTGAAACAACGTCCAAGATATTCCATATCTGGATTGACGGTAGCTACGTCAATGAGATACGCATTCAGAATCTGTCTCCTGTAGAAGAAGTAGTTGCGTTTCCAAAGGAGTATGACTGGGGAATGCTTACCACTGCCCATCTCAAAGATGGTGAATTTAGAGATGCAAGCATGCTATCATTATGATTCCAAGATGGCCAAAGATGAGGATATACTCTAGAGAGCAGATGTAAAGACGGCCTCGTGATCCTCGCGTGGAAACATATATCAAGTCGAGAGCCCTGGATACTCGCGGGAAGAGTACTGTCTCCTTCTTCTCTATTCCATGATGAAACATCAAGAAAGCTATCTGTTCCAACGTATCCCTCTAATAACGAGACGATCTCTATCGTTGTATGAAGAGTGCCAAGTTCGTGCAAGTTTCTATCGTGCGTCTTCCTGCCAGTCTCTTCTGATCACAACTGCAGCTAAGAACCGTTTTTTATTTGTTGATACCAGCGCCCGAGCTTCACGATAGCAACAACCACTACGGACAGAGGTAATCCGAACTTTTGCATATTTTATTTTCCCATGGAGAAGTAATAGAGTCACGGAGAAGAGATGGCGATATCTTTATTATGGTAAACTTATCGATCATACAAGATAGAACCATATAAATCACGCTTGGGGACTAAGGATCAACATGAAATTCCTTCGCCATCAATCAAGGACTTCTTCAACACAAGAGAGATGGTCAATCAAGAAGCATGTAATTTGCAAGGGGAAACCAAACTGAATAAGAGGCCGCTTCAACGCTCCCTCCAGGCCGCTTCAATGTTCTCTCCAGAATATGGCGTTTCAGCTCTCTCTCCAGAAAAAGAAGAAGTCGCTTCAACACTTCAACGCTCCCTCCAGCAGAAGCTGCTTCAACACTCTCCGGGACCTGTTCGCTCCAGAAGCTGCTTTAACACTCTCCGGGACCTGTTCTCTCCAGAAGCTGCTTCAACACTCTTCGGGACCTGCTCTCTCCAGAAGCTACTTCAACGCTCTCTGCTAGACCCACATCCACATTTGAGCACACAAGGTTCATTTTTGAGAAAAGCAAGCACGCAGTGGGTCCCACATTTGAGCAAAGAATGAAGAAAGTCGGGTGTTTGGTCAAGATTGCAGGGTCGGTGTTTTAAGGATGACGCTCGAGCAAGCACATCAACCGTATGGGAAAAGTAGGCACATGAAAGGGACAATATCAGAAACATTAAACGGTGGACCCGTGTTTGATCAAAGCATGCACATCTGCTCATGTTCGAAGCAAGCATGCTCATATCAGGTCCCATGCTCGACCGAACCAGGCATAACAAGGTCGATCGAAGCAGGCAAGATCGATATTTGAACAAGATAAGCACGAAGCAGTCTCTCGAGCGAAGCAGGCATAGCAAGGTCGATCGAAGAAGGTAAGACTGACATTCGAGTGGAACAAGCACGAAGCAGTCTCTCGAGCGAAGAAGGCATAGCAAGGTCGATCGAAGCAGGCAAGACCGATATCATGCTAGGGGAACGCTCGCCTAGACACCTCTTGGACGTGACATGCTCCAAGGACATGATGACCCGTCTTTCCTGGTAATATCTAAACTTTGTCTCAAAGGTTTTATCTTTATTTGTCACCATCTAATGCCTACCCCATAATAGTATAACCATTATGCGCTAGGCAGGGGACTTAATGTTGATGGTGGATTTTAGTTCAGGGATAAAGTTGTAAAACCAATATTTTGTACGAGTCATCCTGCAGAGGATAAGGCCATTTGATAAGCGATGAATACTTCTACGCTTTATTAATTCACCTAGAATGGAGCATGTAGCAACAATCCCCAAATATTCTGTGAATTTTAGCATTACCAATTAATGCATAAAACTCCTTGCATTTCTTGTGTTGTTCTTAACAGAACTCTTATTGTTGGTGTGGCATGATGACTAATTGTTACTCGCAGCATAGTAGCATGAATATCCAAGTACCAACAGTGAGGCATGCACGAAATGCCCATACATGCTGCAACTCTCAATGTGTTATATTAGCCTAATTGAGCATACATCTCTCGGTGTATTATACTAGCCCGATTGAGCATATATCTCTCGGTGTGCTATACTAGCCCTATTGAGCATCCAGACTGTCCATAGCAGCCTCAGAAACAATCACGACCACGCAAGTTATCCGCATGATTCAACCATCCTAGACGAACCCTAGCAGGAGCACGCTATCACCACAATTACCACCAGCGGACCCGTTTATGCCCTGATCGGTCGAACATATATCATATCTCCCAAAATCCACCAAACGCCAGCCAAAATAAGGATGGTCGTGAAGCATCTTGAAAGAAACGTGAACAAGCAAAAACTGCTAGCAGCGGTCTTAAAATCAGCCATGGCTATCCAACTTCGCCGGCACGATCGTACGGTGTGGATCATCCTATGGCCAGTCGGACAAGCTTATCTTGCACACCGGAGAGCCCCCTTCATACTTACCTGACCGACCTTCTCATGAGCAAAGCCTTAGAGCAACAAACATTTACCCAAAACAAGGCTGGCGTGATGCTTTAAAGTGTTATGTGTCGTAGTTTGATCACAACCATCCAACTTCACTGGCATGTTTAGATGGCTTAGATCAAACCTATGGCCATGAAACAGGTAACAAAATGTTCACCGCCTGCCCAATATGGGCCTTACACGATCGGCCTCCCCAAGGGAGAAGCATAACATGCAAAACCGATCGGGTGAAGTTGCATAGGCATGAACTATACGAAACCCTAATTAGGGTTTTTGCGACATGTTACATGTGTCGCAAATTGATCACAAACGTCCATCTTCGCAAGCTTAGATGGAGGGTGTAAATGTAGACTTAAAAAGTAAAGAGCATATCAGCATGATCACCATGGGCCCATCTACACGCATGACTGATCGACCAAGGCCAACCATAGCCGAATGCCTTAAAACGCGCGCCTAAAGTAGGCATGTCGTGCGGTTTCCAATTCCTTTGCCGCAATGGATTTCTATCGCAAATCGATCTCGACCATTCGACTTCGCCGGACAAGTTGAGTGGTCCAGATCACACTTTCACGAGACAATGGGGTATGGGCGCCTGCACCATCATGTCGTCTACATGCATCCACGGTCGGACCTGCCAAAACCATGTCCCAAGCTTGAATTCGACCAAGCTGAAGAGTGATGCTTGCGCACCTCTTCATAAACCCTAATACCACTAACGGTCGCAGATGAGCGTCTCAAAGATCATCCCGTCCATTCAACTTTACATGCTTGGTTATACAACCTTAGTCAAGAGTTAATTGGTCAATGAGGCATCATGATGATCACCATCCGCCACTCTACCACACTATGTGATCGGCCAAGGGAGGACTTGCTAGCGCAGCCTCCAAACCCTCATGTCAAGTAGGCATGGCATGATGCTTAACAACAATGCTTTATACATGCCGAATACATTCGATGCAGCATCTGCATAAAATACACACGATACTTTACTAGTATCGACTTCCTAAATAACTTAGTTATTTGACCAAGCATTACATGCTACCTTATGTGGGTCCCACGATCCATACACTCGAGACATCAATCATGTCACAAACTGGGGGATACATAATGTGGTATTGGTCTGGCGGTTTACAGTGTGCAGCGTGCAACACGCCATCTCAAGAACGTGTCAGGAAGACATGGACGGTTAGTGATGATGGGAGAAGTGGGCTAGACTGATCGTGTGATGCTAACACACAACTCCACTACTCCATCACTCCACTTCCTCCACTTCCCACGAGAGATGTGAATAAGGCTCAAATGACTTGTATAAATAGGTTCTCCTCCCTATTTCCACAACACATAGACAAGACAGAAACCAAGTGTTAATACAAAACATATTCAAACACCCAGAGCCTGCTTGCATTAAACGTAAGCCTGATCACCCTTCTGTTACAAGTCAAAAACAAGCCTACACCTTCACAATCTCACACCTTCTTCGCTTCCCTCCCTAAGATCAACCTCATCTCCTTCACTTTGTGACCGAAATATGTCTGGAACGACCATTTCTTGGTTTAGGCCAGAATTGTACAGATTGATCTCTCGAATCAAAAGCACTCCCGTGCAGTGCATTTTTTTAGGGTTTAGATTCACTTTTCATTCACACACCCCCAAATTACCAAAACCAGGAGAAGTAGTTTTTACCCATAAACAAGAGGTTTTGACCATGATAGATCTTGATCAATCTTTAAGAATTTCTGATGTGCGTTACAGATGCCAAGAGCTAATTTTCCAAAGAAATTTCCCATGGGACAAATTTCAAGGATCGAACAAATTACACAAACTTATCAGGTTTAATGTGTTTGCCTTCTCTGATACCAATTGAAAATGTGGGGGTCTAACAACCTCACCCAATATTTCGATTAGCAATCTGTATGGACAACTCCGAGTTATTTTCTAGAGAATCAACAAGACTCAATCAATAGAAAATATCTCAAGGAGTTATTATCTCAATCTCTCGATTTGATTTACTCAAGCAAATATAATTCGCGAGCCTAATCAAAGAGAGATAACTTAGATGGTACCAAAGACCAATATCCAAGTGTCAATCGACTTAAATCAACAACCAATAAGGTCGGATATTCTAATCGATTGAACAATGCACAACCTGTATTATTTCAATTATATAACAAAATATAATGCGGAATAGAAATAACACAGACACCAGAATTTTGTTAACGAGGAAATCGCAAAAGCATAAAAGCCCTGGGACCTAGTCCATATTAAATATACACTGTATTAATCCTCTACAGACACTAGCCTACTCCAAATTAACTTTGATCTGGACTGTAGTTGAACCCCAACCAATATCACACTGATCCAAGGTACATTTATGCTCATACGCCTCTAATCCCAGCAGGATATTGCGCACTTGATTCCCTTAGCTGATCTCACCCACAACCAAGAGTTGCTACGACCCAAAGTCGAAGACTTTAGCAAACAAATCTGTCTCTCACAGAAGAGTCTACAGGTAATAGATAAATTCGTCTCTCACGAATAAACCTATGAGTTTTGTTACGTCTTTTGATAAATCAAGGTGAACAGGAACCAATCGATAAAACCAGACTTATATTAAGAACAGATCAGTTTCATCAATCACCTCACAATAAACTTAATCGACGCAGCGAAGAAGATTATTTAGGAATCACAAACAATGAGACGAAGATGTTTTTGACTACTTTTATCTTGCATATCGGAGATAGAAATCTCAAGCCAATTATTACAATTGTACTCGTACGATAGAAATAGCAAGATCAGATCACACAACTACAAGATAAGTAGTATCGGTCTGGCTTCACAATCCCAATGAAGTTTTTAAGTCGTTAACCCGAATTTAGAGAGAAAACTCAAGGGTTAATGGAGATCGACTCTAGCTTAGATAAAACTAGTATCACACAAGAAAGGTGTGTGGGGATTAGTTTTTCCAATGGCTAGAGTTCTCCCTTATATAGTCTTTCAAATCAGGGTTTGCAATCAATGTTAGCTTAGTAACAAAGCATTCAATATTCACCGTTAGATGAAAACCTGATTAGATACAAGCTATTATCTCTCAACCATTAGATCGAAAACTTAGCTTTCCATACACACATGTACTTGACATTTTGGGTTTGTGTAACCGTACCCAAACATGTACAATGGTTGGTTCAATATTAGTCAACCAAATGGATAGACAAATGATAACTTTCATATCAACCATATTCTTTGTAGTTGCAGGTTTTCCTACAACACACCCCTTATCATATCTTGATATTAATTTCTAGATCTACATATAAAATTGGAAGTAAAATTGCTAAAATTATAAAAGGACACCAAGATTTTTTACATGGTTCGATCAATTTGATCTACATCCATGATTCTTCACTACGATTGTTAAAATTTACATTGATAATCTCCATTAATGGAGTTCTAAATCTAGTTTTGGGGAATAAGATGATAAAGAAAAATACATTCTCTCTCTAAAGATCTCTCTGCAAAATATCTCTCTCTCTCCTAAAATTGTGTCCCCCCTTTCTCTCTCCTGCTCTTCTCTTTATATAGGTGTTTACATAAAGGATGACAACTCACACTTCCCCTATTTTAGGATCTCTTGCTATGTGCTCGCAGGATTTATTTTCAACTACAAAATCTTCACATCTTTCTCATGTTTTATGTTGTCGTTGTCTATTACGTCATTCTTTGAATTATTCTCCGACACTCGCAGAAGTGAAATTTTTGTGATATTCTGGTCCTACAACACACCCCTTATCATATCTTGATATTAATTTCTAGATCTACATATAAAATTGGTAGTAAAATTGCTAAAATTATAAAAGGACACCAAGATTTTTTACATGGTTCGATCAATTTGATCTACATCCATGATTCTTCACTATGATTGTTAAAATTTACATTGATAATCTGCATTAATGGAGTTCTAAATCTGGTTTTGGGGAAGAAGATGATAAAGAAAAATACATTCTCTCTCTAAAAATCTCTCTGCAAAATATCTCTCTCTCTCCTAAAATTGTGTCCCCCATTTCTCTCTCCTAATCTTCTCTTTATATAGGTGTTTACATAAAGGATGACAACTCACACTTCCCCTATTTTAGGATCTCTTGCTATGTGCTCGCAGGATTTCTTTTCAACTACAAAATCTTCACATCTTTCCCATGTTTTATGTTGTCGTTGTCTATTACGTCATTCTTTGAATTATTCCCTGACACTCGCGGAAGTGTTGTTAATCTCGCGTGAACATAGTTGTAGCGATATTCTGGTCCTACATCTTGCCTCTTTTTCCTTGAATATTGCTTGAAGAGCGATCTTTAAGGAAAAATCAATTGTTTTAGTAGTCTTTGATCTTTGTTGATGAAGGAACGAGCGAAAGAATACTGATCTTGAAAAGTACGTACTTGCCTTTATTCTTTTGTGAAGTTCCATATAAGAAGTATTAACTCTTGAAGTAGGCGAAGTATGAAGTATCCTTGAAGAAATATAATAAGTACTCAATCCTCAAAATATAAGAAATATCCGTCCTTGAATGAAAATCATTGCCTCTGTTCATGCGAAATTATTACTTCATTTTTGGTGAGAAATCTTTTCCATTTTGGAAATGATTCTTGCTGAGTAGATAAAGAACATAAAATGTTTTCTTGGTAATCTATAGTTGCCTCTGTTCTTTATCTATGGAGGTAGAATCGTTGAGAAAATGTTAAATGAACGAATTATTTCTTTATTCTTATCTTGCCTCTGCCTCATGTGATAAAAGAATCATATTCTGCGAAATAACCACATCTCCTGCGAAATTCTGGAATAGTCTGCGAGGTGCTGAATGAGTTTGCAAGTTTCTGAATGTGTCTGCAAGATTCTAAATGTATCTGCGATTTTCTGAATAACCCTGCGGAATTATGAATAGTGTTCCTGAAATAGTATTGTGAATAGTGCCGCAAATGGTTTCATGAATAGTGCTGAGAGCTGATGAATAGTGCTGCGAGATTGTAGATAATCCTCTTGAGAGACTCTGAATAATACTTCTGAAAAATTCTGAACAATACTTTTGGGAGATTCTGAATAGTATTTCTGAAAGATTCTGAATAATATTTTCTTTCTCTCTTGCGATGAACAAATCTGTCCTGCATTCTTAAAAGAAAATAATTAATGTTTGAGATTATTCTATTGGTCTTATTTTGCCTTCCTAGTTAACGGTCTTATTTTGCCAATTTTTCTTTTTGCGACAAAATCGCAGGATGTCTTTACATTTGCATGTATTGACCCATTGATCTTGCCTTATCTTTATTATTTTGATTGTATTGCGACAATATGACAAGTCTAAGTTCCCTGGCGAGATCAAAGCCTCATGACATTGCCGTCTTGCGATGAAATCGCAGGACGTCTTTACACTTTCATGTAAAAACCCATTGATCTCATCTTATATGTGTTCTTGCGATCATAAAGCCCCATGACATTGCCGTCTTAAGACACTTATCAGCTCCCTAATGGAGGGTGCCGCCCTTATCTTCCCCCTGGTTGCCCCTTCAAGGAGGGAACATCGGCCATACAATACTAGCTCCTCACATCCGGATTTTCCAACAACCAGTTGTTTTCGCAGCCTATTGTCCTTTATGCCTATATGGCTTATAGTTACAAGACTGCACCCTAAATGGGGTTTTCTTCGGGCCGAGTGCATCATAGCCAAGACTTGGAAAGGATGGCCAGGGTAGTTTTGTACGCCCCGGGCACCCTTGACTCAACCGTGTACCTCGGCGCCTTGGTCATACTCTGCACTCCTTAGAATAAATCCTCGGTCTTCCAACCAGGGTATAACCTTATAAAGCTGGAAATCCAAGGTCTCTCTCCTGGATAGGTTTTTTTTAACCCCAACATCTGCATAACTCAGGTTCCAGCAGCGGTATAACCTTATCCCTTAGTCATGTCAAGAGATACCCCCTTATATGACGCGTTATTAGGTCTTACATTTGCCTCTTGCGAAATTTTATTCGCGAACTAGGGTGCACGCCATAAAGGTTCGTCCCATTCTATTAATCCCTGCGAAATTTTATTCACATTTCTCGCGATGTTCTCGTGTTTCTTCGTTCTTTCATTTCTATCAATTCTTTATATAATCTTGAATAATATCGCGATTACACTCGCAGCTCTGATAAAAATTTGTTTTGCTCATTTCTGTGAGTTCTTCTTTCATTTCTGTCATTTCTTCTTTCATTCTCATAACACCATATTTGAAGTAAATATTCTTTAAAATCTTTTGAAATATTATAAATATTCTTTGAAATCTTGCGATTGTATCGCATTGTTAAATCAAAAATATTTTTTTGTAAAAGAAATATTCTAGAGAAATCTGTGAAATCTTGCGATTGTATCGCTCTTTGTAAATCTTAAAATTTTGAAAATTTTGAATTTTTTGTGATAATTTCATTTTCTGTAATCTTGGAAATCTTTGAAATTTTTGCGATAATTTCGTTTTCTGTAATCTTGGAAATCTTTGAAAATTTTGGAGATGTATATTTTTTGTAATCTTTTGAAAATTTTGAAATCTTGCGATTGTATCGCAAATAGAATATTTTTTGTAAATTAAATCAAAAATCTTAGAAATGTTAGAAATGTTAGAAATCTTCTTTGAAATCTTGCGATTGCCTCGCTTCTAGTAAAAAAAAAAAATTATTATTATTATTATTATTTTATTTTATTTGAAAATATTAGAAATCTTAGAAATTTTCTTTGAAATCTTGCGATTTCCTTTCTTAAATCAAAAGTTTTATTTTTTGTAAGTAAAATATTCAAGGAAGTGGTACTTAGCTTTTTATATGATTTTCTGTTGCTGCCGTTTCTCGCTAAGTATATGGTTTGCTTGCGAGATGAGAAACAATTATAAATGAACTCTTGACCTGCCTCTTGCACCATACCAATTGTTCTAACCCTCTCTTGCGAAATTAACTTGCGAAATTCTCGTCAACTTTCTTCATTCTTGGCGAGATAATCACCAACTCTTTTCTTTGCCTCGCAAAAAATTCTTTGCGAGGAGGGAGATTCGAACCCAAGTCTTCTAGTTTGCATACTCCTTCTCTAACCATTTGGGATACTTGTTTCTTGCGAAAGAAAGGCCTAGTTCTGATATATTATTCCATTTCTTCGCTCCTTGAATTTCAAAAATGAGTAAAAGAAAAAGTATGCTTGGCGAGGGACTCGAACCTGCGATACTGAACTTCTTAACTTCGCTATTGACCATTTGTGCTATCTTCTGTTTGCAATAGAAAGTTATACTATCGTCATCTTACTATTATTATCCTCTCGTCAGGCAACTTTAGAAAAATCGTGAAAAAATATTGTTGCGGTGAGACTCGATCCCGTGATCTGCTGCTTGCATTCATGCCCCCCAACCAACTGTGCTAGTTCTCTTGCTTGCGAGATTTATCTGCAAAATAATCAAAGGCTAACTTGCAAATCTCGCTGAATAAAAATAAACTTGCGATGAGCAAGAATTGATCCCGTGACCTGATGTTTGCATTCAAGCTTCCCAACCAACTGTGCTAGTTCTCTTGCTTGCGAGATTTATCTGCGAAATAATCAAAGGCTAACTTGCAAATCTCGCTGAATAAAAATAAACTTGCGAGGAGCAAGAATTGATCCCGCGACCTTAAACTTGTGAAAGAGTGGCGAGATTCATGTAACTTATTCTTTTTAGTTGTCCTTTGTATAAGCTTTCTCTTTGGCCCTTTCTATTCTCTTTTCTAGCCATGCTATTTTATCTTTCTTTCTTGCGAGAGTTCATTCCCTGCGAGCAATCACCATGAGTAATGCAAGTTTTATATCAACTTCATAAAATTTAAAACAAGGATAATCATCAATTTTATTTTATTTTTAAAATCGCATAACTTGAAAAGTACGTTTTTTTTTTTAAAAAAATTGGAAAAGAGAAGAGATTTTGTCATGTAGAATTATTTGTTGGTGTAACTTCATTTGATTTCTTCGCGATTGTTGATGGAGTACTTGGTGAATAAATCATTAGTCTTCTTCTTTTATCCACTGTGTTGTCTTTGTCCTTTGTAACTTTTCCTCCGTTAGAATATAAATTTTCTGTTAAAATATTGGTGTTGGTTTAATCCATTTATTCGCTGACGTTGTATGTTGATAAGTTGGTGGATGTATCTTATCGCAAAAGAGAAATTTCACTGGATCTTTTGATTCCTTCATCTTTGACTTCAATCACAAAAATCATGTTCACATTAGTTGTCAAAATTATGATTAAATTCAAGGTTTATGGACGTAAATTTATGATCAAAACTCTTTTGAATTCAAAATATCAACTAAACAACAATTTTTGTGAAAAACAAAGATTAATAATCTAAAATTCAAAATCTTCCAGATCTATACTATGAACATATAATTTAATAAGATAAGAAAGAATTTGTCATGTTTGAACAATTAATTGATCCAAATTCATTAGATTTCTCTCTGCGAAGAATGAAAACTTTCTTACGAAATGTAAATCTCTAATCAACCGAAAATCTCGAAATTTGACATTTTTAGAGATTTATTAAACAGATTTGTAAAATGAGGTTTGGTTACTACAAATAAGTAACAAAAACATTTTTAGATTCAAGACTTCCTCGATAAATCAAATTTCTACAAAAAGCAAAGTTTAGGTTTTATAAAAAATCTACTTTCCATTTTTTGTTTTGAAATTCTCAGATCCGAAAAATGAAACAAAGAATAAGAAAAGTGAGAAGAAATTTGTCCTTTTTGATGATTTGTTGACATAATTTTTGCTGGTCTTTTCTTCAGCTGCCTCTTAATATATCTCCTTCTCTCTATTTGTTATATAATCATGAGTTTTCGTTGTAGCTTCCATATTTGATCTTGAAGTTTTTAAATCCAGTGAGATCCAATTCTAATGATAGACAATTTCTTTGAATCTTTTTCAATTTGACAAGTAGGTAGTGTTTCTAGCGCCAAAATGTAGTTGCAGGTTTTCCTACAACACACCCCTTATCATATCTTGATATTAATTTCTAGATCTACATATAAAATTGGTAGTAAAATTGCTAAAATTATAAAAGGACACCAAGATTTTTTACATGGTTCGATCAATTTGATCTACATCCATGATTCTTCACTATGATTGTTAAAATTTACATTGATAATCTCCATTAATGGAGTTCTAAATCTGGTTTTGGGGAAGAATATGATAAAGAAAAATACATTCTCTCTCTAAAAATCTCTCTGCAAAATATCTCTCTCTCTTTCCTAAAATTATGTCCCCCCTTTATCTCTCCTGCTCTTCTCTTTATATAGGTGTTTACATAAAGGATGACAACTCACACTTCCCCTATTTTAGGATCTCTTGCCATGTGCTCGCAGGATGTGCTCGCGGGATTTCTTTTCAACTACAAAATCTTCACATCTTTCTCATGTTTATGCTGTCGTTGTCTATTACGTCATTCTTTGAATTATTCTCTGACACTCGCAGAAGTGTTGTTAATCTCGCGTGAACATAGTTGTAGCGATATTCTGGTCCTACATTCTTCTTCACCATAACTAGTCCAAATGACTCAAATGAACTAGTTAGAGAGTTGTTCAATTGCTATGAGATCTCAAGTACTACAAGAGACACAATTGAATCAAAAACGATGTGATTCACTCAAATCATTAATCATGAACTATATAGCCACGGTTTGCAAAAGCATCCCTTAGTAATTTAAGAATAAGTTCATGAACAACGTTTTCAGAAATAACCTCTTGAGTTCGCGGACTCAAGCTAATCGGTTGAAGTTAATAAACTCCAACAGAATTTCTCGGGATGAGAACTTCCGTCAGTTCGCGGACTGCACCTGAGCTTCAACTTCAGCATATATTCTCGGGTTCGAGAACTTACGCCAGTTCGCGGAATGGGTTCGTGGACTGAGTTCGCGGACTGAGTTGCTGCTCACGTTCTGGTTCCACTTGATCAACAAAGTTCGGAAACTTCGGTTTAAGTGTTAAGGACTTATACATATATGTGTTGCCACAACAATGTTTATATCCCCCAATGGTTATATAGTCTAAACTCTCATTTCAATCATTGAAACATTCTCAGAGGACGTCATATAGCTGTTTTCATGAACTAGTTTTCGTCATAGCGATTCCCAAAGTGATTGAAACATAACATGACTTTCGTCACTAGGAAAAGATGAACTTGGAAAAAGCGAAAGCTTTACCAACACACATTTTGTGAAATAGATAAGCGAGATATACTCAGCTCGAAATGTCACATGTGCATATCTTTAGTATATATAGTAAAACGACTTTTGTCTCAAGATAGGAGATAGAGTAGATAGACTTTTGAGTGATAGATAAGTTCAAGTCTCCACATACCTTTTAGTCGATAAAGATCCATTGGTTCCTTGAGTAGTCCTTCGTCTTGTATGATGATCGCCATAGAGTTCTTGAGCTTAACTACACTTTCTATCCTAGTCCGAGACCTTAGCTATGGTAGACTAGAAATCAAGACTATATAGTTTTGATCACTAAGATTAACAAACATGCTTGAGATAGCAACGCATGCGAGTTTGACCGAGCAGTGCTCTAACAATCTCCCACTTTGTCAATTTTAGTGGCAAAACTATTAATACATATGGAATACAAAAATTATAGAATAAACTTTGTAGCTCCTATTCCACATGCCTAATCTTCAACAATACTCGAAATCTTCGTCACTTCCAAGTAGTCCAATGATCCCAAAGGTTGTAAGTTTAGTATCATCGTTGTTGAAAATCCGTAGCTATAAAAATGAGAAAAGCATTGGTTCTAAATCATTGTTATACAGTGTCATAGTATTATTACACAACGTCAAAGTCCAATTGCATCATAACTTCAACAACAATACTATGGTGATACTTCACTCCCCCTTATTCAATACTCTATCTCACATGGAAACCAATCTCCCTTACATAATGATCCGAAAACCATATGTATTTGCAGTGTGAACTATAATTAATTCTCCCCTTTTTTGTCAATAAAATTGGCAAAGGTACAAGAACGGGATCCTAATGAAATTTTCGTAAGAGATATTCATGACCAAAGGTAAATGTTCTATCATCTTGTTTAGATGCAATCATAAATCCGAGGCTAAATGCATTCATCAAGGAGTTTATAAAGATACAAGATAACCCCTAAAAATTCCACAGCCGCACTCCCCACAAAGATTGGGAAATCAAGCACAAGTTCAAAAGAACTCTCCCCCATAAGATGTCATTCCCAAAGGAACAACAAGAGTGACCTTAATTTCAATAGAAAAGAAGGATTTCTTTAGACTCAACAAATTGCATACAAGTATGAATTTGGAATCCAAAATATTCAATCATATTAACCAAAGCGAACCAAGATTAATTTGACTAAATATGCTCAACACAAGTAAACTTATGGAGACTTAAAACATCGATTAGATTATTCAAAAGAAAACCCATAAATATTCTAATCGGATTACACAATTAAACTAATTAAAAAGTAATCAATTCAATTTTCCACACTCGACATGAGAAAAATCTATGGAGTGCTAACTAAATAATCACACAAGATGATTGATTTATTATTTAGTTCATTTGGGATCAATATAAGAAATTATGGAACCCCGACTAAGACTATCATAGAAAATGACAACCTTAACCGTACATGTACTCAACATGAGAGAACTCATGGAATAAAAACTAAATAACCATACAAGTTGATTAATTTAGTTCTTAATGCTCAACATATAGCATCTCATGGAACAACCAACCATGCCAATAACAATCGACTTAATTGTATCGTGCTCAACATGAGATACACAATGGAGCCTTCACGGTAAAACATATGGAACAATGAAGCTCTATACCATGGATAACAAAAATAAGGATCTATTCTATTTTTCCATCACGAAGTGACATAATAGACTTTATCCTTGAATCACAAAAGATTTTAACCTATCTTACATCAACAATTGACAATATAGGCTTAACTTTTGTGTTTTGCCAAAAGTCCATTCATTCCTTTATCAATATTTGCATACCAATACGTGAACGACTTTACTTTTGACAAAATATGGGATAATCAAGTTCACGGACGTAAACATACAAATCCCATCAAAATATTGCAATATATAAAATCAAAAAGATTAATACTGCAACCATCATCTTCCAAACAAACTTAGAAGTTTTTAAACCAAAAAATCTAAAAACAAGAAGATGAAATCATTGGATATAATTATGTGTAGACACAATCATTGCTATTCCAAAACACTAGTTATTCTTCTAAATAAAACAGAAAACATAGAAGATTTACTAGACACAAACTATTACTCATCATCTTCATCAGAGATACTCCAAGAAGCTTGAATTGTGTTCAAATCATCCTTGAGTTCGGGAAACTTAGTTGCAACCACTGACAATTGTTCTTGAACGCATTTGACCCTTGAATTGAGTTTACACACTCCCTTGTGAATTTTTTGAAGCAAGCTCAAGGTGGTAGGATCACACTCATTCAAAGAATCATCTCTTTATCTTTTGCACACATTTTCCCTTATGCGCCTGAAGGTACATGAACGAACCGGTTTGGGTACCCCAAGAGAGTTGCTAATTGAGTCGACACCACTATCATGGCAGATTTGACTAATCAAACAAGGATAACCTAAAATCTTGATGGTAGAAGTTATTGTAACCATCTGATGTATAATGAATTCACATATATCAAGACTTTGAACACCAGATTCAAGAAAAAAATACTAATTCAGCAAACTCATGGCTCCACAAGGAATTCTCAATTGTGGGGGGACAAAGATTGGGAATACCAAGTTTTCCAAATGCCATTAATGCAATACTAAGACCATTAGTAGGAAATTTCCCTTGATTCCAAGATACCTTCTTACCACAAAGCCCCATAGAGATTTCATCACATGATGGTCGTTCATCACTTGGTCTAGGGAGATGCACGTTTCCCAACGGTATGTTGGTAATCTTTGAGATTAACTCACTATTAACAAGAAGCCTTTTTCTATTTACCATGGATTTTAATTCCATCTTATAAAGATCAACATCATGGATGTTGGCAGAGAAAATTCTTGTTAGAGAATCAAAACCTTGACCAAGACCATCAAAGATATTTCCAAGGTTGTACTTTTTGAAACAAGATAAATCCTCATCATGTCCACTAGACAAATCCAATTTCTTTTCTAAAACAAACCATTTAGATGAAATCTTCTCAAAAATTCTAGCACATGAATCATCCACAAACATAATCCTAAGAGAATTTTGGTCACAAGGAGAATTCATACTAGAGTTATTTGAGACTTTGGGAATCCTTTTAGAATTCATCATGAGATCCAAGAAATTGAGAGGAACAAGAGGAATTTACTTACTTGAAGTGAGTCTTCAACACCCTTTCTCTTGGTTTCTCCAAAAAAAAATTGATGAAGATAACACAAAAAAAACCTAGAAGTTCACGTACGCGGACGAGTGAAAGGAAGAAGGGAGTATGCAAATTTCCTTTAAAAAGACCAAACATGGGCTTGGACCAGTTTGCGAACTTCAACCCACAAAGAACTAAAGGAGCCTTTGTTTAGACAATTGCATATCAAGAATTATGCATTCCATAACAAGAAGGATGCACTAGAATGCTTAAATTGAAACATGTACACGATTCAACCATTTCTTGCCCCATTTCAAGATATATACATATGGGGTAGTGCCAGTCTTGTTACCAAGAGGCATAATGTGTAGAGAAATTCTCATGTAGCATTTTTGGTTGATCAGAGTAAACAGTCCCCGTATCATAATGAAAATAATCAGGGGAGTCTAAGCTTCCATTATTTTGCTTGATATGGCTCAAAGGAGGACTCTTCCATTTTCCAGGTTGTACAATATTATTTAAAGGTTTAATATGTACAGAGCCCTTTTTGGAGTAATTCTTAGACTTAACAAAATTAAGTTTCTCTAAGGATCTGAAAACGTCTTCGAACGCTTTGTAAAGATCTTAATCATCTGATCCATTATAATAGTACTCCTCATAGAGATCGGTAGTTGTTATCGTGAGATTCCATATCATTGAGCGCCATGAACGTTTCTTTAATCTCCCCTCCTTTTTATTTTTTTCTTTAGATTGACACATATTATCTATAACTTCCTTCTCAGATGAAATGATGTTATTACGTGAGATCAGAGGTTTTGACCATGATAGATCTTGATCAATCTTTAACAATTTCTGGTATGCGTTACAGATTCCAAGAGCAAATTTGCCAAAGAAATTTCCAATGGGACAAATTTCAAGGATCTAACAAACAAAAACTTATCAGGTTTAATGTGTTTGCATGCTCTGATACCAATTGAAAATGCAGGGGTCTAACAACCTCACCCAATATTTCGATTAGAAATCTGTATGGACAACTCCGAGTTGTTTTCTAGAGAATCAACAAGACTCAATCCATTAAAAATATCTCAAGGAGTTATTATCTCAATCTCTCGATTTGATTTACTCAAGCAAATATAATTCGCGAGCCTAATCAAAGAGAGATAACTTGGATGGTACCAAAGACCAATATCCAAGTGTCAATCGATTTAAATCAACAACCAATAAGGTCAGATACTCTAATCGATTGAACAACGCACAACCTGTATTATTTCAATTATATAACAAAATATAATGCGGAATAGAAATAACACATACACCAGAATTTTTTTAACGAGGAAACCGCAAATGCAGAAAAACCCCGGGACCTAGTCCAGATTAAACATACAATGTATTAATCCGTTACAGATACTAGCCTACTCCAAATTAACTTCGATCTGGACTGTATTTGAACCCCAACCAATCTCACACTGATCCAAGGTACAGTTATGATCCTACACCTCTGATGCTAGTAGGATACTGTGCACTTGATTCCCTTAGCTGATATCACCCATAACCAAGAGTTGATACGACCCACAATCGATGACTTTAGCAAAAATATCTGTCTCACAAATAAAAGTCTACATGTAATAGATAAATTCGTTTCCCACGAATAAACCTATGAGTTTTGTTCCGTCTTTTGATAAATCAAGGTGAACATGAACCAATCGATAAAACTAGACTTATATTCCCGAAGAACAACTTAGTTTCATCCATCACCTCACAATAAACTTAATCGACGCAGCGAAGAAGATTATTGAGGAATCACAAACAATGAGACGAAGATGTTTGTGACTACTTTTATCTAGCCTATCGGAGATAGAAATCTCAAGCCAATTATTACAATTGTACTCATATGATAGAAATAGAAAGATCAGATCACACAACTACAAGATAAGCAAGATCAGAAATCTCAAGCCAATTATTGCAATCAATGTTAGCTTAGTAACAAAGCATTCAATATTCACCGTTAGATGAAAATTTAATTAGATACAAGCTAATATCTCTCAACCGTTAGATCGAAAACTTAGCTTTCCATAAACACATGTACTTGACGTTTTGGGTTTGTGTAACCATACCCAAACGTGTACAATGGTTGCTTCAATATTAGTCAACCAAATGGTTAGCCAAATGATAACTTTCATATCAACCATATTCTTCTTCACCATAACTAGTCCAAATGACTCAAATGAACTAATTAGAGAGTTGTTCAATTGCTATGAGATCTCAAGTACTACAAGAGACACAATTGAATAAAAAACGATGTGATTCACTCGAATCATTAATCATGAACTATAAATCCACGGTTTGCAAAAGTATCCCTTAGTAATTTAAGAATAAGTTCATGAACAACGTTTTCTGACATAACCTCTTGAGTTCGCGGACTAAGTTCGCGGATTCAAACTAACCAGTTGAAGTTAATAAACTCCATCAGAATTTCTCGGGATGAGAACTTCCGTCAGTTCGCGGACTAGGTTCGCGGATTACACCTAAGCTTCAACTTCAGAAGATATTCTCGGGTTCGAGAACTTACGCCAGTTCGTGGACTGGGTTCGCAGACTGAGTTGCTGCTCGCGTTCCGGTTCTACTTGATCAACAAAGTTCGCAAACTTCGGTTCAAGTGTTAAGTACTTATACATATATGTGTTTCCACAACAATGTTTATATCCCCCAATGGTTATATAGTCTAAACTCTCATTTCAATCATTGAAACATTCTCAGAGGACGTCATATAACTGTTTTCACGAACTAGTTTTCGTCAGAGCGATTTCCAAAGTGATTGAAACATAACATAACTTTCGTCACTAGGCAAAGATGAACTTGGATAAAGTGAAAGCTTTACCAACACACATTTCGATAAATAGATAAGCAAGATATACTCAGCTCAAAATGTCACATGTGCATATATTTAGTCTATATAGTAAAACGACTTTTGTCTCAAGATAAGAGATATAGTAGATAGACTTTTTAGTGATAGATAAGTTCATGTCTCCACATACCTTTTAGTCGATGAAGATCCACTGGTTCCTTGAGTAGTCCTTCATCTTGTATGATGATCGCCATGGAGTTCTTGAGCTCAACTACACTTTCTATCCTAGTCCGAGACCTTAGTTATAGTAGACTAGAAATCAAGATTATATAGTTTTGATCACTAAGATTGACAAACATGCTTGAGATGCGAGTTTGACCGAGTAGTGCTCTAACAGCTCACACGAGCATATGGGATCTACATGGTCGACCCATGGTTCCATGAAGTCGGTTCTCCTTCATTCCACGGATAATTTTCAAATAAACCATCAATTGATCAAATTAGGGTTTCTGAGTCCAAGGATTATAATTCCAGTTTCAAACACTAATAATTTTATGACGATCTCATGATCAATATTCTTATTAATTATACTCGGTTCAACTACCAGTATTTTAATTAATATTTTATTTTGGTCACGCTACCAATAATTCATCAGACAAGCAACACTTGCTCAGACGAGCAATATTTGCTCAAACCAAGGATGGTTCAACTATCAATATTCAAAAATTCATCTAATGAGAAACATTTGCTCACTTCAACGTCAGAATTTTATCTTTTTCTTAGCAGACACGTTCAATTCATGAGTTTCTGAACATTTTTGCAAATCATGTTCAACTCAGCAAATAAATGAACTCATTGTCCCATTAAATCATGAAGTCAGCAACTGACTAATTAACCACGAGACGTCAATCGTGTCACTTAGGGGGATATCAACTAGGGTTTTGGTCTAGAGGTTTACAGCATGTGTGTTCAAACACACGATGGAATGTGAGCAATTCGTGCAGTCAGTTGAATAAGTTAACAAAGTAGTGGATGGAAAATCGACCAAGTCTCTGCACGATGAGCATCTGGTTTCAAACACGATTTCCATTTCCCCACTTCTTGATTCTATCAACTGTTACACTTCATGGGATCATGGTGTCTATAATTCCAGCAATATAAATAAGTCTCTGAATCATGAATAAAACAACAAGAATCTCACGTCCCACTGAAAATATGAGATCAACAACTCATCAATTGAGCAATTACTCTCAACTGAGCAATTTCAATCATTAAGAACTTATCATATTCAGAATTCACAACACACCTATAATCTTTGATTACCATTGATTCCACATATTTCTCAGCTTCCCTCCTACAGATCGACCCATCCTCTCTTGTGACCGAATTTATTATGGAACGGCCATTGTCTTGGTTTAGGCCGGAGTACTACAGATTGATCTCTAGAATTCAAAGCTCTCCCTTCTTGCAGTGCATCTGTGTGAGGTTGAACATTTCGCTCAGTTCAAGGAGTCTCCTCTGTACGGTCGTCTCCTCAATTCCGTAAAAACCAGCAAATCATTTTTCCCCATCTACAGATGGCCATAGTTCTAGCTATCTCTAAATGGAAGACTTATTTGCTAGGTAACAAATTCACTATTTACACAGACCACCAGAGCATCAAGTACTTCATGGAGCAGATAATCCACTCAGTACTACAGCAAAAATGGCTTTCAAAGCTTTTGGATTATAATTATGAACTCAAATACAGGAAGGGTGATGACAATCTAGTGGTTGATGCCTTATCCAGAGTGAAAATTAATGAGGATAAGGTTCATGAAGAGGGAACATGCAAGGCCCTTACTCAAGTACAGACATCATGGATCCAAGAAATCCAAGATAGCTACATTCATGATACTCTAGCCCAAAAATGGATTTCTGAGTTAACTACCAAAAGCCAACAAGAGGGTGAATTCACTTACCAACAAGGAGTCCTGAGGTATAAAAATTGAATTTATGTGGGTCATTCTGGAGGCATGAGAAAGATAGTGATAGATACTTTACATTCCTCACCCATTGGGGGACATTCAGGAGGGCAAACAATTTATCAGAAGGCCAAACTGTACTTTTATTAGGTTGGTATGAAGAAGCATATCCTTACATATGTCAAAGAGTGTGATATTTGCCAGCAACATAAAGGGTTTAATACTTCACCAGCTGGACTACTCCAACCTTTACCTATTCCAAACCAGGCTTGGGAGCATATTTCTATGGATTTCATCACAGGGATACCAAAATCTGAAGGAAGGGAAGTTATACTAGTGGTGGTGGATAGGTTCAACAAATATAGTCACTTTATTGCACTCAGTCACCCTTACACATCAGCTTTTGTAGCTACAAGATTCTTGGATACAATCTTCAAGTTACATGGTATGCCTAAATCCATAGTTTCTGACAGAGATAACATCTTCATTAGCAATTTCTGGCAGGTGTTGTTTTCTAAAGTGGGAACTTCACTACATCTGAGTACTTCTTATCACCATAAGACTGATGGACAAATAGAGAGGATCAATGCTTGCTTGGGTCTTACTTGAGATGCATGACTATCTCCAGACCAACCAAATGGGTTACTTGGCTACCCTTAGCTGAATGGTGATTTAACACTACTTATCACACCAGCTTGAAGTTAACTCCATTTGAAGCCTTATATGGCTATGCTCCTCCTCAATTTGGTATTTTATCATCTCAAGCTGGAATCCATGCTGGTGTAGAAGACTATTTTCACCAGAGACAAGAAATGAGCCATGTTCTGAAAGAAGCATTGGAAGCTGCACAACATAGGATGAAACAACAAGCTGACAAGAAAAGAACTGAGAGATCTTTCAATGTAGGAGATTGGGTTTACTTAAGACTGCAGCCCTATAGATAGTCAACAGTGCAGCTGAGAAGAAATTTGAAGTTATCAGCCAAATATTTTGTTCCCTACCAAATTATTGCCAAGATGGGTGATGTGGCTTATCAACTCAGGCTACCCTTGGGCTCAAAAATCCATCCAACCTTCCATGTCTCACAATTGAATCCAAAATTAGGTACTGGGATAGTGGCTCAAACTGTATTTCCAACAACAGATGGTATAGGGAAATTACAGATGATCGCTGAGAAGGTTATATCTTCCAGGAGTGTCATTAAGAACCAACACTTAGTAGCTCAGGTGTTGGTGAAATGGAGAGGTTTGGCAGATACTGAAGCCACTTGGGAGGACACACAACTGATGAATACACAGTTCCCAAAACTGATCCTTGAGGACAAGGATCCTTTGGAGTGGGAGGTAGATGTCATGTCCCTTGCTATGACTGTTCTTTGCTTATTATGTTATGGGCTAACCATTTGGGTGCCCTTAGTAATTCATTAGGTGTAATTAGTTGTTAGCTGGCAGCGTGTGTGTCGCACGCTGGCCTGACTAATGTGGTTCTTTTATTCTTGTGGCTATTGTTGAGAGGACATTCAGTGAATTATGAAAAATTTGTTCTACTCTCATTTCTTCTCAACTCCAACTCTTCTCTCATCCTAATTCTTCTCTTCTCATCCCATTCTTCATCATAATTTGAGTTGTTTCTGTGTATCAATTGTAGTGTAATCACTACATATATTATATTAAACATTTAGAAATATGACAACCCATTGAAAAAAAGACCAAACCAACCACCCATTAAATTCCAACTCTACCTCTCAGGACAATCTCGTCTTTAAAAGCATTTGCATGAGAAAGAAGTGTATTAGACACGAAATCGATCTCCTTATTTGTGAATTCTATTCCCGAGTTACCGCCGTAATCTTTGATTTTTTCAAAGAACATAATGAATTTCGCATGTAAATCTTTTTCCATCTCCATAACGTCATCATTATCAAGCCGTGCTCGTTTTTTAGTATTACTTGTTTGCGACACCGCATCTTCACCATCATCATAATTCTCTTCATACATTTTGTTATTTCCATTCTCGTCACAACTTTCAGTCGTGGTATTAGACCCCTTCACCATCTCTCTATTTCCATTTTTCTAGCTTGATACCTCCCCATTTAGAGAGTCAGAAGAACTGTGGCCAAGAGAGGCTTCTTTAGAAAGTTTAGACTTTAGTTTCTTCTTTAGACTTCTCAGTGATATATGGTCCAGGGGAATGGAACTAGAAATGTGACCACCAGTCCCAAACCCGGGTGGTGATGAAATGGATCCACTGTCTTGATTTTCTTCACGGGAAAATTAGGTGCATCCCCAAAAAAAAAAAATTCTTATTGTCAGGCCCACAATTAATTTTAGATACCGTGACACCCAAAATTATCCAAAATTATTAAGAATCAATACATAACTCGTTATGCATACTATTTTTTCAGGCATAACTTGTTCTGTAACCTAATTTTTCAGGGGTATAATTAGTAACGCAAATTGGATATAACATATCTAAAAATCCGCGCCTTGGAATTTTACAAATTTTATATCGTTGGAAATCTTTTTAAGAGAGATACACAACGAGTATAAACAACAATACCAATTTTTTGTTTTTCACGAAAAAGTCGGAGGTGATCATCGTTTTAGGGAAAATTTTCTAAAATTGACTACATAATAATTATGTAGGCTCCAAAAAAGATGCATAACACATTATGCAGACGCATAACGAAATATGCAACCATTTTCTCGACTGCATAACAAAGTCATGCATATATAACGAGTTATGTAGCCATTGTTTTGGTTGATTTTAGTCCGTACATAAAAAATTGATGCATAATTGGTTATGCATCCATATTTAAGGATGCAGATCAGGTTATGCATCCATTTTCTCGATGCATAAAAGATTATGCAACAATTTTCTCGATGCATAATGCAGCCTTATTTTCGATGCATATCAGGTTATGCATCCATTTTCTCGACCGCATGATGCATTATGCATCAATTTTCAATTTCACACAAAATAACAAAGATGCCGGATAATGTGTTATGCATCCATTTTTTCGACTGCATGACATGTTATGCACTCATAATAGCATCATCTTCTTCTTCTTCTTCGTTGTTCATCATACAAGCTCAAATAAGCTTTATTATTATTCCCTGTTGTTGATGGTGGTTTTTAGACAAAGAGTAAAATCGTAAAACACCGAATAACCTAATGTCACCGGTGACACATTTATTAAAATACTTAATGCATATAGTCAGTAATTAATGGGTGGTATTTTTTCAAATTAGGGTTACAACGAGCAAAACCCTAATTCCCCTCTGTGCCAATGGTAAATCATGCCATCCACACCTAGCCCGAGCTAGCCGCGCCATGCCGAACGCACTCTGCCTTGGCCCTAGGTATGCTAGTTACACCAAGCGCGCCAAAGAATGCCAACCATGCTAGCTGCACCTCCGTGCCAATGACAAATCATGCAAGCCACACCTAGCCCGAGCTATCCGCGCCATGCCAAACACACTTTGCCTTGGCCCTAGGTATGCTAGTCACACCGACCGCGCCAAATCATGCCAACCATGCTAGCCGCACCTCCGTGCCAACGAAAAATCATGTCAGCCACACAAAACGCGCCAAATCATGCCAACCATGCTAGACGCACCTCCGTGCCAATGACAAATCATGCCAGCCACACCAAACACGCCAAAGCATGCCAACCATGCTAGCCGCACCTCCGTGCCAATGGAAAATCATGCCAGCCACACCTAGCCCAAGCTAGCCGCGCCATGCCAAACGCACTCTGCCTGGCCCTAGCTATGCTAGTCACACTAAACGTGCCAAAGCATGCCAACCATGCTAGCCGCACCTCCTTGCCAATGGAAAATCATGCCAGCCACACCTAGCCCAAGCTACCCGCGCCATTCCAAACATACTCTTCCTTGGCCCTATCTATGCTAGCTACTTTCCTTACCAAGCCACTATGCCATCGGCACATGCCAAAGTAGCGCCCGTGCCATAGGCTTGCAAACCGTGCAACCTAGGATAATATGGTCGTGCGTTCCATTGGCACATGCCAACATGCACCGCTAGCCACTTTCCAAGCCGCCATGCCATTGGCACATGCCAAAGTAGCGCCCGCGCCCTAGGCTTGCAAACCGTGCAACCAAGGCCGATATGGTCGTGCGTGCCATTGGCACATGCCAACACGCACCGCTAGCCACTTTCCAAGTCGCACATGCCATTGGCACATGCCATACGCTCCCCTAGCAGCTTTGGCATTTCCGCTTGCACTCCAAATGCAACCCGCGACCAGGGAATTTCGCACATGCCATCGGCACATACCACATGCTCCCCTAGCAGCTTTGGCATTGCCGCTTGCACTCCAAATGCAACCTGCGACCAGGGCATTCCGCACATGCCACACGCCCCCTAGCAGCTTTGGCATTGCCGCTTGCACTCCAAGTGCAACCCGCGACCAAGGCATTCCGCACATGCCACACGCTCCCCTAGCAGCTTTGGCATTGCCACTTGCACTCCAAGTGCAACCTGCGACCAAGGCATTCTACACATGCCATTGGCACATGCAAAACGCGCTACTAGAAGCTTTGGCATTGCCACTTGCACTCCAAGTGCAACCCGCGACCAAGGCATTCCACACATGCCACACGCTCCACTAGCATCTTTGACATTGCCACTTGCACTCCAAGTGCAACCCGCGATCAAGGCATTCCACACATGCCATTGGTACATGTCGCACGCGCCATTAGAAGCTTTGGAATTGCCACTTGCACTCCAAGTGCAACCCGCGACCAAGGCACTCCACACATGCCACACGTGCCACTAGCAGATTTGGCATGGCCACTTGCACTCAACGTGCAACCTACGACCAAGGCATTCCACACATGCCACACGCGCCACTAGCTGCTTTGGCATGGCCACTTGAACTCAATGTGCAACCTAGTACCAAGGCATTCCTCACATGCCACATGCGCCACTAGCATCTTTGGCATGGCCACTTGCACTCAAGGTGCAACCAACACTTGAGACATCAACACAAAATGGGGGATTCTTTCTTAGGGTTTTGGTTTGGCAGTCACAGCGTGCAGCGTACACTACGCTCGCAATAAGAACAGCGTGAAAAGGAATAAAAGCGGTCAATTAAATAAGGCAGTAAGGGTGAAAAATGTTTTCACCATAAACACCTGCGGTTACCACCTCCTCTATTTAATCCGCGACTTTACTCTATTCCTTAATGAGGCCAGTGTACGTTCAATCTCACTTGTATAAATAGGTCTCACCTATTTCTACCGGACAACAAGTCTTGGCCAGGAAAAAAATACAACACTATCAGAAAGCAACTTTGCTAGCTCTCCCAAAAGATTCCATCACTAGCAAGCTTCCTAAGCTTCTACTTTTCTGATATAAGTCGAGATACTACCTTTCCATAACTCTCTGGTCTCAACACCCTTCTTCGCTATCCTCCCCAAATCAACCCTTCTCCTCCACTTTGTGACCGAAGCAAGTCTGGAATTGCCATTTCTTAGTTTAGGCCGGACTTTTACATATTTATCTCTCGAACCTAAAAGTTCTCATCGTGCAACACATTTGTTTATGGTTTGAACCAGTTTCTCACTCACCTACCGAATTTACCGAAATCAGCAGAAACGATTTTTACCCATAAACAATTGATGACCACAGTGGGAGGATTGATCTTTCGGTTACAATATCAAATTTCAGTTTCCGTCCTCAAATTTCGCGCAAGCATGGTCAATTATCAGGCCATCTCAACAAATATTGATCCCTCTCAAGGTCGGGATGACTCGTCAATTTCTGGAAACAATACGACCAATGAAGAGGTCCCAAGACTGGTTGACCTGATGCGAGCTCAAGAGATCCATGCCAAAAACATGGATCTAATGAAGGATGCGATTAACAGCATACTCGACTTCCTCATCAGCCTAATATCGGAGCTAAGTGGTTCATATTCCCCAGGAAATCAAGATCAAGGGACTAACATCCCGAATGAGCATTCTCAAATTAATGGTTTCGTCACTGACTGGAAGCCAGCGGACCAGGAGGCGACCACGTGGGTAGAAAACTTATGCGAATTACTACACCTCTCCAAGGACCAGCGAATAAAAATATTCTCTGCTATTAACCAAATAGCACTGAACGCATCACTAGTTCCTGCACCCACGGGGACTCCCAGGATCCCCGGAAGATCCACCAACAATATTTTTTTCACCGATGACGACATGATGGTAGAAGACGGTCACAACCAGGCCTTGCATGTTACGGCTCTTGTCAGGAAAAAAGAGTTTCGAAGAGCGCTCATCGACACAGGCGCATCTTCCAATGTTATCACTCTCAAGACACTTAAATCTGTCAGGGTGTAACCTAACGAGATCGTACGACAACCCACTACGATGACAGATTGCGAAGGAAACCAAACTAACAAATATGGCTACATCAACTTGGATATGGAAGTAGAGCCAATTCAATCAAGTATGAAGTTTGAAGTAATTGAAAAAGAACCAGACTACCACATGATACTGGGAAGGCCGTGGCTGCACAATCTCAGAATCATTCCTTCAACATACCACCAATTCTTGAAAACAGTATTGAACGGAGAAGTTGTCCGCATCCCGCGTCATTGTCCCCATATGCGCCAATCTACTGCGTAGAAGCACATGGGCCGAAGGAGGATTTAAAAGGCGTGACAACCAAGATTCACAGTTTTCTATTACCATAATGGACATCGCTCAGATATAGCGACAAACTGGAGACACTCCGCAGAGGAGACCGCCCTCCCGCCATCTCCTCAGAAGAAAGACCCGTCAGTCTCCCACCACTGGGCGTAACCCGTGCCCGCACCATGCGAGAGTGCACCCTTACCGCGGGACGAAGCAAAAATGTAAAACTCACATATTACCACCGATGTTAGCAATTAGCCGGGGATACCATGACCCGGTCTCTCCACCCGAAAGAATGTTTTCACAATAACCAGGAGGAAGTTCCAGACGCCCTTCAAAAGCTGCAAGACGGGACCAACTTAACCACAGACGAACTCGAAACTATCAATGTAGGAAATGAGGAATTCCCGCGACCCATTTTGATCAGTTTGACTCTACATTATGCGGAGCGCTCAAAGCTAGTCGACCTACTCAAAGAATACCAAGACGTGTTCGAGTGGACTTACGAAGAAATGCCTGGTTTGGATGAAAAACTGGTCACCCACCATCTGCACGTGATACCCGGATCCAAACCAGTCAAGCAGCCTCTAAGACAATTCATACACGACGTAGAAGAACAAATCAAGGCGGAGGTCCAGAAATTACTAGCTGCCGGTTTTGTAAAACCCATCCACCATCCCACCTAGTTGGCCAATATCGTTCCCGTTAAAAAGAAGAATGGCCAGATCAGATGTTGTGTCGATTTTAGAGATCTGAATAAGTGCTTCCCTAAAGACGATTTCCTGCTCCCTAACATCGACATGCTAGTAGATGCTACCAGTGGACATGGTATGTTCTCTTTCATTGATGGATATAGCGGCTACAACCAGATAAAGATGTATGAGCACGACGCGAGTAAGACTGCTTTCTGAACCCCTCTCGGAAACTTCTATTACACCTTAATGCCTTTCGGTCTGAAAAACGCTGGTGTTACTTGCCAACGCGCCATGACTACCATCTTCCACAATATGATGCACAAGCAAGTCTAAGAATACGTAGATGATGTGGTGGTTAAATCAAAGACTCGAGCGGATCATCCGGAAACGCTATGACAAGTGTTCGAAAGATATCGCGAATACAAGTTGAAGATGAATCCTTTGAAATGTGCCTTTGGTGTCTCTTCGGGGAAGTTCTTAGGATTCCAAGTAACGTCCGCAGGAATAAAAGTTGACCCAGTCAAAACACAAGCTATCCTCACAATGCCACCACCACGAACCGTAAAAGAGCTCCAGAGTTTCATGGGCAAGATAAACTACATTCGTCGCTTCATACCGGAGCTGGCACAGCTCATTACTGCGTTTACCCCTCTGCTAAAAAAAGGAGTGAATTTCACATGGACTAAGCCTCAACAAGAAGCGTATCAGAAGATCCAGCAAACGCTGTCCTCCACGACCGTCATGAAGCCTCCTATGCAATAGAGACCACTATGCCTTTACATGGCTTTTAGTGATACTGCCATTGGAGCCCTCCTCGCTCAAGAATACGATGAAGGAGTTGAATATACCATATACTACTTCAGTCGAACGTTAAGAGACGCTGAACTCAGATACCCCAAGGCGGAAAAGGCATGTTCATCATTGATTTATTCCATCCAAAAGTTCAGGAACTACCTCCTCTCCAACAAGCTGTCAGAGTTTGAAATAACGTGCGCTTCCCCGAGGGCCATAAAAGGACAGGATGTTGCAGACCTGCTAGAAGCATTCCCAAGATAAAACACCGCGGAGTTACGTGAAGATCTCCCCGTAGACCTTCCAGATATCTTCTTAGTCAAAGAAGAGGCATGGGTGTTGTTCTTCAACGTCTCTTCTACCCTTATCACTAATACCGGAGGAGCGGGTGTGGTACTAGTATCTCCTGATGGAGAAGTCTTCTCGCACTCCTTCAAGCTAGAATTTCCATGCACCAATAACTCAGCAGAATATGAAGCCTTCCTCATAGGACTATCACTAGCTAAAAAAGCCTGGGCCACGCGTTTGGAGATAAGAGGAGATTCCAAATTACTCATCAACCAGGTAATCGGGATTTACGCATTGAAAGAACTGACGCTGGCACCATACAGGGCTAAATCACAAAAACTACTAAATTATTTTGCCGATGCAACCATCACACACATCGGCCGTAGAAGTAACAAGCATGCTGAATGCCTAGCTACACTAGCATCAAAGCTACAGTTCGAAGGATCCAAGGAAACCCTGATAGTAAAACGGCGCACTATAGCTTCAACATGGCTTTTGCAACCTGAGAAATCCGAAGACAATGACTGGAGAACTCCTATCATTCAGGAACTCAACAACTCACTTTTCCAAGGGAATGTCGACCTCAAGACTTTGCAGAATTTCTTTATGCTTCAAGATGTTCTGTATCATCGAAACCCAGACAACTCTCTGTCGAGGTGTATCAGAAAAGAGGAAGCACAACAACAACTTGAACATGTCCATGCCGAAGTCTATGGAATAACATCAGTAGTAACCATCTACCGTCGTTTACAGCGACTTGGATACTATTGGCCGGAGATGGAAGCCCAATCTCGATTACTCCAACAGGCATGTCCCAATTGCCAGGCACCCCCATGTCAGACAGAAGTCCTCAACATCAGTCATACTAGGAACTGGAGGGAGTCATACATCAACTTCCTTCGCGACGGAATTCTCCCTACTGACAAAGAGGATGCGTCCAAGCTAAAACAAAAGTCCAGAAGATCCGTGTTCCATAATGGGGTTTTATATCGCAAGAGTTTCGGAGGAAGTCTACTGCGGTATTTGGGCGATACAGAAATCCCAGTTATGTTAAGAGAAATGCACGAAGGCGAACACCAAGGGAAACATAAATTGTTCATGTAGATACACGTGAGGTACTATTGGACGACCATGGAAGACGACGCAGCTACTTTCGTTCAAAAATGTCGTGAATGCCAGATTCACGGAAACCTCATCCACGTGCCTCCAACACCGCTGTACTCGATAAGTAGCCCGTGTCCCTTTTATAGTTGGGGACTTGACATCATTGGGAATATCAACCCTCCATCCTTAAAACAGCATGAATACATAATAACCGCGACCCAGTACTTTACCAAGTGGGTTGAAGCTATCCCGCTGAAAGGAACCACTGAATCCACGATCACATCATTCATAAAGGAACACATCATCTGCCATTTTGGCGTACCTAAACACATCATCACCGACAACGGCACTTCTTTTTCTAACAGGCAAGTACAGGAACTACTTGAGAGCCGAACAGTACACGACAATCCCAGGACCTGGCATGAGAAATTGCCAATGGCTCTCTGGGTGTACAGAGCATCTCCTAGAAGCTCCACCGGCATGTCTCCTTACTCCCTTGTCTACGGTACAGACGCGATCCTCCTAGCGGAAATCAAGATCCCGTCTGCCAGAATCGCCGCAGCAAGTGGATCTCAGTGGAATGAAGCCGAAATACTCAATGCCAGAATTGCGGAACTGGATACTATAGACTCCAGAAGATCCCGGGCAGAGGAACATGCACAAGCATATAGAAACAGGATTTCCAGAGCGTACAATAGCCATGTAAAACCCAGGTTTTTTAAGGAATGAGATTTGGTGCTAAAAACCGCTAAACACATCCAGCAATATGCATCGGCACCAAAGTTTTCTCCTAAATGGGAAGGTCCGCACATAATCACTAAGGCATATGACAGTGGTTATTACAAGATTATCAAAGAGGGTGGGGGAAAGCTAGAGGCAGTCATCAACGGAAAGTGGCTTAAGGCATACTACGGATAATCATTTCCCTGCGACATGCTACATTAAAAATGTGAACGACCAGACACCCTCTCTGCTTTTACTTTTCTTTCTTACCAATTATCAGATTTCAATACAATCCAACAGATTAATGGAATTTCTTTATTTTCTTCAAAAAAAAGAGAGGATCCTTCAAACTTCGTGATACAAGTCAGAAAAGCCCATCTAGTAAATTATAATCCCTACAAAACATCATCTTCAATCGACTATGATATCTTTCAGTCCTACCCTTCAAGTCTCGAGTTAACTCTTCAATTCTCTGAGACTCCATGGCCAAAGCTTTCTCCTCTTCCAGCATGGATTTTGTGGCAGGAATCACACCAGCAAGAATACCAGCTCTGTCGACTTTCACAATATTAAGACGATGCCGCAACCAGCAGATATTAAACTCCAAGGATTCACAGGTGGACACCATGTTCTCCCACATTTGAATGGATAACTCTGCAGCAGCACGGATGCGCATATTCTCCATCTCAGCAATCATTGGAAAAAGACAGTTCACTACAGAAACCAAGGCGGACGAACAACACTTCACTATGCTCCTGGTAGCGATATGGCCGTATGTATTCCATATCCTCGTGTAAAGGACCACGAATTCTTTCCGCACCAGGAAACCGCCAACATTCCGGTAATTGGAGGAGAGACACCTCATGCGCGTCCCAAACAACAAACTTGCATTGGGGTATTCATGACAAGAGAGCCCTAAATCAATATTCTCCAAATCTGCAGCAGTCAACAAGGTTGGATTTAAATGGAGGGGAACGACTAGGTAATCCTCGTCGATAACAGTAACACATGCTCCAACGGGATATCTCTGCACAAAAGGGAAACTTTTCATTCATCAAACAAGCGGTAAAACGTATGTCAATCCTCCAAAAGAAAAAGAAAACATACCGGTATGATTTTCTTAACCCTAATAACTCTGGTCGGGATGCTCCTGCAAGAGTCAGACCTCGCGCCTTCACTTGGAGAATATGGATGGTTAGAGGATGATTTGTCTCTGTGCGACATGACAAATAGAGAGACTCAACAAGAAGAACCCTTTCTCAAACAAGGAAGACGGTAAAATTGCGCTGGGTATGAATACAGATCCTAAAAAAGGAAAGGAAACAATGAGAGACATAACGCTTCCAAATTTTTACATTGGATGATGCCCTGATTGAAGCCGCGTGTGAATAAAGGCAAAATAAGGAAACGTTTCTATCTGTCAAAACACCTACTCCTTCCTTATTTACACCGGTCCCACCAAGCTCGCGCCCAACTTCCCAGTCTCCCAATTGCACCGGTCCCACCAATTGAACCAACTTCCCAATGACCGCCCAAGTCGCGCCAGCTAGAACGCTCAGCTTCCCCACCTTGTGCCGGTCCCACCAGCTAGCACGCTCAGTTTCCCAACTCGCGTCAACTTCTCAATGCCGCTCAGCTTCATGTCTCTCAGTGATGCTGACTTCCCAATCGTGCCAGCCTCCCGATTTGTTCAAACAAGCCTCCTCAATTCTCTTTACGATTTGCTAGTTTGTCACCATCTTATGCTTACCTCGCAACAAATCTCCTGTTCCGAGCTAAGCAGGGGACTTAATGTTGATGGTGGTTTTTAGACAAAGGGTAAAATCATAAAACCTCGAATAACCTAATGTCACCGGTGACACATTTATTAAAACACTTAATGCATATAGTCAGTAATTAATGGGGAGTATTTTTTCAAATTAGGGTTACAGCGACCAAAACCCTAATTCCCCTCCATGCCAATGGAAAATCATGCCAGCCACACCTAGATCGAGCTAGCCGCGCCATGCCAAACACACTCTACCTTGGCCCTAGCTATGATAGTTACACCAAATGCGCCAAAGCATGCCAACCATGCTAGCCGCACCTCCGTGCCAATGGAAAATCATGTCATCCATACCTAGCCCGAGCTAGCCGCGCCATGCCAAATGCACTCTGCCTTGGCCCTAACTATGCTAGTCACACCAACCGCTCCAAAGCATGCCAACCATGCTAGCCGCACCTCCGTGCCAACGAAAAATCATGCCAACCACACCAAATCTCGCCAAAGCATGCCAACCATGCTAGCCACACCTCCGTGCCAATGGAAAATCATGTCAGCCACACCTAGCCCAAGCTAGCCGCGCCATGCCAAACGCACTCTGCCTGGCCCTAACTATGCTAGTCACACCAAACACGCCAAATCATGCCAACAATGCTAGCCGCACCTCCGTGCCAATGGAAAATCATACCATCCACACCTAGCCTAAGCTAGCCGCGCCATGCCAAACGCACTCTGCCTTGGCCCTAGCTATGCTAGCCACTTTCCATAACCAAGCCGCTATGTCATTGGCACGTGCCAAAGTAGCGCCCGTGCCCTAGGCTTGCAAACCGTGCAACCTAGGCTAATATGGACGTGCGTGCCATTAACACATGCCAACACGCACCGCTATGCCATTGGCACATGCCAAAGTAGCGCCCGTGCCCTATGCTTGCAAACTGTGCAACCTAGGCAGATATGGCCGTGCATTCCATTGGAACATGCCAACACGCACCGATAGCCACTTTCCAAGTCGCACATGCCACACGCTCCTTTAGAATCTTTGGCATTGCCGCTTGCACTCCAAATGCAACCCGCGGCCAGGGCATTCCGCACATGGCACACGCTCCCCTAGCAGCATTGGCACTACCGTTTGCACTCCAAATACAACCCGTGACCAGGGAATTATGCACATGCCACACGCTCCCCTAGCATCTTTTGCATTGCCGCTTGCGCTCCAAGTGCAACCCGCGACCAAGGCATTCCGCACATGCCATTGGCACATGCCACACGCTCCCCTAGTAAGTTTGGCATTCCCACTTGTACTCCAAGTGCAACCCGCGACCATGCCATTGGCACATGCCATTGACACATGCCATTGGCACATTACACAAGCTCCACTAGCATCTTTGGCATTTCCAATTGCACTCCAAGTGCAACCCGCGACCAAGGCATTCCACACATGCCATTGGCACATGCCACACACGCCACTAGCAGATTTGGCATTGCCACTTGCACTCTAAGTGCAACCCACGACCAAGGAATTCCACACATGCCATTAGAACATGCCGCACACGCCACTAGCATCTTTGTCATGGCCACTTGCACTCAACGTGCAACCTACAACCAAGGAATTCCACACATGCCATTAGCACATGCCACACGTTCCACTAGAAGCTTTGGCATGGCCACTTGCACTCAACATGCAACCTACGACCAAGGCATTCCACACATCCCATTGGCACATGCCACACGCGCCACTAGCAGCTTTGGCATGGCCAGTTGCACTCAACGTGCAACCTACCACTAAGGTATTCCGCACATGCCACACGCGCCACTAGCAGCTTTGGCATGTCCACTTGCACTCAAGGTGCAACCAACACTCGAGATATCAACACAAAATGGGGGATGCTTTCTTGGGGTTTATGTTTGGCGGTCAGAGCGTGCAGCGTACACTACGCTCGAAATAAGAACAGCCTGAAAAGGAATAAAAGCGGTCAATTAAATAAGGCAGTAATGTTGAAAAACGTTTTCACCATAAACACCTGCGGTTACCACCTCCTCTATTTAATCCGCGACTTTACTCTATTCCTTAATGAGGCCAGGGTACGTTCAATCTCACTTGTATAAATAGGTCTCACCTATTTCTACCGGACAACAAGTATTGGTCAGGCAAAAAATACAACACCATCAGAAAGAAACTTTGCTAGCTCTCCAAAAAGATTCCATCACTATCAAGCTTCCTAAGCTTTTAATTTTCTGATAAAAGTCAAGATACTACCTTTCCAGAACTCTCTGGTCTCAACACCCTTCTTCGTTATCCTCCCCAAATCAACCCTTCTCCTCCACTTTGTGAACGAAGCAAGTCTGGAACGGCCATTTCTTGGTTTAGGCCGGACTTGTACAGATTGATATCTCGAACCTAAAAGTGCTCTACGTGCAGCATATTTGTTTAGGGTTTGAACCAGTTTCTCACTCACCTACCGAATTTACCGAAATCGGCAGAAACGATTTTTACCCATAAACACATGTACTTTCTAAATCTCAAATCAACTTTTCTTCCTGTTCTACTTTATTGAAACAATTACAAAACCCTATCTCCATCTCAGAAGACATCTCGTATCCATCTTCTTAATCATAATACCTAATTAAAAAAAACCATTCATACATCTTTCAGAAATAACAAACAGTAAGATCTCGATTCATCTCAGAACATCACCTCAAACCCTGACTTTCGATTTCATTCATCTATTATTTCCAATATTCATGTGATTATATTGTCTATCAATATTATTGATCGTAAGTCACAGTTGAGAGGAAGAAAAGAAAAATAATTGAAGAAGAAATTCTCGTGAAGAAGAAGAAGAATAAAAGATACGAAGAATACAAATTTTATAAATTGTGGGTTTGGGAGAAATTTTCTCACAAAAAATTGGGTGCGCGCGTGAAATTTTCCGCCCGTAGGTTTCACGGTGTAGAAAATCTGTAGAATGGTTCTCCTGTAGTTTTCAATTTATTCACTTAATAGTGAAGCTTCCTGCTGGCCCATTAAAGAAGGCCCAATACCATTCACAGCTACACTACTGGGCGCTGTCACAATGTTCCTTGTCTCATTTTCATTGGAAACGAATTCAAAATTTGAATTAAAGTGAGTAATATGTACCCGTACGACATTGACCGGCAAAAGTGACAAATTAGAACTCGGCTTTTATGTATCCGTTGTTGACTGTCTGATCCCTTGATGTAACATGTGGTCAGTAGACTGAATATCATTCTCCACCAAAGAATTGCTGCCACATCCCACTTCATCTTCTTCCCCTCCGGTCCCTTCTATCTTCCTCCGGAGCTATAATTTAGTATTGTTTCTGTTAACAAAAATTGGTTTCATATCTGATTTTGAGGTCTCCAACACCTCACCGATCATTCGTATTTCCACCTAAAATTTTGTATTAACAAGAATCAGATCCTCACACCAAACACCACTGCTTACTGGACCATTCACTTTCACTCTAATCTCAAATAAATCAGTTGCCATTGTTGTTTCCGGGAAAACCTCCACCAAACCCCCAAATTTATCTCTTATTGCCTTAAAAGTAGAGTATTCCCACAAATTAAATGGAACCCCACCTACTCCAATCCATACTTGGTTGATTTCTTTTTGCTTTGGTTTGATGATTGCATTAATTCCTGCAAACCATGGGTATAAATGAACTTCTATATCTTCAATTTTCCACTTTTCAATCTTACTAACCCTAGAAAATTCTGCATTAGTTTTTATGGTAAACACAGCTTTACATTCATCAATTGGCTGCAAATGAAAACCTAAACTCCATCCAAGTTTGTCCATTATCCATATACCAACTTCTTTCCAATCAAAATCATTTGAACTCACTTCAACCACCATTGTTCTTTGCCAAAGGGAGTTTAAATCCTGATTAGAGATTGATTTTATCAAAGGAAAATGTTGTTGCAACGTATTATCAGGTATTTGCTCGTTTTGACTAGAGTCAGACCAAGCATTTGAATTATCTTTCCCCAATAAAACCTCCTTATCCTTCCATACTTTTGTCTTTAAATTTGTAAACATCAAGTCTTCTAACAACACCCCTGAATCCCACCATCCAACTCCATTTCTACCAGCAGGGAAAATCAAAGTAGTTTTTTTTTTTTTTTTAATTTTGATACGATCAGCAGGGATTAAAGGGCCCCCAACACAAGAAAGAAAAAGAAACAGAAAACAAGTCTACAAAGCTAACAACTAAAGCCTATAGTAAACTTTTTGACTACTATCCTCATCCAGAATAGCAACAAACTCGACTCTGAGATTCTTCCAATCTAACAACTCAAAAGAAGAAGGAGAATAAACACCTGCCAACCAGTCTGCAACACGATTTGTCTCGTGATATATGTGATCAAATTTAACCCAATCAAACTGACTTCTAAGTCTGATAATCTGCCTCCAAATATATCTCACATTCCAGGGAGGAATAGAATCTTTAGTGTTCAGAAGAACCACAGCATCCATAGAATCCATACCAAAGTGAACTCTTTTAAAACCTTTAAGAATCGCTGCCTTCATACCAACCACCACACCTTGTAATTCATGGCCAAGCACATATATTGTAATAGAAGTACCAGCAACAGCACACAGACATACTCCAGGGTTATTTCTAATAATAGCTCCATATCCGCCAAAACCATCCCCCAAAGAACCATCAGTGTTAATCATGACAATGTCACCTTCAGGCCTTAACCAGATACATCTCAATTCAATTTTAAGTTGATAAGAGCAAGATATATTCCAGAGAGCAAAAAAATAACGATTTTGAGGGTTATCTTCAACTTTAATGTTATGAGAAGCTAGTTTGAATTTCACATCTTGAATGATTAACCAACTCACCTGATCAGCTGGATTATTATGTTGTCTAAAGACTCTAGCATTCATTTCTCTCCAAATATGGTAAACATAGCTGTTAAAAGTGAGTTTCCTAAGAGAAGTGATAACCGATTTACCCACAAAAGTATTAGCACACCAGTTCATCTCCTCTTGCCAGTTAGCCCTTTGACCAGTCACATAGCCAAGTTTAATTAACAAGCCTTGCCAAATCTGAGAAGAGTAAGGGCAATGCATAAAAAGATGATCCTCATCCTCTAAATTTTGGTCACACAGAACACAAGTGGAAGAAACCTCCATACCCCATTGAATGAGTCTAGCTTTGGTCTTCAGTCTATGATTTAGAGCCACCCAGGTAATGAAAGAATGTTTAGGGATATGCAGTGTAAACCAAACCAATCCATTCCAAATAGGGCTATCCAGAGTGTTATGAAGAGCTTTATAAGTATCCTTGGTAGGATCAGAAAGATACCTACTATTGTGTATACTGCAAGTGCACAGTGTCGACAAGCAACACAGGGAAAGCACACGTCGAACCACAGAGACTTGGAGAGTGTATAAGTTGATTCTAAATCCTTACTAAGAACTGATTCAGAGAGTAACCAAAGGGGGTTTGTTTTTGTCGATACGACGAGATATTGGCAAAGACTTAAAAAGAAAGTAATTTGAATTAAAATATGCAATTAAATCAAGGTGTAAATATTTAGAATATGGATACTAGGGTATTCAAATCCACCACTAACCTATGATATGCATTCAACTTGTAATATTATTCTTGTCCTTATAGCAGATTCAAGTCTACCGTATATCTAAGGTGTTTCTCCAATGGATAATTTAATCACAACTAAAGTATTTCTCCAAAGCATTAACTGTCTAATTAAAGCACAACTAATCTGAGGATCAATATTTTGTTAAGCATGAGTTGTAGCATAATCAACATAGAGATATTCTAACTACAATGGATACATGTCATACATTGTGAGAGCAAGATGTTGACAAACTTGGATTAAATTATATCTTTAAACAATTCTAAACTTTCAAGAACAAGATACAAGATATGAATACATACCAATGAGTTAAGACTTCATTTAAACCCTAGCAAATGAAACTAGAACATGAAGAACATTACAACAAAACTTAAATTTGATAAACTAACATGAACAAGCTATTCTTGGATGGATTTTCAACACAACAACCCTCTCTATTTATACACAAAATTTCCTCAAGCACTTGGATTCGAAATTTGGAAAGCATCCACTCAACAAAACATGTTTTCTTAATTGATGGATTGAATGGAATATATTTGGTTGTGGGAAACAAATTGGGAGTGATTGAGTGAGAGAATGGGGATGTTTTCTTTAATTGATGGATGAAATGGAATACAATGGGGGTGAGGTGGATGTTTTGGAAAGAATCCAATGGGGGTGAGGTGGATGTTTTAGAAAGAATCCAATGGGGGTGAGGTGGAAATGGATTTGGGTCTTGGGTTTTGGATCATGGGTTGTTTAATCCCATGAATTTGTAAACAGGTTGCCACTGATGCGCGAGCGGGTTGCAACGCTTCCAACTTTCTTCTCTTTTGTCTTCTCAATTCTTCCAAGCTTTATTTAGTACTTAAAAACACAAAATTAATTAATACAAATATTTATTCTTGAAAATAGTAAAAATGCAGAATTTGGGATAATATATGACTTTGAAGCGCGAAAGATGAGTTAAGTGCCAATGAAAAGGTGTATGAATATGCAATATTTGGCACTCATCAAATACCCCCAAACCTGAATTTTACTTGTCCTCAAGTGAAACAGAAATCTAGAAATCCTAACTATACCACTGTCGCTGGTCTCACGAATTCATTTAGCGTATGCACTAAGACTTTAAACCCCTAGGTGTCCCTAGTGGACGAGTTGTAGTCTCGTGAGGGCCTACCAAAGATGTACCCACAAAACCTTCTCCAATTTCAGAGCATCCATAGAAATTTCTTCATCTTCGGTCTTCAACTGTAGATGATGAACTTCGGAATTTCGTAGAACCTTGACAATTTGTAATCAATTTTTTTTTTTTTTTTAAGACCCGCTACACAGCTGATCATCATTTTTTTTAGAGACCCGCTACACAGCTGGTCATAGTAAACACACTACAAAAGACCCGCTCCATAGCTGGTCATAAAAGATAACAACAAAAGACTCAAAAAAAAAATGCAAACGACTACAAAGGATCCTACAAAAGACCCGCTACACAGTTGGTCATAAAAAAAATAAAAGACTCAAAAAATGCAAAAGACTACAAAGGATCCTACAAAAGACCCGCTACACAGCTGGTCATAAAAAAAATACAAAAGACTACAAAGGATCCTACAAAAGACCCGCTCCACAGCTGGTCATAAAAAATAACAACAAAAAAAACTCACAACGCCATATGCAAATACTCCCCCAAACCTAAATCTAACATTGTCCTCAATGTTTCAAAAGATGACATAAATAACAACAAACCATGAGAACAAAACAGATTCAAAGGAAAGAGATTACCAAATGCAAAAAGGTTGGTGCTAACCATAGAAGGATGAATGCTTTGAAAGCAAAAAATAAGAGTGATAAGACAAAAATTTGGTTAGCACAAAATATATACAAAATACAACTTAACCGGTTCATGAAACAAGATTTAACAATATCTACTGGATTATATACAAAGATTCACCATACACTAGCAATCTAAAGAGTTGAGGATCTACCCAAAAGATGAAGTGCAGAAATTTTAACAATCTCACATAATTATGATATGATAGAAATGCAAGTGAGAAAGTAAAACAAAATGAGATACCCCCAAACCTAGATTTTTCAATAGTAATACTTTTGGGCACGAAATCTAACAATTTTAGGGGTTCATCACGCAGAAGGTCTAGCTCAAAATGGGCTTTGTTCGGGATGGGAAGAGAAACATCAATGCATTCCAGATATGACTTCTCAATAACAGGATATTTAGTGGACAAAAAGTCCAAAAGAATTTGAGATGCACATAACTCTAACCCTAGGTTTGGAACTGTCAACCACATCGATTCAGCACACTTCAAAGGAACAATTCTTAGGTCCACTGCAAGACCATCAGTTGGTGACTTAATCAGGAGAGTAGGCACGTCTAAGTTGCTCATATGGATGAGATCAAGAGTACCATTATCATTAGTTACATTAACATCTCCTAAGTCATCTACAAGTGCTACATCATGCTCACATTCATAGAACAATTCAGCAAGACCCAAATCAGTTTCATGATCATCCAAAGTTTTATTCTCATGCATAGACAAATCGAAAGAGACATCATGTTGTGACCTAGGTATAGAATCAGACACGTCAATTATATTTTCATGCATAAGATCATTAGTGTCGACAGGAGATTTAACATTTTCTAAGTCAGACACAAGAAATGTGTCATGCTCTTGTTCACAGGACAATTGCACAGGCTCAAGATCAGTATCAACATCCCATGTATATGGAACATTAGAATAAACATCACTCATTAAGGTCGAGGCAGAGAAGCCTATTGTCTCTGAACCCAAAGGTTCGACAATATTTTCAGTAAAAACATGTTCTTCTAACATAACATCATCATCATTATCATCACAGAAATGCTTTTCCCTATTCAAAATCGTAGTATTTCTAGTCCCTTCATTTAAAACAGGTTCATATGCAATATCAGTTGCACGAGTAAGACTAGGCATACTATTTTCACATTTTATTTCATTAGGACAAACAAACATTTCATCCTGAAATTCCTCCCTTCCTACATTTTGTAAACGAATCAAATTCATTTTTAATAATGCATTAAGTTGTTCGATGGAAGGAGAGTCTTAAACAATAGGAAATTCATAATCAATGCTATATGGTTTATCATGCAATACACTCCTAGCATTATTTTGTTCGATGAGTCTGAGATTTTCCTCCACAGATTGAGAAGTACAAAATTGTTCAACTTCCCACTGTGGTGGATGATACATATGTGCAGGGTCATTAGGGTCTATAAAATACTGATCTCAACCTTCGAAAGGTTGATTATGGTCCCAATGACTATCATCTTTGTAATCTGTTGGCATTTCATATTTTGGATTTTCATGATATTCTCTAGATTGCCTAAAATCATGCAAAATATAGCAATTCTCAGCAGGATGGCCTAAGCTTCCACATAAGGTACAAGCATAGATTTCTGATTGCCTAGAAGAATTATATGCGACAGATTCATGCATTTGCATTTCTAAAGCTGCAGTTCTATCTTCTAACTGGTCCAAAAGTGATGATTGTGAGAGTTGGGCCTTTGTAAAGATGTTCATTTTCACCCTGTGGTGGATGATACATGTGTGAGTAGTTATTAGGGTCCATGTATTGATGCTCAGGACTGTGAAAATGTACATAAAACTCCATATAACTATTGACATCATGGTCTGTTGGAGGCTCATAATATGAAGCATGCCCGTAAGCAAGCTCTCTGATGGATTTGTTTCCATCCCCACCTGCAGACCAGAATCCTGACATGATCTATAACTAGCACTAGGCTTGTTGCAGAGATTGGGATGTACACACTGAAAACAGACCAATATAAATTTTTTTCATTATTGGTTTTTTTTTTTTTTTTTGACAAGCCCGTTCTCTAATTACCTCGGGCATACATTAGAAAAACAAAATAAAAGAAGAAAAATCATAAACGGAAGGGAAGTTCTATGCAATCACAAACAAGGCTGACTCCACCATAGTAAACTTACTGATTTCTAGCAAACAAAAAGCATGATGGATCCACTTAGATTGTTTTCTAGACCAGCTTCTAATCCTTCGAAAGGGAATTCGTTACAATCTGAGCAAACCCTTCTGGAATCAATCTGAGTTTAAGTAAATTGAATAAAGGCGAGGGAAGCTGCTAGAGCTTTGATACCCAAGGCCTCACCGTATTACAAGGCGGCGCAGTCACGCATTCAACTTCACAGAAACTGTCATGAACTTCGAAGTATGCTTAAAGAGTAACCAATATTTTTCGAACGACTTTCCTAATAAGCTCGTTACCTTATAGGTCTCGTTCTATTCCAAATTTTAAAGCTTAGGTTCACGTTAGGTATCGTTTTCCTAAGGCGGGAAAGAAGAGAACGGTGATGAAATCCGAACTCTTATCTTGTATGGCCAGTCCTTTCCCTTTACTAGGAAAATAAAACAGCCGTATTCAAATCCTCAACATATATGCAACCGAAGGAATACAGTAACTCGCTAACAGGGGATTCGCGAGTGTTTCGACAAACTTACCTCCCGTACCAGACGGGGGATGAACCGTTGTTGTCGACTCGGGCCATGACTCCTATGTCATGAACGAACCCGAGGGGCCGAGGTGATATTGTAATCACCGTCCTTCTCTACAAACAGTTTGATATTTAATACTACCCTTCCGTAGGGTTTAAAAATAAAAATAAAAATAGAATGTCCAAGTCCAAAGTCCAAAATAAGGAGCAAAAGAAAAATAAAATTACAAGAGTAAAGGAATCCTAATACAAACTAAAAATAGATAAATAAAATAAACTCTCTTTTTTTTTTTTTTTTATTAAAATAAAAACTTCTTCCGCTTTCTTTCGCTTCCTTTCCTTCGCCTTTACAACAGCTACTCAGGCACCTGTTGAGCTCAAAAGAGGTAGTTAGGGTTTCGAAGTTTTAAAGCAAAAGCAAAATAAAAAAATATATCAAAAATAAGTGTAAAATTGACTGTGAATAGTTACGCTGCTACAGTGAAATACCTGATGTACAGTGAAATACCTATTGTGCAGTGATTATGGTACAGTAAAATATGTACAGTGAAATATGAACAGTACCAGGAGATGAAATATGAACAGTGACAGGAGATAGAAACTTCAACTACACCGCTACCGAGTCCCCGGCAACGGCGCCAAAAACTTGGTAGGATCGGAAAGATACCTACTATTGTGTATACTGCAAGTGCACAGTGTCGACAAGCAACACAGGGAAAGCACATGTCGAACCACAGAGACTTGGAGAGTGTATAAGTTGATTCTAAATCCTTACTAAGAACTGATTCAGAGAGAGTAACCAAAGGGGTTTGTTTTTGTCGATACGACGAGATATTGGCAAAGACTTAAATGAAAGTAATTTGAATTAAAATATGCAATTAAATCAAGGTGTAAATATTTAGAATATGGATACTAGGGTATTCAAATCCACCACTAACCTATGATATGCATTCAACTTGTAATATTATTCTTGTCCTTACAGCAGATTCAAGTCTACCGTATATCTAAGGTGTTTCTCCAATGGATAATTTAATCACAACTAAAGTATTTCTCCAAAGCATTAACTGTCTAATTAAAGCACAACTAATCTGAGGATCAATATTTTGTTAAGCATGAGTTGTAGCATAATCAACATAGAGATATTCTAACTACAATGGATACATGGCATACATTGTGAGAGCAAGATGTTGACAAACTTGGATTAAATTATATCTTTAAACAATTCTAAACTTTCAAGAACAAGATACAAGATATGAATACATACCAATGAGTTACGACTTCATTTAAACCCTAGCAAATGAAACTAGAACATGAAGAACATTACAACAAAACTTAAATTTGATAAACTAACATGAACAAGCTATTCTTGGATGGATTTTCAACACAACAACCCTCTCTATTTATACACAAAATTCCCTCAAGCACTTGGATTCGAAATTTAGAAAGCATCCACTCAAAAAAAACATGTTTTCTTAATTGATGGATTGAATGGAATATATTTGGTTGTGGGAAACAAATTGGGAGTGATTGAGTGAGAGAATGGGGATGTTTTCTTTAATTGATGGATGAAATGGAATACAATGGGGGTGAGGTGGATGTTTTGGAAAGAATCCAATGGGGGTGAGGTGGATGTTTTAGAAAGAATCCAATGGGGGTGAGGTGGAAATGGATTTGGGTCTTGGGTTTTGGATCATGGGTTGTTTAATCCCATGAATTTGTAAACAAGGTTGCCACCGATGCGAAGTGGTTGCAACGCTTCCAACTTTCTTCTCTTTTGTCTTCTCAATTCTTCCAAGCTTTATTTAGTACTTAAAAACACAAAATTAATTAATACAAATATTTATTCTTGAAAATGGTAAAAATGCAGAATTTGGGATAATATATGACTTTGAAGCGCGAAAGATGAGTTAAGTGCCAATGAAAAGGTGTATGAATATGCAATATTTGGCACTCATCAATCCTTCACTGTAAACTCTCCAGAAGATCTAGGCATCCAGATAACTTTATATTGAACACTAGAATCAACACAAACTGAACTAATTTGATTAATAATATCAGCTGTAAACATATCAGAAGAATGAGGTAATTTCCAAGCATTATTATCTATAAATTCAGACACCCTGCAATCCCTCGCAAGAAATACAGAATTGATGATTTCAATAGGAACCCAGTCCACCAGTCTTCCATTAGGATGCCAATTACCAGATAAAAAATAAGTATCATTCCCATTTCCAATATTTATTTTTAAGAATTTTGCAACCACTTCTATCTGGTTAAGGATATTTCTCCAACTCCAAGAAGCGTCTTGAGGGCATTTCATAGTCCAAAAACATTTATCTTTAATAAGGTTAGCTTTTACCCACTCAGTCCAAAGAGATTTTCTATCAGAAACTAACTCCCAAATATGTCTCATACTAGCAGCAATGTTATTTGTTTGTAGATCTCTAATTACTAGACCACCTTCTTCATAAGAAACACAAATCTGAGACCATCTAATAGGACAATTAGCCTTCTTCTCCAAATCAGCACCAGCCCACAAAAACCGTTTGAGAATGGAATTCAAACACTTAATAACTTTCTTGGGAAAAATAAAACAAGAGATCCAATAGAAAATCATACCATTTAGCACGCTTTTAATGAGAAGTAATCTACCCCCATAAGTTAAAGATTTGGCCTTCCAAGATTTTAACCGATTAGTAACCTTATCAATTAAAGGAATGCAGTCCTGGAAAGAAAGTCTGGTTGAAAGTAATGGTAAACCAAGATATCTCACAGGGAGATCACCAGACACACAACCCAAACAAGAGATAATATTCTGCAAATTCACCAGATTAACAGAGGAATGAAAAAGAGCAGTCTTTTCTTGACTCACCTCCAGACCAGTGCAAGCACTAAACCTTTTGAGAGCAGAATGTAAGGCAGAAGCAGATCTCAAATCTCCTTTGAAGAAAACTAGAACATCGTCAGCAAAGCATAAATGTGTAATAACTGGATCAGAACATTTAGGATGGAGACCTAACTCACCAGAGTTCACTTGTTGCTGAAGACACACACTCAAAAATTTCATTACCATAACAAATAAATAAGGTGACAAGGGACACCCTTGTCTTAGCCCACGCTTAGCCCCAAAATACCCATAAGGAGAACCATTTATCATGATAGAGTATCTTGCAGAAGAAATACAACAGTGAATCCATTCAATGAATAAAGGGGGGAAACCAAAATTTTCAAGAGCAATAATAATGGGCCTCCAGCTCACTGTGTCATAAGCCTTCTTTAAATCAATTTTCAAAGCACACATAGGACTTCCATTAGATCTATGGTAATTTCTTAAAATCTCATGGGCCAATAAGACATTGTCTTGAATAGATCTCCCAGTAATGAAAGCTGATTGGTTTACATTAATTAGATTGCCTAATACATGCTTCATTCTAAGAGAAATTATCTTAGTCAAACATTTATACAAGACATTACAGCAGGCAATAGGTCTAAAGTCCAAAATAGAATTAGGATTCTCTTTCTTAGCAACCAAAGTCAATAAAGTGCTATTTACCTCTTTAAGAAACTTAGCACTCTTGAAAAAATTCTGAACATCAGCAGTGAAGTCATCTCCAACAATGCTCCAACATTACTTGAAAAACCATCTAGAGAAACCATTCAGACCAGGGCTCTTACTAGAACCAATAGAAGATAAAGCCAACACCACTTCATCCCTGGTTATAGGGCGAACAAGACTATTTTTGTCTTCTTCCTTGAAAATGTTATCAAACTGAATATCTTTAAAAGTATCAACATCTTCAATAAAAGGACTAGCAGTATCATCAAATAGAGAAGTATAATAATCAATACATTCAGAAGCAATGTCAGCATCTTCTTGAAGTAATATATTATCTCTAGACATCAAAGTAAGGATGTTATTCCTATTGTACCTCTCTTTTAAAGAGTTGTGGAAGAAATGAGTATTTGAATCTCCAAGACCCATCCACTTAACTCTAGATTTCTGGTTAGCAATAGATTCCTCATATCTTGTAACTTTAGCAAAGTGTTGAATAGCCACTTTCTCCTTAATAGTTGATTCAATACAGAGAGGGTGGGCTTGAATGTGCTGTTGAATTTCTTTCAGTTCAGTCCTAGCAACATCTACTTAAACAAAAACATTTCTAAATCTCTGTTTTTTCCATTGGATAATAGCAGCTTTAACTCTTTTAACTTTGGTAACAATTATAAACATAGGGTTACCTCTGACGGGAGTAGACCAAGCATTACGAACTAACTCCAGAAAATCATCTTTCTCAGTCATGAAATTAAAGAATTTGAAGGGAGGAGGACCATGGTGTCTATCTTCAAAAATAGAAATCACTGCTGGAGAATGATCAGATATGCCAGCTTCAAGAAATTCAGCCTTAGAATCAGGGAAAGAATTAATCCACTCCATATTGACAAGACCCCTATCCAATTTAGACACAATTCTGCTATCATCCGTATGACCATTAGTCCAAGTATAGAAAGAACCCGAATAAGGAAGGTCAAAAATATGACTCTCTTGAGTACAATTCCAAAAATCAAGATAATTCTGTGGAGTTAAGTTACCACCCACCTTTTCTTGAGGAAAAAGAATAGAATTAAAATCACCAACAACCAATAAAGGAGAAGTAGAGGAAGTAGATAACCCTTTAATATCATCCCACAGCTGCTCCCTAACTCTAGCATCATTGCTCCCATACACAAAACAGACCCTAAACTTCAGATTTCTGCTAGTAGTAATTTCCACCAAAATCAATTGATCAGAAGTTTGAATAATATAAACATGAACCTCCAAAGGATTCCAGCCTATCCAAATTCTACCAGACTCATTATTGATATAATTATCCAAAAAATTCCAGTTAGGCCTTATAGACCTTCTTATTCTAACTTTATTTAGACTCTGAACATGAGTTTCAAAAATACCAATAATTGAAAACCCATTATTTTTAATAAAATTCCTAACTTCTACTTGTTTAAGAGGATCATTCAATCCCCTTATATTCCAACCTCCAAGATTAAACTTCATTATCAACTAGAGGTTTAGACTTTCTACCTCTAGCAGATTTCTTTAAATTTGATCCCCTTTGATGAATACTTTTAACACTTTTAGTCACTTGGTTTTTCTTAGACAGATGAGCTTTAGAATTACTGCCTCCAATAATAGAAAAAGAACCATATTCCTTAACCAGATTGGGATCAATATTTTCAGCTGCCTTAATATTAACACTAGACTCTCCCATTGACTTCCCAACTTCCTCAATAGCAGAAGTAACCTCCATTAAAACCTCAAAAGCATTTTTAGTTTGTAGAACAGGTGGAACTTCAGCAGCATTTCCTGGATTTACCAACCCTTCAGATAATTGAGTTACAGGTGTGACAAAATCATCAAATACTCTTTTCCTAGATCCCTGAGTCAAATCTTCAACATTAGTAGAGATAGCTTCAACCATAGCCTCTCCTTCCTCTGCTTCAGTATGGTCTTCAATAATATCCTCAACTATACCCTCCACTGGAGAAATTACTGGAGAATCCACATTAGTAGTCTTCTTAGTAGTTTTAACAACCCATTCACTTCTCTGGGGTTTACCTGCACTTTGAGTTTTAGGAGAGGATTTCTCATAATTAGGACAAGTTGCTTCAGTATGCCCAAATTTTTTACAATCATCACATTTTGGAGGCTTCCAAGGACATTCCACCTGAACTTTGAATGCCTCTTTCCCCTCAATAACCACAGGAATTTCAGAAGGGAAATCACATGAGGTATCTATTTCAATGCAAACTCTTGCAAAATTCATCCTTGACCGCTCATAAGTCTTTTTATCAGTCATAAGTGGAGTACCTAAAAAATTAGCAATGATACCTATACCTTTTGGATTCCACATAAACATTGGAATTTTTCTCAAATTGAACCAAACAGGTACAATTCTCAAATCCTCCATCGATTGTTCTACCAAAGGGGACCAGGGTCTAATCAGAAAAAGTCAATATAAACATGTCCTCGTTCTAGTACAGCTTGTCTATCATCCTCATGATTAGTTTCAAAGACAAAAGTTGCATCACTATGAAGAGTCATATGAACCTGACCTTTGAGTTTCCAAATATGCATAAGAGAATTCTTCACAAAATAATAAGGCAATCGACGGCCTACAAAATACCCTACAACTAGATTCTCAAATTGTTTGATATTATCTTCAAAATCAGAAAAAGAAACTACAGTTTCCTTCTTACCATTAAAAAATTGAGGAGCTCGATACCCTAATTCCTCCTGCTTCATCTGTTGTTCCTTATTAGCTTTAGAAGCCATAGCAGCCCAACAACCTTTGCTAGTACCAGATTCAACTCTATTCGACTGGAGATTGGGTTTCCCTCCACCAGAAGAAGGAAGAGAAGGAAACATCTCCATAACATCATCATCCTTTGGATAATCAGAACCACCACCTCCCTGAGAAGATCCCTCTATCACCTTGGGAGAAGAAGATGGAGGAAGAATTAAAGAAGAAGAAGAAACAGCACCACTACCATACGGTGGTGCCATAAGAAGCTACGTCGAACCAGAAAGGAAAAAAGTCAAGATCGAATCGCCCTGGTCAAAACTCAACGGCCAAGGTCAACTCTCTATCCGGGGTAAAATCAAAGTAGTTGGATACTCTTTGTTATGAGACACATGTAGACAAATAAACTCTCCATATTCATTCTCTTTACGAAGAGCTAACATCCAATCCTCATTTTCTCTGTAATTCCATTTGGAAACCTTTCCATCACCACAATTTTCCAATTTCTTTAGAAGACGAGACAACCAAGTTTCAGCCTTGAAATTAAGCCAGCAGAATTGTCTTTTAATACCCGACCAAATTGCAAGATGAAAGATGTCTCTGGACCCCTTTCTTCCCACGGAACCACCTATAATCTTTCTTTCCACCTTGATTGATTTCCCTTGTCTTGACAAAAAATATGATCTTACTCTAACTTTATCATCGTAACCCCTAATCAAGCACGGAGCATGCTCAAACATTCTCGATCTCTTTCTTGTTGCTGTTGTAAATCCCTCCTTATCCACTGTTCTATTGTAGTTTACCATTTTCCGTCAAAAACAGTGATCTGAAAAACTCACTTCTCTCTCCTCGCTCTTTCTCAGATTTTGGTGAATGGTGACAATTGATTTTAATTCTGGAGATGCGAATAATTATATCACCGAGAAAATTTATCAAGGAGACTCGGGTCCCAAGCTATAAGCTCAATATCAATAAGTTACCCATTACCCTGAATTGGGATTTGATAGCATCGATGGAGGGGTAAGACATAAGAGAATTCCCTAGAGTTAGAACCATCGATCCTCTCAAAATGAGAGTATCAAAATCATCTCCAATATCCTAGGAAACCAAATCTTTAATGTCGATGAGACTTTTTCTAATATCACACTCGAAAATTAATCCATGTTTCACAACTTAAAAGGGTGGTTATAACTACAATATTTGGAAAAGATGATTCTTTCCTATAAGGCCTTACGATTTATAACAAATCTCCAGGATAATTTAACCAGTAATGCTTCATTCATTTTCTTTTGTTTTTTGAAACCAAGTCCCCCTAACCTTAGGGGAGCAAATGGGTTCCCGAGCCTTTAGATACATACCCTTGTTCCTTTATTCCATACCCCACCAGAAGTCCCTAGTGATACAATTTAACTGGTTAGAGATAAACATCAGAATAACAAAATAAGATATCAGATAGTTAGGATTGGTTCAACGTGGATGAAATCAACGTAGTGCAACCTGCCTGAGAGAGATATTTACTTTTCCATCCTTTGAGACGAACTTTGAATTTATCCACCAGGTTTAAGAAACTTAGGGCCCCTTGTTGGCCAAAAAAACAAGGGCGCACCACGATATCGATCTTTAAGATTAATTTCTTTTAGCACGCAACGTACGAATAAGCACTCTACACAATCTAGGAGGGGCCTTAGGACTGAAAAAATCTCCATATTTTCAAAATTTATCGTCTTGCTAGATGCAAGACTCAAACCATTGAGAACCTCAATAATGGTATGGTATTCATTCATAGAGGCCTTGAAAATATAAGAATGACATCAGTAAAAAGAAAATCAGATATATGAGGACAATCTTTTGCAACTTTGAAGGCAGATATTGTTTCTTCTGCTTGAAGGAGCATACGAGATAACGCTTTCATGCAAATGATAAAAAAAAAAAAAAGAGTACGGAGGATCCTCTTGCCTAATCCCACAGGAATGAGAGAGCACTTTCCTGGGGATCCATTGAAAAGAACAAACATCAAAATAGTAGATAAACATTGATAATAAGGTCACATCAATGTTGCGAAAATCTCATCTTCCAAAGTATTTCGCTAAGGAAACTCCACTCAATTATATCAAAGGCTTTGCTCATGTAAATTTTAATACCTTGAAATCCCTGCTTTCTTTTTTTTATTTTTCACAGCGTTAAGCACTTTGTTCTTCATGATTGTATTGTCCATAAATTGCCTTCTAGGCACAAACGCGACTTGGAAGGGAGAAATTCATTTGTTAAAGAAAAGTTGGATCCTATTGGCCAGAATTTTGGAAATTAGTTTGTGAATTGTATGCCACATATCAATAGGGCAAAAGTCACTAGGCTCCATCAAATGGTCTTTTTTAGGTATCACGGACCAAAAGGTTTGGTTTAACTCCTTCATGAGCTTTTTCGATTCAAAAAATTGTTGAATAAGAAAACAAATATCTCTCCAAACAATGTCATAGATTTCATGCAAAAAGCTGGCCGGAAAGCCATCAGGCCCCAGAGAAATGTCCCAAATTTCTTTTTTCTGTTGGAAAAACAACTAAGCGGTTGAAACTTGGAATCATGACTGAAGGATTTGCAAGTTGTAACAAGTCATAAGTTACTTTGGGAACCAAGGTACAACCGACCACAAGATGAACTGGGAAGTTAGTAGTAATCGATCACAAGCTACCTTTAGGAAGCAAGTTGTAACCGATCACAAGCTAATTCGGGAAGCAAGGTGTAACCTGTCACAAGCTACTTTGAGCAAGGTGTAACTGATTACGACATGTATTGGGAATTATGTTATAACCGGTCACAATATACTTTGGAGTGATGGTTTAATCGGTTCCATGTACAAAACTAATAACCATGGTTCACATATTTCTTCAGGGTGTGTGTTAACTAGGGTTTTGGGTTTGTTAAGTTAAGAAGCTTCCGGATGTCGACATATTTGAACATGTACATATCTCTTATCATTTATTGTTCAAAGATATTCCTTGATACTCAAGGTGATCCCTGGTCCCAAAAAGTGAAAAGCTAATTACCAGCAATTAAAGCATATCCTCTGGAAAATATTATTAGTTAATATGATAGACTAATAATATAAATTTTTCCATGAAGTTTTCGGAAATGTTGGTTAACATTAATTGGAAATAGGAAAACCGAATTTAGGTACTTTAATGCTTTTGTGAATATTTCCGGTTTTGGAATTACCTTGTTGTCCAAATAACCCTGGTCTATAAATACTTGAGTTTATATTTCTTGCAAACTATCCCAAGAGCCAGGCAAACTTTATTTCTTGTAATTTCTGTTTGAGCGATCTATTCGGAGAGGAAATTACGCTAATTAGGAGAAAACTATTACGACCGCTCGTTTAAAGACTTATGTGGGGTCAAGAAGCTCTAACGGTTATTGTAACTTTCATTAACGTTGGTGGAAAACTAGATAATTGCAGTGTTTTTAGTGTTCGATTATTGATTTGATTGAATAACGGTTGTTGTAACTTTGATTTTACCTAGTTTGTTTATTCTTGAGAACCTTCTCTTCTAATATAAGGCTCACTCAAACAAGATCAAAGTATCAACGAGATCTTTAGAACCATCTTCGGATCTAAAGATATCTTGTGATAATCCATTGTTAACAAACTCTGTTCTGTGTGTGATTGATCACAAGAGGATTCAAGTGTTGTTGTGCATATATTTGAAGGCAATAGAAGATTTGAAGACGAATAAGAATTCTTATTAGTTCTTATATCTTGTGGATTTAGTGCACAAACCTTGATTGGCTAAGATCCAACTACAATCGGTTTATCTTTGATAGACTTGATGATTAGTTGCGTGAGATCCACATTGCTTTATAGTTTCTCTTTGAGATCTATATTGATTGATTGCGAATCTAGAACTTGATTATTTGGGTAACCAATATTTACATTGATCTAACCAGATAAAGGAGTTTATTAGATTAAACATAAGATCCTTTGTCAACGATTCATCTATATCATGTAGCAAGATTGATCAGAGTGGTTACCAAACAGATTCTTCCCTTGCTCTTTGGAATACGATCCAAAAGACTTGATATTCACGTGCGTGACTTTAGAAGTCGAAGGAGCAGGGATACTGAGGGAACTAAGTAGCTAGGGGTAGTCTGCTTGGTCTCAACTATACGAAGTTGGTATTAGATTGTGTATAGAGGCTTAATTCCGAGAGTATTCAAAACTGGACTAGGTCCCGGATTTTTCTGCATTTGCGGTTTCCTCGTTAACAAGATTGATTAGAGAGGTTACCAAATATATTCTTCCATTTCTCTTTGGAATACGATCCAAAATACTTGCTATTCATGTGCGTGCCTCTAGATGTCGAAGGCGCAGGGACATTGAGGGAACTAAGTAGCTATGGGTAGTCTGCTTATTCTCAACTATACGAAGTTGGTATTAGATTTTGTGTAGCGGCTTAATTCTGAGAGTATTCAAAACTGGACTAGGTCCCGGGTTTTTCTGTATTTGCGGTTTCCTCGTTAAAAAAATCTTACTGTGCCATTTACTTTACTATTCCACAATTATAATTGGTTTATATAATTTAAAGTAGATTGCACTTGTACGTTAATTCCTTAATATTGATCTTATAGAGTTTCGGTTATTACCCAACCTATTATCAAGTTGTTGATGGTGGATTTCTATTTAAAGGCTAAAATTGTAAAAAGCCAATTTTTGTAAGCTAACGTCCTGCAAAGGATAAAGCCTTCAGGTGATGAATATTTCTCGCCATGATAATTCATTGGAGCATGTGCAACCATCCCTGAGAATTAAAACCTACCCAGAGCGGAGCATGTAGCAACCATCCCGATTTTATGTTGGTTTGCAGCATTACTGCCTTAATTAAAGCCTTGTGTTCGACATGCAAACACCCGTAGGCTACCTGACGGCAGGTTATATTAGCCCCGTTGAATGCAGGCAAGACTACCCATGTTAGTCTCACCTGCTGAAAACAAACTCAAAAATAGATCTCATCCGTCCAACTTCGTAGGCATAGATGGAGGGTGTAGATATAGATTCAGGGGGTCCTGAGCATGCTACCATGATCACCTCGGACTCACCTTTATGCATGACCGAACGGTCAAGACCAACTACAGTTGGTCCTTCCAAAACGTGCGCTCAAAGTGAGCATGACGCACGGCTGGAAGCTAATTAGGGTTCCTTTTAATCGTGAACGTCCAACTTCGCAGGCATAGTTGGACGTCTTAGATTATACCCTAAAAACAAGTAGTGAAGTAATGGTATACCATTGACAGGCCCTCTTTATACCTGCATGACCGACTCCCTCATAGGCAAGCCATGGTGCAAGAAACGATTTCCCAAACAAGGCTAGGTTAACGCCTTATGCAGGTTGAGAAGATCCAAAACGATCACGACCATCCGACTTCGCAGGCATAGTTGGAGGGCTTAGATTGCGCCCAGGGTCATAGAGCAAGAATGTACATGTTCACTGTCGGCCCAAGATGCTGCATACATGGTCGGTCTCCCCAAAGGAGGCGCACGCAACCCAAAACCGATCGCCCAAAGTGGCCGGTCCGAAATCCTAATTAGGGTTTGCGGCGCATATGTCGCAGAAACATCTCGAGCGTCCATCTTCGCAGGCTTGGATGGAAGGCAAAGATGGATACTTAGAGGAAACCGAGCATGACCACCGTGGTCCCGACTTCACACCTAGCTGATCGGACAAGACATGCAGTGATCAAGTTCCTTGGTACGCGTGCCCAAAGGTGGAATGGCACGGCCTCTCCATAAGTTCTAATCTCGACCACTCGTCTTTGCCACCTAAAGTGAGTGTCTTAGATCAAATATTTGCAAGTCAAGCAGGCATGGGCGTGAACACCATTATACCACCTCCATGCAGGGCCAATTGGTTCCTCCATAGAAACTCCCTTAGCATGCAAACGTTTGGGTTGAAAGAGGCAGCATGCGCGCCTCCCATCCAACGATCGCAAGTAGGGTTGCAAGCCATCTCGTACGTCCAACTTTGCAAGCATGGACGAATGACTTAGGGTGCGAATCAACCAGCAAACAAGGTATCACCATGATCACCATCCGTCACTCTTCTTCACAGGGTGACCGACCAAGGCGTGGCCTGCCCATACAGCCTCCAAACGGTCAGCTGAAGATGGCTGCATGCGATGTCATACCAAGTTCACGATTCACCCTGCACTATTTTATGTGGTTCCCACGATCCACACACTCGAGACATTAATCACGTCACAACTGGGGGATACAAACTGGGGTATTGTTCTGGAGGTTTACAGCGTGAAGCGTGCAACACGCCATCACAAGATCGTGTCAGGGAAACATGGGCGGTTAGCGATGATAGGAGAAGTGGGTGAGCAACCGTGTGACACTAACACACAACTCCACTTCCTCCATCACTCCACTTCCTCTACTTTCCCACGAGAGACATGATGAAGGCTTATCGACTTGTATAAATAGGTTCTCATCCCTATTTCCAACAGCAACACAGAAAAACCAAGTGTTAATACCATCGTATTCAACACCCCTGAGCCGCCCCGCAACATTTGCTAGCTCGCTCAACCTTCGTTAACAAGTTATAAAATAGCCTTCACCTTCATACTCTCAACACCTTCTTCGCTTCCCTCCCTAAGATCAACCTCACATCCTTCACCTGTGACCGAAACAAATCTGGAACGGCCGTGTCTTCGGTTTAGGCCAGAATTGTACTGATTATCTCTCGAATCAAAAGTGCTCATCGTGCAACACATTTGTTGAAGGTTTAAATTCACTTCTCATCCACACACACCCAAAATTACCTAAACCTGCAGAAGTAGTTTTCTCCCACAAACAATTGGCGACCACAGTGGGAAGTTAATCTATCGGTTGTGAATTCGATCTCTTCAATACCATTTCAATTTTCAAGAATGGTGGATCTTAGATATGGATCAGCAACCAATCCCGAGGGAAGTAGCGCCGACAACACTTCTAGCGTTGATATCCTAATTACTGGTGTCACTATACAACCCGCCAGTACAATCAACGTGTCCCGTGGAGTTGCGTCTTCTACCATCAGTACCACCAATACCAGCGGAGCAGGAGCGGACATTCCAGTAGGTGTGACACCTCCCATTACAAGAGCTAGAGCGGCTGCAAATCCAGGCATTTCCTCAAGCATGACACCTCCGTCCGTCACCAGAACGACTGCTACTCCCCATTCAGGACGAGGATCTAGAGGACCCAAAGGAGGGCAACCTCCTATCACCATGGTGGACTTTATGGAGAGACAAGAAACCCTCGCTAAAGCTTAGGCAGACATGGAAACCACTCACAAGGAGGTACTCACCTTCCTTAAAATATTAACCGATCGATTACCACAAGAGTTGAGACAGCCCCAAGGGCCAACAAGAAATATGTTCAGCACACCTGGAGCAGGTGCCTCAGTTACGCAAGCCTACCTGAACGAAGAGTCTTATGCTGCTGACCACGCAAGAGAAAGGTACTGGAGCTTCTCAGGGAAAGGAGCCGATCGTCTAACTTTATTACACGTGAATATCTGGAGAGACTCCTCAAAAATCGTGGAAAAGAAAATCCGATGGACGCGCATCGACACCAGCCTCCATATCCACAAGACGTGCAACGGATTCCTCTTCCCAGTGGATAGACATCCCCTCAATTCACCCTTTACGATGGTACCGGTAATGCTCGTGAACACGTCTCTCGATTTTTAGAATCCTTAGGAGAACACGAATAAAATCACGTTCTCCGCCTGAAGGAATTCTCCAAATCACTTACGGGGAGAGCCTATACGTGGTACAACAACATCGCACCGACATCATATCCAATTGGATTGAGATGGTCGTAGCGTTTTACAAGAAGTACTTCTTTGTATCGAGCAAGTTACTTTCAGGACTGGGAGAATCTCCCAACAGAACAACGAACATCCAAATGATTTTGTCAAAAGGTTCGAACACAAGCGTTGGACTGCCATGAACCAAATGTCATAGAACGACAGCTGGTGGAATTATGCATCAACGGAATGATACCCATATATCGCGCCCTGCTGGAAAACTTGGGATTCCAGACGTTCTCATAGCTCCATGAAGCAGCCAAACGTTCGGCCACTACCGCCCCAGCATTATTGGAAAGAACCAGGATCGTTTGGAGCAAAGATTCACGAGATAATCGGGGAAATAGGTGCCTCATCAACAAACAGTATAATACTGGACCTTCTGTCAGTGTAGTAAGCGAAGGCGGAAAGAGAAAAGCTCCAGCGGCGGCAGAACAACTACCCAAACGTGTGGCTCAAACGCATAAAGCTTCGCCTCGAAAGGGAACAGGCAAAGATCCTGCGCAGAGCACCGAAGACACATGCTTCCCGTTTCCGATAAATGAAGTAATGGAACTCTTGGAGGCATGGATTCAGGATGATGTTGTCAAGATACCTCCTATCAGACGTCCACCAACTGAGAAAGACATGGAAGACCCTAAGTACTGCCGTTATCATAGGTTTGTCCACCACCCAATTAAGGATTGAAACAAGTTGAAAGAAATCTTCAGGGAAAAGATAGCAGCAGGAGAGCTTCAATTGGGGAATGAAGGAGTTCACAGAGACCCTCTTCCTATCCGAAGTTGCATGATCTCTGGAGACTCTGTGCGCAATACTGCACAATCCATAATGGAACACCTGTGTTAAATCTTGTACCTTTCCAAGGTACAACGTCAAGATATATTCATGGCCCTCAACCGTATTATGTCACGCATGCGCTTGTACCCAGAAAAAGAAGTCGTTCCAGGATCTCAAGCCTCCTTGAAAGATAGCGCCAACAAAGGAAACTGGGGACTTTTGACTGTCGCCCATTTGAAAGATGTCAAGTTCGATAGCACATTAATCGATACATCTTCTGAATTCAACATCATTACCATCAAGACCCTGCAAGCTGCGAAAATCTCAAAGCAGGAGGCTACCCGTGGTCCGACTGTGATCAAGAGCCCAGCAGGAGAGTTTGTGGATATCTACGGATACATTGACATTGATTTCAAGATCGGTAACACTCCAACACAAGCCAAATTCCATATAATTAAGGAACATCCGGACTACGACATGATTCTGGGGCGCCCGTGGGTACACAAGGCGCATTCCTTACCAATCTCAGTACCTGGAAATCTCCAACAAGCCAGCTCCGATGATTTCCAACAAACCTTGGAGACTCGAAGAGTGCATGTTGCCTCCATACCAACAACTCACAAGCATAGCGCAACTCCCTGGTGAAAGCCCTTCTTCCTACGTCAAGAGATTACGAGCCCAAGTAAGTCTCATTGAACAACCCTCTTTGAAAGTAGTGGATGATTGTCCTGTTGGACCGCAGGGGACTGTTTCACCTGACAGGTGGGCCACCACCAAGAGATGTGAATGGAGTGCTGGCCCCCTTTAATCGCTTCACCAAAAGTTTGGAAGCAGTCAAGAACGACACGTGTCAGAAGCAAGCTGTTATACCAAGTCCAAATCCGTTTCAAATCGGAGATATGGTAGCAAAGGTAACCACGTTCCAAGTTGGAAACATGGCAGTAAAAATAACTACCCATCCTGACATGCCTGCAAAGGAAGAGGAAGTATTCTTAGTGGCAGATGTTATCTTGGGAGGTTACTGCAAGATCATCAATGCATACAAACTCGAAGGTGTGGTTGTTCACTCACGATGGCTCAAGCCCTACCTTACTTGAAGACATGACATCACCTCTCTAATCCCCCCGGGGGGATTCCTCCAACAGTTTTCCTTTTCACAATATTTGTAATTCCTTCAAAATGATGGCACCGCTTGCCTTCATACTTATTAGGGTTTCAATATTTCTTCAAGTAATCAAGATTTCATTCCTTTTATAATTTCTCATAAAATCACACAAAGTTATAAGTCACCTTCAAACCACCATTACCCAGAAAGAAAACCCTAAATCCTCATACCAAATCTTCATACCGGCCTAGTAATATGGGAGGAATAAAACATGTAAAAAGGGGAGGAGAAAGGTATCCTACATGATCTACTTCAACGGAGCCAGACTCACGTCAGGGGGCACAAGCAGAAAAAATATGCATGTTTTGAAAGAAGCATTAAATAAAACTTTGTTCAATACAAGCAAGCAAAGAGGAAAACTTCAAACTCAGCCGCCACTGAGTATGAAAAAAAAAAATATATACAAAGAAGAATAACAGGGAAACTCAATTGTTGGTTGCGTCTTCATCACTGTCGGGATCCACATCTGTGCCGCTTTCTCCAGAGATGCCTCAACTTCTTCTTCGGGCACATCAGCTACCGCCTCAACATCTTCAGCATGCGTATCTTCTGCACCTTCTACAGAATCCATTGAAACTTTGGAGATCGTGCCAATCACTTTTGGACGTTCAGTCTCATCAGTATCAGGTTCAAGGATTATCACACCACCATGTATTGGGTAATCACACTTCCCATCATCCGCAGGACGTTCGTGTTCAACCCTCTGTCTCTTCAACCGAGCCGCAAACCCTTCAGCTCTCGAGCTTACTGATGCTTGCGACGCCTCGCGTTTCCACTTCGCTTGCAACGCTTCTTCATGTCTTTGTTTATCCTCCATATCGATTGCAACTAAATGAGCACGGAGCCGCCCCCTGACAATGTTTAAATGCAAGACAGAAATTCCCTATACGTCATGGCCGACTTCACGAAGTGGCAAATCAATTTTAGCCATCACCTATTCATGCGCATTAGCTTCTGGTTTATCAGCTTCAAAACTTTTTTCTGAAGAAGCTGCAGAGTGATCATCACCAACACCTTTCATGATATACTTCAAAAAAGAGGGGAATATAAGTTGCGGCGGCACATAAAAAATATTCTAATCACAACTATCGCCGATCAATTAAGAAATAAACGTATGGAGCAATACCTGAGATGTTGAAGAAGACGATCGCCTAATGAGAAGAATACAGGAAAACTTCTTTATATACTTCACGATCCAACAAGATCCCCCAGGAGAAAAGAAGTCCACCTTTGCCGCTTTCTGAGGCTTTTGAGTCGGGATTGTGATCAACAATGTTTATCGAACGCTAGGCATATGAGAAGGCACACAGAAAGAAGAAGACAAAGGTGGATCGACCCACCAAGCTGTACTTCCCCAGCCGAGCTTTACCATTGGAAGGATCAACTCAACCGGCTCCAATAAATTTAACACACATGACATACCTCCTCCCACGCAACGAGACGATCAACCGAAGCAGGCACAACAAGCCCATGTTCGATCAAACAGGCACATGCCCCCACATGCCTATCAAGCAGGAGCAACAGAGTGACGTTGGTTGAAGCATATACATGGTGGGGTCCACATTCATCTAGGGTTACATGCACATCTGCCCACGTTCAAAGCAAGAATGCTCGCATCGGGTCCCACCAAAGCGGGCTCTCGACATAGGCAGGCATAGCAAGGACAGGACGACTCGTCTCTCCTGGTAACATCAAACTTTATCTCAAAAGTTTTATCTTTATTAGTCACCATCTCATGCCTACCCTACAATAGTATAACCATTGCATGCTAGGCAGGGGACTTAATGTTGATGGTGGATTTCTATTTAAAGGATAAAATTGTAAAAAGCCAATTTTTGTAAGCTAACGTCCTACAAAGGATAAAGCCTTCAGGTGATGAATATTTCTCGCCATGATAATTCATTGGAGCATGTGCAACCATCCCTGAGAATTAAAACCTACCCAGAGCGGAGCATGTAGCAACCATCCCGATTTTATGTAGGTTTGCAGAATTACTGCTTTAATTAAAGCCTTGTGTTCGACATGCAAACACCCGTATGCTACCTGACGGCGGGTTATATTAGCCCCGTTGAATGCAGGCAAGACTACCCATGTTAGTCTCACCTGCTGAAAACAAACTCAAAAATAGATCCCATCCGTCCAACTTCGCAGACATAGATGGAGGGTGTAGATATAGATTCAGGGGGTCCTGAGCATGCTACCATGATCACCTCGGACTCACCTTTATGCATGACCGAACGGTCAAGACCAACTACAGTTGGTCCTTCCAAAACGTGCGCTCAAAGTGAGCATGACGCACGGCTGGAACCTAATTAGGGTTCCTTTTAATCGTGAACGTCCAACTTCGCAGGCATAGTTGGACGTCTTAGATTATACCCTAAAAACAAGTAGTGAAGTAATGGTATACCATTGACAGACCCTCTTTCTACCTGCATGACCAACTCCCTCATAGGCAAGCCATGGTGCAAGAAACGATTGCCCAAACAAGGCTAGGTTAACGCCTTATGCAGGTTGAGAAGATCCAAAACGATCACGACCATCCGACTTCGCAGGCATAGTTGGATGGCTTAGATTGCGCCCAGGGTCATAGAGCAAACATGTACATGCTCACTGTCGGCCCAAGATGTTGCATACATGGTCGGTCTCCCCAAAGGAGGCGCACGTAACCCAAAACCGATCGCCCAAAGTGGCCGATCCGAAATCCTAATTAGGGTTTGCGGCGCATATGTCGCAGAAACATCTCGAGCGTCCATCTTCGCAGGCTTGGATAGAAGGAAAAGATTGAGACTTAGAGGGAACCGAGCATGCTAGCATGACCACCGTGGTCCCAACTTCACACCTAGTTGATCGTCCAAGACCGACAGTGATCAAGTTCCTTGGTACGCGTGCCCAAAGGTGGAATGTCACGGCCCCTCCATAAGTTCTAATCTCGACCACTCGTCTTTTCCACCTAAAGTGAGTGGCTTAGATCAAATATTTACAAGTCAAGCAGGCATGGGCGTGAACACCATTGTACCACCTCCATGCAGGGCCAATAGGTTCCTCCATAGAAACTCCCTTAGCATGCAAACGTTTGGGTTGAAAGAGGCAGCATGCGCGCCTCCCATCCAACGATCGCAAGTAGGGTTGCAAGCCATCTCGTCCGTCTAAATTTGCAAGCTTGGACGAATGACTTAGGGTGCGAATCAACCAGCAAACAAGGTATCACCATGATCACCATCCGTCACTCTTCTTCACAGGGTGACCGACCAAGGCGTGGCCTGCCCATTCTGACCTCCAAACGGTCACCGAAGATGGTGCGCATGCGATGTCATACCAAGTTCACGATTCACCCTGCACTATTTTATGTGGTTCCCACGATCCACACACTCGAGACATTAATCACGTCACAACTGGGGGATACAAACTGGGGTATTGGTCTGGAGGTTTACAACGTGCAGCGTGCAACACGCTATCACAAGATCGTGTCAGGGAAACATGGGCGGTTAGCGATGATAGGAGAAGTGGGCGAGCAACTGTGTGACACTAACACACAACTCCACTTCCTCCATCACTCCACTTCCTCCACTTTACCACATGATGAAGGCTTATCGACTTGTATAAATAGGTTCTCATCCCTATTTCCAACAACAATACATAAGAACCAAGTGTTAATACCATCGTATTCAACACCCATAGCCTTCCTGCAACATTTGCTAGCCTGCTCAACCTTCTGTTAACAAGTCATCAAATAGCCTTCACCTTCATACTCTCAACACCTTCTTCGCTTCCCTCCCTAAGATCAACCTCACATCCTTCACCTGTGGCCGAAACAAATCTGGAACGGCCGTGTCTTCGGTTTAGGCCAGAATTGTACAGATTATCTCTCGAATCAAAAGTGCTCATCGTGCAGCACATTTGTTGAAGGTTTAAATTCACTTCTCATCCACACACACCCAAAATTACCTAAACCTGCAGAAAGTAGTTTTCTCCCACAAACACAAGTGCACACTTTGTTGTCATATTGTCTCGATCTTGTATCCATAGTCAATCAAAAAAGTGACGTTGTTGTTGTATTGTATCGATCTCGTATCCATAGACGATCACACGAAGTGTGAACCTAATTTGTTGTATTGTATCGACTCTGTCCATAGACGATCACATTCTATAGAGGACTTATAGGTTTATAAATAAAATATTGTGGTGTATTTGGGTACCCTCATCTTTTCAATTGGTATCAAAGCAGGCAAAACGGAAAGATCTAAGAATTTGTGTTTAGTGTAATCCAACCTATAAGATTTGAATCTAATGGATGATTCAGTTAACATAAAATAAGATGATGGCATATTGTTTTTACAGAATACTCTCCAGAAAGTCAATTTGTTTTCAGATCTTGATAAACATCTCAATATTGTTAGTTCACACATTGAACACAACTTAGGGAATATTAACCATAGTGAGTTAATAAGAAAACAAACACCTGTGGTGCACAAGTCAGATTCATATGACAGTGATAAGATTAAATTTTTCGTAAAACTTGCTGAAAAATATAATATAATATATATTATCCATCTGTCAAAAGGATTATCAAAGATTTTTTGATAAAAACCAAGTCTCATGAAGAAACTGTGCTTCAAGAAACTCTTGAAATTCATGAACCTCCTAACATGATGATAATCACATCTAGTCTATGTCAAGATGAAAATACAGTCTTGGTTCCTCTTGAAACTGAATCTGAAAGTTCTGACAATTATATTAAAGTCAGAAAAGATTTATTATCTAAGACAAGGATATGTGATTCTATCTTTCAGAATCTCTTAACTAATAAACAAGATCATGATTCGAACAGTCTAACCACCTGCAAAAATCAAAAGAGATGTTTTTTGAAACATGATCCTTTGACTAATATGCGGTCGAGAAAAACTATCTCTTACAGTGACAAAAATCAACTTAAATGCACGCAAACTAATGATTTCATATCATTTAGTTTTGATCGACTGTCCAAATCAGGATCAAATAAACAATCTCATCTAAAGATGTTATTACATTCCGAAGAAAAACTGGGTCGTATAAAGAGTACTACTCAACTCATGACTCAAAGGGTTTTTGGTCACACCTGCAATCCTATTCGTACTAGAATAGATCTATATGTTAAATCAGATCCTTCAAGTTGTGACTTACATATGTGTGAAACCTATTCTTGGAATTGTTCCAGAAAAGAAGATGTCTGAAAACATCAAGATAAATCTTGTTCCATGTGCAATATTAATCCATTGAGAGCTCACTTCAACAACTAAGTTTGTTGATCATAAACTCCTCAATTTTGTGCTCGACTTAAATAAATGAGGAAGTTCTTAAAGAGCACAAGGGAACATATGAGATTTGTATAATCCATACTTGATCTATATGCATCATGAAAAACTTGAGTATTTTCTAAAAATGGAATCCTTCATGTTTTAGAGTAATACTTTTGTTTCATACTAAGAAAGTTCATGATAAACTTGTACAAGATATATTCGGACTCTCTTGACAACAATATGTCAAAAAATCTTCCTTGATTTTATTTCCGAACTTGAGTATATTCACACCTGTTTTTAATCAAATAAATACCTTGATTAGGTGGTTCAAAACTTGGAAATTAAGTTTTATTTGATATATAAAACATCTTAAAAAATAGATTCTTCTCTCTACAATTTGATTACGGTTCAAGATGGGTGAAAATACTATTGATATTGATTCTCAATTACAGAAGCTTGAAAATTATCTATCCTCTAAGATTAAGTACTACTTATCAAAATAACATAAGAGGAATCAATTATCTATTGAGCTCATGTTTATGCTAATGCGAGATTTTATAATTGCCCGTGAACAATTAGAAGCTCCTGTAAAGAATGAGGAACGAATTGAGTCAAATATTTCGAAGATGATTGTGGAAGTGAATCTTTTGAAGAGGCGACTCAATCAACGGAAAGAAAAGAGGAAACTCAAGACCTTAGAAACTAAAGAAACCTCAGTGAACAATCATAGCACCTCTAGGGATTAAGCCATATACTGAGATACTTGATCCAGAAAATAGATATTAATGTGTTGGTTTTTTGATATTTTTTATAAGGTCTAATTTGAATAAAACTATCAATATTTATTATTATGAATAAAATTATTATTTTATAATTTTTGTTTCACGTGATAGTTTCCGATTGCATAGCCTATGTATGAATGTTTATATTTTTGCTATGTGATTTAGGATTTATAAGATGTATGTTTTCGGTTTTTATTAACCTTAATATTCGATCTCATATGGTTTAGCTTTTTGATTTAGCAGGATTATGTTCTAGCCCATGTTGGTAGGCTTTATCAAAGGATAATAAGGTGTTCCGATTGAAACTCATATGTGAAAAGTCACAATATGTTGATAATCAATTTATATTTACATAGTTGTGTTTAGCATAACATATGTGTTTCGGGTTTAGACTTTTGTTATTGACATGCATTAGTTAAAGTCGATTCAACCTTTCTCTGGTAAAGGTTGCTTTTGTTGTTGTTCTTTTGTTCATGCGAGAGGATGACAACAAACAGAGGGAGAGTTATTATTTGAAATTGCGATTAATGATATATCTTTTCGGGGAGAAGTGGCTACAGAAATTGAGGTAACGGTTTATTTGTTAGTTAATCATTTTTCATGTTTAAGAAAAACCTGTTTATATGCATATATTTTTCTTTTGCTTAACAAAATTTTGGTACAATTGATATGTTTCATTATTGTAGGGATTGATTTATATGATTCAATTGTTTCCGGTTAAGAAAATATGTGTCAATTTATTGGCTTGTGACTTGGTATCTTCTTTATTATTGGATATCAAGTGTTTTTGATGAACGAAATTCGGTGCAATTACGATGCTGTAATGTTTGTATTCAAATGTCAGAATTAACTTAGTTTTGAACCATCTTCTTTATTGTGGTTGATACATCCCTTTCATCATGATTATTGCGTGACGCTATATTCTTGATTACTCTTTGAGTCCAGGATGGTATTTCCTTTTTGTTCGAACCCAGGTAGTCTTGATCAGACATCATACAGATTGCAGAGATCTTAGTTTCAAGACTTGAGATATGTCTTTTTAAGGTATCCATACCTTGTTGAAAATGTCTTTCTAAAGATTTTCCAAAGCATACCTCTTGGCATGACTCTGTAAGAATTTCCCTTTCAAGGATTCTATACCTTACTTGTGAATGTTCAAGCGATTGTGTAAGACTTTCATACTCTGAAGTTTTTTGATTCGCTTCATTACACAAAGCTAATTATTGTTCTTAATAATCCACTAGATTATTATCGAGGCTAAGGGTTTCTCGCTTCGTTTCACAAATTCTTACATTCAGTTGAACAATAAGTTCTAAGACATCTTCCAGAAAATCAATGGATTTTGATGCTTCTGAAAAGGTTTTGACTTTATTGAAAAACCATTGCAATCCAGTCACTAATTCAGGATTATAACAAGATGGTGAAAATAAATCATTCTTACATCCGAAAATAGTAACAGAAGATTTTTCACCAGTAAATGGAATCAGATCAAAAACAGATTTTGAATCAGTCACTTGTACCTTTTGTTTTAAGTGTATTTTTTTTATGATGAACATGATTCTCAATCAAGTGTTTATTATTCATAGACTTTGTACTTGATTTCAGGAAAGAATTAGGAGACCAATTTCCATTGACCCTTTTTGAGAGATTATTCTCAAAATCTTGATGTACGCTAACGGAGACATTTATAAGTTTAGCTTTACTTTTCTTATTTAGACTCATGTCTTATAGGTTGGATCGCACCACACAAAATTGTTAGATCTTTTTCGTGTTTTCCTGCTTTGATACCAATTGAAAAGATGAAGGTACCCAAATACACCACAATATTTTATTTATCAACCTATAAGTCCTCTAGCGACTGTGATCGTCAAAGGACAGAGTCGAGATAATACAACAAATGAGGTTCACACTTAGTGTGATCTTCTATGGATACGAGATCGAGATAGTACAATGATAATGTCACTTATGTGATTGACTATGGATACAAGATCGAGATGATACGACAACAAAGTGTGCACTTGATAATAGGTTCGGTAATAACCGAAACTCTATAGGATCAATATCAAGTGTTACAGAATTAATGTACAAGTGCAATTTACTTTAATTTATATAAACCAAATATAAGTATGGAATAGTAAAGTAAATGGCACAGCCAGATTTTGTTAATGAGGAAACCGCAAATGCAGAAAAACCACGTGACCTAGTTCAATTTTTAATACTCTCAGAATTAAGCTGTTATATAAAATTCTAATACCAACTTCGTATAGAAGACTACCCTAGCTATTTAGTTTCCTAAGTATCCCCGCGCCTTCGACTTCTAGAGTCACGCACGTGAATAGAAAGTCCTTTGGATCGTATTCCAAACAACAAAGGAATAATATGTTTGGTAACTACTCTAATCAATCTTGCTAGAAGATATGTGAGTTGTTGACAAAGGCTCTTATGTTTAATATAATAAAATCCTTTATCTGGTTAGACCAATTTAAATATTGATTACCGAAATAATTAAGCCTCAGATTCGCAATCAATCAATATAGATTTCAAAGAGAAACTATAAAGCGATGCCGATCTCACGCAACTAATCAATCAAGTCTATCAAAGATAAACTGAATCCAGTTGGATCACAGCCGATCAAGGTTTGTGCACTAAATCCACAAGATACGAAAACTAATAAGAATTCTTCTGCATCTTCTATTTCCTTTAAATACATTCACAACAACACTTGAATTCCTCTTGTGAGCAATTATGCATAGAACGGAGTCTGTTAACAATGAATTATCACAATATGTTTTTAGATCCGAAGATGGTTCTAAATATCCCGTCAATACTTTGATCTAGTTTGAGTAAGCCTTATATCAGAAAAGAAGATTCTCAAGAATAAACAAACTAGGTGTAATCAAAGTTACAACAACCGTTAGTCAATATAATCAATAATCGAAAACTAATAACACTGCAATTATATAGTTTCCCACTAATGGTAGTCATAGAGCTTCTTGATCCCATAGAAGTCTTTAAACGAGCGGTCGTAAGAGAATTCGCCTAATTAGGGTAATTTCCTCTCCGAATAGACGTCTCCACCGTAAACTTCAAGAAATTAAGTTTGCCTGGCTCTTAGGATAGTTTGCACTTGCAAACTCAAGTATTTATAGACTAAGGTTGTTTGGACAACAAGGGAATCCCAAAACTGAAAATATTCTCAAGATATGCATTAGAGTTCCTAAATTCGGTTTTTCTATTTCCAATTAATGTTAACCAACATTTCCAAAAATTCTTATGGAAAAACTTCTATTATAATTATAGAACATTACATAATAATATTTTTCCGAGGAAATGCTTTAATTTTTGGTAATTAAAACATATATGATGCAAATCATAATTAAACGCTTTTCACTTTTTCGGACTTGGGATCACCTTGAGTATAAAGTAATATCTTCGAACAATAAATTAAAAGAGTTATGTACATGTTCAAATATGTCAACATCCGGAAGCTTCTTAACTTGATAAACCCAAAACCCTAATTCACACATACCATGAAGAAATATGTGAACCATGGTTATTGGTTTTGTACATGTTAGAGCATAGCTCGGTTAAACCCACCAAGCGTTGGTATGTCAAGTTTGGTTGTCATATTTTAGTATATCAAAACTTATCTAAGAGTCGCTTTATTATGTACTAGAGACAACTTCATTTAGGTTAGACTATAAAGTCTATGAATGTGGAGACATACAAGTATTACTTGAATACCTGAATAACGTGAAGAAGTAACAAGTTACAACGACGACATCATCCTTCCTCTTGAGTTTAGTAATATTAACTTGAACTGTTTCATTCCTAACGTATCTTTCTAGTCATGCTATAATGGAAACATAACTGCGAAGCTGTATATTGGATATATTACTCTAGCAGTAAGATATGATCACATGATCATATTATTAGGAAATTAGACTACGAGGTATAACGCTTATCTTTTGAACTTCATAGATATGAAATCGACATAATCTTATGTATGCTATTATGATTATGTGAATGGGTAATGGTGAAAATTTTATCCTAGGAAACAATGTTTTACATTTTTTTAAAGGAAATACATTCATGAACTTGTTTTATGAATCGATAGGGAAATCGCTAGGCTTATTGGTATTGTTATTCATCGCATATCTTTGGATTACCAATATGTGTGAGTTAGTAGAACCGATCATAACTTGTTATATATCTTGGTAAAACTAGTCACAGTGCCTGACTTATGATTTGGTATGACCAGTTTTGATTAATTAGTGTAACCGATACTAAGTAATCACCTGAGATAACATGGTCGATATTCGTAATTAGCGTGACCGATCACAAAGTGTTGTGTAATATATCCTTGTAATTGGTGTAACTAGTCCTAGTAATTGGTGTAACCAATCCTGGTAATTGGTGTAACCGATCCTAGTGACTGGTGTGACCGATCACAAGCAATACCATGAGTACATGGTAACCGGTCCTGGTAATTTATGTAACTGATCCTGGTAACAGATGTAACCGGTCCTGGTAACTGATGTAACCGTTCTTGGTAAATTGTATGAGCGATCAAAAGTGTTTCCATATTAGGGTATACACGATCCTAGTGATTGGTAGAATTGATTGAACCTATGGATGTGATTTGATATTTGATGAATCACATAGTAGTCTTGGAATACAGGCGAACCATTTCTAAACTTGTTTCGAAGTGTAGTATAACCGATTCCAAGAATTTAAATACGAAAGATGATTTACAAAGATAAATAAAATCGATGACGATAATGCATCTTGAAAGCTCGTATAATCCCTGCGCAACAAAGATTGAATCTTTGATGTAGTGTTTAGTTGCAAGAATTATGCAATGTTTTAATAGATTAATATATAAATGAATAATTATTGTTTTATCCACTATTTAATATCACGATAAATTGATAAATTTTACCGGTCCCGACGCTATTATTTCATAGGGGTTATACTGTAATAAGATATTCAAAACTAACCTAACGAGATTAATTTAAACGGCGAGGGGTGTGATTCTCGTACTTTAACTCATCCGTAATTTTCTAGATATTCTATAGTTCAGAGCTTGATCACCATTCAAGAACTTTAAAACCACCTGACAATGACCCTCAATAATGATAGTCGGCCAGTCGAGCCAATTTGCTAGTTCAGTTGTCATAAGAAAGCCATCATCTTCAATAAAAACAACTAAGTCAGTTCTGCCAATTCTAGTACCAGCACCAATAGTAAGGCCTAAACTGTTTCTAGTTATGGCTGTACAGGCATAATCTACATTCTGCAAGTATGTGTCGGTGTTGATTTTTATTTAGTTTGGTGGAGGGATTCCCAAACCACAAGATATTCAGCTCTGTCAACACTCGATCTTATTTCCTGAACTTGTGTCAGAGTAACAGAAGTAGAAGATGTCAACATACTTTGAAAATGGACAGTAACTCTTATCATTCAAAGATATTCCTTAGTACTCAAGGAGATCCTGTACCAAAATTAATTAAGAATCTTTTAACTAAGGTTTTTGGTTATATATGCTTTTAATGACCAGTAATTAAATGGATATCTCTAGAGAATAAAAATTAGTAATGTGCATTTACTAATTGGATATTTTCTATTGAGAGATTTTGGAAAATATTGGATAAGCATTTACCAGAATTATGAAAACTGAATTTTGCCATTCATTGCATATCTTGAGAATATTTTCAGTTTTGAAAATTCCTTGGTGTCCAAAAATCCTTGGTCTATAAATACCTAAGTTTGCATTTCTAGCAAACTATCCTAAGTGAAAAAGCGGGAGTCTAACAACCTCACCCAATATTTCGTTTAGGCAATCTATATGGACAAACTCCAATATAATTCCAAGAGAACCAACTAGACAGTCAGACTCAATCAATGGAAATATATCCAAGAGTTGTATCTATGTTTCACAATGTAATTATCAAATCAAATAGATAGAAATCCGCGATCCTGATTATTATGTGAAACAACTTGAACGGTACCAAAGACCAATGTTCAAGTGTCAATAAATTTATATCAACAACCAAAGGTTGGATTATCTAATTTATTGAACTACGCCCAACCTGTGATATTTCAATTATGTAAACAAATATAATGTGGAAAATAAATAATACAGACACCAGAAATTTTGTTAACGAGGAAACCGCAACCCCGGGACCTAGTCTATATTTGAACACCACACTGTATTAAGCCGCTACAGACACTAGCCTACTCCAAGTTAACTTCAGACTAGAATGTAGTTGATCCCTAACCAATTTCACACTGATCAAGGTACAATCGCATTCCTTACGCCTATGAATCCCATCAGGACTCTGCGCACTTGATTCCCTTAGCTGATTTCACCCACAACTAAAATTTGCTATGAATCAACGTCGAAGACTTGATGAACCAATTTGTCTCACATAGAAAAGTCTATTGAATAGATAAATCTGTCTCCCGCATAAATACCTATAAGTTTTGTATCGTCTTTTGATAAATCAAGGTGAACATGAACCAGTTGATACATCTGACTTATATTCCCGAAGGACATCCTAGTAATATCAATCACCTCACAATAATCTTAATCGTATGATAGAGAAACAAGATATTGTGGAATCACAAACGATGAGTCGAAGATGTTTGTGACTACTATTTATCTTGCATATCAGAGATTAAATCTCTAGCAAATATTAGAGAAGATAATGCTAAATACGATAGAAAACAGTAAAAATAAGAAGACGCAACTACAGAGAAAATAGTTGGGTTTGGCTTCACAATCCCAATAAAGTCTTCAAGTCGTTAACCTACAGGGTTTTGGAAAAACCTAAGGTTAAAGGAGAATCGACTCTAGTCTCAACTAGTATCACACAGGAGGTGTAGGGATTAGGTTTCCCAGTTGCTAGAGTTCTCCCTTATATAGTCTTCAAATCATGGTTAGCAATCAATCCTACCTTGGTAACGTAGCATTCTATATTCACCGTTAGATGAAAACCTGAATAGACTCAAGCTAATATGTTTCAACTGTTAGATCGAACTTAGCTTGTTACACACAAATGAAAAGTGACTTCAACTCGGCATCATAGTTGTTGAAGATTTGTAGCCATAACAATTAGAAAACAATTGTTCTCAATTATTGTTATACAATGTCATATTATTAATACATAGTATCAAAGTTTAATTGTATCACAATAATACTACGTTGATATGTATCACTCCCCCTTAGTCAATACTTCATCTCGCAATGAAAACCACTCCCCTTTACATAGTGTGAAGTACACAATAATTCTCCCCTTTTTTGTCAATATTAATTGGAAAAGGTACGAAAACTAGCGGGATCATAATGAAATTCTCATAAAGATACTTCATGACTAAAAAGTGAACATATCAACTTTGTTTCGATGATTTCAGATAGTCGAAACTTAGTGTATTCATCAAGGAGTTTATAAAGATACAAGAAAACTCCTACAATATTCCACATCCGCACTCCCCACAAAGATTTAGCAATTAAGCACAAGTTCAAATAAGAACCTCCCCCGTAAAATGTCATTCCCGAAAGAACAACAAGAGCGAATTTACTTTTACAAGAAAAGAAGGATTTTTTGGAAATTAACAAATTACATGAAACATGAATTTGTATCCAAAAAACTAGATTAAATTAATCACAAGAGATCCCATGATTAATTTAATCGGAAATGCTCAACATAAGAGAACTTACGGATCCATACAATATTTTCACATAGAAGTGGATCAGGGAAAGATCAATACTGCGGAATATACAAAGATTCATTCTATTTTTCATCCATATTTGCATAATCACACAATAGACTTAATCTTTGTTATCAAAAGTTCATTCTATTTTCCATCAATATTTGCATAATGACATAATAGACTTTAACGTTTCATATATATGAGACAATCATAGTTCACGGACGCAAACACACATATCCCATAACATTATTTGCAATACATAAAACCAATAAAGATCAATACTGCGAAATCATCTTCCAAATAAACTTTAGAATTTAAGTAAATAAATCTAAATACATTGCAAGATGAAAATCGTTAGCAATAACAATGTGTAATCACAATATACGTTATTCCAAACCTTAGTTATCGTTCTTAAAAACAAAAAAATAAATCCTCATAAGAAGTTTCCTAGACAAATCAAAACAACAAAAGATAAGGAATTTAATCACCATCTTCATTATCGTAGACCATCCAAGAGGCTCGAACATTATTAGAGCACTGCTTGGTCGAAATCGCATGCCTTGCTATCTCAAGCATGTTTGTCAATGTTAATGATCAAAACAATAAGTATTGATTTCTAGTCTACTATAGCTTAGTCTCGGACTAGGATATAAAGTGTAGTTGAGCTTAAGAACTCCATGGCGATCATCATACAACATGAAGAGCTACTCAAGAAACTGGTGAAACTTCATCGACTAAAAGGTATGTGGAGACTTGAACTTATCTATCACTCAAAATTATATCTTTTATATCTCCTATCTTGAGACAAAAGTTGTTTTGCTATATAGACTTTGATTATACACATTTTCTATTTCAATTCGAGTTTATCTCGCATATCTATTTCTAAAAATATGTGTTGGTAAGCTTTTTCTTTGTCCAAGTTCATCTTTACCTAGTGACGAAAGTCATGTTATGTTTCAATCACTTGAAAATGTCTTTGACGAAAAATGGTTTGTGTATAACAACTATATAACGTCCTCTAAGAATATTTCAATGATTGAAATGAGAGTTTATATTATATAACCATTGTTGGATATAAGCATTTTATGGAAACACATACATGTATAAGTCCTTATTTCTTATACCAAAGTATGCATACTTTGTTGATCAGGAAAACCGGAATAAGAGTCCGCGAACCCAATCCGCGTACTGTCGGGGGTTTTCTTCCCGAGAATTTCTGCTGGAGTTTGTTAACTTGTTATAAACTTATTACGGGGTACTTAAGTTCGCGTACCAAGTCCACGTACTTAAGTTGGTTATATCTAAAAAAGATTATTCGTGAACTTATACTTATATTAACTAAGGAATGCAAGTTTTCAAACCGTGGCTATAAAGGTCATGAATCGACTCGAGTGAATCAAATTGTTTTTGCTTCGATTGTGTTTTGTATACTTCTATAAGATCTAAGTAATTGAACAACTCTCTAACTAGTTCATTTGATTCATCTGATTCATTTGAACTAGTCATGGTGAAGAAGAATATGGTTAATATGAAAGTGCTCATATGGCTAACCATTTGGTTAACTATTGTTGAACCAACAAATGTACATGTTTGGGTATGGTTACACAAACCTAAAAATTTGCATTTCATTTATGTGTAACAATCTAAGTTTTCGATCTAACAGTTGAAAGATATTAGCTTGAATCTAATCAGGTTTTTATCTAACGGTGAATATTGAATACTTTGTTACTAAGCTAACATTGATTGCAAACCTTGATTTGAAAGACTATATAAGGGAGAACTCTAGCAACTGGTAAGCCTAATGTTGTATAACTAGAGTCGATTCTCCTTTAACCTTAGGTTTCTACCGAGACCCTGTAGATTAATGACTTGAAGATTTCATTGGGATTGTGAATCCAGACCGATACTACTTTCTAGTAGTTGTGTGATCTGATATCGCTGATTCTATCATATTGAGTACAATCGTACGATTGTCTTGAGATTTATAAATTCGATATGCAAGATATAAAAGTAATCACAAACATCTTCGTCTCATCCTTTGTGATTCCATTATATCTTCTTTCGCCGCGTCGATTAAGATTATTATGAGGTGATTGATAATACTAAGCTGTTCTTCGGGAATATAAGTCTGGTTTATAAATTGGTTCATGTTCACCTTTATTTATAAAAGACGGAACAAAACTTGTCGGTATTTCTATGGGAGACATATTATCGTATACTTTTCTGTGTGATAAAGATTTATTTATGGGTCGTAGCAACTCTTAGTTGTGGGTGAGATCATCTAAGGGAATCAAGTGTGTGGTATCCTGCTGGGATCAAAGACGTAAGGAGTGCAAATGTATCTTGGATTATTGTGAGATTAATTGGGGTTCAACTACAGTCCAGACCGAAGTTAGTTTATAGTAGGCTAGTGTCTGTAGTGGCTTAATACAATATGTGTTCAATCTGGACTAGGTCCCGGGGTTTTTCTGCATTTGCGGTTTCCTCGTTAACAAAACTTCTGGTGTTGTGTTATTTCTTTTCCGCATTATATTTTGTTATATAATTGAAATATCACAGGTTGTACATTTGAATCAATCAATTGGAAATCCGACCTTTGGTTGTTGATTGAAATTGATTGATCCTTGAACATTGGACTTTAGTACCGTTCAAGTGATTTCTCTTATATTAAATTAGACTCGAAGATTTCTATTTGCTTGGGTAATTGAATCAAGAAAGAGAGATATAACTCTTTGATATACTCTATTAAGATTGAGTCTAGTTATTATCTTAAAAGTATATTGGAGTTTTTCCATACATATTGCTAATCGAAATATTTGGTGTGGTTGTTAGACCCCCGCTTTTTCAAACAATATCCATATCTTCCTTGATTTCGGGAAACTTATCACACGTAATTTTTCTTGTTCACATTTTATCTTACACACACACTTGTGAATTTGATGAAGAAGACTCAAGGTGGTAGGATCAATGGAAACACATCTTTGTCTTTTGCAAGCATTCTCTTTCATACGTTTGAAAGTACAAGGACGAACAAGTTTGGGAGTTCCAATAGAGCTGTTAACAGGAGAAATAGAATATGCTCGACAAATTTGCTCAATTAAATAAGAAAAACTAACTTCTTATTGGATGACATCATTGAGATCATTTCAATAATGATGAATCCAAAAATATCAAGAAGGAGAAAATTACCCAAATGAATTTTGATAATCCTTGAAATCAACTCGTTATTAACAAGAATCCCTTCTCTATTTATCGTGGTTTTGAATTCCATGTCATCAAGATCAACATCAACATCATGGATGCTAGCATATAAAATTCTCATGCGAGTGTCAAAACCATCACCAAGACCATTAAAGATGTTTCCAAGATTAAAATTTTCAAAACAAACCAAATCTTCTTTATGACCACTAACTGTATCCAATTTCTTTTCTATAACGAAACCACTAGAAGAAATCCTTTCAAAGATCTTACTACTAGAATCATTGATAAATCTAATTCTAATAGAATCTTGATTTTTGGGTATGATCATGCTAGAAGAGGATGAACCCAAGTTTTTTGAAACCTTCTTTGAAACCTTGAAATTTCCCATGGGATCTAAAAATGAGAGATCAAAAGGAAGGTAAAAAACTTACTTGAAAAATTTCTTGAGGGTAAAGACAACCTTTTGCCTCCCTTGGACTTCCAAGAACGATTTTTAATGGCGTTGAAAATGCGAACCCTAGAAAAGACTTAGTTCACTTACGCGGAAAAAGGAAGGAAGAAGAAGGGTACGCATACCACAACTCTTATATACCCATTGATGGGCTTGGACCCGTTCATGAACCGCGACCCACAGAAGAAAAATGGGATTTTTTTGTCATCGTTCAACCATCAAGGTTCGCACATTGTGAAAAGAATCAACATAGTGCAGAAAAAGGATAGTAGTAGAACTACAACACTTTATTTAACCTCAAGTGGACAGAAAAATACTGCCAAACGCGTTTTTCTTCAAAGAAAAAAAATAAATTTCAAAAATAAAACTAGTTATTGTAGCAAATGTTGGACTGGTTACATCCAATTATAATTTTGAATTGTAAACTATGGCATATGACGTGTGATTTAAATTTTATAATAAAGTATAATTAACTCGAACGAACGCCAAATTTTCTTTTGTTGTAGAGATGTAAAACACATTCATCTTAGTTCCTTCATAATCATTTTTCTACCCTATTGATACATACTTTGCAAATTCATCCACATTGATGTTAAGTTATTTATGGGTATGAATTCTTTTTTTCATAAAATTAAATATACAAATGGTCGTCCTGGACATTGAAACTGTTTATGATTAAAATAGGAATGGCTCTAATGGAAATATATCACATCAGTTCTTCTTACTAATGCACGAGAAATATGAATCTTGCTCTACATTGAATAATGTTTGCATACAGTCTACATTTATTAACGACTTACCTCAACTCTTGGTTTAAGAATGTTTGACGTTTTTTTGCTGTTTGAGATGGTTCAAAACTAAGATTTTAAAACATATACTACTACGAGCTAGGTTTCCAGTAAAAGTAGAGAAGAATTGTTTGGATGGTCATTTGGATATTGAAATTGTGTATGATTTTAATATAGAGGTTGTAATTGAAAGAGGGCTCATCAAGTTAGCTTTGTTTATTTTCATACCTTCTTATATTGCACTTATTCCTTTTTATTTGTTTGCTTCATTTGATACATGCTATTTTTTGGTTGTACAACATCCAGTCATTTCTGAAAATTTCAAAAGGAAAAAAAATGGGATTATAAAAACTAATAAAGACATTTGGAATCGAAATTACATCAGATTTTTTTTTTCCGTTCATTGGTCAGCAAGAATAAAGGTGAATGGTAACCTGTTCTTCCATTGCTTTATACACAACAATTTATCTTTGCACTTTGTTCAGGTTAACATGTTCTAGGGGGGAAATGGCAGTAAAGTGTAGTGCCCTAAGTAAATTATGCCTTAAGTAAATAATATTGATACTGATACTAGCGCTTTGTTTTTTTGTTTGGTTTGAGTGCGTTTTATGTAATGTAAAGGAGTATTTTAAGTTCTAAATTTTTAGAACTTATACGGGGAAGTTTAGTAATTTTCAAGGTCGGTGCATACTTTTGTTATTAAAGTTTATGCAAAGAGTGAAGAAGAAAATATTGTATTAAATTTCATTATTGTTGACCTTGAAAAAAAATTCATCCTACTTGGAAAAGAAACAGACGTATAAATTTTCTTGCATCATACAAAGTGGTATACATTGTAAAATAACCGGTACATAAACTTATTTGTGGAACGTCGGAGAATTTTAAATTTTGGGTTAGTATATGGTGAATCAAATTTTTTTAATTAATGCATTAAAATACGGAAGAAAACAAAAGAATAGTGTTACCCAATGAAAAAGCGGGGGTCCAATATTTCGCTTAGCAATCTGTATGGACTAACTCCAATATACTTTCAGGAGAATCAACTAGACAGTCATACTCAATCTTAATAAAAAAGTATATCAAAGGGTTATATCTCAATTCAATCCGCAATCAAACAAATACAATTTGTGAGCCTGATTGAATATAAGAGAAATAACTTGAACGGTACCAAAGACCAATGTTCAAGTGGCAATCAATTTATATCAACAACCAAAGGTTGGATTATCTAAATTGAACTACACACAACCTGTGATATTTCAATTATATAAACAAATATAATGCGGAAAATAAATAACACAAACACCAAAAATTTTGTTAACGAGGAAACCGCAAATGCAGAAAAACCCTGGGATCTAGTCCATCTTTGAACACCACACTGTATTAAGTCGCTATAGAAACTAGCCTACTACAAGTTGATTCCCCACGCCTCTGAATCACAGCAGAAATCTGTGCACTTGATTTCCTTAGTTAATATGACCCACAACTAAGAGTTGCTACGACCCAAAGTCAGAGACTTGATACACCAATCTGTCTCACACGTAAAAGTCTATTAAATAGATAAATATGTCCCCCACATAAATACCTATTAGTTTTGTTCCGTCTTTTGATAAATCAAGGTGAACATGAACCAATTGATACACCGGACTTATATTCCTGAAGAACATCCTAGTAATATCAATCACCTCACAATAATCTGAATCGTATGGTAGAGAAACAAGATATTATGGAATCACAAACGATGAGACGAAGATATTTGTGACTACTTTTTATCTTGCTTATCGGAGATTAAATCTTGAGCAAATTTTAGAGAAGATAGTACTAAATACGATAGAAAATAGCAAGATCGGAACACGCAACTACAGAGAAAATAGTTGGCTCTGGCTTCACAATCCCAATGAAGCATTTAAGTCGTTAACCTACAGGGTTATGGAAAAACCTAAGGTTAAAGAAGAATCGAATCTAGTCGCAACTATTATCACACATGAAGTATGGGGATTAGGTCTCCCAATTGCTAGAGTTCTCCCTTATATTGTCTTCAAATCAGGGTTTGCAATCAATGCTACCTTGGTAACAAAGCATATTCACTGTTAGATAAAAACCTGATTAGACTCAAGATAATATCTTTCAACCATTAGATCGAACTTATCTTGTTACCCACAAATAAAAAGTGACTTCAATTAGATATGAATAACTGTGCCTAAACGTGTTCACCTTGTTGTCTCAATAATAGCTAACCGAAGTTAGCCATATGAATACTTTCATATCAACCTTATTCATCTTAACCATAACTAGTTCAAATGACTCAAATGAAACTAGTTTTAGAGTTGTTCAATTGTTTATACTCTCATAGAAGTATGCAAGACACAATTAAAGCAAAATCGATTTTGATTCACTTGAATTAATTCATGAACATTATACAAGTACGCATTCTATGATATATCCAATCATGGTTAATTGTTTTAAACTCCCATTTCAATCATTGAAACATTCTTGGAAGACGACAATGACTGTCTCATACAAACTATAAGCTTCAAAGCAATTTTCAAGTGATCGAATAATCAATACGAAACATTATAAGTCTACATCAAATGATTGTTTCACACAAATCATGTAAGAGGTTACCAGGCGATTTTCACATGATCATCTTTTGATTTTCGTTAAGAATATAAGATGAACTTGGTTAAATCGAAAGTTTACTATTTGTGGGTGAAAACTGCTTCTGCTGATTTTGGTAATTTTGGGTGTGTGGATGAGAAACGAATCTAAACCCTAAACAATGTACTGCATGGGAGTACTTTTGATTCGAGAGATCAATCTGTACAATCCTGGCCTAAACCAAGAAAAGGCTATTCCAGGCTTGCTTCGGTTACAAAGTGAAGGAGAAGGGTTGGTAATAGGGAGGAAAGCGAAGAAAGTGTTGAGACCAGAATGGTTGATTCTGAAGATGTGGCTTGTTTTATGACTTGTATCAGAAAGTGGAACCGGCTTGCAAAGTGAAAAGCTATCAGTTTTTGGTGATTTCTAGATACTGTGTTGTTGCTCTGACCAAAACTCGTTCTTTGGTAGAAATAGGTGAAGCCTATTTATACAAGTCATATTAAAATGTACCCTGGTCTCGTAAGAAGTGAAAACGATTGAGTGGTGGAAGAATGGAGTAACATATAACCGTCAGAAACCCATGCTTCCATGATGAAGGAAGTGGATCTGTTTACACCTGTTACTTCTTACCGCCACTAGTTATCCCGCTTCATGATACTTTCTTATAAAGGCATATTGCACGCCGCACGATGTAAACCGCCAGACTAATACCCTGATGAGTATCCCCCATTTTGTGACATGTTTGATATCTCGAGTGTTTTCGTGGAAAACATGTAGCAAGTTGCTATGTGTGGCAAGTCAAAGTCAAGAGTCTTACCGCAGGAAAATAGCATGTGATGCTATTAGGCACGTCTTGGCTGGTCGCCTAAAACTTTCCACAAGTCCGTGAGTTCTGTGGCAAACTTGGATGGCTGAGATTACATCTCATGAGGAAGGGTAGCTGTTGATTATGGTTTAGGCCACGAACAGAAGGTGGGTTGGCACTTTCGTGCACTATTTATGGTAAGTTTCCACGTTCAGCATGTTTTTGTGGTAAAGTAGCATGTCGGCATGTTGGATATGCACGTTTGGCATGCTAATTGGCGCGTTGGCACAACTTTGGTAAAGCCAATTTGGTATTGGCGCTACTTTGCTTCTCTTTTTTAATACTGCGGCAGGTTTCTAGCAACATGATTGGTCACACAAGAGAGAGAGAGAGAGAGATGGTCGAGCACGAGTGGCCACACTTCTGATGTGAGTGCGGCAGGTTTGGAGCGACCTGATTGGTTGAAAAAGAGAGGGCCGTCCAAGCATGGGCGTGTCTATACTTCTAGTGTGAGTATAGAGGTTTTATAGCGACATGATAGGTCAATAGGAAGTGAGGCCGGAAATTATGGGCCCAGCCACAACTTATGTGTGTGTGGCGAGTTTAAAGCGACCTGATTGGTGGATGGAAAGGGGGCCGGCAAGAAACATGAGGCCGGCCATATTTTAAATGTGTATGGCGCCTGTAGAGCAACCTGATTGTTTGATGGAAAGGGGGGCCGGCAAGCAAGGTCGTGGCCACACTTCCAGTGCGCCGTGGCAGATTTAAAGCGACCTGATTGGTCGATGGAAAGGGGGTCGGAAAGAAACATGGTGCCGGCCTCATTTTAAATGTGTGTGGCGTATTTAGAGAAACCTGATTGGTGGATGGGAAGGGGGGTCGACAAGCAAGGGAGTGGCCACACTTTTAGTGCACCGTGGCAAATTTAAAGCGACCTGATTGGTCGATGGAAAGGGGATCAGCAAGCAACATGGGGCCGACCTCATTTTAAATGCGTGTGCCGTATTTAGAGCGACCTTCGGTCAATGGAAAGGGGTGCCGGCAAGCAAGGGCGTGGCCACACTTCCAGTGCTCCGTGCCATATTTAATTGCCTAGTTTGGCTAAGCATAATTTCGACCAACGAGGTCTAATATACTGCGCAAGGCGAAAAAACCCTAATTATGAAAATTAGTTAGGTTCATGAGTTTTTTTTTGTGAGTTATCATAAAATTAATTGGATTATGTGTGCTTTCATAAAATTCCTTATTTACAGAGTGCAATGTGCTTTCTGTCTGAGCATTTTTTGCAATGGCCTTAACTTTGGTACTTGGAAATCTGTGCTACTCTGCTGCGAGTGAGCACCAATCCGTCATGCCATACCGATATTAAGGGTTCTGCCGGGGGACATAGCACTGGAAAAGTACTTAGTGAATCTTATATTAATAAGTAATATAGGCAAGGCGCCGAAATTTACAGGATGGTTGCTACATGCGCCAGTCTGGATGAATTTCATGTAAATATATTAAACAGCTCAATAAATATGTCATTGGAGAGGTTAACACTCATGCCTCTATTTCCTTACAGAGTGATGTCACATTATATGCAAGGTTTTACAGTTTTAACCCTAATCTAAAAACCACCATCAACATTAAGTCCCCTGCTTAGCTCGGAATAGTGGAATTATTGCGGGGTAAGCTTGAGATGGTGACAGACAAGGATAAAATCGAAACGACAAGTTATGAAGAGATTGTCAGAAAGATTTGGCTAACCTTTGTCAGGAGGCATAAAGAATCTGTGATCCTTGCATTACCGGCTTTGCATAAATTCAGCTTGGCCATGGGGTGCTAGCATCAGCGCTGTAACTTTGGATACTGATCGGCAGAGGTGGCATTACAACTTAGTCCGCGGAATGGGCGCTGGCTGGCTAAGAAAGGTAGATGGCGTTGCTTTGGATGGCTAGGTCAATGGCACTGAAAAGGTGGATGGCGCTGCTTTGGCTGGCTAGGGCATGATCAATGGCGCTGCTGGTTAGGGCGTGGACTGTTGGCGCTGGCTTGGATAGGTGGAAATTGGCTTCAGTCCATAGAATGGTGGAAACTGGCTTCAATCCATAGAATGGTGGAAACTGGCTTCAGTCCATAGAATGGTGGAAACTAGCTTCAGTCCATGGAATGGGAGGATATGGTGGCGACGTTTGCTTGATCACGGAACGGCAGAGATGGTGCAGCCGGATTTGGTAGTGGGGCGCTAGATCAGCGGGCCCAGCTACCTTCTTCTATGGATGGTCTTAAAGGAAAATCTTCACTACTCGGATTCCAAAAGCGCTACGCATATAAAAGGGCGTGCTAACTTCCTCCCCTTTTACCATTAGCTCGTATGCTTCTTGTGTTCATTTGCAGCAGCTCGGTCATATGCGTGCCAGTCGTGTTTATATTTTAGTGATGAGTGTAATATCCGTAAGCAGTTGATCAAATATGGACATTTAGCTCGGTGTGAATGGCGTTCTTTGTCAGCACCGACACAGTAAGCATGAATAGAAATAAAGAAATCTCCAATAGCTATAATCAGTAGAAAGGCAAGCTAGGAGAACTCTAGGTAGATGCTCTTTTTCTCTTTTGCGCATACAGCCACCCAACAATATCATCGATATTTTACAGAATGTGTAATAAGGTTCTGTCTCTAGAAGAATGAGTATCTAACCTCTCTAGTGGATTTCAAAATTTACCAAACTCTATTGCACTCCTGGGATGGATTGATGAAATATATGCTCGGCAATGATCATGTCAGGGCTAATCTTGGAGAGTGCAGCTACGTTGTTGATCCTTCCTTGACTTTAAGTTATTTATTATCTGGACTGTTGATCCGGTGTCTGGAAGGCTTATTCTTTCCTTTCTGATTGCGGTAATGATATGTTGGGGATGCTTGTATGGTCAACATCTTCCGGAATCACTAGGTAAAGTAGAGGAGCTGAGAGGCATTCCGTTGCCGACGTGCTGCTAACAAGTCTCCAAGAACTTCATTCCAGGCGACATCCTTCGAAACATCTTCTGAATCTTGAACTGTTGTATCGAATGGGATGCGATGAGAAGTCCCCAGTTACACTTCTATCTGGTCATAGATCAGATAGCGTGTCCGAATATGTGAATATCTCTGTGGTGTGCTTTTGGAGTCTTTGATGTAATGCATAGCTTCATGTTGAGAAATTCCTGCGGCTCGTAAATTTCTATTGCATTTGCTGGTAAGGTGGTTAAAGAATTGATGAAGGCAGCAATCTTTTGGATTCGTCATTTGTTGATCAGTGGGCGGGAGTCTCACTTGATAGATTTGCATTGTACCCAACTTCTGGCAGCCCATGCACCCCTTCCATAGGAAATTGAAAATCTAGAAATACAAAATTTGGCTTTGTCGGCGATGCGCGTCTTCATGCAGGCCTTGGGTAGGTGGTGTTGAGTTATGAGTAGGTGATGCGACAAACATGGTGTAGTTGGTATGCGTGGCTTGATGGGGCGCGACTTTCCTCTTTGATTCTTCACTAACAGCAACGCTTATGAATGACTGAGCCAAATACTGATTGTTGGTCAAGCTCTTTCTAGAAAAGGAGGTGGTGATATTCTTGCACTACATATTTGAAGAGTGGTGACCTTGTTATGGTCATGACTTCTTGATTGGTTTTTCCTTCTGAGTTGAAAGGTTCTCGACAATGAAGGGATTCCGTGTGTTAAGCCTCAGTCCCCAAGTGTGGTTCTCGTGGTTCTATCTTATATGATCGGTAAGTTGACCATGATAAAGATACCATCTTGCATCCGTGTCGGTGAATCTATTACTTATTTCATATGAAACTAAAATATGGAGATGTACGGATTACCTTTGTAGTGATTGTTGCTATGGTAAATCTCTGGATGGTATCAACAAACGAACAACAACAATTTTTGGCAGCAACTGTGATCAGAAGAGACTGCGTTTTCGTGGGAACAAAAGCAAGCTGGAAGGTACTTGGATGGCTACAGTCACGATCCTTGACAGGGAGGAGTGGTGACAATGGGTACATATATTGGCGAAAAAGAGTGATGAATACTGGATCTTGAAATGAAGGAGCGGTAGCTACCAACACGAACCTTGGATGACCACAGACATGAATATTGATGAGATTTGATAACTCACGTATGTGAGTTTATTTATTTATTTATATATATTTATTTTCGGTGAAGCGGCGGCTTCGGGAGAGAACGTCGAAGCGACTTCGGGAGAGAACGTCGAAGCGGCTTCGGGAGACAACGTCGAAGCGGCTCCTGGAGCGAAATGTTGAAGCGGTTCCTGGAGCAAAAAAGTTGAAGTGGCTTCTGAAGAGAACGTTGAAGCAGCTGCTAGAGAGAAACGTTGAAGCGGAGCAGCTTTTGGAGAGAAACGTTGAAGCGGTTCCTGGAGAGAACTCCAGTGAGGGCCCCATTAACCCTTGACTTCGAAAAACAAGTTGATACGATATGGCATATGGTAAGACGGCACACAAATAGTGCTGGTCTGCAAGTCATGTTTTTCTCCTCATGGGAAAGAATACACTTCTTCTGTTTGATTTCCCTTGCAACTCTCGGAGTATTGACGGTTACAATATTGAAGTTGGAGGTCGCGTCAATCATCGTTCTGTCAAACTCAACATACTTTAAGTGAACAGTGGTTAGAAGTCCCCAGTTTCATCTATCAATCGTGCTTTCTAGGAGAGGTTGGGGTTTGGGAATAGCTTCGCTGGCTGAAAATAATTGTTTTCCTGATACAGTGCAGTTGAGGGATGCAGATATGTCCTGACATTGCACCTTGGAGAAACACGGCATCTCACGTAAATATTTCATCATAGATTGTGGACGGAGTCCTCAGAAATCATGCAGATCCTGACGAGAAGAGGGTCTCTATGAACTCAGGAGGGTTGCTGATTTTCTTTGCCTCGATTTTGGAGAAGTCGTTCATGATCTTCACATGTGATGAAATTGAATTTCTGATTCAATTCTACTGGGCGTTCAGGAGCAACACGGGCCTTTTCATCTAAAAAAGCGTGTCCTGCTGAAGTGCTTGCATCGGATGTTAAAAGTACTCCTCGTTAGATCCATCTGGAGTTGACGTGACTCTTGTGGTAGCCGCTCTATTAGTGTCTTGAGGAAAATAGGCATGTCTTTCTGAGTTATAGCCATGAATTTCTAAGCCTTAAGAGAATCTTTAGTCTTTCCATCATATCAACAATGGTAAGAGGAGGTTGGCCTCCTCTGGCTCCTTCAGTCTCTCGTCATGGCGGTAGAGTGGCAGAGGCTTTGTTAAAAACTGGGGGTGTCACGCTTAAAGGAATATTGGGGGTGGCGGAAGCGGTTTTGGCTCTGGTGATCAGAGGTGTAACGCCCGAGGGAACGTTTCATGCGCCGCTAGTGTTGATCATGCTGACAGGTGGTACATTGATGTCACTGGAAGGAACATTGATACCAAGGATATTCTCAGCGCTGGTGTCATCAGGGTTTGCTGTTGACGCGGACCTTAGCTCTACCATCTCAAAATTGGGATTGAAAAAATGAAATTGAAAATTGAAAATTGAAAATTGAAAATTGATATTGCAACTGAGAGATTAATCTCCCACTGTGGCCTCCAATTGTTTGTGGGTGAAAACTACTTCTGCTGATTTTGGTAATTTTGGGTGTGTGGATGAGAAACGAATCTAAACCCTAAACAATGTACTGCATGGGAGTACTTTTGATTTGAAAGATCAATCTATACAATCCTGGCCTAAACCAAGAAATGGTCGTTCCAGGATTGCTTCGGTCACAAAGTGAATGAGAAGGGTTGGTCTTAGGGAGGGAAGAGAAGAAAGTGTTGAGACCATAATGGATGATTCTGATGATGTGGCTTGTTTTATGACTTGTATCAGAAAGTGGAACTGTCTTGCAAAGTGAAAAGCTATCAGTTCTTGGTGATTTCTATATATTGTGTTGTTGCTCTGACCAAAACTTGTTCTTTAGTGGAAATAAGTGAAGCCTATTTATACAAGTCATAATGAGACGTACCCTGGTCTCGTAGGAAGTGAAAACGATTGAGTGGTGGAAGAATGGAGTAACATATAACCGTCAGAAACCCATGCTTCCATGATGAAGGAAGTGGATACATTTACACCCATTACTTCTTGTCGCCACTAATTGTACCGCTTTATAACACTTTCTTATAACGGGTGTATTGCACGCCGCACGTTGTAAACTGCCAGACTAATACCCTGATGAGTATCCCCAAGTTTGTGACATGTTTGTTGTCTCGAGTGTTTTTGTGGAAAACGTGTAGCAGGTTGCTATGTGTGGCAAGTCAAAGTTAAGAGTCTTGGCACAGGAAAATAGCATGTGATGCTATTAGGCACGTCTTGGCTGGTCTCCCAAAACTTGCCACGTCAGTTCGGAGGCGAACTTGGATGGCTGAGATTGCATCTCATGAGGAAAGGTAGCCGTTGATTATGACTACCTTCTGTTGGCGCTTGGTAATGGCACAATGGCATTTTTTTGTATATTCCAGTGGCACTGCGGCATGACTGGTATAGCTCGTGCATGCCAGTGGAACTGTGTATAAGTGGCGCCTGGCTAATCCATGGACACGAGATTTAAGTGGCTGGTCGCCTAAAACTTGCCACAAGCCATTAGTTCGGTGGAGAACTTGGATGGCTGAGATTGCATCTCATGAGGAAGGATGGCCATTGATTATGGCCATATCTTGTTGTATAGCAAATTGATGCCATGGCATAACAGCGTATGGCGTAGCCGTGGCATAGCGGCATGCCAGTGGCATAACCGTGGCAAATGTTGTGGCGTATTGGTGTTAGACCCAAATATGACTTAGGTAATATTTTCCATGTTGCTAAGTTAATCTTAAGGACTTAGGAGAGTCACTGAACTCAGTTGGCATGGCAACTTTTAGCTAAATTAGGGTTTGGCGTATCGCAACCCTATTTAGCACGTGCGACATGATGGTGGCGTGGCTGGCATGGTTAGCACATTCCAGTGGCACAAAGTAGCGTTTGGCATATCCATGGCCGCTAGACTTTGGCACATTGGCGTGGCAACATTGTCCATGTTGCCACATCAATCCCAATGCTCTAGAAAACATTACTTGGCTTGGTTGGGGTAGCAACCTTGCCTAAATTAGGGTTTGGAGCATCAAAACCCTAATTAGCGCAAACGACGCGCGGCATGTGGCATGTGGCCATTTCACATTAATGTTTCGTGCAAATGGTGCCATAGCCACGCCAAAGAAACCATCATGTGGAAATGACCACATGAGCAAGATTCCCATGGGTGGCCATGTCATGACGCCATTATTAGGGTTTCCTGGGTCCTGTACGGTTCGTGGCATATTGTGGGGCCCGAAGTGGCATTATTTGCACCACGACTGCAAATTAGGGTTTTGACCATGCAAGGTCATGTTTCTGGTTAGGTTAACCATATTGAAGTCTGCTATGGTGTGGGCCATGAACAAAAGGTGGGTTAGCACGTTCGTGCACTATTTATAGTAAGTCCACGTTCAGCATGTTTCTGTGGTAAAGTAGCATGTTGGGTATGCACGTTTGGCATGCCAAATGGAGCGTTGGTGAAACTTTGGGAAAGCCAATTTGGTATTGGCGCGACTTTTCTTCTCTTTTTTAATATTACGACAGGTTTTGAGCAACATGATTGGTCAAACAAAAGAGAGAGCCGTCCGAACACGAGTGGCCACACTTCTGATGTGAGTGTGGAAAGTTTGGAACGACCTGAGTGGTTGAAAAAGAGATGGCAGGTCAAGCATGGGTGTGGCTACACTTCTAGTGTGAGTGTGGCGGCTTTAAAGAGACCTGATTGGTCGATGGGTAGTGGGGCTGGCAAGTATGGGCCCATCCATAATTTATATGTGTGTGGCTAGTTTAAAGCGACCCGATTGGTCGATGGAAAGGGGGCCGTCAAGCAACATGAGTCCAACCTCATTTTAAATGCGTGTGGAGCATTTAGAGCGACCTGATTGGTCGATGGAAAGGGGTCGGCAATCAACATGGGTATGGTCTCATTTTAAATGTGTGTAGCGCATTTAGAGCGATCTGATTGGTCGATGGAAAGGGGGCCGACAAACAAGGGCGTGGACACACTTCCAGTGCGCCATGGTAGGATCTGATTGGTCGATGGAAAGGGGGCCGGAAAGCAAGGGCGTGGCCACACTTCCAGTGCGCCATGGCTTATTTAATTGCCTAGTTTGGCTAAGCATAGTTTCGACCAATGGGGTATAATAAATTACGCAAGGCGAAAAAACCCTTATTTTGCAAATTAGTCGGGTTCATGAGTTTTTTGTGAGTTATCACAAAATTAATTGGATTTTGTGTGCTGCCACAAAATTCCTTATTTACAGAGTGCAATGTGCTTTCTGTCTGAGCGTTTTGTGCAATGGCCTTAACTTTGGTACTTGGAAATCCATGCTACTCTGCTACGAGTGAACACAAATCCGTCATGCCATACCGATATTAAGGGTTCTGCTGGGGAACATAGCACAGGAAAAGTACTCAGTGAATCTTATATTAATAAGTAATATAGGCAAGGCGCCGAAATTTACAGGTCATCTGGGATGGTTGCTACATGCGCCAGTCTGGATGAATTTCATGTAAATATATTGAACGGCTCAATAAATATGCCGGTGGAGTGGTTAACACTCATGGCTCTGTTTCCTTACAGAGTGACGTCACATCAGATACTAGGTTGTACAATTTTAACCCTAGGCTAAAAACCACCATCAACACTTACCAACACATATTTCGAGAAGTATGTAAGCGATTTAAACTCAGATCAAAATATTAAATGTGTATAATCGAAGTCTATATAGCTATACGACTTTTATCTCAAATAGGAGATAGAGTAGATAGACTTTTGAGTGATAGATGAGTTCAGGTCTTCACATATTTCTATTGATGAAGTTTCACAAGCTCCCCTTAGTAGTTCCTCGTCTTCAATCGATGAACGTCGTTAAGTCTAATGCTCAACTACACTTACTATCCTAATCCGAGACTTAGCTATAAGTAGACTATAAATGAAGACTTATAGTTTTAGCAACTAAACTTGACAAACAAGCTTGAGATAGAAACGCTTGCGAGTTCGACCGACGAGTGCTCTAACAATCTCCCCCTTTGTCAATTTTAGTGACAAAACTATCAATGCATATGGATTACAAAATAAATAAACTTTGTAGTTTCTTATCCAAATGCTTGATTTCCTTGGTTCTTCAATATTACTCGAAATCTTCATCATTTCCAAGTACTCCAGTGATTCTAAATGTGTTCAACTCAGCCTCATAGTTGTTGAAGATCCGTAACTATAACAATATATATAAAAACAAGATGTTTTCGTATTGTTTTACAGTGTCATAGTATTATTACACAACATCAAAGTACAATTGTATCAAAACTTTGACAACAATACTATGGGGATATGTATCACTCCCCCTTAGTCAATACTTCATCTCATGTGAAAACCACTCCCCCTTACATAATAATCCGTAAACTATATGTATTTGTAGTGTGAACTACATATTAATTATCCCCCTTTTTGTCAATATAAATTGGCCAAGGTACGAAATCTAGCGAGATCATAATGAAATTCTCATAGAGATTCTTCATGACTAAAAGAAAACGTATCAACTTTGTTTAGATGCAATCATATAGTCGAAACTAAATGCATTCATCAAGGAGTTAATAAAGATATATGAAAACTCCTACAATATTCCACAGCCGCACTCCCCACAAAGATTTGGAAAGAAAGCACAAGTTCAAATAAGAACTTTCCCCCATAAAATGTCATTCCCGAAAGAACAACAAGAGCGACCTTACTTTTGCAAGAAAAAAAGGATTTCCTTGGACATTAACAAATTACATGAAACATCAATTAAATTAAGCACAAGAGAACCTATGATTAATTTAATCATAAATGCTCAACATAAGAGATCTTATGGAGCCGCACAGTACTTTCACATAGAAGTGGAACAAGGAAAGATCAATACTGCGAAAAATTCATAGATACATTCTATTTTTTATCAATATCAATATTTGCATAATAATATCATAGTAGACTTAATCTTTGTAATCAAAAGTTCATGCTATCTTCCATCAATATTTGCATAATAACACAATAGGCTTAACTTTTGACACATATGGGACAATCATAGCTCACGGACGCAAACACACATATCCCATTTATTTTTATTTTTTGTAATATACGAAACCAATAAAGATTAATACTGCAAAAATCATCTTACAAATAAACTTTAGAAATTAAATAAATATTTCTAAGTTGCAAGATGAAAATTATTGGCAATAGCTATGTGTACTCACAATAATTACTATTCCAAACTCTAGTTATCCTTCTTAAAACACAAGAATAAATTATCATAAAAACTTTACTAGACATCGTAGAGCTTTCTCAGAGCATCTACTGAGAATTTCTTCTCATTACTGAAAAAACCATTGACTATAGGATTGTTCAATTCCTTCAAATATTCAAAAATATCAGTTAACTCACTAAGTTCTATTTTTAGTCCACTTAAGGTGTTCTTTGTTAGAGACAACATATGTTCATAGTGAGCTATCTTTTCTAAAGAGAAAATGATTTGAGATTTTAAATAATTATTTTTTTTGATGAAATCCTTCACCATACCTCTAAAGTTATTATCAAAATGACAAACAGACAAGAGGCATTTAGAGGAAGAGCCTTCTTCATCATTTGTAGATCTCTCCTTCTTCTTCCTTGAGGAAATGATTCCTTCACAAAGATACACATTAACTGCTTCGACTGCATCCCTTTTTGTGGTACCTCTAGTTACAGGAGCCATGAAATTGTATCTTTCAAAGATAAAAGAAGTGAAGGAAATTTTGATCACAAATGAATATAAATAGACCAATGGACAACCAAACACTAGAAGCACTTTGAAAAAGTCTTTTACGGTTCATGATCCATTATCTATTTTAACTAAGAAGATATTTTCTTAACATAACAAAATAAAAATTAACAATTGTACAAAATTTGAGCAACCTTGATGCAATCCTCATTTTCTCAAGTTAAAGATGAGGATGTAGACGTCACTAGAATTAGATAGTGACGGAGTGAGCTGAATGCTCACATCTTTTAGCACATAGTGACTTACCAAAGTTTGTTGCATAAACAGATTTCTTACCTCGTCTGAATCTGGTGCTCTTAGATTTCTTCTTGTATTCAGGAGTACCCTGTTGATTACCCAAGGACAGATTCATTCTTTGCATGCCATTTTGAAGTTTGGCAATTCTTTTGTTGTTCCTCTTGAATTTTCAACACTTATTTTGAACATGGTTTGCATTTAGACAAAACGAACAAATTAAGGAAGATTTATTGTCTTACATATTTTCCTCTTGTTTATCATAACATTCATCATCAATTATTCCAAAATCGGTTGGAACAAAAGAGTTGTTTATGCTCACAGTTTTGCTTTTGAACCCTAAACCATTTGTGTTTCCAAAGGACTTCTGACCGAATAACATTGCTGAGATTTTGTCAGAACTTCCAGTCAACCTTTGCAGGTGTTGATGGTGGATTTTAAACAAGGGGTAAAATTGTAAAACCCCATGACCTAATGTTGCCCCCAACACATTAACTAAGAGAATTTAATTCAGATGTAAATAATTAATAGGGGTATTTTTTCAAAATAACGGATTAGGGTTTTCGACACAGAACCCTAATCCCAAACCAAGACGCATACTGCGCCCCATGGCAACGACGCCAAAACAAAGCCACATACTGCGCCCCATGGCAACGACGCCAAAACAAAGCCGCATAATGCGCACCATGGCAACGACGCCAGAACCAAGTCGCATACTGCGCACCATGACAATGATGCCAAAACCAAGCCGCATACTGCGCACCATGGCAACGACGCCAAAACCAATCCGCATACTGCGCACCATGGCAACGATGCCAAAACCAAACCACATACTGCACCCATAGGCAACCATGTCAAACTAAGCCGCTATGCCGTTTGGCACATACCAAAAATAACGCCCTAGGCTTGCAAACCGTGCAACTAGGTCAACTTGGCCGTGCGTGCCATTGGCACATGCCAACACGCACCACTAGCTAATTTCTAAGCCGCTATGCCATTTGGCACATGCCAAAAATAGCGCCCTAGGATTGCAAACCGTGCAACTAGGTCAACTTGGTCGAGCGTGCCAATGGCACATGCCAACACACACCACTAGCCAATTTCCAAGTCGCTATGCCATTTGGCACATGCCAAAAATAGCGCCCTAGGCTTGCAAACCGTGCAACTAGGTCAACTTGGACGTGCGTACCATTGGCACATGCCAACACGCACCACTAGCCAATTTCTAAGCCGCTATGCCATTTGGCACATGCCAAAAATAGCACCTTAGGTTTGCAAACTGTGCAACTAGGTCAACTTGGCCGTGTGTGCCATTGGCACATGCCAACACGCTCCGCTAGCCAATTTCTAAGCCGCTATGCCGATTGGCATATGCCAAAAATAGCGCCCTAGGCTTGCAAACCGTTCAACTAGGTCAACTTGGCCGTGCGTGCCATTGGCACATGCCAACACGCACCAATAGCCAATTTCTAAGCCGCTATGCCGTTTGGCACAAGCTAAAAATAGCTCCCTAGGCTTGCAAACCGTGCAACTAGGTCAACTTGGCCGTGCGTGCCATTGGCACATGCCAACACGCACCACTAGCTAATTTCTAAGCCGCTATGCCGTTTGGCACAAACTAAAAATAGCGCCATAGGCTTGCAAACCGTGCAACTAGGTTAACTTGGCCGTGCGTGCCATTGGCACATGCCAACACGCACCACTAGCTAATTTCTAAGCCGCTATGCCATTTGGCACATGCCAAAAATAGCGCCCTAGGCTTGCAAACCGTGCAACTAGGTCAACTTGACCGTGCGTGCCATTGGAACATGCCAACACGCACCACTAGATAATTTCTAAGCAGCTATGCCATTTGGAACATGCTAAAAATATCGCCCTAGGCTTGTAAACCATGAAACTAGGTCAACTTGCCGTGCGTGTCATTGGCACATGCCAACACGCATCACTAGCCAATTTCCAAGTCGTTATGACGTTTTGCACATGACAAATATAGAGCCCTCGGCTTGCAAACCGTGTAACTAGGTCAAATTGGCCGTGCGTACCATTGGCACATGCCAACACACACCACTAGCCAATTTCTAAGCCGCTATGCCATTTGGCACATGCCAAAAATAGCGCCTTAGGCTTGAAAACCAGTGCAACTAGGTCAACTTGGCCGTGCGTGCCATTTGCACATGCCAACATGCACCACTAGCCAATTTCTAAGCCGCTATGCCATTTGGCACATGCTAAAAATAGCGCCCTAGGCTTGAAAACCGTGCAACTAGGTCAACTTGGCCGTGTGTCCCATTGGCACATGCCAACACGCACCACTAGCTAATTTCTAAGCCGCTATACCATTTGGCACATGCCAAAAATAGCGCCCTAGGATTGCAAACCGTGCAACTAGGTCAACTTGGTCGTGCGTCCCATTGGCACATGCCAACATGCACCACTAGACAATTTCTAAGTTGCTATGCCATTTGGCACATGCCAAAAATAGCGCCCTAGGCTTGCAAACCGTGCAACTAGGTCAACTTGGTCGTGCGTACCATTGGCACATGCCAACACGCACCACTAGCCAATTTCTAAGCCGCTATGCCATTTGGCACATGCCAAAAATAGCACCCTAGGCTTGCAAACCATGCAACTAGGTCAACTTAGCCGTGCGTGCCATTGGCACATGCCAACACGCACCGCTAGATAATTTCTAAGCCTCTATGCAATTTGGCACATGCTAAAAATAGCGCCCTAGGCTTGCAAACCGTGAAACTAGGTCAACTTGGATGTGCGTGCCATTGGCACATGCCAACACGCACCACTAGCCAATTTCTAAGCCGCTATACCGTTTGGCACATGCCAAAAATAGCACCCTAGGCTTGAAAACCGTGCAACTAGGTCAACTTGGCCTTGCGTGCCATTGGCACATGCCAACACGCACCACTAGACAATTTCTATGCCGCTATGCCGTTTGGTACATGCTAAAAATAGCGCCCTAGGCTTGCAAACCGTGCAACTAGGTCAACTTGTCCGTGCGTGCCATTGGCACATGCCAACACGCACCACTAGCCAATTTCTAAGCCGCTATGTCGTTTGGCACATGCCAAAATTAGCGCCCTAGGCTTGCAATCCGTGTAACTAGGTCAACTTGACCGTGCGTTCCATTGGCACATGCCAACACGCACCACTAGACAATTTATAAGCAGCTATGCCGTTTGGCACATGCTAAAAATATCGCCCTAGACTTGCAAACCGTGCAACTAGGTAAACTTGGCCGTGCATGTCATTAGCACATGCCAACATGCACCACTAGCCAATTTTCAAGTCGTTATGACGTTTTGCACATGCCAAATATAGAGCCCTCGGCTTGCAAACCGTGCAACTAGGTCAAATTGGCCGTGCTTACCATTGGCACATGCCAACACGCACCACTAGCCAATTTCTAAGCCGCTATACCATTTGGAAAATGCCAAAAATAGCGCCCTAGGCTTGCAAACCGTGCAACTAGGTCAACTTGGACGTGCGTGCCATTGGCACATGCCAACACGCACCACTAGCCAATTTCTAAGCCGTTATGCCGTTTGGCACTAGCTAAAAATAGCGCCCTAGGCTTACAAACTGTGCAACTAGGTCAACTTGGCCGTGCGTGCCATTGGCACATGCCAACACGCACCACTAGCTAATTTCTAAGCCGCTATGCCGTTTGGCACATGCCAAAAATAGCGCCCTAGGATTGCAAACCGTGCAACTAGGTCAACTTGGTCGAGCGTGCCATTTGCACATGCCAACACGCACCACTAGCCAATTTCTAAGTCGCTATGCCGTTTGGCACATGCCAAAAATAGCGCCCTAGGATTGCAAACCGTGCAACTAGGTCAACTTGGTCGTGCGTGCCATTGGCACATGCCAACACGCACCACTAGACAATTTCTAAGTCGCTATGCCATTTGGCACATGCCAAAAATAGCGCCCTAGGCTTGCAAACCGTGCAACTAGGTCAACTTGGCCGTGCGTACCATTGGCACATGCCAACACGCACCACTAGCCAATTTCTAAGCCGCTATGCCATTTGGCACATGCCAAAAATAGCACCCTAGGTTTGCAAACTATGCAACTAGGTCAACTTGGCCGTGTGTGCCATTGGCACATGCCAACACGCTCCACTAGCCAATTTCTAAGCCGCTATGCCATTTGGCACATGCCAAAAATAGCGCCCTAGGCTTGCAAACCGTTCAACTAGGTCAACTTGGCCGTGCGTGCCATTGGCACATGCCAACACGCACCACTAGCCAATTTCTAAGCCGCTATACCGTTTGGCACAAGCTAAAAATAGCTCCTTAGGCTTGCAAACCGTGCAACTAGGTCAACTTGGCCGTGCGTGCCATTGGCACATGCCAACATGCACCACTAGCTAATTTCTAAGTCGCTATGCCATTTGGCACATGCTAAAAATAGCGCCCTAGGCTTGCAAACCGTGCAACTAGGTTAACTTGGCCGTGCGTGCCATTGGCACATGCCAACACGCACCACTAGCTAATTTCTAAGCCGCTATGCCATTTGGCACATGCCAAAAATAGCGCCCTAGGCTTGCAAACCGTGCAACTAGGTCAACTTGACCGTGCGTGCCATTGGAACATGCCAACACGCACCACTAGACAATTTCTAAGCAGCTATGCCGTTTGGAACATGCTAAAAATATCGCCCTAGGCTTGTAAACCATGAAACTAGGTCAACTTGCCGTGCGTGTCATTGGCACATGCCAACACGCATCACTAGCCAATTTCCAAGTCGTTATGACGTTTTGCACATGACAAATATAGAGCCCTCGGCTTGCAAACCGTGTAACTAGGTCAAATTGGCCGTGCGTACCATTGGCACATGCCAACACACACCACTAGCCAATTTCTAAGCCGCTATGCCATTTGGCACATGCCAAAAATAGCGCCTTAGGCTTGCAAACCGTGCAACTAGGTCAACTTGGCCGTGCGTGCCATTTGCACATGCCAACATGCACCACTAGCCAATTTCTAAGCCGCTATGTCGTTTGGCACAAGCTAAAAATAGCGCCCTAGGCTTGAAAACCGTGCAACTAGGTCAACTTGGCCGTGTGTCCCATTGGCACATGCCAACACGCACCACTAGCTAATTTCTAAGCCGCTATGCGTTTTGGCACATGCCAAAAATAGCGCCCTAGGATTGCAAACCGTGCAACTAGGTCAACTTGGTCGTGCGTCCCATTGGCACATGCCAACATGCACCACTAGACAATTTCCAAGTCGCTATGCCATTTGGCACATGCCAAAAATAGCGCCCTAGGCTTGCAAACCGTGCAACTAGGTCAACTTGGCCGTGCGTGCCATTGGCACATGCCAACACGCACCACTAGCCAATTTCTAAGCCGCTATGCCATTTGGCACATGCCAAAAATAGCACCCTAGGCTTGCAAACCGTGCAACTAGGTCAACTTAGCCGTGCGTGCCATTGGCACATGTCAACACGCACCACTAGCTAATTTCTAAGCCTCTATGCAATTTGGCACATGCTAAAAATAGCGCCCTAGGCTTGCAAACCGTGAAACTAGGTTAACTTGGATGTGCGTGCCATTGGCACATGCCAACACGCACCACTAGCCAATTTCTAAGCCGCTATGCCATTTGGCACATGCCAAAAATAGCACCCTAGGCTTGAAAACCGTGCAACTAGGTCAACTGGCCGTGCGTGCCATTGGCACATGCCAACACGCACCACTAGACAATTTCTATGCCGCTATGCCGTTTGGTACATGCTAAAAATAGAGCCCTAGGCTTGCAAACCGTGCAACTAGGTCAACTTGTCCGTGCGTGCCATTGGCACATGCCAACACGCACCACTAGCCAATTTCTAAGCCGCTATGTCGTTTGGCACATGCCAAAAATAGCGCCCTAGGCTTGCAAACCGTGCAACTAGGTCAACTTGACCGTGCATGCCATTGGCACATGCCAACACGCACCACTAGACAATTTATAAGAAGCTATGCCGTTTGGCACATGCTAAAAATATCGCCCTATACTTGCAAACCGTGCAACTAGGTAAACTTGGCCGTGCGTGTCATTAGCACATGCCAACACGCACCACTAGCCAATTTTCAAGTCGTTATGACGTTTTGCACATGCCAAATATAGAGCCCACGGCTTGCAAACCGTGCAACTAGGTCAAATTGGCCGTGCGTGCCATTGGCACATGCCAACACGCACCATTAGCCAATTTCTAAGCCGCTATGCCATTTGGAAAATGCCAAAAATAGCGCCCTAGGCTTGCAAACCGTGCAACTAGGTCAACTTGGACGTGCGTGCCATTGGCACATGCCAACACGCACCACTAGCCAATTTCTAAGCCGTTATGCCGTTTGGCACATGCTAAAAATAGCGCCCTAGGCTTACAAACCGTGCAACTAGGTCAACTTGGCCGTGCGTGCCATTGGCACATGCCAACACGCACCACTAGCTAATTTCTAAGCCGCTATGCCATTTGGCACATGCCAAAAATAGCGCCCTAGGATTGCAAACCGTGCAACTAGGTCAAATTGGTCGAGCGTGCCATTTGCACATGCCAACACGCACCACTAGCCAATTTCCAAGTCGCTATGCGGTTTGGCACATGCCAAAAATAGCGCCCTAGGATTGCAAACCGTGCAACTAGGTCAACTTGGTCGTGCGTGCCATTGGCACATGCCAACACGCACCACTAGACAATTTCCAAGTCGTTATGCCATTTGGCACATGCCAAAAATAGCGCCCTAGGCTTGCAAACCGTGCAACTAGGTCAACTTGGCCGTGCGTACCATTGGCACATGCCAACACGCACCACTAGCCAATTTCTAAGCCGCTATGCCATTTGGCACATGCCAAAAATAGCACCCTAGGTTTGCAAACTATGCAACTAGGTCAACTTGGCCGTGCGTGCCATTGGCACATGCCAACACGCACCACTAGCCAATTTCTAAGCCGCTATACCATTTGGCATATGCCAAAAATAGCGCCCTAGGCTTGCAAACCGTTCAACTAGGTCAACTTGGCCGTGCGTGCCATTGGCACATGCCAACACGCACCACTAGCCAATTTCTAAGCCGCTATGCCGTTTGGCACAAGCTAAAAATAGCTCCTTAGGCTTGCAAACCGTGCAACTAGGTCAACTTGGCCGTGCGTGCCATTGGCACATGCCAACACGCACCACTAGATAATTTCTAAGTCGCTATGCCATTTGGCACAAACCAAAAATAGCGCCCTAGGCTTGCAAACCGTGCAACTAGGTTAACTTGGCCGTGCGTGCCATTGGCACATGCCAACACGCACCACTAGCTAATTTCTAAGCCGCTATGCCATTTGGCACATGCCAAAAATAGAGCCCTAGGCTTGCAAACCGTGCAACTAGGTCAACTTGACCGTGCGTGCCATTGGAACATGCCAACACGCACCACTAGACAATTTCTAAGCAGCTATGCCGTTTGGAACATGCTAAAAATATCGCCCTAGGCTTGCAAACCGTGCAACTAGGTCAACTTGGCCGTGCGTGTCATTGGCACATGCCAACACGCACCACTAGCCAATTTCCAAGTCGTTATGACGTTTTGCACATGCCAAATATAGAGCCCTCGGCTTGCAAACCGTGTAACTAGGTCAAATTGGCCGTGCGTACCATTGGCATATGCCAACACACACCACTAGCCAATTTCTAAGCCGCTATGCCATTTGGCACATGCCAAAAATAGCGCCTTAGGCTTGAAAACCGTGCAACTAGGTCAACTTGGCCGTGTGTGCCATTGGCACATGCCAACAAGCACCACTAGCCAATTTCTAAGCCGCTATGTCGTTTGGCACAAGCTAAAAATAGCGCCCTAGGCTTGCAAACCGTGCAACTAGGTCAACTTGGCCGTGTGTGCCATTGGCACATGCCAACACGCACCACTAGCTAATTTCTAAGCCGCTATGCCGTTTGGCACATGCCAAAAATAGCGCCCTAGGATTGCAAACCGTGCAACTAGGTCAACTTGGTCGTGCGTGCCATTGGCACATGCCAACACGCACCACTAGACAATTTCCAAGTCGCTATGCCATTTGGCACATGCCAAAAATAGCGCCCTAGGCTTGCAAACCGTGCAACTAGGTCAACTTGGCCGTGCGTACCATTGGCACATGCCAACACGCACCACTAGCCAATTTTAAGCCGCTATGCCATTTGGCACATGCCAAAAATAGCACCCTAGGCTTGCAAACCGTGCAACTAGGTCAACTTAGCCGTGCGTGCCATTGGCACATGTCAACACGCACCGCTAGCTAATTTCTAAGCCTCTATGCAATTTGGCACATGCTAAAAATAGCGCCCTAGGCTTGCAAACCGTGAAACTAGGTTAACTTGGATGTGTGTGCCATTGGCACATGCCAACACGCACCACTAGCCAATTTCTAAGCCGCTATGCCGTTTGGCACATGCCAAAAATAGCACCCTAGGCTTGAAAACCGTGCAACTAGGTCACCTTGGCCTTGCGTGCCATTGGCACATGCCAACACGCACCACTAGACAATTTCTATGCCGCTATGCCGTTTGGTACATGCTAAAAATAGAGCCCTAGGCTTGCAAACCGTGCAACTAGGTCAACTTGTCCGTGCGTGCCATTGGCACATGCCAACACGCACCACTAGCCAATTTCTAAGCCGCTATGTCGTTTGGCACATGCCAAAAATAGCGCCCTAGGATTGCAAACCGTGCAACTAGGTCAACTTGACCGTGCATGCCATTGGCACATGCCAACACGCACCACTAGACAATTTATAAGAAGCTATGCCGTTTGGCACATGCTAAAAATATCGCCCTATACTTGCAAACCGTGCAACTAGGTCAACTTGGCCGTGCGTGTCATTAGCACATGCCAACACGCACCACTAGCCAATTTTCAAGTCGTTATGGCGTTTTTCACATGCCAAATATAGAGCCCTCGGCTTGAAAACCGTGCAACTAGGTCAAATTGGCCGTGCGTGCCATTGGCACATGCCAACACGCACCACTAGCCAATTTCTAAGCCGCTATGCCGTTTGGAAAATGCCAAAAATAGCGCCCTAGGCTTGCAAACCGTGCAACTAGGCCAACTTGGACGTGCGTGCCATTTGCACATGCTAACACGCACCACTAGCCAATTTCTAAGCCGTTATGCCATTTGGCACAAGCTAAAAATAGCTCCCTAGGCTTGCAAACCGTGCAACTAGGTCAACTTGGCCGTGCGTGCCATTGGCACATGCCAACACGCACCACTAGCTAATTTCTAAGCCGCTATGCCGTTTGGCACATGCCAAAAATAGCGCCCTAGGAATGCAAACCATGCAACTAGGTCAACTTGGTCGTGCGTGCCATTGGCACATGCCAACACGCACCACTAGCCAATTTCCAAGTTGCTATGCCGTTTGGCACATGCCAAAAATAGCGCCCTAGGTTTGCAAACCGTGCAACTAGGTCAACTTGGCCATGCGTACCATTGGGACATGCCAACACGCACCACTAGCCAATTTTTAAGCCGGTATGCCATTTGGCACATGCCACAAATAGCACCCTAGGCTTGCAAACCGTGCAACTATGTCAACTTGGCCGTGCGTGCCATTGGCACATGACAACATGCACCGCTAGCTAATTTCTAAGCCTCTATGCAATTTGGCACATGCTAAAAATAGCGCCCTAGGCTTGCAAACCGTGCAACTAGGTCAACTTGGTTGTGCATGCCATTGGCACATGCCAACACGCACCACTAGCCAATTTCTAAGCCGCTATGTCATTTGGCACATGCCAAAAATAGCGCCCTAGGCTTGCAAACCGTGCAACTAGGTCAATTTGACCGTGCGTGCCATTGGCACATGCCAACACGCACCACTAGACAATTTCTAAGAAGCTATGCCGTTTGGCACATGCTAAAAATATCGCCATAGGCTTGCAAACCATGCAACTAGGTCAACTTGGCCGTGCGTGTCATTGGAACATTGAAACACGCACCACTAGCCAATTTACAAGTCGTTATGACGTTTTGCACCTGCCAAATATAGAGCCCTCGGCTTGCAAACCGTGCAACTAGGTCAACTTGGCCGTGCGTACCATTGGAACATGCCAACATGCACCACTAGCCAATTTCTAAGCCGCTATGCCATTTGGCACATGTAAAAAATAGTGCCCTAGGCTTGCAAACCGTGCAACTAGGTCAACTTGGCCATGCGTGCCATTGGCACATGCCAACACGCACCACTAGCCAATTTACCAAGTCGCTATTCTTTTTGGCACATGCCACAAATAGCGCCATAGGCTTGCAAACCGTGCAACTAGGTCAACATGACCGTGTGTGCCATTGTCCCATGCCAATACACAAACCATAGCCACTTTCTATTCCAAGATGCTATGCCATTGGTACATGACAAAGTAGTGCCCGCAACTTGGCCAAAGTGGCCGTGCGTGCCATTGGCACATGCCAACACGCAACCACTAGCCAATCCTCATTCCAAGCCGCTATGCCATTGGCACATGCCAAAGTAGCGCCCGCAACTTGGCCAAAGTGACCGTACGTTCCATTGGCACATGCAAAACACGTTACCACTAGCCACTTTATATTCCAAGGCATTCCGCACATGCCATTGGCACATGCCAAATGCTCCACTAAGCAACTTTGGCATTTCCATCCGCACTCAAAGTACAACTCGCAGCCAAGGCATTCCGCACATGCCAAATGCTCCACTAAGCGAATTTGGCATTGCCATCCGCACTCAAAGTACAACTCACGGTCAAGACATCCTGGACATGCCATTGGCACATGCCGCAACGCTTCACTAGTAACTTTGGCATTGCTACTTGCGCCCAACTCTTGAGACATCAACACAAACTGGGGGATACTTTCTTGGGGTTTTGGTTTGGCGGTCACAGGCTCACAGCGTGCAGCGTACACTACGCTCACAATAAAGCAAGGCGTGCAAGGAATGAATATGGTCAATTAAATAAGGAAATTTATGGTGAAAACGTTTTTCACCATAAAGCCAACGGTTTCCACCTCCTCTGTTTTAATTGACACATTTACTCAATTCCTTAATGAGGCCAGGGTACGTTCAATCTCACTTGTATAAATAGGTTTCACCTATTCTGCCAAAACACACAAGTCTTGGTCAGGCAAAATACAACACTATCAGATAGCAACTTTGCAAGCTCTCTCAAATGCTTCCATCACTAGCAAGCTTCCGCAAGCTTCTACACTTCTGATACAAGTCGAGATACTACCTAGCCAGAACTCTCTGGTCTCATCACCCTTCTTCGCTATCCTCCCCAAATCAACCATTCTCTTCCACTTTGTGACCGAAGCAAATCTGGAATGGCCATTTTCTTGGTTTAGACCAGAATTGTACAGATTGATATCTCTAATCAAAAGTGCTCACATGCAGCACATTTGTTTAAGGGTTTAAACCATTCTCTCCATCATCGAATTTACCAAATTTGGCAGAGGCGATTTTCTCTCATAAACAATTGGCGACCACAGTGGGAATTTCAATCTCTCTGTTACAATATCTACTTCTAGAAATCGATCTCGCGTCTCGATACAAGCACTAACAGCAGAAGCAGCCAATCGGTTTGGAGATCTGCGACTCAACTACCAGGCAACCCAGTTGCCAGCCGTAAAAACTACACGAGAAACTGGGGACTCTGATTTGGGGACTGGTTGGCGGCTTTTTTAGCACAACTATTACCATCAACTGTGGACTTACTGGAAAAGTCATCGGAAAAACCACTTCTTATACGAAAATAGGCATATTTGCGACGAAAGATCCATACAGCAAGTAAGTCTAGCCCGGGCAAGATATCTGATCTGTTTTTGGGTTCTCAGTAAAACCATCATACCATTACTTCTTGTGTTATTGCTAGCACACACTTTCTTAAAAACAATATTCCCTTCTCAAGGCATAATCAAAGTTATATATTAAAACCATTCATCCCAGAAAATAATCCAACATCTCAAAAAACATCAACCAACTACCAAAATCAGTCAGACTCCGAAATCAAGCACCCAAAGTGTTCCTCGAAATAAACAAAAGGGAATCTAAAGGAGAAACATTCAAGGGAAGTTGTCCAGCAGTGGTTTACTCTTCTTAGCAAGACGGTCCTTCGCATCTTCAATAGCCGCTCTCTTCATAGCTAACACCTTGGACAACTCCTCAGCTTTCGCTTCTTGCCGTGTGATCTCCTCCACATAAGGGATTTCGACTCTATATCCTTCAATTTCCGAATCTCAGCAAGATTTTTGACGAACCACGAAGCATTGAATTCCTTCTCCACACACACATCGCGGTGATATTCCCAGTTAGCAATGACGTTTTCAGAAACGGTGTAGCCATTCACCCCGCACATGTCCTCAATAGAAGATAAAGCTTCTTCCACATATTTAACCAACGCAATATGACTAGTGACCTTCCTGGTCATAGCCATGTGTCCATACTTCTTCCATATTTTGGTATACAACGCCTTATATTTGGCCAGCACGCTGAAACCTCCGACCAACACATGACATGGGTAAGGAACCAAGTACGGAGGATCGAAAATGGCGCATGCAACCAGATCCGCAATCTGCGAAGGGTTCCCTTTCGCATATGCGCCAGCAACCAGAGAATCATTTCCCGGTCGAGATGCATTCATGCTTTGTGATTGATCAACTTTCATCTCCAAGCCATCATCAGCGGTCACAGTCACTACAGGAGGATTTCCAACTTCCATCTCCGGGTCATCACTGACGGTTGTTGTCACCAAGGGCAAGTCTTCATGTGCCTCCAACTCAGATCCATCTCATGAGTCAGATTCCTCCTGCAAGATTTAAGTTAGCCATTTTCAAAGGGATGAGGAAGAAAAAGAGGCGCGAGACCTACCGAGCCACTTTCCGAAAGGGATCCAGTGATGTTATCGGAAGAATCACCTCACTTTCCGAACTTTCTTCTTTCTCTGCCAAACTTTCTTCTTTATCTGGCGCATCACCATTGTGAGAAGGCTCGATACCGCCAGAATTACTCAAAGGAGTTACCGTCTCCTGACAGCGAGCAAGAGCAGCAAAAGCATTAACACTACCAAAGCTCTGGAAGAAACGAGACACATACCTTCAGCAGAAATTCACACATTTGGAAACAAACCAGCAAAGAGGCGATACATACCTAGTTATTGGAAGAACTGAAAGATACAAGGGATGCAGGAGGATCCTTTGAAACTGTCCGAAACCCACCAGCACGATTTTTCGTCCTCTTCTCTTTCACTTGGGGACTTTATAATTGCCAGACGACTTTCTCTTGAAATCTCTCAACATTGGGTACTTCTTCAAAACTTCTTGGGAAGGCTTACCACGAACATTTTACACCACGTCATCCACGAACTTGCGAATCATAAGACGCTCACGGCACCAGAACTCGTTGTAACTAGAAGTCTTCGAGGGAGCTCTTTCCGATTGAAAGAAAGGAAGACGGATACCTGACTCAAGGGCACTAGCATCGAAGGCAGCATGCAATGAATCCTCAGAAAGCACCAACTGGAAAGTAAGAGTCACCCCTTGATCGAAACCCATGTGACGAACGGCACGGTCAATATTGTAAGCAGCCATCCGAAAAACTCCCCTAAAGAAAGCCGACATGTAACCCGGAATGCAGCTTTGCATAAACAAGTTTTCACCAATACTCAAGTCGTCATCCTAAGACAAGATCGCATATGGAGCAGAAGCGAAAGTATCAATTTGAGTCACAGACTTGTGGACCGGCTCCCATGGGAGAAAGTTGATCTCGTGAAACTTATCAAGAAGACTAACCAGGCTCACGCCAACTCTTGAGCGCCTATTCACCCATCGAAGAATTCGAGAGCCACCCCAACTCGCGGGAATCGTAGGCAATGGCTTTGGAGTATACTTTTAAAAATGCTCCCACAACCACGCTTGCAGAAACACGATGTGCACATATGAGTCCACTTTCATAAGACCATTCGAAACTTGCATATTCGTGACTAAGTAATCCAGATGCACATACAAGGAGCCAATGAATAGCTTTCCAATGGGTAGAACTTCACCCTTCTCCAATTTCACGGTAATCGGTAGCAACCCCAGTCTTATCTCCTTCTTGCCAGAGCCGTCGTCAAAAATGTCTCTAGACAACCAGATAGCCAAAAATGCTGCAACGTGGAGATCGCTGCTCTTATGTTTAGCCTCCAACTCTTCCGAAAACCACTGATATATCCACCAGCTGTAAAGGCACCTTTCGTCTTCTTTCCGGGAAGGATTTTTCGACTTCGCAGAAGAGTCTTTTTGGGCAAAGTCTCCCAACTTAGCAGCAAGGTCATCTCGCATCTTATTGTCATCTTCTGACAATTGGATGTTAAGATTCCCGGTCACTGGAAGATTCAGCAAGAGAGCCACACTCTCCAAGGAGAAAGTTATTTCACCCCATCTACAAATAATCGTGTGAGTATCCGAACACCACCTAGAGAGGAAAGCAATCAATCCCGGAACATCTTTCCTAACCTGGAGACTTACTAAATCTCTGACAGCATCAATGATCCGTGCTCAAGTCAAGTTAGAATTTATATTTTCCTTACTTACCATAAACTCAACCCACACATCAAAGGAACGCAATGGGCTTTGACACATTCTAAAATCTATACTGGAATAGGCGTACAATCCTTTATGCAGACAAAGCCGTATAATGTGATCCGGCCGTACCGAACAGGTTTTCTTTTCATCTTCACCACCAGTCAATAAAATTGGCACGAAATCTGGATGATTTCTCCGAGAAGGAGCAAGGGGTTTGGTAAAGAACTCATCATCTATGTTTGGTTTCGAACTATCAACATCTTTCGACGAAACGGAGCTTTGTTCAGGTAACATCTTGTCGGCCTTCCTCGCTTAGCAACAAGATATCTTCACAAAACAAAACAGAGAAATTATGAAATTATCTCCCAAACACATAACCGCGCTCGACAAGAGAAAAATCTCTGACACAAGGTAGAATAGTATTTTCTATGATTTCAAAATACATATACAGTATTCTTCTTCGGGATTCATATACAGTAATTCTTTCGGGTTCATATAAAGCACATACACAGTATTCTTCTTTGGGATTCATATATAGTAATTCTTTCGGGTTCATATGAAGCACGTATACAATATTCTTCTTCGGGATTCATGTGCAGTATTTTTTCTCGGGTTCAAATACATATACAGAATCTTTCTTCGAGTTCAAAATTATGCGCGCATCATTCTCTACGGGTTCAAAATCATATGTGCAGTATTTTCTACGGAATAAAATCATATATATACAATATTCTCTACAAGAAGCACGCCAACCAATCATGTGCGCGATATCAACGCAAGATTTATAAAAGAAAAAGCACATACTGCTAGGGTTTGCACCTACAAAGGAAAACAAGAGAAGTATTAGAAGACACACCTGGATAGTCGGTTTCTCCTTTATCACTTTACCGCTAGCAAGAAAGAAGGAACAAAGCGCAAGGTAAAAAAAAAAACTTCATGTATATATATGCGGGCGGTTTCCACAATAAGGAAGGATTCCTCTTTTTTCTCCCAAAAGTTGCTCGTGTAAGGGAAGTTTGGGCCCACAAAGGGCGCCCAACTTCCCAATAGCCGCTCAAGCTTTCCAACGCCAATGCCTTTCGAGCATGTCGGTCCCACCAAGCGCCCTTTCCAAACTTGCGCTCAACGCCCAACTCTCCAGGCCAGCCCGCTCACTCTGCGCCGGTCCCACCGCACCATCTTCTCAACTCGCGCTGGCATCTCAATACTTCCCAGCTTCCAATTTGTGCCAACCTCCCGATTCGCGCAAAACTGCCAAGGACAAGGATTCCGAATCCAATTCGCATCTAAGAAACGAGGTCTGATAAATCTCCTCACTTTTCTTTCAGATTTTATCTTGGCACCATCTTATGCTCACCTCGCAACAAATTACCTGTTCCGAGCTAAGCAGGAGACTTAATGTTGATGGTAGATTTTAAATAAGGGGTAAAATCGTAAAACCCCATGACATAATGTTCCCCGCAACACATTAACTGAGAGCATTTAATTTAGATATAAATAATTAATAGGGGTATTTTTTTTTCAAAATACCGGATTAGGGTTTTCGACACAGAACCCTAATCCCAAACCAAGCCGCATACTGCGCCCCATGGCAACACGCCAAAACAAAGCCGCATACAGCGCCCCATGGCAATGACGCCAAAACAAAGCCGCATACTGCGCACCATGGCAACGATGCCAGAACCAAGCCGCATACTGCGCACCATGGCAATGACGCCAAAACCAAGCCGCATCTGCGCACCATTTGGCGCATGCCAAAAATAGCCTCCTAGGCTTGCAAACCGTGCAACTAGGTCAACTTGGTCGTGCGTGCCATTGGCACATGCCAACATGCACCACTAGCCAATTTCTAAGCCGCTATACCATTTGGCACATGCTAAAAATAGCGCCCTAGGCTTGCAAACCGTGCAACTAGGTCAACTTGGCCGTGCGTGCCATTGGCACATGCCAACACGCACCACTAGCCAATTTCTAAGTCGCTATACCATTTGGCACATGCCAAAAATAGCGCCCTAGGCTTGCAAACCGTGCAACTAGGTCAACTTGGCCGTGCATGCCATTGGCACATGCCAACACGCACCACTAGCCAATTTCTAAGCCGCTATACCATTTGGCACATGCCAAAAATAGCGCCCTAGGCTTGCAAACCGTGTAACTAGGTCAACTTGGCCGTGCGTGCCATTGGCACATGCCAACACGCACCACTAGCCAATTTCTAAGCCGTTATGCCGTTTGGCACATGCTAAAAATAGCGCCCTAGGCTTGCAAACCGTGCAACTAGGTCAACTTGGCCGTGTGTGCCATTGGCACATGCCAACACGCACCACTAGCTAATTTCTAAGCCGCTATACCATTTGGCACATGCCAAAAATAGCGCCCTAGGATTGCAAACCGTGCAACTAGGTCAACTTGGTCGTGCGTGCCATTGGCACATGCCAACACGCACCACTAGCCAATTTCTAAGCCGATATACCATTTGGCACATGCCAAAAATAGCGCCCTAGGCTTGCAAACCGTGCAACTAGGTCAACTTGGCCGTGCGTGCCATTGGCACATGCCAACACGCACCACTAGCCAATTTCTAAGCCGTTATACCATTTCACACATGCTAAAAATAGCGCCCTAGGCTTGCAAACCGTGCAACTAGGTCAACTTGGCCGTGTGTGCCATTGGCACATGCCAACACGCACCACTAGCTAATTTCTAAGCCGCTATACCATTTGGCACATGCCAAAAATAGCGCCCTAGGCTTGCAAACCGTGCAACTAGGTCAACTTGGCCGTGCGTGCCATTGGCACATGCCAACACGCACCACTAGCCAATTTCTAAGCCGCTATACCATTTGGCACATGCCAAAAATAGCGCCCTCTAGGCTTGCAAAACCGTGCAAGTAAGTCAACTTGTCCAAAAATGCGTGCCATTGGCACATGCCAACACGCACCACTAGCCAATTTCTAAGCCGCTATACCATTTGGCACATGCTAAAAATAGCGCCCTAGGCTTGCAAACCGTGCAACTAGGTCAACTTGGCCGTGCGTGCCATTGGCACATGCCAACACGCACCACTAGCCAATTTCTAAGCCGCTATACCATTTGGCACATGCCAAAAATAGCGCCCTAGGCTTGCAAACCGTGCAACTAGGTCAACTTGGTCGTGCGTGCCATTGGCACATGCCAACACGCACCACTAGCCAATTTCTAAGTCGCTATACCATTTGGCACATGCCAAAAATAGCGCCCTAGGCTTGCAAACGTGCAACTAGGTCAACTTGGCCGTGCGTGCCATTGGCACATGCCAACACGCACCACTAGCCAATTTCTAAGCCGCTATACCATTTGGCACATGCTAAAAATAGCGCCCTAGGCTTGCAAACCGTGCAACTAGGTCAACTTGGCCGTGCGTGCGTGCCATTGGCACATGCCAACACGCACCACTAGCCAATTTTCTAAGCCGCTATACCATTTGGCACATGCCAAAAATAGCGCCCTAGGCTTGCAAACCGTGCAACTAGGTCAACTTGGTTCGTGCGTGCCATTGGCACATGCCAACACGCACCACTAGCCAATTTCTAAGCCGCTATACCATTTGGCACATGCCAAAAATAGCGCCCTAGGCTTGCAAACCGTGCAACTAGGTCAACTTGGTCGTGCGTGCCATTGGCACATGCCAACACGCACCACTAGCCAATTTCAAAGTCGCTATGCCGTTTGGCACATGCCAAAAATAGCGCCCTAGGCTTGCAAACCGTGCAACTAGGTCAACTTGAAAGTGCGTGCCATTGGCACATGCCAACACGCACCACTAGCCAATTTCTAAGCCGTTATACCATTTGGCACATGCCAAAAATAGCGCCCTAGGCTTGCAAACCGTGCAACTAGGTCAACTTGGCCGTGCGTGCCATTGGCACATGCCAACACGCACCACTAGCCAATTTCTAAGTTGCTATACCGTTTGGCACATGCCAAAAATAGCGCCCTAGGCTTGCAAACCGTGCAACTAGGTCAACTTGGCCGTGCGTGCCATTGGCACATGCCAACACGCACCACTAGCCAATTTCTAAGCCGCTATACCATTTGGCACATGCCAAAAATAGCGCCCTAGGCTTGCAAACCGTGCAACTAGGTCAACTTGGTCGTGCGTGCCATTGGCACATGCCAACACGCACCACTAGCCAATTTCTAAGCCGTTATACCATTTGGCACATGCTAAAAATAGCGCCCTAGGCTTGCAAACCGTGCAACTAGGTCAACTTGGTTGTGTGTGCCATTGGCACATGCCAACACGCACCACTAGCCAATTTCTAAGCCGCTATACCATTTGGCACATGCCAAAAATAGCGCCCTAGGCTTGCAAACCGTGCAACTAGGTCAACTTGGTCGTGCGTGCCATTGGCACATGCCAACACGCACCACTAGCCAATTTCTAAGCCGCTATACCATTTGGCACATGCCAAAAATAGCGCCCTAGGCTTGCAAACCGTGCAACTAGGTCAACTTGGCCGTGCGTGCCATTGGCACATGCCAACACGCACCACTAGCCAATTTCTAAGCCGTTATACCATTTGGCACATGCTAAAAATAGCGCCCTAGGCTTGCAAACCGTGCAACTAGGTCAACTTGGTCGTGCGTGCCATTGGCACATGCCAACACGCACCACTAGCCAATTTCTAAGCCGCTATACCATTTGGCACATGCCAAAAATAGCGCCCTAGGCTTGCAAACCGTGCAACTAGGTCAACTTGGTCGTGCGTGCCATTGGCACATGCCAACACGCACCACTAGCCAATTTCTAAGTCGCTATACCATTTGGCACATGCCAAAAATAGCGCCCTAGGCTTGCAAACCGTGCAACTAGGTCAACTTGGTCGTGCGTGCCATTGGCACATGCCAACACGCACCACTAGCCAATTTCTAAGCCGCTATACCATTTGGCACATGCTAAAAATAGCGCCCTAGGCTTGCAAACCGTGCAACTAGGTCAACTTGGCCGTGCGTGCCATTGGCACATGCCAACACGCACCACTAGCCAATTTCTAAGCCGCTATACCATTTGGCACATGCCAAAAATAGCGCCCTAGGCTTGCAAACCGTGCAACTAGGTCAACTTGGCCGTGCGTGCCATTGGCACATGCCAACACGCACCACTAGCCAATTTCTAAGCCGCTATACCATTTGGCACATGCCAAAAATAGCTCCTAGGCTTGCAAACCGTGCAACTAGGTCAACTTGGCCGTGCGTGCCATTGGCACATGCCAACACGCACCACTAGCCAATTTCTAAGCCGCTATACCATTTGGCACATGCCAAAAATAGCGCCCTAGGCTTGCAAACCGTGCAACTAGGTCAACTTGGTCGTGCGTGCCATTGGCACATGCCAACACGCACCACTAGCCAATTTCTAAGCCGCTATACCATTTGGCACATGCCAAAAATAGCGCCCTAGGCTTGCAAACCGTGCAACTAGGTCAACTTGGTCGTGCGTGCCATTGGCACATGCCAACACGCACCACTAGCCAATTTCTAAGTCGCTATACCATTTGGCACATGCCAAAAAATAGCGCCCTAGGCTTGCAAACCGTGCAACTAGGTCAACTTGGCCGTGCGTGCCATTGGCACATGCCAACACGCACCACTAGCCAATTTCTAAGCCGCTATACCATTTGGCACATGCTAAAAATAGCGCCCTAGGCTTGCAAACCGTGCAACTAGGTCAACTTGGTCGTGCGTGCCATTGGCACATGCCAACACGCACCACTAGCCAATTTCTAAGCCGCTTATACCATTTGGCACATGCCAAAAATAGCGCCCTAGGCTTGCAAACCGTGCAACTAGGTCAACTTGGTCGTGCGTGCCATTGGCACATGCCAACACGCACCACTAGCCAATTTCTAAGCCGCTATACCATTTGGCACATGCCAAAAATAGTGCCCTAGGCTTGCAAACCGTGCAACTAGGTCAACTTGGTCGTGCGTGCCATTGGCACATGCCAACACGCACCACTAGCCAATTTCTAAGCCGCTATAACGTTTGGCACATGCCAAAAATAGCGCCCTAGGCTTGCAAAACCGTGCAAGTAGGTCAACCTGTCTGTGCGTGCCATTGGCACATGCCAACACGCACCACTAGCCAATTTCTAAGCCGCTATACCATTTGGCACATGCCAAAAATAGCGCCCTAGGCTTGCAAACCGTGCAACTAACTAGGTCAACTTGGCCGTGCGTGCCATTGGCACATGCCAACACGCACCACTAGCCAATTTCTAAGCCGCTATACCATTTGGCACATGCCAAAAAAATAGCGCCCTAGGCTTGCAAACCGTGCAACTAGGTCAACTTGGTCGTGCGTGCCATTGGCACATGCCAACACGCACCACTAGCAATTTCTAAGCCGCTATACCATTTGGCACATGCCAAAAATAGCGCCCTAGGCTTGCAAACCGTGCAACTAGGTCAACTTGGCCGTGCGTGCCATTGGCACATGCCAACACGCACCACTAGCCAATTTCTAAGCCGCTATACCATTTGGCACATGCCAAAAATAGCGCCCCTAGGCTTGCAAACCGTGCAACTAGGTCAACTTGGTCGTGCGTGCCATTGGCACATGCCAACACGCACCACTAGCCAATTTCTAAGCCGCTATACCATTTGGCACATGCCAAAAAAATAGCGCCCTAGGCTTGCAAACCGTGCAACTAGGTCAACTTGGCCGTGCGTGCCATTGGCACATGCCAACACGCACCACTAGCCAATTTCTAAGCCGCTTTACCATTTGGCACATGCAAAAATAGCGCCCTAGGCTTGCAAACCGTGCAACTAGGTCAACTTGGCCGTATGTGCCATTGGCACATGCCAACACGCACCACTAGCCAATTTCTAAGCCGCTATACCATTTGGCACATGCCAAAAATAGCGCCCTAGGCTTGCAAACCGTGCAACTAGGTCAACTTGGCCGTGCGTGCCATTGGCACATGCCAACACGCACCACTAGCCAATTTCTAAGCCGCTATACCATTTGGCACATGCCAAAAATAGCGCCCTAGGCTTGCAAAACATGCAACTAGGTCAACTTGGTCGTGCGTGCCATTGGCACATGCCAACACGCACCACTAGCCAATTTCTAAGCCGCTATACCATTTGGCACATGCCAAAAATAGCGCCCTAGGCTTGCAAACCGTGCAACTAGGTCAACTTGGCGTAGGCGTGCCATTGGCACATGCCAACACGCACCACTAGCCAATTTCTAAGCCGCTATACCATTTGGCACATGCCAAAAATAGCGCCCTAGGCTTGCAAACCGTGCAACTAGGTCAACTTGGTCGTGCGTGCCATTGGCACATGCCAACACGCACCACTAGCCAATTTCTAAGTCGCTATACCATTTGGCACATGCCAAAAATAGCGCCCTAGGCTTGCAAACCGTGCAACTAGGTCAACTTGGCCGTGCGTGCCATTGGCACATGCCAACACGCACCACTAGCCAATTTCTAAGCCGCTATACCATTTGGCACATGCCAAAAATAGCGCCCTAGGCTTGCAAACCGTGCAACTAGGTCAACTTGGTCGTGCGTGCCATTGGCACATGCCAACACGCACCACTAGCCAATTTCTAAGCCGCTATACCATTTGGCACATGCCAAAAATAGCGCCCTAGGCTTGCAAACCGTGCAACTAGGTCAACTTGGTCGTGCGTGCCATTGGCACATGCCAACACGCACCACTAGCCAATTTCTAAGCCGCTATACCATTTGGCACATGCATGCTAAAAATAGCGCCCTAGGCTTGCAAACCGTGCAACTAGGTCAACTTGGCCGTGCGTGCCATTGGCACATGCCAACACGCACCACTAGCCAATTTCTAAGCCGCTATACCATTTGGCACATGCCAAAAATAGCGCCCTAGGCTTGCAAACCGTGCAACTAGGTCAACTTGGTCGTGCGTGCCATTGGCACATGCCAACACGCACCACTAGCCAATTTCTAAGCCGCTATACCATTTGGCACATGCCAAAAATAGCGCCCTAGGCTTGCAAACCGTGCAACTAGGTCAACTTGGCCGTGCGTGCCATTGGCACATGCCAACACGCACCACTAGCCAATTTCTAAGCCGCTATACCATTTGGCACATGCCAAAAATAGAGCCCTAGGCTTGCAAACCGTGCAACTAGGTCAACTTGGCCGTGCGTGCCATTGGCACATGCCAACACGCACCACTAGCCAATTTCTAAGCCGCTATACCATTTGGCACATGCCAAAAATAGCGCCCTAGGCTTGCAAACCTTGCAACTAGGTCAACTTTGTCGTGCGTGCCATTGGCACATGCCAACACGCACCACTAGCCAATTTCTAAGCCGCTATACCATTTGGCACATGCCAAAAATAGCGCCCTAGGCTTGCAAACCGTGCAACTAGGTCAACTTGGCCGTGCGTGCCATTGGCACATGCCAACACGCACCACTAGCCAATTTCTAAGCCGCTATACCATTTGGCACATGCTAAAAATAGCGCCCTAGGCTTGCAAACCGTGCAACTAGGTCAACTTGGCCGTGCGTGCCATTGGCACATGCCAACACGCACCACTAGCCAATTTCTAAGCCGTTATACCATTTGGCACATGCCAAAAATAGCGCCCTAGGCTTGCAAACCGTGCAACTAGGTCAACTTGGTCGTGCGTGCCATTGGCACATGCCAACACGCACCACTAGCCAATTTCTAAGCCGCTATACCATTTGGCACATGCCAAAAATAGCGCCCTAGGCTTGCAAACCGTGCAACTAGGTCAACTTGGTCGTGCGTGCCATTGGCACATGCCAACACGCACCACTAGCCAATTTCTAAGTCGCTATACCATTTGGCACATGCCAAAAATAGCGCCCTAGGCTTGCAAACCGTGCAACTAGGTCAACTTGGCCGTGCGTGCCATTGGCACATGCCAACACGCACCACTAGCCAATTTCTAAGCCGCTATACCATTTGGCACATGCCAAAAATAGCGCCCTAGGCTTGCAAACCGTGCAACTAGGTCAACTTGGTCGTGTGTGCCATTGGCACATGCCAACACGCACCACTAGCCAATTTCTAAGCCGCTATACCCTTTGGCACATGCCAAAAATAGCGCCCTAGGCTTGCAAACCGTGCAACTAGGTCAACTTGGCCGTGCGTGCCATTGGCACATGCCAACACGCACCACTAGCCAATTTCTAAGCCGCTATACCATTTGGCACATGCCAAAAATAGCGCCCTAGGCTTGCAAACCGTGCAACTAGGTCAACTTGGCCGTGCGTGCCATTGGCACATGCCAACACGCACCACTAGCCAATTTCTAAGCCGTTATACCATTTGGCACATGCTAAAAATAGCGCCCTAGGCTTGCAAACCGTGCAACTAGGTCAACTTGGCCGTGCGTGCCATTGGCACATGCCAACACGCACCACTAGCCAATTTCTAAGCCGCTATACCATTTGGCACATGCCAAAAATAGCGCCCTAGGCTTGCAAACCGTGCAACTAGGTCAACTTGGACGTGCGTGCCATTGGCACATGCCAACACGCACCACTAGCCAATTTCTAAGTCGCTATGCCGTTCGGCACATGCCAAAAATAGCGCCCTAGGCTTGCAAACCGTGTAACTAGGTCAACTTGGCCGTGCGTGCCATTGGCACATGCCAACACGCACCACTAGCCAATTTCTAAGCCGTTATGCCGTTTGGCACATGCTAAAAATAGCGCCCTAGGCTTGCAAACCGTGCAACTAGGTCAACTTGGCCGTGCGTGCCATTGGCACATGCCAACACGCACCACTAGCCAATTTCTAAGCCGCTATACCATTTGGCACATGCTAAAAATAGCTCCCTAGGCTTGCAAACCGTGCAACTAGGTCAACTTGGCCGTGCGTGCCATTGGCACATGCCAACACGCACCACTAGCCAATTTCTAAGCCGCTATACCATTTGGCACATGCCAAAAATAGCGCCCTAGGCTTGCAAACCGTGCAACTAGGTCAACTTGGTCGTGCGTGCCATTGGCACATGCCAACACGCACCACTAGCCAATTTCTAAGTCGCTATACCATTTGGCACATGCCAAAAATAGCGCCCTAGGCTTGCAAACCGTGCAACTAGGTCAACTTGGTCATGCGTGCCATTGGCACATGCCAACACGCACCACTAGCCAATTTCTAAGCCGTTATACCATTTGGCACATGCCAAATATAGCGCCCTAGGCTTGCAAACCGTGCAACTAGGTCAACTTGGCCGTGCGTGCCATTGGCACATGCCAACACGCACCACTAGCCAATTTCTAAGCCGCTATACCATTTGGCACATGCCAAAAATAGCCCTAGGCTTGCAAACCGTGCAACTAGGTCAACTTGGCCGTGCGTGCCATTGGCACATGCCAACACGCACCACTAGCCAATTTCTAAGCCGCTATACCATTTGGCACATGCCAAAAATAGCGCCCTAGGCTTGCAAACCGTGCAACTAGGTCAACTTGGCCGTGCGTGCCATTGGCACATGCCAACACGCACCACTAGCCAATTTCTAAGCCGTTATACCATTTGGCACATGCCAAAAAATAGCGCCCTAGGCTTGCAAACCGTGCAACTAGGTCAACTTGGTCGTGCGTGCCATTGGCACATGCCAACACGCACCACTAGCCAATTTCTAAGCCGCTATACCATTTGGCACATGCCAAAAATAGCGCCCTAGGCTTGCAAACCGTGCAACTAGGTCAACTTGGTCGTGCGTGCCATTGGCACATGCCAACACGCACCACTAGCCATTTTCTAAGTCGCTATACCATTTGGCACATGCCAAAAATAGCGCCCTAGGCTTGCAAACCGTGCAACTAGGTCAACTTGGCCATGTGTGCCATTGGCACATGCCAACACGCACCACTAGCCAATTTCTAAGCCGTTATGCCATTTGGCACAAGCTAAAAATAGCGCCCTAGGCTTGCAAACCGTGCAACTAGGTCAACTTGGCCGTGCGTGCCATTGGCACATGCCAACACGCACCACTAGCCAATTTCTAAGCCGCTATACCATTTGGCACATGCCAAAAATAGCGCCCTAGGCTTGCAAACCGTGCAACTAGGTCAACTTGGCCGTGCGTGCCATTGGCACATGCCAACACGCACCACTAGCCAATTTCTAAGCCGCTTATACCATTTGGCACATGCCAAAAATAGCGCCCTAGGCTTGCAAACCGTGTAACTAGGTCAACTTTGGCGTGCGTGCCATTGGCACATGCCAACACGCACCACTAGCCAATTTCTAAGCCGTTATACCATTTGGCACATGCTAAAAATAGCGCCCTAGGCTTGCAAACCGTGCAACTAGGTCAACTTGGCCGTGCGTGCCATTGGCACATGCCAACACGCACCACTAGCCAATTTCTAAGCCGCTATACCATTTGGCACATGCCAAAAATAGCGCCCTAGGCTTGCAAACCGTGCAACTAGGTCAACTTGGTCGTGCGTGCCATTGGCACATGCCAACACGCACCACTAGCCAATTTCTAAGTCGCTATACCATTTGGCACATGCCAAAAATAGCGCCCTAGGCTTGCAAACCGTGCAACTAGGTCAACTTGGCCGTGCGTGCCATTGGCACATGCCAACACGCACCACTAGCCAATTTCTAAGCCATTATGCCATTTGGCACATGCTAAAAATAGCGCCCTAGGCTTGCAAACCGTGCAACTAGGTCAACTTGGCCGTGCGTGCCATTGGCACATGCCAACACGCACCACTAGCCAATTTCTAAGCCGTTATACCATTTGGCACATGCCAAAAAATAGCGCCCTAGGCTTGCAAACCATGCAACTAGGTCAACTTGGCCGTGCGTGCCATTGGCACATGCCAACACGCACCACTAGCCAATTTCTAAGCCGCTATACCATTTGGCACATGCCAAAAATAGCGCCCTAGGCTTGCAAACCGTGCAACTAGGTCAACTTGGTCGTGCGTGCCATTGGCACATGCCAACACGCACCACTAGCCAATTTCTAAGTCGCTATACCATTTGGCACATGCCAAAAATAGCGCCCTAGGCTTGCAAACCGTGCAACTAGGTCAACTTGGCCGTGCGTGCCATTGGCACATGCCAACACGCACCACTAGCCAATTTCTAAGCCGCTATACCATTTGGCACATGCCAAAAATAGCGCCTTAGGCTTGCAAACCGTGCAACTAGGTCAACTTGGCCGTGCGTGCCATTGGCACATGCCAACACGCACCACTAGCCAATTTCTAAGCCATTATACCATTTGGCACATGCCAAAAATATCGCCCTAGGCTTGCAAACCGTGCAACTAGGTCAACTTGGCCGTGCGTGCCATTGGCACATGCCAACACGCACCACTAGCCAATTTCTAAGCCGCTATACCATTTGGCACATGCCAAAAATAGCGCCCTAGGCTTGCAAACCGTGCAACTAGGTCAACTAAGCCATTTATGCCGTGCGTGCCATTGGCACATGCCAACACGCACCACTAGCCAATTTCTAAGCCGCTATACCATTTGGCACATGCTAAAAATAGCGCCCTAGGCTTGCAAACCGTGCAACTAGGTCAACTTGGTCGTGTGTGCCATTGGCACATGCCAACACGCACCACTAGCCAATTTCTAAGCCGCTATACCATTTGGCACATGCCAAAAATAGCGCCCTAGGCTTGCAAACCGTGCAACTAGGTCAACTTGGCTGTGAGTGCCATTGGCACATGCCAACACGCACCACTAGCCAATTTCTAAGCCTCTATACCATTTGGCACATGCCAAAAATTGCGCCCTAGGCTTGCAAACCGTGCAACTAGGTCAACTTGACCGTGCGTGCCATTGGCACATGCCAACACGCACCACTAGCCAATTTCTAAGCCGCTATACCATTTGGCACATGCCAAAAATAGCGCCCTAGGCTTGCAAACCGTGCAACTAGGTCAACTTGGCCGTGCGTGCCATTGGCACATGCCAACACGCACCACTAGCCAATTTCTAAGCCGTTATACCATTTGGCACATGCTAAAAATAGCGCCCTAGGCTTGCAAACCGTGCAACTAGGTCAACTTGGTCGTGCGTGCCATTGGCACATGCCAACACGCACCACTAGCCAATTTCTAAGCCGCTATACCATTTGGCACATGCCAAAAATAGCGCCCTAGGCTTGCAAAACCGTGCAACTAGGTCAACTTGGCGTGCGAGCCATTGGCACATGCCAACACGCACATGCCAACACGCACCACTAGCCAATTTCTAAGCCGCTATACCATTTGGCACATGCTAAAAATAGCGCCCTAGGCTTGCAAACCGTGCAACTAGGTCAACTTGGTCGTGCGTGCCATTGGCACATGCCAACACGCACCACTAGCCAATTTCTAAGTTGCTATACCATTTGGCACATGCCAAAAATAGCGCCCTAGGCTTGCAAACCTTGCAACTAGGTCAACTTGGCCGTGTGTGCCATTGGCACATGCCAACACGCACCACTAGCCAATTTCTAAGCCGCTATACCATTTGGCACATGCCAAAAATAGCGCCCTAGGCTTGCAAACCGTGTAACTAGGTCAACTTGGCCGTGCGTGCCATTTGCACATGCCAACACGCACCACTAGCCAATTTCTAAGTCGTTATGCCGTTTGGCACATGCTAAAAATAGCGCCCTAGGCTTGCAAACCGTGCAACTAGGTCAACTTGGTCGTGCGTGCCATTGGCACATGCCAACACGCACCACTAGCCAATTTCTAAGCCGCTATACCATTTGGCACATGCCAAAAATAGCGCCCTAGGCTTGCAAACCGTGCAACTAGGTCAACTTGGTCGTGCGTTCCATTGGCACATGCCAACACGCACCACTAGCCAATTTCTAAGTCGCTATACCATTTGGCACATGCCAAAAATAGCGCCCTAGGCTTGCAAACCGTGCAACTAGGTCAACTTGGCCGTGTGTGCCATTGGCACATGCCAACACGCACCACTAGCCAATTTCTAAGCCGCTATACCATTTGGCACATGCTAAAAATAGCGCCCTAGGCTTGCAAACCGTGCAACTAGGTCAACTTGGCCGTGCGTGCCATTGGCACATGCCAACACGCACCACTAGCCAATTTCTAAGCCGCTATACCATTTGGCACATGCCAAAAATAGCGCCCTAGGCTTGCAAACCGTGCAACTAGGTCAACTTGGTCGTGCGTGCCATTGGCACATGCCAACACGCACCACTAGCCAATTTCTAAGTCGCTATACCATTTGGCACATGCCAAAAATAGCGCCCTAGGCTTGCAAACCGTGCAACTAGGTCAACTTGGCCGTGCGTACCATTGGCACATGCCAACACGCACCACTAGCCAATTTCTAAGCCGCTATACCATTTGGCACATGCCAAAAATAGCACCCTAGGCTTGCAAACCGTGCAACTAGGTCAACTTGGCCGTGCGTGCCATTGGCACATGCCAACACGCACCACTAGCCAATTTCTAAACCTCTATGCAATTTGGCACATGATAAAAATAGCGCCCTAGGCTTGCAAACCTTGCAACTAGGTCAACTTGGTCGTGCGTGCCATTGGCACATGCCAACACGCACCACTAGCCAATTTCTAAGCCGCTATACCATTTGGCACATGCCAAAAATAGCTCCCTAGGCTTGCAAACCGTGCAACTAGGTCAACTTGACCGTGCGTGCCATTGGCACATGCCAACACGCACCACTAAACAATTTCTAAGCAGCTATGCCATTTGGCACATGCTAAAAATAGCGCCTTAGGCTTGCAAACCGTGCAACTAGGTCAACTTGGCCGTGCATGTCATTGGCACATTCCAACACGCACCACTAGCCAATTTCCAAGTCGTTATGACGTTTTGCACCTGCCAAATATAGAGCCTTAGGCTTGCAAACCGTGCAACTAGGTCAACTTGGCCGTGCGTACCATTGGCACATGCCAACACGCACCACTAGACAATTTCTAAGCCTCTATGCCATTTGGCACATGTAAAAAATAGCGCCCTAGGCTTGCAAACCGTGCAACTAGGTCAACTTGGCCATGCGTGCCATTGGCACATGCCAACACGCACCACTAGCCAATTTCCCAAGTCGCTATTCTTTTTGGCACATGCCACAAATAGCGCCATAGGCTTGCAAACCGTGCAACTAGGTCAACATGACCGTGTGTGCCATTGGCCCATGCCAATACACAAACCACTAGCCACTTTCTATTCCAAGATGCTATGCCATTGGTACATGCCAAATTAGTGCCCTTAACTTGGCCAAAGTGGCCGTGCGTGCCATTGGCACATGCCAACACGCAACCACTAGCCAATCTTCATTCCAAGCCGCTATGCCATTGGCACATGCCAAAGTAGCGCCCGCAACTTGGCCAAAGTGGCCGTACGTTCCATTGGCACATGCCAAACACGTTACCACTAGCCACTTTCTATTCCAAGGCATTCCGCACATGCCATTGGCACATGCCAAATGCTCCACTAAGCAACTTTGGCATTTCTATCCGCACTCAAAGTACAACTCGCAGCCAAGGAGTTCCGCACATGCCAAATGCTCCACTAACCGACTTTGGCATTGCCATCCGCACTCAAAGTACAACTCGCGGTCAAGACATCCTGGACATGCCATTGGCACATGCCGCAACGCTTCACTAGTAACTTTGGCATTGCTACTTGCGCCCAACTCTTGAGACATCAACACAAACTGGGGGATACTTTCTTGGGGTTTTGGTTTGGCGGTCACAGGTTCACAGCGTGCAGCGTACACTACGCTCACAATAAAGCAAGGCGTGCAAGGAATAAATACGATCAATTAAATAAGGAAATTTATGGTGAAAACGTTTTTCACCATAAAGCCAACGGTTTCCACCTCCTCTGTTTTAATTGACACATTTACTCAATTCCTTAATGAGGCCAGGGTACGTTCAATCTCACTTGTATAAATAGGTTTCACCTATTCTGCCAAAACACACAAGTCTTGGTCAGGCAAAATAAAACACTATCAGATAGCAACTTTGCAAGCTCTCTCAAATGCTTCCATCACTAGCAAGCTTCCGCAAGCTTATACACTTCTAATACAAGTCGAGATACTACCTAGCCAGAACTCTCTGGTCTCATCACCCTTCTTCGCTATCCTCCCAAAATAAACCATTCTCTTCCACTTTGTGACCGAAGTAAATCTGGAACGGCCATTTTCTTGGTTTAGGCCAGAATTGTACATATTGATATCTCGAATCAAAAGTGCTCACGTGCAGCACATTTGTTTAAGGGTTTAAACCAGTCTCTCCATCATCGAATTTAATAAATTCGGCAGAGGCGATTTTCTCCCATAAACAATTGGCGACCATAGTGGGAGTTTCAATCTCTCTGTTACAATATCTACTTCTAGAAATCGATCTCGCGTCTCGATACAAGCACTAACAGCAGAAGCAGCCAATCGGTTTGGAGATCTGCGACTCAACTACCAGGCAACCCAGTTGCCAGCCGTAAAAACTACATGGGAAACTGGGGACTCTGATTTGGGGACTGGCTGGCGGCTTTTTCAGCAAAACTATTACCAGCAACTTTGGACTTACTGGAAAATTCACCGGAAAAACCACTTCTTATACGAAAATAGGCATATTTGTGACGAAAGATCCATACAGCAAGTAAGTCTAGCCCGGGTAAGATATCTGATCTGTTTTTGGGTTCTCAGTAAAACCATCATACCATTACTTCTTGTGTTATTGCTAGCACACACTTTCATAAAAACAATATTCCCTTCGCAAAGCATAATCAAAGTTATATATTAAAACCATTCATCCCAGAAAATAATCCAACATCTCAAAAAACATCAACCAACTACCAAAATCAGTCAGATTCTAAAATCAAGCACCCAAAGTGTTCCTCGAAATAAACAAAAGGGAATCTAAAGGAGAAATATTCAAGGGAAGTTTTCCAGCAGCGGTTTACTCTTCTTAGCAAGACGGTCCTTCGCATCTTCAATAGCCGCTCTCTTCATAGCTAAGACCTTGGACAACTCCTCATCTTTCGCTTCTTGTCGTGTGATCTCCTCCGCATAAGGGATTTCGACTCTATATCCTTCAATTTCCAAATCTCAGCAAGATTTTTGACGAACCACAAAGCATTGAATTCCTTCTCCACACACACATCGCGGTGATGTTCCCAGTTAGCAATGATGTCTTCAGAAATGGTGTAGCCATTCACCCCGCACATGTCCTCAATAGAAGATAAAGCTTCTTCCACATATTTAACCAACACAATACGACTAGTGACCTTCCTGGTCATAGCCATGTGTCCATACTTCTTCCAGATTTTGGTATACAACGCCTTATATTTGGCCAGCACGCTGAAACCGCCGACCAACACATGACATGGGTAAGGAACCAAGTACGGAGGATCAAAAATGGCGCCTGCAACCAGATCGGAAATCTGCGAAGGGTTCCTTTCCGCATATGCGCCAGCAACCAGAGAATCATTTCCAGATCGAGCTGCATTCATGCTTTGTGATTGATCAACTTTCATCTCTAAGCCATCATCAGCGGTCACAGTCACTACATGAGGATTTACAACTTCCATCTCCGGGTCATCACTGACGGTTGTTGTCACCAAGGGCAAGTCTTCATGTGCCTCCAACTCAGATCCATCTCATGAGTCAGATTCCTCCTGTAAGATTTAAGTTAGCCGTTTTCAAAGGGATGAGGAAGAAAAAGAGGTGCGAGACCTACCAAGCCACTTTCCGAAAGGGATCCAGTGCTACTATCGGAAGAATCACCTTCACTTTCCGAACTTTCTTCTTTCTCTGCAAAACTTTCTTCTTTATCTGGCGCATCACCATTGTGAGAAGGCTCGATACCGCCAGAATTACTCAAAGGAGTTACCGTCTCCTGACAGAGAGCAAGAGCAGCAAAAGCATTAACACTACCAAAGCTTTGGAAGAAACGAGACACATACCTTCAGCAGAAATTCACACATTTGGAAACAAACCAGCAAAGAGGCGATACATACCTAGTTATTGGAAGAACTGAAAGATACAAGGGCTGCAGGAGGATCCTTTGAAACTGTCCGAAACCCACCAGCACGGTTTTTCGTCCTCTTCTCTTTCACTTGGGGACTTTCAGAATTGCCAGACGACTTTCTCTTGAAATCTCTCAACATTGGGTACTTCTTCAAAACTTCTTGGGAAGGCTTACCACGAACATTTTCCACCACGTCATCCACGAACTTGCGAATCATAAGACGCTCACGGCACCAGAACTCGTTGTAACTAGAAGTCTTCGAGGGAGCTCTTTCCGATTGAAAGAAATGAAGACGGATACCTGACTCAAGGGCACTAGCATCGAAGGAAGCATGCAATGAATCCTCAAAAAGCACCAACTGGAAAGCAAGAGTCACCCCTTGATCGAAACCCATGTGACGAACGGAACGGTCAATATTGTAAGCAGCCATCCGAAAAACTCCCCTAAAGAAAGCCGACATGTAACCCGGAATGCAGCTTTGCATAAACAAGTTTTCACCAATACTCAAGTCGTCATCCTAAGACAAGATCGCATCCGGAGCAGAAGCGAAAGTATCAATTTGAGTCACAGACTTATGGAACGGCTCCCATGGGCGAAATTTGATCTCGTGAAACTTATCAAGAAGACTAACCAGGCTCACGCCAACTCTTGAGCGCCTATTCACCCATCGAAGAATTCGAGAGACACCCCAACTCACGGGAATCGTAGGCAATGGCTTTGGAGCATACTTTTCAAAATGCTCCCACAACCACGCTTGCAGAAAAACGATGTGCACATATGAGTCCAATTTCATAAGACCATTCGAAACTTGCATATTCGTGACTAAGTAATCCAGATGCACATACAAGGAGCCAAGGAATATCTTTCCAATGGGTAGAACTTCACCCTTCTCTAATTTCACGGTAATCGGTAGCAACCCTAGTCTTATCTCCTTCTTGCCAGAGCCGTCGTCAAAAATGTCTCTAGACAACCAGATAGCCAAAAATACTGCAACGTGGAGATCGTTGCTCTTATGTTTAGCCTCCAACTCTTCCGAAAACCACTGAGATATCCACCAGCTGTAAAGGCACCTTTCGTCTTCTTTCCGGGCAGGATTTTTCGACTTCGCAGAAGAGTCTTTTTGGGCAAAGTCTCCCAACTTAGCAGCAAGGTCATCTCGCATCTTCTTCTCATCTTCTGACAATTGGATGTTAAGATTCCCGGTCACTGGAAGATTCAGCAAGAGAGCCACACTCTCCAAGGAGAAAGTTATTTCACCCCATCTACAAATAATCGTGTGAGTATCCGAACACCACCTAGAGAGGAAAGCAATCAATCCCGGAACATCTTTCCTAACCTGGAGACTTACTGAAGCTCTGACAGCATCAATGATCTGTGCTCGAGTCAAGTTAGAATTTATATTTTCCTTACTTACCATAAATTCAACCCACACATCAAAGGAACACAATGGTCTTTGACACATTCTAAAATCGATACTGGAATAGGCGTACAATCCTTTATGCAGACAAAGCCGTATAATGTGCTCCGGCCGTACCGAACAGGTTTTCTTTTCATCTTCACCACCAGTCAATAAAATTGGCACGAAATCTAGATGATTTCTCCGAGCAGGAGCAAGGGGTTTGGTAAAGAACTCATCATCTATGTTTGGTTTCGAACTATCAACATCTTTCGACGAAACGGAGCTTTGTTCAGGTAACATCTTGTCGGCCTTCCTCGCTTAGCAACAAGATATCTGCACAAACAAAAAACAGATAAATTTTGAAATTATCTCCCAAACACATAACCGCGCTCGACAAGAGAAAAATCCCTGACACAAGGTAGAATAGTATTTTCTATGATTTCGAAATACATATACAGTATTCTTCTTCGGGATTCATATACAGTAATTCTTTCGGGTTCATATAAAGCACATATACAGTATTCTTCTTTGGGATTCATATACAGTAATTCTTTCGGGTTCATATGAAGCACGTATACAATATTCTTCTTCGGGATTCATGTGCAGTATTTTTCTCGGGTTCAAATACATATACAGAATCTTTCTTCGGGTTCAAAATTATGCGCGCATCATTCTCTACTGGTTCAAAATCATATGTGCAGTATTTTCTACGGAATCAAATCATATATATACAATATTCTCTACAAGAATCACGCCAACCAATCATGTGCGCGATATCAACGCAAGATTTATAAAAGAAAAAGGACATACTTCTAGGGTTTGCACCTACAAAGGAAAACAAGAGAAGTATTAGAAGACACACCTGGATAGTCGGTTTCTCCTTTATCACTTTACCGCTAGCAAGAAAGAAGGAACAAAGCGCAAGGTAAAAAAAAAAAAAACTTCATGTATATATATGCGGGCGGTTTCCACAATAAGGAAGGATTCCCCTTTTTTCTCCCAAAAGCTGCGCGTGTAAGGGAAGTTTGGGCCCACAAAGGGCGCCCAACTTCCCAATAGCCTCCAACGCCAATGCCTTTCGAGCATGTCGGTCCCACCAAGCGCCCTTTCCAAACTTGCGCTCAACGCCCAACTCTCCAGGCCAGCCCGCTCACTCTGCGCCGGTCCCACCGCACCATCTTCTCAACTCGTGATGGCATCTCAATACTTCCCAGCTTCCAATTTGTGCCAACCTCCCAATTCGCGCAAAACTGCCAAGGACAAGGATTCCGAATCCAATTCGCATCTAAGAAACGAGGTCAGATAAATCTCCTCACTTTTCTTTCAGATTTTTTCTTGGCACCATCTTATGCTCACCTCGCAACAAATCTCCTGTTCCGAGCTAAGTAGGAGACTTAGTGTTGATGGTAGATTTTAAATAAGGGGTAAAATCGTAAAACCCCATGACCTAATGTTGCCCGCAACACATTAACTGAGAGCATTTAATTCAGATGTAAATAATTAATAGGGGTATTTTTTTCAAAATACCGGATTAGGGTTTTCGACACAGAACCCTAATCCCAAACCAAGCCGCATACTGCGCCCCATGGCAATGACGCCAAAACAAAGCCGCATACTGCGCACCATGGCAACGATGCCAGAACCAATCTGCATACTGTGCACCATGGCAATGACGCCAAAACCAAGCCGCATACTGCGCACCATGGCAACGATGCCAAAACCAAGCCGCATATTGCGCACCATGACAACGACGCCAAAACCAAACCACATACTGCACCCACATGCAACCATGTCAAACTAAGCCGCTATGCCGTTTGGCACATGCCAAAAATAGCGCCCTAGGCTTGCAAGCCATGCATCTAGATCAACTTGGACGTGCGTGCCATTGGCACATGCCAACATGCACCACTAGCCAATTTCTAAGCCGCTATGCAGTTTGGCACATGCTAAAATAGCGCCCGACGCATGCAAACCGTGCACCTAGGTTAACTTGGCCATGCGTTCCATTGGCACATGCCAACACGCACCACTAGCCAATTTCATAGTCGCTATGCCGTTTGGCACATGCCAAAAATAGCCCCCTAGGCTTGCAAACCGTGCAACTAGGTCAACTGGGCCGTGCGTACCATTGACACATGCCAACACGCACCACTAGCCAATTTCAAAGCCGCTATGCCATTTGGCACATGCCAAAAATAGCGCCCTAGGCTTGCAAACCGTGTAACTAGGTCAACTTGGCCGTGCGTGCCATTCACACAAGCCAACACGCACCACTAGCCAATTTCTAAGCCGTTATGCCATTTGGCATATGCTAAAAATAGCACCCTAGGCTTGCAAACCGTGCAACTAGGTCAACTTGGCCGTGCGTACCATTGGCACATGCCAACACGCACCACTAGCCAATTTCTTAGCCGCTATACCGTTTGGCACATGCCAAAAATAGCGCCCTAGGCTTGCAAACCGTGCAACTAGGTCAACTTGGCCGTGCGTGCCATTGGCACATGCCAACACGCACCACTAGCCAATTTCTAAGTCGCTATGTCGTTTTGCACATGCTAAAAATAGCGCCCTCGGCTTGCAAACCGTGCAACTAGGTCAACTTGGCCATGCGTGCCATTGGCACATGCCAACATGCACCACTAGCCAATTTCTAAGCCGCTATGCCGTTTGGCACATGCCAAAAATAGCGCCCTAGGCTTGCAAACCGTGCAACTAGGTCAACTTGACCGTGCGTGCCATTGGCACATGCCAACACGCACCACTAGCCAATTTCTAAGCCGCTATGCCGTTTGGCACAAGCTAAAAATAGCGCCCTAGGCTTGCAAACCATGCAACTAGGTCAACTTGCCCGTGTGTGCCATTGGCACATGCCAACACGCACCACTAGCCAATTTCCAAGTCGATATGTCGTTTGGCACATGCCAAAAATAGTGCCCTAGGCTTGAAAACCGTGCAACTAGGTCAACTTGGCCGTGCGTACCATTGGAACATGCCAACACGCACCACTAGCCAATTTCTAAGCTGCTATTCCGTTTGGCACATGCCAAAAATAGCGCCCTAGGCTTGCAAACCGTGCAACTAGGTCAACTTGGCCGTGCGTTCCATTGGCACATGCCAACACGCACCACTAGCCAATTTTCCAAGTAGTTATGCCGTTTGGCACATGCCACAAATAGTGCCCTAGGCTTGCAAACCGTGCAACTAGGTCAACATGACCGTGTGTGCCATTGGCACATGCCAACACACAAACCACTATCCACTTTCTATTCTAAGCCGCTATGCCATTGGTACATGCCAAAGTAGCGCCCGCAACTTGGCCAAAGTGGCCGTGCGTGCCATTGGCACATGCCAACACGCAACCACTAGCCAATCCCCATTCCAAGTCTCTATGCCATTGGCACATGCCAAAATAGCGCCCTCAACTTGGCCAAAGTGGTTGTGCGTGCCATTGGCACATGCCAACACGCAACCACTAGCCAATCCCTATTCCAAGCCGCTATGCCATTGGCACATGCCAAAGTAGCGCCCGCAACTTGGCCAAAGTGGTCATACGTGCCATTGGCACATGCCAAACATGTTACCACTAGCCACTTTCTATTCCAAGGCATTCCACACATGCCATTGGCACATGCCAAATGCTTTACTAAGAGACTTTGGCATTGCCATCCACACTCAAAGTACAACTCGCGTCCAAGGCATTTTGCACATGCCAAATGCTCCACTAAGCGACTTTGGCATTGCCATCGGCACTCAAAGTACAACTGGCGGTCAAGACATCCCGCACATGCCATTGGCACATGCCGCAACGCTTCACTAGCAACTTTGGCATTGCCACTTGCGCCCAACTCTCGAGACATCAACACAAATTGTGGGATGTTTTCTTGGGGTTTTGATTTGGCGGTCACAGCGTGCAGCGTACACTACACTCGCAATAAAGCAAGGCGTGCAAGGAATGAATACGGTCAATTAAATAAGGAAATTTATGGTGAAAACGTTTTTCACCATAAAGCCAACGGTTTCCACCTCCTCTATTTTAATTGACACATGTACTCAATTCCTTAATAAGGCCAGGGTACGTTCAATCTCACTTGTATAAATAGGTTTCACCTATTCTGCCAAAACACACAAGTCTTGGTCAGGAGAAATACAACACTATCAGATAGCAACTTTGCAAGCTCTCTCAAAAGCTTCCATCACTAGCAAGCTTCCGCAAGATTCTACACTTCTGATACAAGTCGAGATACTACCTATCCAGAACTCTCTGGTCTCATCACCCTTCTTCGCTATCCTCCCCAAATCAACCCTTCTCCTCCACTTTGTGACCGAAGAAAATCTGGAACGGCCATTTTCTTGGTTTAGTCCAGAATTGTACAGATTGATATCTCGAATCAAAAGTGCTCACGTGTAGCACATTTGTTTAAGGGTTTAAACTAGTCTCTCCATCATCGAATTTACCAAATTCGGCAAAGGCGATTTTCTCCCATAAACAACAGGTCACACTTAAGAGTATTAATCTATTTTTCCTTTAGAGATTGGGTCCTGGTGAATTCATGATTAAGACAATCTATCTCAAGAATTTTCACCTGAAGTGATGATTCATGTTTCTCCAACGAAGCCTTTAGTTGGATATTTTCTTGGTGATTTTCTTTACACTTATCCAAGAATTCAAAAATCTTAGTGTCAGACTCAAACTATGAATCAGAATTCGAGTAGGAAGAAGTTTCCACTGTTAGAGCTAAAAATTCATTGCACACATCGGAAGCATGCATGATATTGAAAACCTGGGATGATTTTTATTGTATTGAATCATCTGAAGCATTAACCGGAGAAAGACGTTTCTCACATCTTTTGCTTCTTTTAACAATATCCTTGATCTTTTGTGTAATCAGTGATTTATCAAAATCAACATGATTGGAGCAACATTCATCAGCTCAAGACAAGTTAGAAGATTTGCTTGTGTTGGTCACAACATTGAACGTAGATGTTTTGATTATGTTCTGATCAAGATCAAGTATTTTTAACTTCCCAACAAGAGTATTTTTGGAAAGCGTATCAAGGTTATTTCCTTCAACGATGGCATGTTTCTTAGAATCATATTTGGCTGGCAACGATTTGAGAATTTTTATCACAATGTCCTTTTCAGGAATAATCTTAACCAATGTAAATGATGCATTAACAATTTTAGACACTTTGTGATTAAACTCATCAAATGAATCTTCATCAACCATACAAAGGTTTTCCCAATCATAATTTAGGTTTTGAAGCCTAGCTTCCTTTTCAGAAGTATTCCCTTCGAATACAGTTTCTAAAATATCCCACGCATCTTTAGACCGAGTGCACATTGTCACATGGTGCTGAAGATCTGGGTTAATGGCATGAATGATAACATTTAAACCGTCATTATTTTTCTTTGCAGCGAGAATCTCTTTAGGTTCATATCTAGCAATATCCTTTGCAATAGAGACACTATCTACTGTTACCATTGGAGGATCACATCTATTAACAACATAAACCCATGATTGAAAATCACGCGCTTGAAAAAAGACACGCATAGCAATTTTTCACCATAGTAATTTGAGCCATCGAAGACTGGTGACACGTTTACGGAGATAACACTTTTGTCCATAGAGTCAGATCGCTACAAACACATACTTATAAGGTATTAAATGTGTTTGCCTGCTCTGATACCAATTGAAAAAGCGGGGGTCTAACAACCTCACCCAATATTCGTTTAGGCAATCTGTATGGAACTCCAATATAATTCCAAGAGAATCAACTAGACAGTCAGACTCAATCAATGGAAATATATCCAAGAGTTGTATCTCTATTTTATAATGTAATCAGCAAATCAAATAGATATAAATCCGTGAGCCTAATTATTATGTGAAACAACTTGAACGGTACCAAAGACCAATGTACAAGTGTCAATCAATTTATATCAACAACCAAAGGTTAGATTATCTAATTGATTGAACTACGCATAACCTATGATATTTTAATTATATAAACATATATAATGCGGAAAAGAAATAACACGGATACCAGAAATTTTGTTAACGAGAAAACCGCAAATTTAGAAAAAACCCCGGGGCCTAGTCCAAATTTGAACACTACACTGTAGTTGAGCCCTAACTAATCTCATACTGATCAAGGTACAGTCACGTTCCTTACGCCTCTGAATCCCAACAGGACTCTGTGCACTTGATCCCTTAGCTGATCTCACCCACAACTAAGTGTTGCTACGACCCAAATTCGAAGATTTGATAAACCAATCTATCTCACACAGAAAAGTCTATTGAATAGATAAATCGGTCTCCCACATAAATACCTTTGAGTTTTGTTCCGTCTTTTGATAAATCAAGGTGAACATGAACCAATTGATCGATACACCGGACTTATATTCCCGAAGATTAGCCTAGTAATATCAATCACCTCACAATAATCTTAATCGTATGGTAGAGAAACAAGATATTATGGAATCACAAATGATGAGGCGAAGATGTTTGTGACTACTTTTTATCTTTCCTATCGAAGATTAAATCTCGAGCAAATCTTAAAGAAGATAATACTAAATACGATCGAAAACAGCAAGATCAGAACATGCAACTACAGAGAAAATAGTTGGGTCTGGCTTCATAATCCCAATGAAGTCTTCAAGTCGTTAACCTATATGGTTTTGGAAAAACCTAAGGTTGAAGGAGAATCGACTCTAGTCGCAACTAGTATCACACAGGAGGTGTGGGGATTAGGTTTCCAAGTTGTTATATTTCCTCCTTATATAGTCTTCAAATCAGGGTTTGCAATCAATGTTACCTTGGTAACAAAACATTCAATATTCACCGTTAGATGAAAATTTGTTTAGACTCAAGCTAATGTCTTTCAACCATTAGATCGAACTTAGCTTGTTACACACAAATGAAAAATGACTTCAATTAGATATGAGTAACCATACCTAAACATGTGCACCTTGTTGGATCAACAATATTTAACCGAAGTTAGCCATATGAACACTTTCATATCAACCTTATTCATCTTAACCATAACTATAGTTCAAATGACTCAAATGAAACTAGTTCTAAAGTTTCTCAATTATTTATATTATCATAGAAGTATACAAGACACAATTGAAGCAAATTCATGAACATTATAGACACGGTTTGCAAAAGATTGAGTACATACAAAATCACTAATTATATTTCAGAAGGCGGCATAACTTTGCGTGCCTCTAATTGAGTACTTCCATGCATATCTTAATCCTGACACTTCGGGAAATTTATGCTACTCCGCTGCGAGCGAACATTAATTGTCATGTCACGCCGACATTAAGATTTCGGCTGGGAACATAGCATAGAATAAATACTCAACGGACCATGCAGGCGGAAGATAAAATTTACAGAATATTTGGGATTATTACTACCCGCACCATTCTGGATAAATTTCATATAAATATACTGAATTGCTCAACACATATGTAAATAAAGAGGCCTAGGCACTCATCACTTTTAAATGGATCAGTTTCTTTGTAGAATGACGGCGCATTAAATACATGGTTTTACAATTTTATCCCTGAACTAAAAATCACCATCAACATTAAGTCCCCTGCTTAGTACGTAACAGTGACATTGTTGCGGGGTAAGAACTATATGGTAACCGACAAAATGAAATTATCAAGAAAAAAGAAATTGAAGTTACCAGGAGAGTTGTATTTGGATTTCCACAATGGGACTGTACGGCTAGTGGTCCTTGTACTGACGACTAACTCGATCTACATGGCGCAAATATGGCAGTCATGAGACCGTCTGATTTTTCTCGTACACGGACCAGGAAGAGGTCATTCTCCCACTCGGATTTGGAAAATCCGTTTGCATAAAAAGGGCGAGACTTCCTTTTTTTTTTCTTTTTTTTTTTTTAATCTTTCGCTCGTCCGCCTGTGCTTCTGTTCATAGTAGCTAGTGCTCCCGTATGTAGCATCTAGTCTTCCCTCATCGTCTCCATGAACAACTCCGTCAATAAGGTTACGTCTGCCAACAACAAGGTAAGTATTTCTCTTTTTTTTTTTGTTTTTTTGCGAGTGTGAACTCTTGTATGGGATGCTTTCATGGTTGAAAAATTCCATTCAATTCTGAGTGACTCCTCTTTGTTGATAGTATTGGAGTGAGCATCAACAATAGCATCAGTAACGAAGTGCTCATCGGTAATTAGGAGGCTCAACAGTAAGACTAGCAGGATAATTCGAGGTGAGTGCCTCTGCTTTTTTTTTTCTCGCAAACCCTAGTTTAGGTTTTCGGCCGCGGCTACAAACACCCGCGGTAAATTTTTTGCTTTTGCTATTTGTTTTTTTTAGCCAAGTCCCCACTCAACTTGGTCGCGGTCGTAATGTCTGTGGCTTGAAATTTTCCCGTAATAATTTTTTGTTGGCATGCGAACCCCATGTTATTTCATGTAAACTCGACTATTAACGGCTATATCGAATTTTGACAAGAATTTGCATGCATGACTCTTTTCCTTTGAAGTATGAAGTAGTGACTCTTTCCGTATTGTTCATTGTAGTTACTCAAAAGTGAACAGTAACATAAGGAATTCTTGTTTGAATAAGATGTCACCTGGAGATATTTCTGCTGCTAAGCCAGGAAGTTCGAATGATCGTAAAGATAGGCCAAACATAGATGATGAATTCTTCACAACGTCTTATACAACTATGAGGACCCATCCCGGTCATGTGATAACCCTTCTTTCTGATTCGGAAATTAAAGGATTTGTTCAGTCGATTTCTCCAGAGCGCGTAATAAGGTTTTGTCTCCATAGGAAAGAGTATCCATCTTCTCCTATTGACTTCAAGGTTTTCCATAACCCACTGCGTTCTTATGATGGATGGATGAGATACATGATAATTAATGACCATGTTAGGGACAATCTGATTAAAGCACAAATCGCGGATGCTGTCATGGCGTCTGCAACACTTCATATTAGGAAAAGTGCTGCATGTTTGATTACTTTCATTTCTAGATGGTGTATGTTCACTCACACGGCTATATATATATGGGGCGAGATGACTATTACTTTAGAGAGTGTGGCTATTCTGCTGAATCTTCCATTTGTAGGAAATCTTGACTTCAACTTGTCCGACGAAGAAGAAATAATGTATGCCACTCTAGTTAAGAAGGCAGAAGAATATAATCGGTAGGAAAATGGTGAAAAATGCTTCTATACTTGGTGGGTGTATGAATGGTTTCCTACAAAATCAAAACCGGATCAGGTATTGAATAAAACGCTTAGTGTTGATGTGTTTTTATCCTTGTAGTTGTCTAGAGATATTTTTGATGATGGCTTCGGCACGAAGGTAATAAGACGGAAGCTTGTTACATTTGATATTAATCTGGCATAAGGTATCGTTCTTCCTATAGGTAGCTTGTTCCTTGGTTCCTTGTATACCCATTTGGATTGTCTAGCGGCATACATGTATGCTTCCAACGGATATATGAAGATAGAATCACATGTTCACATCTCCTTTCTCCAAGCATGGTTGTGGGAGCACTTCAAAGGTTATGCCCATAACCCTGTAGCTTCGCTTTCCAGTATATATGGAGGCGCTAGAATAATCTATTGGTTGAAGAAGCGCCCAAAACCTGGATTAAGGCTCATTGATTTCTTCGATAATGTGCATGCAGTTAACTTTCGTTCCTAGGCACCAACTCACACATCTATAGTTCAACCGGATACTTTTGCTTCTGTCTCGGGCATAACATTGCATTCTGATGGAAAGAATATGAGTATTGGAGAAACCATATTTATGTAAAGCTGTATACCTGGACATGTTTCATATTTCTTCAAGGAATCTTTTACTGTGGTTCCTTATAATATTGACAGAGCTGCTCATCAGATGGGTTTTAACCAGGGAATTCCGTTCCACCGTCCGTTGATGCCCTCGGAAGACCTTTTGAAATCTTTTTTCGATAGTAGTGTTTTCGCAACAAAGAAGAGCCTCCCATTCTTGCTCCCAGGAAGAAAGCCGATGGTAACCCCTAAGTATAAGGAATTCTGGCAGTAGGAGTTCCTCATTATTCATCAATTCGTACAGGACGTCGTTTCCACGCGGAAGGCCTTCTTCCAAGACCTTAGAAAAACATAAGTTGTTAAAGCCGCTTCCTTCGTTTAAACGAAAATCCTCTGGCGATCAGGTAAGAGCTCGTGTTTTTTAGCTAAGTGGGTGCAGTCCCCAGGAGAAAAAAGCAAGATCAAAGAGGCATGCAAGTGGCATTCGAACGGCTTCGACAGCTCTGGTTGTTTTTAATTCTTTGAATATGCAGGCACGTATGATTTTACTTCTGACCGATCTAATTATTTAAATATTTTGGATTACCCTTACTAAACATCTCTCTTTTAATTCAAGGCTTGATGTCATGAAAGCCTTTTCCATACTTGCATACGGACAAAGCATGGCGCCTTCAGAGGAGAAATCCTCTGATACTGAGTCTTTCGAAGGTGAAGATGAAGGAGAAGAAATTTCAGGATCCGACGGTGATGGGAAAAGCACTTCTAAGTGGAGTAGCGAATCTAACTCTTCCAGTGAGCCAACTGATGAGTTGGTGAGTCTCTCATACGTTTTTCTTCTTGGATTATTTATTCTTTAATATGAAATAAATATTCAATTGGTGGTATTACAAAAAGAAATTGCACCTGGAGATAACCCCAAGATGGAGATTAACCACAATAAGGATGTTGCCGCGCCTTCTAATGTAGACACCATATCTGCGGCTGCGAGTGCAATTTTTTCCAAAGAATCTTCTGAAGCGGAAGGAGCGCTAGTCGTAAATTCTACTGTAGGCGCCATCTTCAACCCTCCATTTGTTTCTCCCTTTGCGGATCATGTGTTGATTGGAGGATTCGATGTATCAGCTAAGTATGCGAAGTTGTATACCCAAATGTGGGAAAAGCATGGACACATCGCAACGACTAAGAAAATTAACAGTCATGTTTCATTGGTTAAACATGTTGAGGAATCCCTATCTTCAATCTGTGACATGTGCAGTGTGACTGGACACACCGTTTCTGAAGAAGTAATCTCAAAATGGGAGTACCATCGGGACATGTGCGTGAACTTTGCGTTTAATGTCTCCTAGTTCTGTGAAGGGCTTTCCAAAATCCAAAAGATGCAAACTGAAATGAAAGAAGCTCCTCTTGGATCTCATTAGTCAACTGGAGGCAGAGATCGAGAAGTTATCATAGGAATTGAAGTTGAAGCATGCTTCTCTCCAAAACATGAAGGATGCTTTCTCTAAAAAGAATGGGTTGTTGTTGGACGATTTCCCTTGAATGCTTTTATTTATCCGAACTTTCTCCTCTTTTTTTTTTTTTTTTTTTGAAAGACATGAGACGCCTCTTTTATGATTTGATTTTCTGGTTTTGATCTAGTAGGTAATTGCTTTATGAGGATTTTTGAATTGATTTATTATTTGAAATGATTTCATGAGTAATTTTCTGAAAGAAATGATACTTGGATCAACTAATAAGTTGGAATCCTAATTATGAATGCAAATAGGGCAACCATTTTGGAGAAATTGCAAATATTGCATGAAAAGTGGAAATACTAAAGTGATACGATATTTTAGAATAATTGGGTTATTGGCTTCTATTCTCAATATGAGACTGATGTATGTGTCAAGTCCCCAGCGAATTCCAAAACAATTGGTTGTGTAAACATTGTTTGATGAAACTTACTTGCTCACGAGGAATCCGAACAGAACTGAATTTTTTATGGATAATTACTTCAAATCCAAATTCATTATGTGATGCAGCCCTAGTGATGAGAAGTCCCCAGCCATTTTTTTTAATTGTTCTTGCAACGTCTGGAACCAGGCGGAGTCGTCATTCCTTCGATAAGAAGCGGCTATTGTGGACGGCGATGATTGGGGCCGTGAAAATATTTTTATGTTGATCCGCGGAAAAGTGGAAGATCTTTAGTTCCCAGGCGTAATTTTTCTTAATTAATCTTTTCTTGGAAAATACGTTTCAGACCATTGCATTCACTGGTAGGATGATAGATGGACCTGTGACAGTGATAAAATCTCGAATCTAACATCTCTTGATCCATTGGTGGGCGCCATACATGAGGCATTTGAATCACTCCGTGATACATATGTATCTTCCTCTCTCCGGGAACCAAAAAACCTAAAGCTAAGTTGAGGGAAGAATCCTATATTAGGAAGGAATCCTTATTTGGACAGAATTCCAAGTTGGGAAAGGGTTTCTTTTTACACAATACTCTTAGTTAGGAAATAGATTCCTAAGAGATTTGGGAAACCAAACCAAAGTAAGGAAGTATGCCAAGATAAGGAAATACTTCCTAGACAAGGTAATATACCTAGAAAATGAAATATACATAGAAAAGGAATTACTCCTAGATAAGGAAATATATTTCTTGAAGGTTGAGAAACCATTAAATCTATAAATAGATATGTTTATCTCATAGTTAAGACATCTAGTATGTAGTTTGAGATACATACACACATAGATCAAAAAGGGGGGTTTGAGAGACAAATCACCTTGAGAAAAGTTTGTGAGGAAATTAATTATTGTAAAAGCAAACTTAGCAAATAGTTTAAGGTTATTTACCTAGAGAGATTGTGAGCGTAACAAAGAGAGAATTGTAATTGTTTTCTTGTTCATAATCTAGAGAAGATATTTTCTTCGAATCTGGTTTCTGGTGTGTTCTATTTTCTAGTTTTTTTCAATTATTATTCTGAATTCCGCCTCTATAATTATAGTCACCAGTACAGGGATCAATACGTATCAAGTTGGTATCAGAGCATGGTTCGTTACCTTTAGGGAAGATTCCAGTGGTTTATGGTCTTCACTAGATCTCTCTACAAAATTCTTGGTGAGGTGATCGAGAAGTAAGAAGGCTTTTATAGAACAAGGGAATCAAAGATGGGAAAGGCAGTTAATGATCCTAAGCATAGCGAACCACAAACTATAGAAGAAAAGGTGGCTGAGCTACAAACAGACATGCAGTCGGTTCAAGTTACCCTTAAGGAATCGACTGAAGGTATTCATTCTCATACACCCAATGGGAAGGTGAAGAAAAAGACTATGTCTCCATATGGTGTTTTTGAAGAAAAATAAGAAGAAGAACCGCTCAAAGAAGATTGCATCATGGAACGTAGAGTGACTAAGATAAGATGAAGAGATATGGACACTTTTCAAATTAGATTTTGAGGTCAAGTTTCCAACAAGGAGAGATGGTTCAGTAGGGTTAAAGGTACTCTCGGGGTTCCCGAACCTCCAAGTTTAACTTTCATAGGAGTTCAAGTACTTGAAGGAGGTCGCATGATACATGTGTATCTTCCTCTCTCCGGGAACCAATAAAAACTAAAGCTAAGTTGAGGGAAGAATCCTATATTAGGAAGGAATCCTTATTTGGACAGAATTCCTAGTTGGGAAAGGGTTTTGTTTTACGCAATACTCTTAGTTAGGAAATAGATTCCCAAGAGATTTGGGAAATGATGAGCACGAAAGTGCGACGCATTTTGACCCATAAATACATTGGACATGACTCATTTTTTCACTAATAATCTTGTTTCTAGGTGTTTTTGTCAAATAAGCTCTTATGGAGAAAGTTACTCGAAAAGTGGTTTTTGTGCCCCGGAGGACACGTGTTATTCAGACTCTTAATGTCGGTTAAGGGGCACCTCAATTACTAAGGGGTGTCCAGTTGCTAAGGGGCACCTTCTTTGTTATTTAGAACCTGTGGTTATTCGCACCCTAGGAATTGCTATTTACATCCAAATTGCTAAAGGGACACCTGAACTGGATAAGGGGGAGGTCATCTTCATCCTTTTGAATTTTCTTTTTGGCGGGAAAACTGGTTTTGAACCAGCAGAATTAGGGTTCGAGAATTCAACGAGATTTAATGAGACTAAAGTTATGATATCAATTGGGTTTGTTCTCTTGGTCCAAACAGGGCTGAATATGGTGTTTGATTCTATTAAAACTGGCTGGTTAATCACCAATCGAGAGAACATCATTATCGGGATAAGGGTTTGGAATTTGAGGGTGTTTAATGGAGATTCAATCGTTGGATCCTATTTTGATTGATCTGTTTTGGCTAAACAGGGATTGTATGGTTAATGGATTTGATCCAGTTGGGCTAGAACATTGTGTTTTGGTTAAACAAGGGATGGAAATATCGTGTTTTTCCGAGTTGTATGCGTGTGATAGAAATCTAGCTGAGTGTTTTACGCGGCCTGAGATGAGTCATCAGTGTGTTTGGAAGTTGGTTGAATGATGCAGACGCGTGAGAAGCTAAACCAGGGATGTAATATTTTCGTGTTGGTCTTATTTTGGGAAGATACGTGCGGTTAAGGAAATATATAAGTTGGGGACTCTTTTCTATTGATGAAGAGATATTTTACAGCTCATTCAGCGTGAAAGAAGAATAAAGAGAAATTATTCCCGTGATGTTACAAAAAAAAGGAAGAAGATATTTTCATTAAACTCGAAGATTTGTGAGAGTTGTTGGGTATAAATAGGGTTCACGGGAGTCAGAGAAGGGGATGGAGTGACTAGGGAGTGATTGGGGAGAGTATAGAACGAAGAACAAGAAGTTGCAGAGCTTTATGCACCGGCAGGAAGAAAAGAAGACGAAGAACAAAAAAGATGCCAAAGCCTGTCGTTAATAAACCGAGGTTTATTCACGGTTTTGCAACAGTCTTTGCAGCGTCGGATGAACAGTGAAAACAACATTGTTTTCTTATCGTATACTGTAACAGTTCTTTGTAACAATTGTTTACTTGTAACAGTGGATTCTGTGACATCCACTAAACGTTGCGAACCTTTGTTTTCTTAGTTTTCTTGAATAAAAACACCATTTTGAGCTATGACTTATATTTTTGAGTGTGTTTTCATTATGAGAAGCTAAACCCGTACCCTGGATCGACGGAGGAAGACGAACTTCATACATGGGTGAATTTATTTTATTTTTTATTTGACTTTTGCATTAATTAAAATAGAATTATGATTTGGTTAAATTGGTTGTCATTCAATTAGATAGGTTATGCTATGTTTAGATAATCTATGCTTAGGGGATACAATTAATCTTTCGAGAATCTACCTTGGCAAAAATAAGAGTCGGTGTTGTTTTGTTTATTGAGCTTTAATTGTTGAGAATAAATAAATTGAACCCTATGTTATGAACGCGGTGGAATCCTAAACCCAGCGACTCTCTCTTTTATTATTTTCATTAAACCTTTAAATTTAATCTTCGCAAGTCTGAGAGAGCGAATCTTAATTACTACTACGAAAACTTTGAAAAATCAATAATCAAGATACCAAACCAAAGTAAGGAAGCATGCCAACATAAGGAAATACTTCCTAGACAAGGTAATATACCTAGATAAGGAAATATACCTAGAAAAGGAATTACTCCTAGATAAGGAAATAGATTCCTTGAAGGTTTGAGAAACCATTAAATCTATAAATTGAGATTTTTAGCTCATATCTAAGACATCTAGTGTGTAGTTTGAGATACAGACACACATAGATCAGAGAGGGAGGTTTGAGAGACAAATCACCTTGAGAAAAGTTTGTGAGGTAATTAATTATTGTAAAAGAAAACTTAGCAAATAGTTTGAGGTTATTTACCTAGAGAGATTGTGAGCGTAACAAAGAGAGAATTGTAATTGTTTTCTTGTTCATAATCTAGAAAAGATATTTTGTTCAAATCTGGTTTATGGCGTGTTCTGTTTTCTAGTTCTCGTTTATTATTATTATGAATTCCGCCTCTATTATAATAGTCACAAGGGTACAGATATCAATACGTATCAAGTTGGTATCAGAGCAAGGTTCATTACCTTTAGGGAAGATTCCAGTGGTTTATGGTCTTCACTAGATATCTCTACAGAAAGCTTGGTGAGGTGCTCAAGAAACAATAAGGCATTTATAGAACAAGGGAATCAAAGATGGGAAAGTCAGTTGATGATCCTAGGCATAGCGAACCACAAACTTTGGAAGAAAAGGTGAATGAGCTACAAACAGGCATGCAGTCGGTTCAAGTTACCCTTAAGGAATCGACTGAAGGTATTCATTCTCATAAACCTAAGCGGAAGGCGAAGAAAAAGACTACGTCTCCATCTGGTATTTTTGAAGAAAAAGAAGAAGAACAACTGCTCAAATAAGATTGCATCATGGAACGTAGGGTGACTAAGAAAAGGCGAAGAGATATGGACGCTTTTCAAATTATATTTTGAGGTCAAGTTTCCAACAAGGAGAGATGGTTCAGTAGTGTGAAATGAACTCTCAGGTTCCCGAACCTCCAAGTTTAACTTTCACAGGAGTTCAAGTACTTGAAGGAGGTCGCATGATACATGTGTATCTTCCTCTCTCCGGGAAACAATATAAACTAAAGCTAAGTTGAGGGAAGAATCCTATATTAGGAAGGAATCCTTATTTGGACAGAATTCCTAGTTGGGAAAGGGTTTTATTTTACGCAATACTCTTAGTTAGGAAATAGATTCCTAAGAGGTTTGGGAAACCAAAAAAAGTAAGGAAGTATGCCAAGATAAGGAAATACTTCCTAGACACGGTAATATACCTAGAAAAAGAATTACTCCTAGATAAGGAAATATATTTCTTGAAGGTTTGAGAAACCATTAAATCTATAAATAGAGTTGTTTATCTCATAGTTAAGACATCTAGTATGTAGTTTGAGATACATACACACACAGATCAAAAAGGGGGGGTTTGAGAGACAAATCACCTTGAGAAAAGTTTGTGAGGAAATTAATTATTGTAAAAGCAAACTTAGCAAATAGTTTAAGGTTATTTACCTAGAGAGACTGTGAACGTAAAAAAGAGATAATTGTAATTATTTTCTTGTTCATAATCTTGAGAAGATATTTTTTTCGAATTTGGTTGCTGGTATGTTCTGTTTTCTAGTTTTCGTCTATTATTATTCTGAATTGCGCCTCTATAATAATAGTCACCAGGGTATAGATATCAATATGTATCACTCCGTATCGTACCCAGCTTCAAGTAACTCTTCTTATAGGAAGTGAGAAGCGTGAGTACTTCGAGTCTAGTTTTTCTCGTGTTAGCGACTTTGTCGTGGAAACTCTTGTTGTCTTTGACACAAAGTTTGTTTCGAGGGTGGAATCGAGACTTGAGCGAGTGTTGACTCAGGCGCGGATCGTTTAGTTCGGAAATTTTGTTGAAGTGAAACTTCTCTCTAGGGCCCTACATTAGTAACAATAATATGAAGTGGTTGGACTGGGTACCATTCATTGGCATAGTTCTCGTCTTCATGGATGCCTTGGTAGATTTCCCCTTCTTCAGGTACTTCTATTTTTAGTAAGGTTATAGCGGTCCTGGTTGTGCACTGTTGGAAAACTCTTTGAATTTCTGCGAGGGTCCGGAGATTCAGGTTTTCCAACAAAGCTTCATAGGACATCTCCTTGCCTTTATCTTGCATACATTGTGACGTACCTTGCAGGTCTCTTCCTTTAGCCTTGTAGAACTGTCTCATCTCTTTGTTGTTGGGTGGATTTAGTTGGTCATCTCCTTTATTCTCTTGTCTGCTACGGCTACGTGCTCTGTCGGCATTGTCTTTGGCGGAGGCACGAAATCCAGATAAGGATTGAACATTTTTTGTGTCACTTATAAAATTGGTGGCATTCTCCAAGCGAATGTTAGTCCTCGAGCAAATCAAACAAAATAATTATAAAGCATACATACAACTCCATGTCGTCGAGGCTACGGTAACTCTTAACATAAATAACAAGCCTTTGAACCCCTAGGTGTCCCTAGTGGACGAGTTATAGTCTCGTGAAGGTTTACAAGAGGTCTACCTACAAAACCTATATTTCCAACTCCGGCTACCTGTGACAAATTTATGAACGAATCCAAAATGACTATAGGAGGAGGTACCTTGATGCAAATTCAATTCATATATAAGTAAATAAAGCTCTAATTAGAAAGTTGAACAAACCACAATACTCGGAATCTAACTAACCACAATCACAATGAAAATATTAAGAAGATGGATATAGAGGTAGATGTTTGCGAATGTTGACAAGTGGTTGGTATTTCCCATATCTGTCTGAAGGTCACCGCCAATATGAACCTATGAATCCTATTGGATTGAGATACTGGTTTGAATTCTAGTGTCAACACAACTTGCATATACAAGGGAACCAGCAGTCAACAATCTTAATTCTTCATCAACTCAACTGGCATATACAAGGGAACTAGGAGTCAACTTTATTAAAGAACAATAATATTTTCTTTCTTTCTTTTTCACTTTTTTTTTTTTTTTGAGACAGCATGATCAGATCTTTTGGATCCAAGCGCATGCTTCTTGTCAGTAGACTACATGATAGCTCCTATGGATCCTGCATTCCATGCTTTTTTAGGCGACGGAGACAGGGAGAACACACACATATTGCTATCCAAGTGTCATTTGTATTCCGATTGGTCTAATTGGTCGGTCTCTTTTTTTTTTTTTTTTTTTTGTAACTCAATCACTCTATTTCATCCTAGCAGTAATAACAATTCAATGTTAGTGACCCACCAAACACTTAGAGAACAATAGATAAATATGGAAAAATAAAAATAGAACGTGATATGGTGACATTCTGAGATATGGTAACAACTATCATTTTATTTGTAATTCCTGAGCTATGTCCGTCCTTTCAATTAATGGGTTCCTCAACTCATGCAATCACGATGGTTCCATCCACTTATATTGGTAGTGTCATCCTAAAGGCATAAGTTTTTAGATTTCGGAGTTTATAAAATAATTTTTTTTTACTAAAGGCATCAAACAAACTATACAAACATATAAATGCTCCTCCACAATTAAACTTTACATTGTCCTCAATGTAAAATTTAGTCATTCAAAGTAAAGTTCAAGGTGGGAAATTCCGCAATGATATGCAAAAACAAGAAAATAAAGATAAAATGCTTAAAAATAAAAAGATAAAGATACAAAACCGGTGGGTTGCCTCCCACTTAGCGCTTGGTTTAAAGTCGCCAGCTGATAGGTGTCTAAAAAACTTTATTTTATATTTAGTATTTATGCTTTCTTTGCTAATTTTCGTGTGAATTATGTATCTTATGTGTGAGTTTGAGTATTATTAGGTGTTTTGGAGTCATTGGAGAAAAAGGGAGTGAAACTCGTTCAAATCCGTAATTTCTTTATATCACCTTGAAGAGGACGAAAAGACGAAGGCAAAGGCGAAAGAACGAGGTTATTCTGACCTCATATGAGGAAGTTAGAAGCCTCTGAAGCAAGTTAAAGTTGTCGCAAAAGTGAGACAACACATAACTGTTAAAGACAGGCAACACAATTACTCAGGGCAGCCGCAGAACAGGAAATTAACTGTCAGTCTCGGTAGACTGACAGTGGAAAGAGGATTGTTAAAGACAGCTATCGTTCGCTAAGGGGCACCTTCCTTCCTATAATCTTATACCAGAGAACGTGGTCGAAATTTATTCTCAGTTCACAACCTCAGTTCTTCTGCCGTTTCTTCTTGCGGTGCACCAAGTCCTGCCGTCTACCAGCCATGGTTTGTGATATGCTCAAAGGGTTAGGACAAGATTTGAAGTTAAGAATACGAACCAGGGAAAAGTGTTTTGGTTCGTTTGGTTTATCACTGGAAATACCGAGAAGGAACACAATGCTGCCGTTGATCCTTGCTGACGAACTGTGAATGATTTATGAATGTTTTTGAGTCCTGAGTGATTAATAATGATGGGTATTGTGTGATTGAATGTGAATTTCCGCAGGGAAGGAGATATGGAGAAGCTCAGACAACAACATAGTCGACTCTCCATTACCAGGCTCCTACACATAACCTGCTCGATGAAATGCCTGAACCACCAGAGCTCTTAAACTAAGAAAGATATGGAAGTGAAGTGATGCACCATCTCCCTGAACCAAGTCCTGCGGACAACAAGTTATGGGTCAGCCATATTCTGATCTTGAGTGGACAAGAAATACCAATTTCAGCTTCAATCGATTGCACTGTCTCGGCAGTTAACTATGAGTCTAAGAGTTGTGATGATGGAAGGAGTTGGCCGAGTCTTTGAAGGCTGTGGTGCTATGTCGAGAGTTCAGTGGATGTAAATGAAGATACAATGTTGTAGTCGAATCAGTATGGAGATGACAGGAATATTGCTGTCAAGGTTAATGCTTGAAGGAGGAATAAATATAACAGTGAAATGGACGATGCTGTGGTGGAATATGTAGTCAAGTGACTGAGATGGAAGTAATGTTGTGACTCGAGTTGGAGAACTGAGATTGATTGATGGTTCTGGTGACGAAGTGGGTTGAATTTCTGCTTCTCAAAGTCATATACAGGATGGAGGAGGAGTTGAACTAAATAGCTGCTGCCATTAACAGAGAGGTGCATTGCTGGCTGAAACTTGAAGGAACAGAAAGGAGTTAAGATACTGTTGCAGTATGGGCTCGAAGTTGCCAGGGGTTAAGTCGATTGGCAGAGAACAAAACAGGGAATAGAGAGAAAGAGAGCTGAGGAGATATTGGCTTGTTGCCACATCCGGTGAAGGGACCACATTGTCTTAGTTTCTTCAATTAGGACGTACTTGAGCTCGGGTCTGGATGTTGATGTTGACGGTGTGATTGGCAATGGTGAAACGGAGCTGGAATGATGGTATGACGCTGTGTGGTTCATGGTAGTAGTCTGAAGATGGACGTGTTTGGAGTTTGTGCTGTGATTCTCAGCTCGAGTTAAACACTGTTGTGTTGACAACATAGGAGGTTATGGAAATGTATCAGTAATGATCTAGAGTTTAGCATTAACCTAAGTCCTTGGTTGAGAAGAACTCGAGTTTGGAGCTGTGGTTGAGTCTGCAATGAACTGAGTTGTGGGTACGGAAACTATACACTTCTGTTGGGCCTGGAGATGGAAGGAGATGACGAGCTCGTGTTGGACTTGGGCTGATGGCAGTCACAATGTGTTGAAGTGAGTTATTCTATCCAGTTCACGCAAGCCCATAATCACACCTTGGCGACTTATGTGCACACCAGCTTGCCGTGGCTCACTTTAGGAAGAGCTTGGGTTTGACTTCACTGTGGCGAGTTTGGAAACAATTTTGGCACCGGGATTTGATGCACGGGACATAATTCTAAGGAGGTGCACTTTCCTATTTTACTAGGTTTCCTAATTTCTTCAAGAGGAGGTTACAAAACTCCATATATAGGGAAGCCTAGGCAAAAAGAAAAAAATAATCTAATCTCTTCTACTACTTTGTTCTAGGGTTTAGAAACATGATATGCTTTCTCTTTATTCTTGTTATGAACTCCATTAACATGAGTACTTAAATCTTATTATTGGTTATGGAATAGTTGGATTTCACAAAGCATGATTCTTTGATTAAATAAATTAGTTTTGTCTCATATTTATCGTTTGTGATTCTCTGAAAATATATTTACATGATTTGATTGATTGTTTTGTCAAGTTGCAAATTGGTAGAACTTCTAATCACATCTATTGCTAGTTTAGGGTTTATTATACTTAAAAGTGATATTCCTTGAATACAAGTAGCATAAATATGATTATGGTTTGTAGTGATATATTCTTATGATCATATGTGAATCGTAACCTTTGTTAAATTGAATTAGTGCGCTTTCCACGTTCAATTTCTTTGATTGGCCTGATTTCATAGAACTTAATGCATCTAGGGAATTAAACTTGATTAGTGCTTTTACACGTTAGGTTTTTCTTTTAGATAGAACTCATACTCGCATCTTTTAATGTGTTTGTTGATGACAAAAGGAGATTAGCGGGATATTCTTGCGATCAAGATATTCTAGGGCTTTTGATAAAAGTTGAGATTAAATATCAATTCTACTTATTGTTTTGAAAGCATGTTAGTGAATGAAGATGAATCCTTAACCAATATATTTTCTATTTGATTTGTTTGCCTATTTCTTTATTTGCTTTTATTTATTATTACTTGCACAAAAATCAGAAAACCCCCCGGTGTTACTTATAGGAAACCGAAACAACGAGACAACCTAGACCTCTCTGTGGGATCGATCCTTTCTTGCCCTTGCTATATTTATATTTTGAGTAGTAAGAAATTGTAATTATTTTTGACGCATACGACAGCGATCACCAGCCCAACTTTCTCCTTGTTGTCTACGACTCCTCCAGAGGGAGCGCTTCCACAAGGTTAACTCCTTCCATAACTTCCGAAGAGAAGTTCTCATAATATGGTTTCAAAAGGTGCCCATTCATTATAAGTTCATTTCCTGTAGCTAAACTACGAATTTCCACTGCACCATGAGAAAACACATTAGTCACAATAAAAGGTCCAATCCAACGTGACCTTAATTTACCCAGAAATAATTGCAAACGGGAATTAAACAAAAGCACTTTCTGACCAATGCAAAATTATTATTTTGTGATCATACTATCATGAAATGCTTTCGTGTTTTCCTTGTAAATTCGTGAGATTTCAAATGCATCATTGCGAATCTCTTCCAACTCTTGAAGTTGTAACTTCCTTTGCCTTCCAGCACCATCCAACTCCATATCACATTTCTTAATAGCCCAAAACGCCTTATGCTCAATTTCAATGGGTAAGTGACAAGGTTTACCATACACAAACCTAAAGGGAGACATCCAAATAGGTGTCTTGTATGCGGTTTTATACGCCCACAAAGCATCATTGAGTCTCAAACTCCAATCTTTCCTTATTGGATTCACCGTCTTCTCTATAATGGATTTCACCTCTCGGTTGGAAACCTCGGCTTGTCCATTTGTTTGTGGATGGTATGGTGTTGCAATCCTATGCGACACATTGTACTTCTTTAACTAGGTTTGCAAGAACCTATTTTTGAAGTGTGAACCTCCATCGCTAATTATAGCCTTTGGAATTCCAAATCTTGCAAATATATTTGCTTGCACAAAATCTGAAACAACTTTAGAATCATTAGTTGGGGTGGCCTTAGCTTCCACCCATTTCGAGACATAATCAACAACAAGCAACATATAATAATTCCCACTAGAATTGACAAAAGGGCCCATAAAATCAATTCCCCATACCTCAAAAACCTCAACAAATTGAATAATAGTTTGTGGCATTTGATTTCGAGCACCTAGATTGCATGTTCTTTGGCACCTATCACATGTGGTACAAAATGCATGTGCATCCTTAAACAAAGTTGGCCAATAGAAACCACATTCTAGTACCTTGAGAGCGGTTCTCTTGCTCCCAAAGTGTCCTCCGCAAGCATATGAGTGGCAAAAAGACAAGACAGAGTTAAATCCATATTTGGGAACACACCTTCATATTACTTGGTCACTACAATGTTTCCATAAGTATGGATCATCTCATATGTATTGGTTTCCTACCTTCTTAAGTTAGTCTCTCTCAGCATGAGACAAGTTCTTTGGGATTTGTTTAGAAACTAAGTAATTAACAATATCAGCGTACCATGGTTCTCTGAAAGCAATTGAGAATAGTTTCTCATCCAGGAAACTTTCACGCAACGGGATAGTTTCCTTGTCCACACCAAGACGGCTCAAGTGATCCGCAACGGTGTTCTCAATTCCTTTATTGTATTTGATCTCAATATCAAACTCTTGTAAGAGTAAAATCTACCGTATGAGCCTTGGTTTCGCTTCTTTCTTCATTAGCAAGTACCTAAGCGCTACATGATCAGAAAAACAATAACTTTTGTACCAATTAGATAAGAGCGAAACTTTTCCAAAGCAAAAAAATAGCTAACAACTCTTTTTCAATGGTTATGTAGTTTTGTTGGGATTCGTTGAGTGTCCTAGAAGCATAATAAATGGCATGAGGTATCTTCCCCACACGCTGCCCAAGCACCGCACCAACCGCATAGTCACTTGCATCACACATGACCTCAAAAGTCTTGCTCCAATCCGGTGGTTTAATGATAGGGGATCAAATCAAAAGTTCTTTCAAACGATTGAATGCATCCACACACTTTTCATCAAAGTTAAAATCCACATCTTTTTGCAATAAGTTGCAAAGTGGTGATGTTATCTGGGAAAAGTCCTTGATGAATCTACGATAAAAACCTGCATGACCAATAAAAGAACGTATCTCCCTCACTGTAGTGGGAGGGTGTAGAGAACGAATAAGGTTTATCTTAGATTTATCAACTTCCAAGCCTTTAGAAGATATTATATGTCCTAAAACTATGCCATGAGTTACCATGAAAAGGCACTTCTCCCAATTCAGCACAAGGTTTCTTTCAACATATCATTCAAGGATTAGTGACAAATTGTTCAAGCAAAGGTCAAATGAATCACCAAAGACACTAAAGTCGTCCATGAACACTTTGATTATGTTTTAAACATATTCTGAAAAGATACTTACCATACATCTTTGAAAGGTAGATGGAGCATTGCATAAGCCAAAAGGCATCCTTCTATAAGCAAAAGTAACGAAAGGACAAGTGAAAGTAGTTTTATCTTGATCCTCCGGTACTATCACAATCTGATTGTAACCTGAATAGCCATCAAGGAAACAATAGTAAGAGTGTCCAGCTAAACGTTCAAGCATTTGATCAATAAATGGTAAAGGAAAGTGATATTTTCTAGTAGTGGCATTCAATTTTCTATAATCATACAAACCCTCCAACCGGTTTGCACACGAGTTAGGATAAGTTCATTCTTATCATTCTCTACCACCGTCACACCTGATTTCTTTAGTACTACTTATACCGGGCTTACCTACTTGCTATCGGATATGGGGTAGATAACACCCACGTCCAAAATCTTGAGTATCTCCTTTTTCACAACATCCATCATAGGGGGGTTCAAACGACGTTGCGCTTCCCTTGTAGGCTTTGCATCGTCTTCCAAACGGATCTTGTACATACAAATGGCATGGATTATACCCTTGATATCGGCAATTGTCCATCCTATGGACGTCTTGTACTTCCTTAGCACCCTTAGAAGTTTTTGCTCCTGTAATTCACTAAGCTCGTTAGAAACAATCACATGTAACTTTTCATTGTCACCCAAGTACAAGTACTTTAGGTGATCGGGAAGAGGTTTCAATTCTAGCTTTGGAGATTTAACAATTGAAGGTACAATCTTTTCATCATTGCAAGGTAAAGAAGCATATGAAATATTCTTAAGTGAAGATTTTTCCGGTAATGAGTCAAGAGAACCAATGGTTTCTTTAATCTCATCACCATACTCAAACATTTTTAAGTGAGCACGGTTTCCAAAGTATCAGCTCCATTCAACTCAAATATTTGTTGTACTAATGTGTCTATCACATCAACGGAAAAACAAGAGTGCACATCACAAGAATATCTCATCGTCTCGAAAATGTTGAAACGTATTATTTCTCCATCAAACTCCATAGTCAGCATTCCCTTGTCAATATTAATAATGGTTTTAGCCATTTTCATGAAGGGACGCCCAAGTAGCAATGTAAGAGACGAGTCTGGTGAACCTTCATCCATCTCTAAGACACAAAAATCTGCTGGAAATACTAGTTGATTAACCTGCATAAGAACATCCTCAACAATACCCATTGGGTAGACATTAGAGCGATCGACTAATTGCAACACAATTCCATTCTTTTTAAGAGGACCAAGATCAAGTGAATTATACATAGTTGCAGGCATAACATTTACGGATGCACCTAAATCCAACATAGATTTTTAAATGTAGTGTTACCAATCTTAAGGGGAATGTCAAAGCTATCGGGATCCTTGCATTTCAGTGGGAGTTTGTGTTGTAAGATTGCCGAAGCATTCTCCTCCACACTTAGCGCTTCATTACCTTTGAGCCTTTTCTTATTGGTACATAAATCCTTCAATACCTTTGCATACTTTGGAACTTGCTTTATAGCATCTATGAGTGGTATGTTCACATGGATCTTCTTGAGAACGTCTAGAATCTCCTTTTCTAGTGCCTCCTTCTTGGAGTTTGCAAATCTGCGAGGGAAAGGTAAAGAGGAACATAAGTAGAAACCGGAGTTTCAGAGTTAGGAATAGGTACCTCAGAAGTTTGGGGAGAATCCTCATTCTTCTCCTCCAAAACAGGTTCCTTTGGTGATTCCACCTTGCCCGAATCAGTAACTTCGGGTTGCACAAGTTGTGTACCGCTTCTCAACGTAATTGCATTGACACCCTCTTTTGGGTTAATAGGTTGAGAAGGGATTTTCCCACCAATTTGTGCCTTCACTTGGTTCCACTCAGTAGCCATGGTACCCATTTGTGTCTGCAAATCCTTGATTGCACTCTTGGTCTCTTTTTGGCTTTGTTGAAACATAGTAGAAATGCCTTGCATCATCGCTTGAAGTTTTTCATCAAGACCGAAATCTTGACTTTGCATTGATTGTTGTGGTTGCTAAAATTGTTGTTGTTGCGGCTGGAATTGTTGTTGTTATGGTTGAAATCCACTCGAACGGTTAAAAGTAGGTTGTTGGACTGCACCTTGCTTATTGGCATAGCTAAAATTGGGGTGATCTCTCCATCCCAGATTGTAAGTGTTGGAGTAGGGATCATATCGTCTTTGCTGATTTGGAAAGACCGCATTAGCTTGCTCATCTTCATAAACTCGAGGAGAACTTGGTATAACCGCGGCTGCAACCTTTTACATCATTGCGTCATGTTACCCATTTGTTGATGAAGTTTCTCGACCTCGCTCACTTCATTCACTCGTTTCAGAAGCACATCCGAACCACGACTCAAGAATTGTTGGGAGTTTGCTTCCATGTTTTCAATCAACTCTCTAGCTTGTGCCACCATCTTGCTCACTAGTACACCACCAACCGAAGCGTCAAGAAGATTCCTATCACTTGATTGGAGTCCTTCATAGAAGTATTAGATGATCATAGCATCACTTAATTTGTGGTGAGGGCAGCTTGCCACCAATCTCTTGTATCGTTCCCAACATTCATATAAATATTCTCCCATATTTTGCTTCATCCCACAAATTTCCTTGCGAATTTGAGTAGCTTTTGATGCAGGAAAATATCTCTCTAAAAAAAGTTTCTTCAACCCATTCCATGTTGTGACACTTCCGGGAGGAAAATAATACAACCAATCCTTAGCACTATCCTCCAAAGAGAATCGAAAAACTTTCAACATTGCACCATCTGCCTTAATAAGCATGGCCACGACAATGGTGTGGAAGTCCATAAGATGCTTGTTTGGGTCTTCATTAACCATGTCATGGAACTTTGGTAATTCTCTAAGCAACCCCGGCTTGATCTCGAAAGTAGAGTTTGTTTGAATATAACCCTATTGCATATCCAGCTTGTGAGAATCCAAGTCCTTGAGTGTACGATTTGCATCACCCATTGCTTCTTCTTTTTCTTCAAAAGGTGGTTCTTGTTCAACCGGAACCTCTTGTTCTACAACTTCTTCCTCTACTTCCAACTCTAGTTCTTCCGCCTCGTTTACTCTTGCTTGGAGTATTGTTCCTTCACGAGTAGTTATCCCGCACCTTCGATAATTCCAATTCTTGAGAGCCAGTGATTAGTACCTGAAAAATAATTCTCACAAACTAAGTCAGAAAACCGAAACAAGAAATAAGAAGCAAAGATAAAAGCAAAAATAATAAAATGAAACTAATAACTATATAACAAGCCAAATGCCTCCCCGACAACGGTGCCAAAATTTGATCGATGTCGTATGCGTCAAAAATAATTTCACTTTCTTACTCAACAAAATATAAATGAAGTACAAAGTAAGGAAGAGTTCGTTTCCACATAGAGGCAATTGTTGTTATAAAATTCTAGTCTCTTAGTAACCAAAGGGGGGGAATTTCTGATTTTTTTTTGTTTTTGCAAGAAATAAATATAAATCAAAGCAGTAAATAATTGGAAGTAATCAACAAGATGAGAATATTGGTCAAGGAATTCATCTTCAATCTTAAACAAGTGCTTGCAATGATTAGAATTACAATTTAATCTCTTTTATTATCAAAAGCCTAGAGTATCAAGAGAGCAAGATATTCCATTAATTTCCTAAGTTCATCAACACACACATTAGAGCTGCGTATGTGAATTCTACCTAAAGAATAACCTAACACCTTGCGCTAATTAAGTTCAATTCCTAGGAGCATTAAGTTTGTGAAATAGGCTAATCAATGTAATTGTCATACATTACGCATGACAATTTGAACAATGGTCAAACTCTACATATGATTACAAGAGTGTATCACTACAAACTATAATCATATCATGCTACTTGTATTTGGGGTTAGTGCTTGATGAAAACCCTAAAATAGCTATGGAAAAGGATACAAGTTGAATTGATTGGCCACTCAACTAAACAAATATCTAAATCCTATCACAATACATCAATCATGTGATATTAAAAATAGTAGAGATATGAACGATAATCAAGAGAAAAAACTAATGCATTAATCAACCACAAGTTATAGATATAGGACTATATCCTTAACCAATAATATAATATTTAGTTATTCATAGATATGGAGTTCATCATAATCAATAATCAAATAAAGAAGATGAAAATTAAATACGAAAGCAAACCCTAGTTGTGGCTATCTCCAAGAGCTCCAAGTAGAATACATGATCCCCCAAAGTTGTTGAAAACTTTTTTTTTTTGTAGCTTTTCTCCCTTCCAAAACTAGGTCTAGTCTTCAAATTCCAATAACAAGATGTCCACCAAGCCCATATGTGAGGAGTAACCAAGTGAGAATATGTCCCAAAAGTTGTCGCCGAAAAATTGGGTTTATCGCCGAAAGTTGGCCGGAATCTGGCACCGGAAGAATATCAGGTGACCCTGTCAACTTAGTAATATCGGCTAGGTCTAGTCAGACTTGAATTAGCGCTAGAGTAAGCTATCTGACTTGGATGAGTTGGTCAGGACAAGACCAAGGCCATTTCAAGCCAAAGTCTGTTTACAATCATTGAACCTGCAATGCATTATCATACATCTATTGCAATAACATTTCTTCCTTGTCTCGGTTGCACAGCCACCGATACCCATCTTCAAAATATGTTGGTTAATTTCATCAAGACCACCACCAGTTCCACAGACTTATTAGCTCAATCTCAATCATTGCCTAACATTCATCTAGACTGCTCACTTGCCAATTCCTCAACTAACCCATTCTCTGTCTTGAAGCAACACTCCACTCCAACAACCTAGCCATTCTAGCTGCATCATACCTCCAGCCATCTCAACTTCAGTTCAAACCCACTCTTCATCTTGAGATGGACTTTCCTGCAATATCAAATTCAGTTATATCCCTGCAATGCACAACAGCAACTCAAATCTCTATACATCAATGGAAGCACAGCATCACCAGCACAACTTCATGTCATTTAGCCAACACCACACTTCCATGTAACTCATACACACTGCAACACCACAATTCCAACTGCATCTGCAATTTCTGCTTCTTCCATGTATTTCTAGTTCAATTGCACCACCAGGCTCAAGAAATTTTCACATCCCTAATTTTTAGTTCAAAACATCATATACTCCTTGTCCATTACAGATTCATGACAAGCAACATAATCATCTATATTTTTCTTGACTGTAATTTCTCAACCACAGACCACTAGAACTGCAGCTACAACAGTATTTCCTATACTTCAGTGCAACACAACCAGGTGGTTCTTCTGCTTGCAATTCAACCATAAACTTCAAGCCATTTCCCTGTAACACCCATTCCATCTCAGGCAAACACAATCACTCATTCATTCACCACCTGCTTTAGATTGTACTCAGAGCTTCACAATCTTCAATAGCACAAACTTCCTCAACTGCAGATCCACCAACAAAGCATGTGCTTCATCTCAACTTCAAACTCATATTTATTCCACTAAATCCCTGATTTCTTAGTCCCAACAGCAGCATCAACTCCATGGTTCGAACCCTGTTAAAACCCATCAATTTGTTCTTGGCCAATTCAACTACAACAATTAGCAGAATCATCTTTGTTTCTCCCATTTCTTTGAACACCCATTTAATTCTCATATTCAATCTTCACTCGGTTCAACAAAAACAGCAGCATCTACAGGAATTCATCTTAAATAAATCACCACCGTCTGCATAATTCCATCAGTAGACTCATACCCCTCTATCAGATTCTCTTGATTGTAGTTTCGGTGAATCCCATCATCATCAGCAACAACTTAACCATAATCTTTTGAATTTCACCAGAATTCAATCTTCATTCCAGATACACCAATTTGCTTCAAGAATCGAACCCATCTTCCATTCCATCTTAAACTCTAAGAAATCGAACCCAACTGCAACAAATCAGCGAGATTTCTTCATTTAAATCCTCCATAGAAACAAACATCCACACAAACCCTAAATTTCATTACCAGAACCGTGATTCTTCAATCATCATCCACATGAAATCTGATCTTGTCTCTCTCACATAGAGCTCTGATTCATCTCCCTTCTCTGATTCTCAGTAATATTGTGCCTCCATTTTCAGTTCTCGACTTCTGGTAGAGTAAGTAAGAGAAAATGATTATTCTCTGAATTCTAGGGTTGTTGTAGGAGTTAAGATTGACATAGCCACTTTGTTGAAGTAGATAAGGGGTGGACACCCAAGGCACCCAAAGAATGGATAGGACCACCACAGGTACAACCCTTTATCCTCCACTGTGCTCCCGATAGCAAGTGCACATGAAATGATGCTTTTGTTTCTCTTGCTCTAAGTGAACGCTTTTTTCTTCCTTGAATTTTTCCACCAACAACGGTCGTCCCTTACTTCTCAGATCTACTTTTTCTCTCTAGTTTCTCTTCATCACTAAAGCTGCCATGCTTTTCAGACAGAATTTGCATAACCAAAGCTGATATGCTTTTCAGACAGAAATTATGAAATAGAAGCAAACAATAAGAAATAGTTAGTCTCCACAGCAGTTGCACTTAAAATGACACTTTTGCCCTGTTTCTTCTTCTTTTGTTCCAAATGACTCCAAGGTACCTAAACACTCAAAAGCAAACATAAGATACATAATTTACAAGAAAACTCGCAAAGAAAACATAAACTATAGATAAATATCAAGGTGTTTTAGATACCTATCAAATGTTTGTTGATTCTTGCCACAACTAGTTTGCCATATTCTTTAGGAGACAAAATGTCTCATTTTTCAACTTGACGACATTGGCCTGATTTTTGATAACGTCCTCCAGTATTTTCGTCATACCCTCCATGGTGATTGGATTTCGAGCATTCGTGGTTTTGGAAGAGGTTGGCTGGCCCGGGTACGTCATAAAATAGAAAGTTGGAATTGGTGATTGAAATGAATTTTGGTTAATGATGGAATTAGATCTAAGATCCACCCTCTTGAGTTGAGAAAAATGGAATGAAAAAATTTTGAACTGATTTTGCAACCGAGAGATTAATCTCCCACCGTGGTCACCAGTTGTTTTGGGGTAAAAATGATTCTGCTGGAAATGGTAAATTTGGGTGTGCTGCCGAGAAAAGAATCTAAACCCTAAACAAATGCACTTCAGTTCGATGTTCCTTAATGCTTAATGTTTAGTTCTGTTTAAAACTTTAAATATCTACACACACTTGTTTCTTAAAAAAAGTCTACTTGCACCAGCACAAAAGCTCAAAACTTTTAGCAACAATGCTCAATCATATGGTCCTAGATCAAATCAACGGTTGAGTTTTGAGCTGGTAGTAAATGTTGTTACATATGGCTCTACTCAAAATATATTTATTTTGTGTGTGCTTTGTGGATCTATTTCATAAGATCCTTTGCTTAGTATTTAGCTATACTGAACTAAAAAGAGCCATTCCCCCAATATTTTTGGGTCTTAAATCATGCATTTAATTTGATCAGTATGTCTTTGGAAGGCTGTCATCTGTGTTAAATCTGGTCATGATTATCATTATTTCCCTTCTTTTGGTTAACATATATCGGACTGATAGATAATATTGTTGCTTATTGTCAAACAACAAAGAGGGATTTTCTTCAGGTCACCGAGGTCGTTCACGTAAACGTCGTAATATACATGGGAAGAAACTTTGATGAACAAGAATTAACTCTATTAGTGCATCTGACCAGGATGGTCCAGAAGAAGGATATCAAGATGAGGAGGATGCTCATTTGATACATTCTTTTTAAGTCTGCAGCAAAATTGACGTCTTTGAGAGTTCAAAGACAGGAAAGCAAATCCAAAGATTCTAGGAAAGCTCCTCAAGAGGATGCATCTTATTATAGAATGTTAGGTATGTGATCAAGTTAAACATCATATGGTTTAGCTTGAATAGAAACTTGATGTCATCAATTGTTTGTGTATTAAGCCGGTGGTAATTGCTCCACCATCATTGCACCTAGGATGTGTCAGAAAACATTATGGTGCACTAGTTACCAAATCCAGAAGATGTCTTCTTGGATAACAAGTTTTTCTGTGACCACCATTGGTTTGTCATCATGCCTTTTCATGCAAAATCACTTCAAGCATTCAGAGTTACTTCTTGCGACCTATTGGATTCTATCTAACAATTTGGTGTTGTTACATTGGCAAGTTCTTCTGACTAATTATACTTTCGGAATAGAATACATGTGTTATCAGCTGAGGCATGTTGGAAATGTAAATGATGTACTAGTCAGATGAGTTTTACCGATAGAAGGCTAACCTTTAATGTTTTATTAGAAGGATAATGTAACCTTTCTTGTAAAAGGAGAAGGAGATAGAAAATAGGGAGAAAGAAGAGAGAGAGTTCGCATTAGATGTGTTTACAAAGGTTTGGGACTCTATTTATAAAGTTTACATACTTGGTGCCCAAGTAATGGGGTCCCGAGTTGGACATGCATATGTTGCCTCATTAAAACCTTGACAAGGAAAACCCAGTGGGACAGAACCTTGACGAAGGAAAAAGAGTACAACATGATAGTCCAGTAAAATACCCTTTACTACGATGCTCCCCTTGATAAGTACTTTATTTAAATCTTGGCTTGCAAATATTCGAGTCGACACTTCCCAATTTCGATAAACGAATTTCTTGAATGCTGGAGACATCAATGCTTTCGTGTGAAATCTGCCAGTTGATGAAGTCTTCTTTTGTTTTAGTCTTCTAATAGTTATGTTCTCGAGTCTTCATGTTTCTTTCAATACATTAAGTACTTATGTCTTGGATTGCTAATTTCTTGGAGATGATTGCAGAAATAATTGTTTTATTTTCTTTAATAAAGTGCCAAGATATGAATACCTTATCATACGTGAACAAAAATCATATTTGTGAGAAGGAAATCCAAATTCTTAGGAGATGATTAAGTTGATTTGGTTTAATCAAATGTGTGCATCCACTAAACAACCAAAATTGATACAACTCCCCCTTGGATAACCATCAAGTTGAATTAAATTTCCTTACTAAAACCTTGCCAGTAAAACCCGATGGGAAAAATTTGGGCGGAGGAAAAAGAGCATAAATATCAACATTTTGAAAGAAAATTAAACGTCAACAAGATGTTTCCTCATTAAAACCTTGTCAGGAAAACCACATGGGACAAAACCTGAAACGAAGGGAAAAGAGTACAACTTTTGATGTAAATATGGATGCTAACCCAACTATATGAGTTTTATAGAAGACAAGCATCAAAATAATAACTCTTGTCTATCTCAAAGACGTGTTTAAGCTATCATAACTCTAACTGCATATTTAAGGAAAAAAAAAAAAAAAAAAATTATGCTGCTAAAGCGTGGATTTTGATGTTTTTAAGGACTCCTCAAGAGACCCATAAAGTTGATAGCATCAACTAATTAATCCGGATTCTTGCTTTTGTATCGAATTTCTAAAAACATATAGAGGATTGTTCAACCTGACATAATCGAGTCAGGTGGTTGCCAAAATAATTTGAATCCTACATGGATTATAAATACGAACATGGTCTCTGGATACATACGAGTCATTCAAAGACAACCACGCCAAATGGATCATATAAAGAGAACAATTATTAAACCAATCCTAGGGTTTGAGAAAAAACAAAACCCCCAAATCATTTTTTCAATGAAAATATTTCTCATATAAAGACGCAACATCACTACACCAACCTGTTAGAGCACTGCTCGGTCGAACTCGCATGCGTTGCTATCTCAAGCATGTTTGTCAATGTTAGTGATCAAAACTATAAGTCTTGATTTCTAGCATATTTATAGATGTCTCGGACTAGGACATAGATTGTGTAGTTGAGCATTAGACTTCACGTCGTTCATCATTTGAAGACGAAGAACTAATAAGGGGAGCTTGTGGAACTTCATCAAAAAAAGGTATGTGGAGACTGAAACTCATCTATCACTTGGAAAGTCTATTTCTACTGTATCTCCTATATTGAGACATAAGTCATATTACGATATAGTTTTCTATGATACACATTTGAGATTTCGAGCTGAGTTTATCTTGCTTACATATTTATCGAAATATGTGTTGTCATGCTTTCGTTTCGACCAAGTTCATCTTATATTCTTGACGAAAATCAGAATATGATCATGTGAAAATTGCCGATTAACATCTTACTTGGTTTGTGTGATACAATCATTTGGTGTAGACATGGAATGTTTCGTTATGATTATTTCAATATCTTAAAAATTGCTTTAATGCTAATAGTGTGTGAAAAAGGCTATTGTCATCCTCTAAGAAAGTTTCAATGATTGAAATAATGAGCTTAGAATCATGTAACCATGTTTGGATATAAACATAGTATGTTCACACATTTGTGTGCAAGTCCAAAACCGAGAACCTGAAGTATGCTTACCCGTACGCATACTGGCGGTTGTTGGATGTCTGGGCAAGTATGCGTATCCATATGCATACTGGCGGAAGTCTCACGTCCGTGAATTTCTGCTGGAGTTTGGAAGTGTGAATTATATGCGCACACGTATGCGTACCAGCGTAACCAAACTCGGTCTGGCTATTTAAGTATGCGTACCCGTTTGCATACTTGAGTTGGCTACTTTCTAAAATCGTGGCTATAATGTTCATGAATTGATTCGAGTGAATCAAACCGATTTTGCTTCAATTGTGTTCTTGTATACTTCTATGAGAATATGGCAATTGAACGGCTCTTTAACTAGTTTCATTTGAGTCATTTGAACTAGTTATGGTTAAGATGAATAAGGTTGATATGAGAGTAATCATATGGCTAACTTCGGTTAACTATTGTTGAGCCAACATGATGTACACGTTTGGGTAAGGTTACATAAACCTAAATGAGGGTATATTTCATTTGTGTGTAACAAGCTAAGTTAGATCTAACGGATGATAGATATTAGCTTGGTTGAATCAGGTTTTTCATCTAACGGTGAATATTGAATGTTTTTTTACCAAGGTTACTTGGATTGCAAACCCTGAATTTGAAGACTATATAAAGGAAAACTCTAGAAAATGGGAAACATAATCCCCACACCTCCTGTGTGTTACTAGTTGCATCAACTAGAGTCGATTCTCCTTTAACCTTAGGTTTCTATCGAGACCATGTAGGTTAATGACTTCAAAGACTTCATTGGGATTGTGAAGCCATACCCAACTATTTTCTTTGTAGTTGCGTGTTCTGATCTTTCCCGATTCTATCGTTTGAGTACTATCTTCTCTAGGATTTGCTCGATATTTAATCTCCGATAGGCAAGATAAAAAGTAATCACAAATACCTTCATCTCATCGTTTGTGATTCCACAATATCTAGTTTCTCCATCATACGATTTAGATTATTGTGAGGTGATTGATAATACTAGGCTATTCTTCGGGAATATAAGTCGGTTTATCAATTGGTTCATGTTCACCTTGATTTATCAAAAGACGGAACAAAAACTCTTGGGTATTTTTATAGGAGACAGATTTATTCATTCAATAGACTTTTATGTGTGAGACAGATTTGTTTATCAAGTCTTCGACTTTGGGTCGTAGCAACTCTTAGTTGTGGGTGAGATCAGCTAAGGGAATCAAGTGCGTAGTATTCTGTTGGGATCAGAGACGTAAGGAACGCAACTGTACCTTGAATCAGTGTGAGATTGATTAGGGTTCAACTACAGTCCAGTTCGAAGTTCATTGGTAGTAGGCTAGAATGTATAATGGCTTAATACAGTGTGGTGTTCAAACTGGACTAGGTTCCGTGGTTTTTCTGCATTTGCAGTTTCCTCGTTAACAAAATTCTGGTGTGTGTGTTACTTCTTTTCCGCATTATATTTTGTTATATAATTGAAATATCACAGGTTGTGCGTTAAGATCAATCAATTTAAATTAACAACCTTTGGTTGTTGATTTAAATTGATTGACACTTGAACATTGGTATTTGGTACCGTTCAAGTTGTTTCACATAATAATCAGGCTCGCGGATTTCTATCTGTTTGATTTGATGATTACATTGTGAAACAGAGATATTAAACTCTAGTATATACTTTTCTCTAGATTGAATCTGACTGTCTAGTTGATTCTCTAGAAAGTATATTGGAGTAAGTCCTCTCATATTGCCAAACGAATTGTTGGGTGTGGTTGTTAGACCCCCGCATTTTCACAACATGTAATTAATAGGCTTGGCATGTTTAAGGTGTTAAGTTTGGATCCAAAATTGCATTAATCGAGAAATTAATCCAACTTAACTTGGATTGTATGCCAACCAATCACATATGTCGATATTTCCCTGCAGAGGAGTTAACAACCACCATCTTTTATTCAATAGCTACTGTAGATTAATATTCGATAATGTTAACTAACTATGATCCCACACAATTTTCAAGTATATGCATATCTTGAAAAATTCACAGAAATACTGGTACCAGCGCCCGCAGGCATTATAATCTCCCCATCTTCCAGTGAGGAGATATGAACTATGAGAATGTGGATTTTGTTTTGATAGACTCTATTGAAGTACTATATGTAGCTTATTCTAAAATGCTACTTTTTGCTATGTGTGATTGGATTGGATTTGCCTTTCAAGAGGCAAAAGCTTATTATATAAAAGAAAAATGAGATATTTCACACCTATTGATAGTGACAACCTTTTTTCGATTTGATCATTTTGGGAGAGAAATTGATATAACTTTTAAGTTAATTAACACAAGATTCTGATAGTGTATGCCCTCCCCCTGATCATGGTGGAAATTTTCTTTTTATCTCATATACGAAAACTTCAAGTTTCATAAAGTATTATCCGATTAATTCGAGACATATACTCATTATGAAATGTCTTTCGACATAAGAAAAAAAAAGTAGTCTTCTTAATATACAAATTGAACTATGAATTTTATTGGTTATAGCAAAAAACATTATAAAATATGCAACCAAATCTCCAATGACCTATAAGGCCGATGAGATATCTATTCACCTGAGAATGAAATTATGGACACTTTATTTCATCAAAATAATTTAACTTTTAAGATCAATATAGTCATTACAAAGACGAACGAGATAAGTTAACAAGCTGGGTGCACACCTTTTGATCTTTCGTGTCCAATTCCAACTACAAGTTGAACTATTTCCAATTTTGGAGATTTACCATGAGGGGAAAAAATGCTCAATATCCCTTAAGAATGCAACAATTCCTCTTGGTGTTTGCAATTGTTAATATCATAATAATGATATTTTATATATCCCTTTAGGATCGATAGGGAAAAACCAAATCACTTGGCTTATATGATTCTTTTTAAGAACATAATAAAGAGATCATTTTCGTTGTTAAGGAATCCATGGTTTCCTGTAAGAAATGGAAAACCATGGTTTATTAGTAGAAAAATAAAACCATGTTTGATAAAGGTTTGTTTAGACGATTATCGTCAAACTAGCTAAAATTTCTTAGAATGCCAATTTTAACATCTCCTTCACTGAATTGATGGAGAAAACCAATATCGATTAGTATATACGATACACCAAAATTGCATCGACAAAAAGAAAAAGAAATGTCGACTTAGTCATTGCATAGGGAAAATTCACTTCGTGATTGATATATGGTTTCTTTAAATAAAAAAAAGAAACCGATTACAAAAATCACATGATCTTCATCAAATAGACGAAGATACCAAAATTAATTGGCCGTAGGTTTTTCAACCATGCATATGATTAACTACCGTAAAGATAACTAAATCGCGATGACACCAATTTTTGGTGATTACAGTTTCATGAAAGAAATAGAAACTGTAGACCATCTTTCAATGGATTTTTATTTATTTTTTATTTTTCTATGAAAAAATGATAATAAGAAAAAAAGAAAGGAAATCAAAAAAAAAATTGGAAAAATTGATCACCTATATTTTCTAGGATTATCTAGTGGATTTTAGTTTCACCAAAAAGAATTGGAGTGAAGATAAAGAATCGGTCCAAAATAATCCATGATGCATATAGAAAAAAAATAGCATCATTGACCATTAGTATGATAGACATCCAATAGTGTTAAAAGAGAAAAAACAAAAAATTAATCAAGTAACTAATAAACAGTGTATAAGATGCCAACGAAGAACACACAAGTTTTACAGTACAAGATTGAGTAAGTACGAATGTTTGTCCTCGGCTACCGTGCACATCAGTTTGATGCAATGTTCTGAAAACCGGCCCGGACATTGAACCGGTGAAATTACTGGGTCAAGGGTTAATGATCTAACCAGTGAATCAACCCGGGTTAACTGGGTCAAAATTAAAATACTAGTATAGGATAAGGCACCATAAGTGAAGTGAGAGTAAGTTTCTGGTCAAATCATTTCATAGCTTTTTCTTATAAATGCACGCGTCATGGCATTGGGCATCCCCTAAGTTGATAGTTTGACACGTGATTGCCTCCCTTCCCTTTCTGATTTTGATTTATGAGAGAAAAAGCAGACAAGTTGAAAAACATGATTAATTCTTCTCCACATCACCGATTAATTCAAAGTTGTTTACTGATTTATGTTAACATTTTGGGTATTCTGTCGATTTGAAATTGAGATTGAAAATGTTTTGAAGTTGTTAATCCTTACATGCATTTATTCGTTAAATCAAATTGAAATATGGTATAAGAGATACATATATATTCTGTTCTTGGTCATCTGATCTGATTATACAGGGGTGGAAATAAATGTATTTGATTTGATATTAGTCGTTTGGTTTGATTTTGAAAGGGGGATTTTATGTTTTTTTTAAGATATGTTGAGGAGCAGTTCATTCCGGAATGATCGTTATTCATTCTTCATCATCAGAATCAAATTACCAAGCTGATCAATTGGAACAAAACCCCAAAAAACTGATTGCTTGCATCCTTTGATTTGGTTGCTTAATCTCCTATGGGTTGTGTTTTTTTTTTTTTTTGTAAGATAGGTTAAAATATTGAAATAGATTCACGAGTTATTACATAGAAGGTAAGCGAGCAACAAGCTGCGCCGCAAGCCCTTTTTGAATGGCAAACCCTATCCTCTTAAACACAAACTCTCTAGAATCGAGAGTCATGACATTACTATGCATGACTCTTTGAACTCTCTCGAGGAGTCCAACCGCCTCCGGAGCTAAATACCCAAAAGTGTCAAAGGCAAAGGTAATAAAAGCATGTCCATTATCAATACAAGCCTTTTCATGCTTCGTTATCTTACCCGAGGCAGCTTTCAAAGCTGCTTGTCCAACTGTGAAAGAGCCTTGCCCGATGCCTACTAATGGAGAAACCCCAGTAAGATCAACACACGTATGTTTTCCGTTGGCCCACACAAAAATAAGAACATCTGCTAGCCTGAGTGTTGATCTGCCTTCAAGAGGATCCGTCAAAAAGTTGACCGGCGCCTCTTTCTTTGCCGAAATACAAGCCCTCCATAATACATCATATAAGATATCTCTCACATGATCATGTCTATATTTGAGACCAGGATCCACCTTACAGTGTGAACAGCATGTTCCCCATATGCGTCTAGGCAGCCTGTAATACAAGCAGGCAACGAGAATCGAAGGGTATAGGGGGATCATTAACCTGCATTTAAGGATGCACCGATACTCCAAGGGGGACATCTTCTGTCCAAGGCCGTCAATCGGGATAGCGAGAAGAAAATCCTGCGCATGCGCTGCTTGTAGACACTCAAAAACCGTCGTCTATCCGAAAAACCCATAAACCCTACCCATATCTTTAACAACTTTACCAAAAAGAGCACTCGCCAAAGTTGCTTTGTGCTTTAAGTGGGGCGGTGTCTTTATTGGTAAAACTACTAAAGTCTTGGTCGGCCAGAGTTTCTTGTAAGGTTTTCAATGCCATATAAAAATTATCGTCCATACCTTCTACTCCACTATCCCTGAGTATGTGATCTTGCAATCCCCAAGATTGCACACGTGATGCAAGAAAGGCGTATTGTGATGCTTCCTTAGCCGTGTATAACCCAAGGCCTCCATATCTGATAGGAAGTGTAACTAGTCTCCATTGAAGCTCCCCGAAAAATGGGCCTCCACACACAACGATTCCCTCTATCGCCTCCCTTAAGCCTCTATCAAAGATATCTACTGCCTCTGTAGTGTATCCCGGGAAACAAATTCGAAGGCCAAATAGCAACTTAGAGATGCCCATACATGCACGCAGAAGTAATAACTCGCTCTGAGGATCACGTAGTTTGGACAAAATCTGCATTAACTCCACTGCCTTCTCTGCTCTCCTGATAGCAAGCCTTTTCACAAACTCATCATTAAGGATGACTGCACCCCCTAAAAGTTTGACCCCATTGTCTGGCCTTGAGATTTCAGCAGGAAACATCCCATCCCTTACCTTTCTTCCATCACAAGAGGGCCAAAAGATTTCGGTTTTTTTAATATTCAATATAAGTCCCAACCGAGGCCCCTCTGTTTGAACGATAGTAAGTGCTCGCGCTACTTCGACAGTGTCACCAATAATAGTACCATCATCAAGATACCAAGCCTGTAAGGATAGTGTGCACTGCTCATTTATCTTCGTTATAAGCTGATGAAGCACCAAAGCAAACAACAACGGACCCAACGGGTCACCTTGTTGCACCCCTGTCGAGGAATAGATATGATAATCTCCCACATATAATCTTGCCGGTTGACCATATAGATAATCCACCCATGGGGATATAGATGGACAAAGTCTACGAACCGCAAGAAGCATGGATGTGCGGTCAACTAGGTTGAAAGCGTTGGTGAAGTCTACAGTTAGCATAGTAAGACTAGGGTCTAAATGGTGCTTACTAACATACATGTTCACTGCATGTAAAATGGCCTCCGCTCCTCCTGAAACCCCCACCCCAAACTGAAAGTCCTGTAAGTAGGCCGTCATGTCCTTGCCAACTCCCTTCATAGCCACCTTGGATACAAGACGACGCCAAATTGTCCCAACAGCGATAGGACGAATACTATTATCTGGCTTAAGAAGTGGAGTTAATGGTGCTGACGCAATAAACTCTGCCAGAATAAGTGGACATCTACCACTCAACCACAGATTAATAACCCTTGTTATTTTCGTGACTAGGTCAGCAGCCACAGGAGAGCCTTCCCCACAAAAGGCATCCAATAAGTGTTGTGCCCGGAGGCCATCCTTGCCACATGAAGTCCCCTTAGGAAACGATTTAATGCAGCTTAGGACAGTTCCCTCTTCAGCTAGTAAAGGCGTCTCAGTTAACGGGATAGAAGGCTTCTGCGGAGGGGGCATGAATGGGTGTTTATCTTCCATGGCTTTCTTCGTATCTTCATTGTACTGCGCCACCCCGGAAGAGCTGATGGCTTTAACTGCAGCAGTAAAATGTCCGTCTGCTACTTTGCGCAAGCAAGCAGAAATATTTGTACGTTTGCTGTCAGGTTCTTCATCATCCTCTAACTTAATACATCCAGTTCGCCGCATTTGTAGAACCTCTTTAATAAGCTTTTGGACTCCCCCAGCTTCACCCCACATCGTCAATGCTTTTAGAATTTGCTTCTGCTGCATAGATTTACGACTCCCAGATCTACGTTCCGTCATATTCTTGGGTATGAAGACGCGCAACGTACAGCGAGGTAGTATCAATAAGCTAACCCAGTTCCGGACTGAATTAGGCTCTACTTCCACTTTCAAGAGGGATGCTTTCAAAGCCTGGGAAAATGCCATCCTACACCCTTTAGGAATACTCTTCACAATACTCACAGGAGCATGAAGAACTACATCTAGTGTCTCAACGGTTAGCTCAAAACCATTGTCCTCCAACTGTACGAGAATAGAGCCAGGCCGAGGTACTCCAACAATCAATTTTGTTACTTCCCCAGACACCTCACATATTGCAGGTCTAACATCAATATCTCCATGTTTACATGCTCTTTTCCATGCCTGGATACTCATACAGTTAAAGCATAGCCATTGTTTCAATGTCTTCAAGGTTTCTTTCAATGTACTGAACACATCATGGTCGCTTCCAATGGCCTGTTGAAGAGCATTCTTCCTATCTGAGTTGCATAGATGTACCCTCTTCAAATGGGGCACTAGACAGGCGAAACCCTTGCTTCCAATCCTCCCATCTGGGCACCCATGAAAGTCTTTGAAAGGGCATATCAATACCTCCTTATCTTTTATCGTCATTCAGACATAAAGGCAAACATGATATGGACGTACAGCTTAGCTATCGAACTCAGCACAAACCAGGTCTAAAACCACCGGTGAACCCACACAATGGAACAAAGAAAAACAAAGCAACACTTACAGAGAAATTGTGTAAAACTGCACAACCTATTATCTACGAAGGAAGGTAATTCTCAAGCCGGGAATCCAAAGAAAAAGAGAAATAAACAAGAAAAATAAACAATAAACTTGAAACCTCCCACCACTCTAACCCATCGAGATGATGGTGGTGTTGGGAAGTTGAGGAAGGTGATTTACCGGCAAGTTCCTTAGTGAATTGAGCGATTTACGAAACTGTGATTTTTTTTAGTTATTGTAGTTCATTGAATTTGTAAGATTATCTTTACAGATTCAGAAATTATCGACCCATTGACTCGTACTGGATCCGCTGAATCACGGGTCAACACGTCCGGGTCACCCGTTTCTTATAAAAGAAGCCGGTTTTGAATGAATTTACTGGGTTGATGTTGGAACGGCCCAGAAAACTAACTGGGTCACCGTTTTACTGGGCTGACCGGCCGGTCCGGGCCGGTTTTCAAAACATTGGTTTGATGTAGGTTCATGTGCGCCGTTTTATTCATAGTCTATGCAACAGACAAAAAGCGAAAGAAAAAAAAATCATTAGGGAGCCGTGATTTATGAGGGTCCATCACATATTTATCACGTATAACAATGAAAAACAGTATAAAGTATAAACGTGATTTAACGATAAGTATAAAATAAATTTAATAACAAAAGTCAGGGTTTAGCTGTGTTCGCATCTTTGAAAGCTTCGGCACAGGATTAGCTAATAGAGTAACGTGCATGATAACGTCTTGTAGAAGGAGACAGAAAATAGGAAGAAAGAAGAGAGAATTCTCATTAGATATATTTACGAAGGTTTGAGACTATATTTATAAAGTTTACATACATGGTGTCCAAATAACAAAAAAACTTCCGTTTATAACAACCTTTCCTTTCTGCTAGTAATATCATGTTAGTAAGTATTATTTTGTTCCTAGTCATTGTGCAGTGATTAGAATTCAGGACTTACTTGTATCGGATTTATTTTTGCCAATAGTGAGTAAGCTCTCATTAGACCGACCGAGCGAAGCGAGGAAGGACTCTATATATGGTGACTTTGTGTCAATGTGAAGCGTGACATTTTTTTCAATTACACAAAAAAGATTGAATTTTGGTCCGGACACCTGGAAAAGACTAAGCTGTCCCTCTAAATCAATTTTTTTTTTTTTCTTTAGACATTTTCGTAAATAAACCAAAGAGGAAGGGGAATAAGGTATTAGACATTTTTGTAAATAAACCAAAAAGGAAGGGCACAACAGTAAACGCATTTTTTATATATTTTAAAACCTCGTATATATTTCAAACTACAAGTCGTATTTTTATAAATTTTATATATTTAGAAAGCCCTTTAAATTAGCTACGCAATGAGCACAAACAATGATATCAATTTTTTGTTTTTCAATTTTTTTTTATTATTCTCAAAATTTTGTATCTTTTCTCCTTAAAAATTAGGCATAACTTAAAATTAGACATATCTTTAAAAAAATTGAAAAAACTATAAGAAAAATATTTTGATTGACTAAGTATAAAAAACAACTAATTTTAAAATGAAAAGCACAACATATGGTGTTGAATCACCACCAAATTATTCGCAAAGTAAAAATATACCATGGCCTACATGTCTGGAAAAATGATACTTTCGCGTTGTGTTTGGAAAATTATACCTTCGTGGCGTCTCAGGAAAAATAATATTTTCACCATACGGCGGAACTAAATTGTGAACACAAAATTTAGTTTTACATAAAAATTTTCGGTCGGCCATCCCACCGTGGTAGCGGTCATCTAGTGATATGCTTGTTTTAAAATTTCACTAGTCCCACCTGACTTACTAATTTCCACGATCTAGATGTTCATTTTTGCTGATCTTTGAAATTAAAATTGCTTTTTCCATCTTTTACTGATTTTTGGAACTTCTGGGTCTCTTTTAAGTTTCCTAAATCTTTTCGATCTTTTGCTTGACGTGCCAAGTAAAAGACATCACATTCACACCCAAACACCCAAAATGGCTAGTTTTCGACCCAGACTTGACGTGCAATAGTCACAGACTCACAAGGATGTTTAAGGATGTTAAAATAGTCACAGACTTCAAGACTTACCCATGTTGACTATTTTAACTTGGTATCTTTTCTATCTTTTACTGATTGTTTTCCTTGCTCTAACTCAACATGGGTCATCTAACATCACTTATACAATCAACATCAACTAAGTTTTGCTCTACAGGCTTTGTTCTAAAGCAGTTAAACAAGACTAGAATTGCTTTAATTCCTAAGGTCAAGTCTTCATTCAAGCCTGAAAGTTTCAGGCCAATAGCTACAAGAGGGTTGAGGCAGGGAGACAATCTTTCCAAGGTTAACAACAAGGGAAGTTAAAATAGCTAACAATCAACTCTTCAAATTTCTAATTAGACTACTGAAAAACTAACAGGCACCATACCCGAGTAAAAAGTAACTTGTCATCCAAAACCCTGCTTAGTCAAAACGTTGGAGGGTGTTAATCCCAAGAAGCTAATGCACCACCACCTTGATATAACTATGTGTTAATGACACACTAATAATGTCTCGTGAAGAGAGCAGGCATGCTTAATGAGGGCTGGAGAAAGAAGCAAATTTGCATATCATAGAATACAAAACCACTACCTCATACTGCCAACTGTTACTGCATGAAACAGTGTTGACACTGATTTTTTTTTAATACATCATAGAATGCAATCAAATTATTTCAGACGTAAGTGCAAAATGCCAAATAATCTTTCAATCTTTCAAGTTTGATGAAGGGTTAACAAACAGAGTCAAACATGAAACCCTAGTTTAGCGAGTTATCTGAGAAATTTAACAACTAGTAAAGAAGAGAATAAATTTGGTTGGGTCGGGAAACAGTGGATATTAGCTACACCTCATAACAAATCGTAATGAGCACTCACATCCACCTGTAAGGATATTCCGAGACCAAGTATAACATCCATCTCAGATATCTATCAGTTTCTATGAGAGAATACATAACTGGCAACTGCAGCACAAACAGCTCCACTTCCATCTTGCCACCATAATACTCCCTGCAACAAATATAAGCGCATAAGACATTCATCTTTTTTAATACCACAAGTTCATTATTATCACAATGTCTGCAGAAAGGGATGGGAGAAGCAGTGAAAATTAAGTGGGATACACAGCAAAACAAGTCCAAGGCCAAGGTATGTTTGTCTGTTAGTCATGTTTATGCTTCACAGGAAATAAAAATTCTTCCTAGTTAGTTATACAAATGCAAGTTCCAAACTGCAAGGTACCTAAACATTTCAACAATGAGAAACCTACGACCTATCAGTTGACTAATAGCAAATTTGCAATTAAAATTAGAGGCAAGATTCTGTAAGTGGTTTCACCACATAACTTGTTACTTAAAATCACATACAAGGTGTAATTTAAACAGATCTTGTAAGATTCTGTAAGTGGTGTAATCAGTGTCTATGTGTAAAAGATTCTGTAAGTGGTGCCATAGGGATTGTCGAGAACAATTAAAGGTGTAATTTAAACATGAGTGATAATTCTTGTATACTCAAATTATGAATTAGGAAACAAATTGCAAAGATGCAATAATTAACTGTTTCAAACCTAAAGGGCAATCAGCATGAACCCTCACAGTATTAATCACCTGCTTTTCCCGGGTGATTGCTTATTATTCTGCAAAACTGTTTTCTAGCAACAGATACAGAAACAAGAGAAGTACCTCACGAAATGAACAGGCTAGTTACCAAAAGCTTTTTCTGCACTCCTCAGCAATGGCAAAATAATACCTTGAATCTCTTGCAAAGAATTTTGTATACTTATTTCTTCCATGAGTGAACGCTTAATATTCCGAACATATCCCTTCAAAGTATAAGAACTTTTAATATCTTCAGCTCGCATCTGTGCAACTCTCTTTGTCAATCCAATTAAGAAACCAGCATATCTAGGCACGGTATACTTATGCAAGACATTGAATAACAAACCAAGTTCATCTTCGTCCAGATTAGAAACGCACTTTAACAACTTCTTCCTTGCAACCAATTCTTCCATTACTGCCACCATATCATGTGGCGACTTCCCATTCAACACAGTTACCAAAGCTTCCTTATGCCTAAACTTCCTCAAAAGCTTATCATGTTCAGTTACCTTCACTTTCGCTTGTCTCTTAATCAGGTAATCTCCTCGAGAAGGTTTCTCGCTTTGACTTCGTTGAAAGTATCGGAAATTGGTCGGCCTCAAAGCTCGCTTCTCTGGTACTGAACTAATACTATATTCCCCCAACTCCTTTCCACTAACACCATTGACATCCTTCTTTTTCTTTTTACCAGCATAAATAACACCATTAGAAGTACCAATAACCCTCACAGACGAATCACTGGAAACACCAACAGACAACAACGGCGCAGGATACCTCATGGAATGTGTAATCTTTAAAGCCGAATAGTCAAACACTTTCATATACCCATCTAACCCAACACTTAAAAGTCTACTCTCATCAGACTCTGGACTCCCATCTTTCAAAATTTTACCAACACAAATCGAAGTCACAGTCTTATTATGACTTTCCATAGCATAAATTAATTTCCCTCCACTAGTAACATCCCAAATTTTGACAGAATTACCACCAGCAGTAGCTAATAAACTACCAAATGGTAAAAATATCACATCCTCAACAGGCTTACCATGGTTAATATTCATATTAGAATTCATAGACGAAACCCTAGTATCCCATAACTTAACTGTATGATCATATGAACCAGTAACAAACAAATCAGAACTTACAGGAGACGATGCCCCAGACCTTACATAATCTTTATGACCCTGGAAACTAAGCAACTCAGTTTCAGAAGCCACATCCCAATACTTAACAAATGTATCATCACCTCCTGAAAACAAATGAAGATTATCAAATTTGGGATACTTAACACAACGAACAGAACGATAATGACCTTTCAATCGACGAAGTGCTGATCGAGTTTTAAGATCAAAAACTTGAACATCTCCTGATTCACCACCAAAAGCAACAAGTTTCCCATCATGACGGTAACTAGCAGAGTATGCTATATCATTAAAGGAAGTAAATTTAGAAGTGGGTTCCAAGGTTTGTGAGCTGTAGAGTGTTGCTGAAGCTGAATAAGTTGCGATGAAATCATTTGTTAATGGGGAGAAATCGATGGATGTGATTGGGTAAATTAGGTTGGGGATTTGAGTGGTTTTGTATGAGTTTTTCCAGTATTTTGATTCTGTTGTTGATGTGGGTTTCTTTGATTTTGGTTTTAGTCTTGATTTTACTGGATAGGTTTTCCCAATCTGTACTTCCGCCATTGAAGAAGATATTCAGAGCTCTGTCGGGTGTGAAATAATTTTAGGGCTTTGTTAGGGTTTTAGGAGGAGCTTTTATTCTGGATTCTGGATCGATCCGGATGCCCATCCGACGGTACATGGAGTTTTTCTATTCGACGGTCTGAAAATGTTGGTAATATTAGGTTGGGTTTTGCGGGTGAAGGAAATGCGTGGTGGGTTATTCTATGAAACGTTTTCAGCCGTCTATTTTATAGATGGATCATCAAGGCCGTTATTTTTTTATCTGTGTCATATGGATACACTTTTCTCTTTCTACCACTACGATTCTTTTCCTCTTCTCCTATTCTCCACTCCGAAATCTGTCTGATTTTGTATGGTTCGCTTATCATTATTTTTATCACTGTTGCTCGCATCATAAGGAAGATATTGTAGTTCTTCTTAGAGGTATGGATCTCGAAATCTATTGCGCCAAACCCTAATTTAATAATTTCTTATATGATAACTAGGTTTTTGATTCCTTTTTATTCGAAGTATGGATTTAATCCTTATTATGGGTTCTAATAAAATTCGTAAGATTGTTGCAATTTAGGTTTAGGCAGAGTTAGGGTTTTCCGTGTTTAGCAAATTTTGGTTTTCTTACTCTTCCTTCTCAGCCATTATCGGGTCTAACAAGAATCTCTTTAAAATTTTAGGTTGATGATTACCGTGTCTAATAAGAGAGCTAGCTACGAATTCTAAGCATGTTTCAAGGTTGAAACTTGAAAGAACACTGTGCGCAAACCATCTCCAAATGAGAGTTTTCTTTTTCCAATTCATGGACAGTTTTTTTTTCTTTACATTGTTTTATTAAACTTACCATTGATATCTTATAGTTTAATATTCGAACATGGGTATATTATGCTTTTTGTTCTGTTAGTTAAGGCTGAGAAAAAGAAAGAGGTACAATGCGGTAATCCATCAGCATAATTCTCAGGATATATTTAGGTTAATTTTTTGGTGCGATGCTTAGTATTGTTGTTTAATATTGTGAACTGATGCAGGGGCATAATATGACCCTTTAGAGTGTTTTTCTATTTAGGATTACCTTAGCTATTTTATCTCTTAAGGAAGGGCGTTTTATGTCTATTAGCCTAGGGTTTCTCTGTTTAGGTTATTCGCTAGTATAAATATGTATGTTATTAGCCGTCTCTTAGATGATAGACTTTGATTATATAAGCTTTAATCTGCGGATTATAGAAGAGTAATGGGTTTTTAACCTAGACTCAATTATCTACGTTCTTATTGTTATCAATCCTATGTTCTATTCGATTATCTTTGTTTTATTTGCCCTAGTTTTCTGTTTTAGTTCCTAGAACTGCATTAATTGGCGCTAGAACAAAACACATCAGCAAACCCTAGTTTCTACAATGGTAGGTAGAGATAGAGGTGGTGATAGAGGTATTAGATACATAGATTCTACTGAGTCAAGAACTTCGATTGAAGACATGTTGCGACAGCGACAGGGACGTGCGAAAGCTTGAATGGAGATACCGGAGATCCGATGCAAACCTTTAGATTCACCGGAAGGAGTTTCTGAAGAAGATGAACACACAAAGGTCGATGAGAATCGTCGTTATGTTGTTCATGAGAATCCAGTATTCTCAAAAAATGCCCCTTTGTATTCACCGGAAGGAGGATCAGAGGATGAACACATGTTTAATAAAAATACTTTTCATAACCGTGTTTTTCATGAATCACATCATGGAAAGTTAGAAAACAAATTAATCAGAACCTTTGACTTGAACACCATACGGGTGAAAGTTGAAGTGGATGATATGGATGGAAGATTACATGCTGAAGATTTCCTTGATTGGGAGGCCAGCATAGAGAAATTTTTTGAATGGCAGCCTATGACCGAAGCTCGTAAAGTAAAGTTTGCCAAGTTAAAGTTGAAGGGGTCAGCACTACAATGGTGGGAAAAGTTACAAGAACGACGTAAGAGGCAAGGCAAAGCGAAAATCCAAACTTGGGTTCACATGAAACAGAAGTTGCGCAAAAAATTTCTGCCACCAGATTACACAGTGATGATGCATAAGAAGTTTCAGTTGCGCCAAAGTGACTTTAGTAAGAGCACAAAGGTAACCAGCACATCAACAACAGCTGCTCGGATTACAAACAGAGTGCACAAGAAAGAAGTTCACGACGAAGACACGTCGGGGGAGCTGAAATATGGTGAATTTGTCATTGAAGAGCTGAAATATGGTGAATTTGTTGAAGAGCTGAGATATGATGAATTTGTCAGTGAAGAGCTGAAGCATGATGAAGTCAGTGAAGAGCCGAGATACGATGAATCTGAGGGTGATGACAAAGTCATTATTGATTGGGACTTACCACCAGTCTTCGACATCGATAGTTGTCCAGAAGTTGAAGAAGAAGTTGTTCTTACATCTGCTGGTGTAGATACTTTTATCGGTGAAGAGGCAAGCATTGTAAGTGTTCCAGTAAACCAAACTCAATTGGTTTACGAGAATCAAACTACATATACAGTAGATGACCTTAGTTTGAGATGTCAAGCTTTATGGACTGTGGACAATCGTAAGTTAAGATCGGAATCTTATAAACAAATGGAAGAGGCTAGTCGTAAAGAAACCAGTAGGGAAAACTATGTAAGTAAAATTCGTGGGCAAATTTTTCTTAACAGTGGAAGGAATATAATGGGGCAAGATTTATCAAACTATGTGAGTATTCCACTACCATGTTATGAATTTTCTATTCATGCAACAACTCAAGTTTCGTGTATGATAGAAAATATGACGAGTTCAGACTTGTATAAGAGAATTGGTTATCATAAGGAAACTTGTCTAGAAAACTATATAAGTAGAGTTCGAGGGCGAGTTTTCTCTAACAATGGGAGGGATTCAGTTATTGTAGATCCCTTTGCAAGAGAATTGTGTTACTTAAAAGAGCGTGTAAAGAATTGTGATCAGTTGGTACCGAAAGGTAAGATTCTCAGTTGCACTATTACTAATAAACTATGTGAGGCGGTGGGCGAATATCATCTGCAACATGTCGTTGATCTAGTAGCACTCTCTTTGGACCGACAAATTATTGAGGAGAGAGAAGCTTATGCTGATGACAGAAGACGTATCTATCATGAGGTGTGTGAAACCATCAATGAAAAGAAAACTGTGACAGAGGAAGTGTTTTCAAGTGTTGGCAGAAATCTGAACATTGAGGTACTAGCGACATTGAAAAATGCCTCCCTTTCAGATGAATCTTTTTACTACAAGAACTGTTATAAGATGTTTGCTGGTTGGGATATGATGACTATTCGGTTAGTGGAGAAAGAGACAACAATTACAACTATTGTTCTTGCCGAAAGACTTGCTCCTGGTCCGTCTTGTTTATTGCGAATAGTTTGTGTATACAACCTTCAGCATCAAAAAAAGTTAGAAAGTATCTCGACTGATTTGATCTACTGTCAGCAGGAATTATGGGTAGTCTCTATTTTCTTGGTGATTATGCTTACTGTTTGGCTAGAATATTTGGTTGCAGCCTTAAGCAATTCACTGGAAAATATTATTCTTAGGGTAGTAGATGCGAAGGAACGTTTACTGACTAGCGGGACTTACAAGATGCATCATTTATCTATTTTAAAAGAAACTTCCAACAGAAGTATTTTGTCGTATGCAAAGGTAGCTACTGATTATTTAATGCACTACAAGCTTCAAGGGGGACGACTTATGGAATTCTTTAGTGGTGTAATTAGTTTTGTTTTTGATCGTGGGAAAACAAAACAATCTTCATCTGGTGCCTTAGCGGTTCCAATTAACCGAATGTATGAGACTACATATGGTTTTCGTCCACACCAAGTTGTTAATTTTGTGCCACTTCGTATCAGTAATGAAAGCAAGAAGTGAGAGCAACCACTAGCAAGATTAATAGGAAATACACAGGAGTAGCAAATAGGAATCGATGGCATGAGGAATTAGTGCAACGAAAACCAAGGAGAATTCATTTATCTATTTGTTGTGGGTTAACAACTAGCTCAGACCAAAGAGTAGTATTATGTGCCGAATATCAAGAAGGTGGGCATGTTCTTGATTTACTCTATGGGGTGAGCGATGATCTTGACATAAGAGACATTTTTGACAGATTATTATTAACGTTTCGCAACCCAACAAGCAGAGCAGCACCTAAGGAAAGTGTGCAGAATACTATTGCTCTTGCAGAGAAGCTTAGCCTTGATCCATCTTGTTTGTTACAAACAATGAAGGTCCACAATCTTTTGTCAAAGCTGGAGAACATCGACCCGTTGTATAAGAGACAATGGTTAAGGATCTCCAAAGCAATGATTTTTGTGTTTGATCGTGGGAAAGCAGCGCGGATATCCTATGACACGGACAACATTTCTTGCATATTGCGTTTCAGGATCTCTAAGGATTTGGGTTTTGTTTTTGATCGAGGGAAGGAAGAAAAGACATCAAAGATATATGGAAAAATCTATAAAGCATCTCATCGGAGCTAAGATTTCTTTCAACCTGGGGTGGTTGATGCAGGGGCTTAATATGACCCTTTAGAGTGTTTTTCTATTTAGGATTACCTTAGCTATTTTATCTCTTAAGGAAGGGCGTTTTATGTCTATTAGCCTAGGGTTTCTCTGTTTAGGTTATTCGCTAGTATAAATATGTTATTAGCCGTCTCTTAGATGATAGACTTTGATTATATATTTTCTTAAGCTTTAATCTGCGGATTATAGAAGAGTAATGGGTTTTTAACCTAGACTCAATTATCTACGTTCTTATTGTTATCAATCCTATGTTCTATCCGATTATCTTTGTTTTATTTGCCATAGTTTTCTGTTTTAATTCCTAGAACTGCATTATGAACCCTAGCTGATTACAGTCGGTAGGTGAAGTTTTAAATTTTTGCAAGATGGGTAACAATGTAAGGTTCCATTTTCGTTTCTTGCCAATATAATAGATGTTTTTTTTTTGAAGCATTATATAATAGATGTTCTATAACGCACTCGATGTCTATATAGTATGCACTTTAGTAAAAAGCTTGATGAGTCGTAGAACCTTTTGGTATTTGGTTTCATTACGCTATTTATTTCTTCCATGGTTTTAAGATTGTTCTTGATGAACATGAATAGCTTCAGAGAATTACAATTTTGTGGGGCAATTCAGCTTAATGAAAGCAATTACATTAACAAGTGATTTAATGTGATATGTTAAAATTGATATTACTTTTGCGGGTTTTATCGGTCTAGCGTAATGATTATTGTATCAATCAGAAATGTGTGGTTTTTTTTTCTTATATATTGGTGAGGTGAGGTTCCATACAGAGAAGCACAATATATTGCTATTGGTATTACTCTATATGTTTATTGACAGGAACGAAAAGCCACACATGCTGAGTTTATCCTAAATTGTTGTCGGTAGTGCTTGCGTGATCCATACCTATGATTTTGTGTGATTAAAACATTTTTGAATCACCATATTGTTAAAGAAACATTCTTTGAAATATAGAAATGCATATTCGTCTACGGATTAATGGCATTTTTATTTCACATTGTTTTTAAGGATTGAGAAACGGTGTATTTTTTTAGCTGAGTTGCCTTATCCTGGATACTACTGCTAGCCCTGTTCTCTCGAACTTTTTGGTCATTGGGGTTGGCACAGATTGCCAGGGCAAGGCCAAGGCCGTCTTAGGGGCAAGGCGGCTGCCTAGAGCCCCAAATTGTTGGGGGCCCAATTATTATTTTTTAAACTAATAGATAAATTGTAACGGTTATAATTGTTACTAAATTTTATATATCAACTATAAATGTCACTAATATTTTCATTTTTCAAATTAATAATCAATTTTTAGGGGCTTATTTTATGCCAAATAACAATTTTACAAACCAAAATCTAACTAAAAAAAGCTAGAAAAAAATTGAGCGGACTTCGGCCGCATATTGGATCCAAATTATCGCTTTAAATACATAATTTGTCTCCCTTTAAACTGAAATTCCAAATTTACCTTTAAGTTAGTAACCCTAAAAAAGCCCCATATATTGTGTTTGCCTAGGGCACCCGAAAACTATAAGACGTCCCTGGGCAAGGCAACGTAGTGGCCATCCCCTATGCAGAATTAAGGAGTGATGGGAGACAGCTGTACTGTTTTTTCTGCAAAATTTTGTGCAAGCTCATTTGGTATCCGGCTAAATTTTCAAATCTCTGAACCAAATGTCGCCATGTATTATGCGAGCCGATGCTTTACTACTTTTTGAAAAGAACCGAGTCCATGTTTACTTTCAAATAAAGTTTTGATATTTTTTTTAAATGGTTTGATATTTGGTCAAACAATTTCTTTATATAGGTTTAATTGATTGGGTTCGTGTAGAATTGCGAGTTGGATGCAGGAAAATACTGGAATTTTCCTTTCTAAGGCTCTTTTTGGGGCTTTATGTATAGTCATTTAGAGGTTCCTTTGCCTTTTTCTTCTGTATTTTGAACTGCCTTCACATGAGAATTTGAGTAACAAGACCAAGATGAGATATTAGATGGAGTTATTTTGTTGATTTATGAAAAAGCTGCGCATTATAGAGTCGAATGTGTATCGAAAGCTTAGTTTTGGTATATAGTAGTGTAGCATAATATGTGTGAGCCTTACGTACTACTTGATGCGCCCAGACATTCATGTACTTATTTCGTTCTCTTGGTTTTTGGTGGTCTCTTATTATTAGATTTCACTATAATGGTTTGTGGGGTCTTCAAAGATATACATGATTTTGTTGTTATCTTGCGTTACCTTTTATAGGCTAGGTATCACCTCGCCCATAAATTCCTAAAATTACAAGGAATAACATGTCTTGGATAATGGGGTAAAATTCCATGTGTTGGTAAAATTCCTAAAATTACAAGGAATGCCTTTTGTTTTTAAACCGAACTTTGAATATTTGATGCTAAATTTGCCTATTCAATTTGCATTTTCTGACAACTATGTGTTTCTTAGAATTTGATGGACTCAATGTGATCAGTGGACCAAGAATGGGATTCCGGGTTTAAGGTACATTTCTAATGTTCCATTAATGCAGGAATAAAACAATATTTTGACAGCTTATTGGCTTATGATGGGTGGCGGGTGGTACTATTGTGGCTGCACTAACTGCACAATGAAAGTATTTGGAAAGGGAGGTTGACCAATGGTGTATGGAGTGCTCGAATCAAAGATCGAGGAACCAATACCGAGGTGCTATTATAGCTTTTTATGTACCTACCGTTCCATTAATAAAGAAAAGCCACGCTTATTTGTTCTATGAGTACTTGACCTCTCCTGATCCAGTTTGATATAGGTTCTTGCTCTGGTTTGAAGTCAAAGACCGGTTCAACCATTTTCTGCAAACACCCATTAAGGTATTCTAGGTATACTATTACGGAATGCCTTAGCATGTATTTGGTACTGAAATGTGTCTACCTAGATGCTATATTATGAAAATTTAATCTCCTCAAATATAATCCATTCTTTTGGGTACAAAAATTATTTGGTAGCCTCATTAATTTTGAATGGTCAGTGTCTATCAGTACACACCATGTTCTGATTGGTTAATGATTTAAACTATGAAAACAACTGTGGTAACGACTTTGTTAAGGTAAAAATTGTTTGGTAGCCTCATTAATTTTGAATGGTCAGTATGTGTCTATCAGTACGCACCATTTTCTGATTGGTTAATGATTTAAACTATGAAAGCAACTGTGGTAACGACTTTGTTAAGGTATTTAAACACCCATTAATGTATTCTAGGTATACTAGGTTATTGTTTAATCAACTGATTCATCATCTTTTTAGTTAGAGATGCAGGATACATCCTGTTTAGTTATTTTGTTAAGTTACCATCTCTTTAATATACACCTCCTATCATTTTATCATTCACCTGTTCTGGCTAATTAAGTAATCCAATTAGTCAACTTTTTGCATACCAAATTGTTTTATTTGCATCAAATTTAGGGTAGCAACATCTAAGGCTAGGAATTTGATCGTTGTGGTCTTGAATGGGTTATAATAAATGGTTTGTTGGAATGTAGGTTGAATATTCGTTGCTCCACTACCCTTTCATATAATTTAGTTTTTCGGGTGTTATTTCCTTCCGTATGTAGTTTTGAACATTCAGTAATTATGTTTTCTCTTAGTACTTGAACACTTAATGTAACTTCATAAAGTTGTATATCATTGAGCATATGATTTTTAACTAAGATGCCTAAAATCAGTAGATACAAATAGATTTATTCCTGTTTCGGGTCATTTGTTGTAGATGCTCGATGATAGTGTAACTGTTTCCAGTCATATGCATATTATTTTGAAATGCTACTCATATTCTATGCACCATAAAAAGAAGAAATGCATGGAGGAGTACCTAAAAAATTTATTTGCATGTATGATGCACTCCTCTGCGAGGGTGACATCAATTCTGTTGACAGGTACAATGTCTCTGATGCCAAGTTCGAATTCCAGTCTGCAAACAATAAACAACTGATTAATTCAAGTGGGATATATTGGTTACTATATACTAATTCAATTACAACCCAGGCGTTACTCCTAGCAGTTCGGGTATAGTTCTTCGAGAAGTTCAGGTGCTTATACTAGACTTCTTAGATGAATGTCTACTCTGCTTTTTGGGAACCAAAATAACTGCTATATTCAATTACATGCAACTATATTGAGGACTTACGCATATTTACACTAATCAGGAGTGATGTCATTTTCAATGATGATTGTTGAGAAACTTGAGTTCTTTTTTCCCGCCGAAGTAAGTTGAAAGAGGATATTGGCATTTACGTTTTTGATAAACAGATCATTTGAACATGAATATGTATACTTTCTTCCCATATGAATGTAGATACTTTGTGATTAAGAAATTTTGTTACTCTCCTCCAACATGAGTATGGATACCTTAACTTGATATTGGCATCTATGATTTTAATGTTCTCACCTTTACGTTCATACATCCAGTTGAAGATTAGACGAAAAGAATTGAAGATCACAGAACCAGTAGAAAAGAAGAACTCTTCCTTGAAAACAAGGAGAAAAAAAGGTGAGATTTCTTGAATTTGTAATGCTAATCAAATAAGTCAAACCACATGTATTCCTCTGTCTTTATGCTAATTTCAAGTTCGAAAGTATGAATTTTTAGATTGTGTTGATTTCATGTCTTCTATCTATTTTTTTGCTGGGAAAAAATGAGTTATTTAATTGAAGAGATGAACTATATTACACATACAATTTTTTGTGAAAATTGCTTGAGAAAATTAGATTATGTAGTTAGACTCTCTTGATTTCTATTCATCATAACTGTCCTACGACGCCTGGCAAGTCGGGTATATGTTTCCATCGTGCCCCTCAAATTAAAATGGTATCTGTGTGCAACAGTCCAACGAGAATAAGCCAACCATCTTTTATGCCTATCTTGCTGTCTAGCCTCTTCCTTTCCTGTTCTACTAACAAAGCAAGCTTCTTAAGTATTCACAAAATTGCAGGAGCGGTACTCTGGACCATCTTTAGGATAAAGCTCACTTGATTTGACAGAAGTTCCTCCAGGGTGTCAAAATCCTGAAAGCTAGCTAGCATCAAAGAGGTGAACACGAAAACCGGCGATTATGGTATTTAGTCGGTGAAAAATAATTAGCGCGCCACATGTTTTAAGTTCTTCTTTCATAGTTTTTTGGAAAAGAGCTCAGTTCTAGCATCTCATTTGCAACTGCAATTGCCTTGGTTGGAAGACTATTTAATGCTTCTCTAAATTGCAAATATGCAATAGAACTTAACTTGGAATCTAATTATTTTACTTCACGTGTTGTGTTCTGGAGTTATAGATTGGTTGAGGAAAACAATATTATTAGAGGCATTATGTTCCACAAGGATATCGTGCTCACGATGCGTATTCGCACAAAAGTAGAAATAAGTTGGAATCCTTGGCTAAAAACAGGTATCTTCTGTGAATTCACACTGCCATAGGGTGCCTGCATGTTTTTGCAAGTCCAACTTAATTTGTTTCGGTTATGTCAGGATATTGCCACTGCTAATCATATAAACTCTATGCTCATGTTATTCATTTAGAAAGTAGGGGTTTACCGATCATTCATGTTATTGATTCTATATTCGAGGAATTGCATGCTAGCTATTTTTTGGGGCTTTGTGAATAATGTGTTTTCCGAGTTATTATTGATTCAAATTTTGTTGGCAGGGTATGGCTATTGCCTTTATGATAACTAGTAATACCCCATGTGCGATGCACATGTTTGAATTGGATTCTTTTAACAACACCAAATTTGATAATAATGAAGAAAAAAAATCTTAAAATAAAAATTTAATATTCTTGTTTGTACTCATTATGTAGATAATTCAAAGAGCTTTCCAAATATACTAATTTTATAAAAATCCGATATATATTTTTAAAGATATCTAAGTTTTAATTTTTTTGATCTATTTTTAAAACAATGGTATTCCTGTAAATATACAAACATTGATTAAAGACTTCTTTAATAGGAATATTGTTGTCATGTGAAAAGGCTTCACCAAACAATTAACTCTATTATTTATATTAGTAAGATTATTTGAGGGTCAATTTAGACATTCCGTCGTGCTACACCAAAACCACCCAAAAAGGGGTCTTTTCTTTATTATAGTAAGATAAGATGTGTTTTCTGAGTGGCTGTATCTCATGTATCCATACTTGAATTTCATTGACTTTGCACCTCAACTATTAGACATGTCAAGGTCAGTTTGTACACCTATATTCTTATTTACACTAATTCGTGGAAGGCTTGGTAACATATAGCTTCATTGTTGATGTAGGGTTACCAAAATTATACGCAGGTAATTTTATATATTTGAAAAACAAAATTAGATAAATAAGAAGTATAAGTGAGAACAAAAATAAGAAGTATGTTAATTTTTTTTAAATCCTTTACAGGTCAAAGTGGGTTCTCAGAGACCGTGGGCATGAATGGGCATCAGGAACCTATTACCAGCAGAAATTCTGCAAACTCTATGCTGAACATTACTCTTAAACTATTTGTGCATAAGCTTACCTGGATTAAGCTTCTTAAGCTATTTGTGAAATAATTAAATGATTAAGCTTACCTGGATTTAAGATTCATGCATGGACATAGTATGTTGTGCAATAATTGGTATTTTTTGCAGGGTCTTCAGGATATAACCGAGCATAAGCTTCTTAAACTATTTGTGCAATAATTAAATGATTAAGCTTACCTGGATTTAAGATTCATGCATGGACATAGTATGTTGTGGTCGTCATAGGTAGTAATTGTTCATAACCTTTTCAGATCAAAATTTTGTTACGTGCATAAACTTTTGATACATAGTATATAATTCCAAATAGGAGAAATTTACTCACAGATGCTCTATTTTTAAGCTAAGTCTACATGTATCTAGCCTATGCTGCTTTGTGGTATTTGGTTGTTTATTGATAAGAGCTTTTAGTTAATGGTAATTGTTGCCTCCGTGGTATATATATTTCACATATAAAATACTGCACATAGTACAGTATCTACGTTCAAAATCGATGCAGTAGTCTCTTGGTTGCTAATATCCAAAAACAATTCAAATATATTGCCTAACTTAATATTAACAGGGCTCTTGATTCCATACTTCAATGTATAATTGTTAATTGTTGTTCCTCACATATTATACCGGATTAGTATTGTTGTGGAAATGTTCTTCCATGTCTTAACTAGATCAGCGAGTCTAACCATATTCACAGCTCCATTTATGCTGGAATGCAGATTATACAAAATGGACAGGGAGTTTCATAGAGAACGGTGCATCCTTGACGTTTTTGAGTTATGCTTAGGAAGTTACCCAAATGTAGATATAGTTGCACAATTTGGTTGTAGACAACTGTTTGATTAAATGCCTTGAACATTACTGCCTTATTGTTCTGAGGCCTTTGTATTTGTATTTGTATTTACATTGTGAAAAAGATTTATTGGGATTTGAGGTATATTGACAGCTTCAACTGACATTGTTTTAATGCCAGAGTAGAAATCAGGAAGAGGCAACTGCCACTATCATGGGTTACAGTGGAATGATTTACAACTTTGAGCTTAAGAACCTAAAAGAATGAGAAAAAGAACTTTCTGACACACATATTGTTCCTTCTATATTTGTTTAATGAACCTTGTTTAATTTTCTAGGTTTTTTATCGATTTTTAAACAGTATTAATGGTTTTTATTTTTATCGAATACATATAAGAGCTAATGATATAACATGAGTTATGAAATATTGTAATTTCTGGCTAATGATCTTTGGTTTCCTGACTAAATTTTCTTGACATTAAAAACTATACAAACTAGGAAGACTAACTTTGATCTGCCAGGAAGATCCGAAAAATCAGATCAAATCCGGGCAAATCAAGATAAAAACAAAGAAGAAGATGCATGCATGCAATCTTTTTTTTTTTTTTTACGATTTCTGGGAGAGGAGAGAGGTGAGGGTCACATATGAAAACAACTGAAATTACGGACATTATCTATAACACAAACATGACTAACAATATCTTTCAAGTAATTGGGTCACATATGAAAACCACAATGCACTTTATTAGTATCTGAATTTCTGCATATAAATGTTGAATTACATTTTTTAACGGCAGAGCTTAGATACACAAGGGAACAACTTGATAATTTCAGTTGGTGGGATTATTTGATTAATTTTGGAGATTTATTCATGATTGTGGATGTTGTAAATCTGAATAGCGGAATCTGAAACTGCATTTTTTGAAGGTGATGCAACCTCTAGATTAACTTTATGAGGAACAAAAATTCTATTTTTGTGGGGCTCATTTGATTGTTAGAAAACATTGGGGGTTAGCTGGAATGACCTAAGCTCTAAAAAGGTTAGAAGTTCACACCCAACCCAAAAAATACATTTGCACCAGCATGTGTATAGATGCACATGCTTTAACTTTATCGATAAATTCTTCCGAAAGTAAACTCAAAATAACAAGTAAAGAAGCACTGTGAATTTATTGTTTGTTTATTTTTTGGGCGGTTGCAACCTTACAAACAATTATTTTACGCATGGTCAAGATTAATACTTGGTTTTTAATTTAGGTTTTGCTTACTTTGATTAGTTCTGTGTTTCTGAAAACTCAAGTCTCAATCTAAGAAGTACTAATTTTTTGATAGCTCTAAAAATTAGCTAATATTCTTTCGATCTTTTTAATGCCAATTTTTTTGTTTCTTTTTCGTATAATGAATGTTTCGCTTATTTTCCAACATCGGAAGAAACCCATCTCAATTAAGTTTTGGTGCTTTACTTTTTTAAAAAAAAATATTTTATTTCCTTTTCGGGGAGCTTTTACCTTCTAAATGTGAAGGATTGGTTCGTGTAAGAGTGATGGCATCCCAAATAATGCATGGTTTAGGACTGCCAGTGCATTCGAATGGTATATGGAGCATGGTCTGGCATTGGATTTTCCTTAAAAATAATTCAAATTGCGTATATCATACTTATTTGTGGCCAAAAGACTTTTGATGCATTAATAATTGCATTTTAAAGGAATTGTGTACATTTCCTGCCAATTGTTATGTGAACATATGTCGTATTTCATGTTTACATCTTTGCTAGAGCGTAGAACTATAAAGTTCTCCTTAGTAGCATGATTGTGATCAATTAAATGAAGAAAAGACGAATATATAATATCTGACGATATTTGTGCCATTTTCAGGGATAAATTAGGCCAAAGAGGTTTTGGGTCAGTATATAAGGGAAATCTACAAATAACGATGCTCTCACAATTAAGATCCGTAGCTCTACAAAAGTACAAGGAAAAAAAATTGTCAAATGAAATAGCTATTGTACCGTGTAATTATTATTTTTACGATATGTACATCCTAATTCATTATTTCTTGTTTTCTTTTTCTATGAGTGTTCAAAGATGATCTTTCTGTAGGTTATGCGAGCAAGTGTTGACAAAATCGAAATAAGAACCGAACTACCATTGTATTTTTCATGCAACAAATACAAGATACACATAATTAACAACATTGTTACTTGCAGATGCTATTGGAAGATTGAAATTTGTTTCAGGTATTACCATAGTTGTATTGGATGGTCAAAAAGGTTCTGGCGAAGTTCAAAATAAAGTCATAGTTATCAAAGATACAATATAAGTAACTTTGATTTAAAAGGTACACTATTTCTAATTTACGAACTAATACCCTAAATCACTTGATGATGAATCTTATATTGTTGTTGAAACATGAGTTGATATTAAGGTCACTTTATTGGGGGAACAGTGCTAATTGGTAAAAGAGGGTGTTGTAGAGGAACACATGAATACTCCGATAATTGTTGGTATGACTGGAACATTTGTAAAAGAGTTCTTAGGTGAGTGGTCTGTTACTAGAAGTCGATGAACTCAAGAAAAAGTAAAAGCGCAGAATAAAATTAAGACTATGTAACTTTTAAACCTTCAAAATTAATTTATACAGGCTTAAAGCAGGAGAAAATGGAATCACAATGAATCAATGGTTGGTTTGCCACAACTGAATGATCCCCTACGAAAAAAGAAAGACCATACATGAAGCAACCAATAATAAAAAATTCTGGTTGAACCGTCAATGTTTTTTTTAGAGGATTACATATTTCTTTTAGAAGCCTCATTGGCTTCCTCATATCATCCAGAATTCCTGCAACACCATGGTAAGCTTACCCTCTTTCAATCAAGTAATTTTTTTATTTTTTTTTGTAGGTGTTGATGGTGGATTTTAGTTCAAGGCTAAAATTGTAAAACCAGTATTTTTATAAGCTGTCACCCTGCAAAGGGAAAAGACGTTTAAGAAGTGATGAGTGCAAAAAACCTCTTTACTTTATTTATTCGAAGCAATTCAATAAAATACACAAGATTCACCCAGAATGGTGCGTGCAACAACAATCCCAAATATTCTGTGAATAATTAATGCATGATTTTCCTAGTATTTTCCGTGCTGTGTTTTCAGATGAACTCTCTTTATTCCTTGGAAATCTTTCTCACATTCATCTATCCATCTGAATTTTGGACACTTTTTGAATATGTTTAATAAATGTTTACATTTATCTGACGATCGCAAAATGAATCTTCCCAGCGAAGCCAAGAGTCTGTTAAACTTCTGTACATCCATCATCGTCGCTGGTGTTGGCATGTCGCGAACTGCTTGCACTTTCTCTGGATCAACTTGTATTCCTTCTTTGGATACAATGTAACCTAAAAAAAAATTCCTGATCCAACTCCAAAAATGCATTTTTCAGGATTCATCTTGATATTAAATTGCCGCATATGTTCAAAAATTTCCTTTAAATCTTTTACATGATCTTTAGCTTCTTTACTTTTTACTAACATGTCATCTACATACACTTCTAGCATTTTGTGTATCCATTTTGCGAACACTTTCTCCACCATTCTTTGATATGTTGCTCCAGCATTTCGCAGACCAAATGGCATTTTTGTATAACAATATAATCCTCTTGGAGCGAAAAAATCAGTATGTTCTTGATCTTCTTTAGCAAGAGGAATTTGATTATAACCTTTGTACCCATCTAGAGAAGATATTCTATCATTTCCCGCCGCCGACTCAACCATTTGTGGAATATCTGGTAATGAAAACTATCTTTCGGACAAGATTTGTTTAGATCAGTAAGTCTATACAAATTCTTATCCCCTTATTCTTCTTTGGGACTACAACTATGTTTGTTATCCACTCAGGATATTTGGCTTGTCTTATAATTCCTGCATCAAGCATCTTCTACAACTCTTCTTCTATTTGGGAGTGATATGTCGTTGCGATTTTTCTTATTCTTTGTTTAAATGGTCTTGCACCTTTGTCAATTTCCAACTTATGACACGCCACAGACGAATCTATTCCAGGCATCTCATCCATGTTTCATGCGAAAATATCTCTATACTCTCGCAAAAGATTAATAGTTCTTTCTTCTTCATCTGCCTCCATCTTAGTTCAAACATGTATTTTGGGTTCTTCTTTAGTTCCAACATTCACTTCCTTTGTTGGTTCTACTGTGGTGTAACTGGCCTTAGGTTCTTCCATGGGTGTTGGTTCTTTTATCACTTTCGCAAGTTTGTTTCCTTCTTTCGAAATTTCGATGGGTATTCCTTTCCCTTCTTTTGCTCTAATCATGTAAATTTTAAACTCTTCCTCTTTCTTTGCCTCTTTCGCCATCTTTCTGCGAAGTTTTCTCTTCTTTGGACGTTCTTCATAATGTTTCACTTCAATTTGATAACATGATTTTGCACTATCAATATCTCCCCTTATTTCACCAATTCTGCTTGGTAATAAAAATTTAATGCATTGATGTAATGTTGATGCTACGGCTTTAATTGCGTGTATCCATGGCCTTCCTAACAACATGTTATATGGCGATTCCACATCCACCACACACAATGTTATTTGTGTTTCAATTTCTCCTAGCGAAATTCGCATCATTATTTCTCCTTTAGGTTTTGTTGTAGATTTTCCAAAGCCATGGATATGATACATTGAATGAGTCATTTCTTCATCTTTGTATCCCATCCCTCTGTATGCATGATAAAACATTATATCTACTGAACTTCCTGTATCTACTAAAGTTCTATTCACCGCCCATTCTTCCATGTTTTTTGCGGATTTCTTCTATTCTTTCTGTTTGGTTTCCGTGATTACCAAAGGAGATGTGTGGCTCAAATTTTCTCTTGGTATTTCTGCTGCTGTAAATGTAATTTTCTGCTTTTCCTAATCTCTTAAGGGTGATATCTTCTCTATTGTCATAATTTTCTTTTCTTCAAAGTCTCGTTTATGTATCCTTCCTCTAATGTTCTCATGAAATTCATTAATCATTGTTTTTGTGATTACGCTACACTCCAACCTTCTTTTACTTTCATTGATCTGGATTGTCTCTTCCTCAACTACTTTGTTGTTTTCTTACATCATTTTCTTGATTTTAACAATCTTTACAACGATCTTCACAATTTTCAAATTTCAGTCCCTGTTTCTAGTGCCAATATGTAGTAGTAGAAAATCCCACACTACACCCCTCACAAGAATTCATACAATTAAGTCATTTTAAGATGAACAATCACAATCTTTATTGATTAATCTTCTGAATTTTATAAGAAAGGAAAGAAATGAAACTAAGAAATTAACAACTGCTCTGGACTTTCTCTCTCCTAATGACTTGCTCAACACTCGAAAAAGATCCCCCCCTCCTTATGCCTATCCATCTTCTTATATAGGATAATTACATAGTGGATGACAGCTAAGTTGTCTTTTAATTTCGGATCTGACTTGCAGTGTTCTCACAAGAGTTCTAATGTTAATCTTCGCGAACACTCTAAACTTCGCAGAATCATCATGCTTTTTCTCATGTTTCTGCCATCGTCATATGTTACGTCATTCTTCAAATCATCCTACGACATTCGCAATATGTTGTTGGTCAAACTTCGCAAATTTGTCTTTCTTGCGATATTCTGATCCTACAATTCTTGCGAACATAAAGCCCCATGACATTGCCGTCTTGCGACGAAATCGCAGGACGTCTTTGCACTTGCATGCATTGACCCATTGATCTCGTCTTAACTTTTCTCTAGTATTTTTGTCTCTTCAGGATTGTCGCACAAATATGACAAGCCTTAATACTCTAATGAGTAAAAAGCCTCATGACATTTGCGTAATTTTGACACTTATCAGCTCCCTAATGGAGGGTGCCTCCCTTATCTTCCCCTAGTTGCCCCTTCAAGGAGATGTACCTTTACCATACAAGGTTGGCTCCTCCCATCCGGTCTTAACAACAACTAGTTATTTTCGCATCCTCTTATCCCTTTTGCCTATATGGCTTATGGTTACGAGCCTGCACCCTAAGTGGGGTTTTCTTCAGGCCGAGTGCATCATAGTCAAGACTTGCCAAGAATGGCTAGGTACGTTCCAGACGTCCCAGGCACTCTTGGCTCAACTGTGTACCTTAACGCCTTGATCATATTCTGCATTCCTTAGAAGAGACCCTCAGTCGTCCAACCTAAGTCATAAGCTTAGGTTGAAAATCCAAGGTACCTCTCTTGGATGGGCTTTATTTACCCCAAATCTCCATGACTCAGGTTCCAGGGGCGGTGTAACCTTTTCCCTGAGTCATGCAACAGGTACCCCCTTCTATGACGTACTTTAGGTCTTACATTTGCCTCTTGCGAAATTTTGATTTCGCGAACTAGGGTGTACGCCATAGTTGGATCGCCCCTTTCTATTTGTTTCTGCGAAATTTTCGCGTTTCTTTATTCTTTTTTACTTTCATTTCTGTCATTTTTTTCATTCATTCTTTCATTCTCATAATATCATATCATTTGAAGAAAAGTAAATATTCAAGAGAAATTTTAATACATTTTAATTTTGAAATCTTTGTAGTTGTGAAATCTTTATGATTTTGCGATTGTATCGCGTTTGTAAATCAAATCAAAAATATTTTATTTTCTATAAAAGAAATATTCTAGAGAAATATATAAATTGAATTTTCTTGGTTTTTTATAATTTTGAAATCTTTATAATCTTGCGATTGTATCGCTTTTTGTAAATCAAATCAAAAATCTTTTATTTGTTGTAAGTAAAACAAAATGCTCAAGGAAATGGTACTTAGCTTTCATGTGATTTGTTGTTGCTGACATCTTGTGCGAAGTATATGGTTTGTTTGCGAAATTGGCATCCTTGAAATGTATAAACATCGCACAAAGAAATATAATTATCGCGCAGCAAAAAGAAATGTGAAAAGTGAGACTTGAACTCTTGACTTGCCTCTTGCAAATTCTCACACCATACCCACTGTGCTAATCCTCTCTTGCGAAATATCTCTGCGAAATTATCATCAACTCTCTTCTGTGTGAAATAATCAAATACTACGCGAAAAAATATACGTGTGCTGGGACTTGAACTCGCAATAATAAACTCATTAAATTCGCATATGACCAAATGTGCTGCCTCTTGTTTGCGAACATTCGTAGCCACACTTTAAGTTTGTCATCATCTTTTCCACTAGTAGTCAAAAAAATGTGCGAAAAATTCGCATGAGAAATATGATGGGGCTATGACTCGACCGTGCGTCCATGTGCTTGTAGTCTCCCTTGTGAACCAACTGGGTAGGGTATCTTGTGCAAAATTAACGCACCTTGCTGTAACTTTATTCCATTTCCTCTCCATTGACAGCTTAAAAATATCTGAAAAATTTTGTACAGGTACGATTTCATGCAAACTTATGTAATGCTAAGAATAATGAATATTATGCAAAAGTTTAATGGGAATAATCTCCAAACCAGCGAGAAACATTGATATTCAACTATTTCGCAATTTATCGAATGAGTGTGTAAAATGAGCTTTGTTAATAATAAATTTAAGAGAAAAATCTGTTGATATCCATGAACAAGAGAAGTTTTTATGAAAACCACATTTTTTTTATTTTATTTTAAACCAGATCTGAAATGTTGAGAATAAAATTAAGGAAATGGAAAGGGAATTCGTCCTTCTTGAACAGTTGTAGATATAGTCCATCTTGATCTTTATTTCGGCTGCATCTCTGCATCATCATAGTCGCCCTCTTTTTATTTCTTTGATCAATTGATGACTATCTGAGGATGCAAATCTTCATAAACTTCCACTTTTATCTTTGGACTTTAAAGATCTAGCTCCAACAGTAATTAGTTTCTTTGAATCTTCTTCAAAACAACAGTCACAGGTTCGATCCCAGTTTCTAGCGCCAAAAATGTAGTTGCAGGAAATCCCACAACACACCCCATATCATATTATGATAACAATTTCTAGATCTAAACATGTTAATCATCTAAATCTCAAATTTAAGTACTAGAAATATAAATAGACACAAGGATTTTTTACATGGTTCGATCAATGTGATCAACATCCATGGTTCTTCACTATGATTGTTGAAATTATATTTGGTTTATATTGAGAATATCCATTAATGAGTATTTGGAGCTCTAGGTTGGTAGAGGAAGAAGAAGGAAATAATAATAATACAAATTCTAAACTTGTCTTCTCTCTCTCTCTCACCAAAATGTATCTCTCTGTTACAAAAAAATGTCTCCCTCCTTTCTCTCTCCTACCTTTCTCTTTATATAGGTGTTTACATAGTGGATGACAGCTCACATACAACTCATATTTTCCCTATTTTAGGATCCCGTGCTACATTCTCTCAGGCTCTCTTTATAATTTCGCAAGCTCTACTACATTCTCGCAAGCTAAGAAAATAATTGAATCTCGCACATTAATGAAATGTGTTGTGCGATATTTGGATCCTACATCTTGCCTCTTTTTCCTTGAATATTGCTTGAAGAGCGATCTTTAAGGAAAAATCCTCTTTGTTGTATTTGTCGGAGGAACGAGCGAAAGAATATTGGACTTGAAAAGTACATACTTGCCTTTATTTTTTTGTGAAGTTCCGGAGCTTTGTGAAGTAAATAAGAAGTATCATATATTGAAGTATGCGAAGTATGAAGTATCCTTGAAAAATTATAAGAAGTACTCAATCCTCGAAATATATAAGAAGTATTCGTCCTTGAATGAGAATAAGAAGTATTGCGAACTATTCATGCGAAATTATTACTCCATTGTTGGTGAGAATTCTTGTTATTCATTAGTGAACGTCTTCTTTGGAAATGATTCTTGCAGAGAAGATAAAGAACATAAAATGTTTTCTTAGTTATCCATAGTTGCCTCTGTTCTTTATCTATGAGGGTAGAATCCTTGAGAGAGTATTGAATGAGCGAGTTGTTTCTTCATTGTTATCTTGCCTCTATCTCAGGTTTTGTGCGAAATAATTGTATAATATTTTCAAGTTGTTTATAATTGTGCGAAATAATCATATTCTGCGAAATAATCACATCCTGCGAAGTAATCACATTCTGCGAACTCCTGTCTCAGTTTTTATCATGCGATATTATTCCGTAAAGGTTTGAAAAATACTTGTGCGAATATAATGCTTATGTAATGATTATGTCATGAAATGTGTTATGCGATGTTTATGCCATGAAATGCTTATGTGATGCTTTCATGATACGAATGTGATGCTTGTATGATGAGAATGCTTATCTATTGCAATGTATAGCTAATGTTTGTGTTACTTAACTTATTTTGCACGCTAAAATTGATGTAGCTTTAAATTGCTTCCATTCTCCATTTCTATGACTTTGTCTTTAGTATATGCATTTCTCTTCGTGTACTTATTGTTCCTCACATGTTCATTTGCTTGTGTTTCATTTTTCTTGTTTGTATTCTTTATCCATCTTTAGCTTATTGTATCTCATTGTTTTACTGTCTCCACTGTTTATTCCTGCACTATTATTATCGCATAATAAAATATAATCAAAATATCAAAGGTGTATCATTTTCACTATCTCAATTTCATTTCTTTATACATGATCGCAAGCTTGTTTGCTTTCATATAATCATCTTTGCAAGTTTATTTGCTTACTCATTTTCTTATGTGGTCTTATTTTTCCTTCCTAGTTAAAGGTCTTATTTTGCCACCCCTTGTCATTGCGAAAAAATCGCAGGCCGTATTTACACTTTAATGTAATGACCCATTGATCTTGTCTTATCTCTTGTATTATTTCCTCAACAGGATATTTTTCACGCGATAATATGACATGCCTAAATATTCTTGTAGTAGCAGGAAATCCCACACTACACCTCTCACAAAAATTCATACAATTAAGTCATTTTAAGATGAACAATCACAATCATTGATTAATCTTATGAATTTTAACGCTGAAATTTGCAGACAAACATTGGTGGTAATGCTCTATTGTCGTCTTCAACGCCTGGGCTATTACTGGCCAGAAATGGAAACTCAATCTCGTTTACTACAAAAGTCTTGCTCTAATTATCAAGTGCCGCCACATCAATTGGAGGTTTTCAGCATAAGTCATGCTGGGGACTGGAGAGAACCGTATATTAGTTATCTCTGCGATGGGATAGCTCCTTCTAATCAAAAGGATGCTATAAATATGAAGCAAAAGGCGAAGCGATTCATGTTTCACCAAAGGATCCTGTATCACAAAAGCTTTGGAGGCGATATGTTACGGTGCATGGCGGAGGTAGAGATTCCAATTATGTTAGACACTCTGGACTCCAAAAGAGGTAAATCATAGGAACGTACTCAGGCATACATAAATAGGATCTCCAGCGCATATGAAAAAACAGTAAGGCCACGTGTTTTTAAAGTAGGGGATTTGGTCTTAAATATGGCCAAGCACATTCAGCAAGACATGTCTACACCAAAGTTCTCTCCGAAATGGGAAGGTCCATATGCGATTACCAAGGCTTATAGTACCGGATACTACAAGATCATTAAGATAGATGGAGGCAAGTTAGAAACAGTCATCAATGGAAAATGGATCAAGGCATATCATGCTTGATCATTGTACCACCTTGGTCCCATGACATGGTAATACATACATTTTTTCATTACACATTTGAATTATCAATTTATTCAAAGATACATTAATGAAAAAACTCTTTCTACCAACCAAAAACCAATGCAATTCATTTCTCAAGCATGTTAAAAAAAAATGTGACCACGGTATTTTTACATTAAAGAGATGACGTGAAGAGAGTGAAGTTTAGAAGAGGCCATCCAATAGATTATCGTTCCTTGAGAGCATCATCTTCAACCTAGTTTGGTATCTCTCTGTTCTATTCTTCAAGTTTTGAACTGCCTGCTCCACCTTCTCTGATTCCGCAGCCAGAGCCTTCACCTCCTCTAAAATAGCTTTCGCAACAGGAAATATATTCACGAGGATACCAGCTAGATCAACCTTGATAATGTCGAGACGCTGCCGAAACCATCCCACGTTGAACTCCATGGATTCGCAGGTAGACACCATGTTCTCCCATTTTTCGAGATTTGATTCAGCAACGTTGCGGATAGAAATATTCTCCATCTGGGAAGAAGGCAATTTACTGTAGTAACCAAAGAAGCTGAACAGTGTCGAACTACATTCATGGTTGCGATATGGCCATACTTCCTTCGTACTTTTGTGTATAAAGGCACGAACTCCTTCCGCACTAGGAATCCACCAACAGTTCGATAACTGGAAGATACACATCTCATGTGGATATCAAATGAAAGTATTGCATTGGGATATTCATAAGATGAGATACCCAGATTAGCTTCTTCAAGGTCCGCGAGGGTAGGCGTGCTTGATTTTGAAGGAAAAGGACTGGTTAAGTCGTCACCATCGATCACCGTCACACATGTTCCAGTAGGACATCTCTGCGAAAAGGGAGGTTTATTCACCTGATCATGAAGAACAAGAAATTGTTCGGAAAAGAAAAAGAAAAAGAAAAGAAGAACGAACCGGCATGATCTTCTTAACTCGGAGGATACGAGCAGGGGAGCCATCGTGAAGCTCAAGGATTCATTCATAATGAAATAAGAGTAACAAAAGTAAAATAAAGGAAAAATAGTGTCTTTGAAATCAAGAGATGGCTCAGAATCATACCTCGGATGCAAGTCGTGTACGTTTAGCAGAAGAGCCTGGTTGGTATGAAGAAGACGACCCACTGTTGTTCGACATGATGAAAAGATGGAGTTTCTGCAAGAAAACCCTATCACGAAACAATAAAATGTGGTTCTAAATCCCTACATGTACATATATGTCGAGGAAACCATAAAAGAGAACCAAATCGGCTGCGGCGAGGTCTATCCGATGAATAAGGATTCAACACCGACCAAGTCGTGCTTTCTTTCAAATCCTAATCAAGGTCGGAAAAGCCGCTGGATATGAATGATTTGACCAGCTCCTGGATGTTTGAGGCATAGGGTGGTGTTCATCTCTATGGTAAATATTTATCTACTTTAGCTTAATCATTCTAATTTTCAAATTGTCACCATCTAATGCCTACCACGCAATAGTGCAACCATTACGTGCTAGGCAGGGGACTTAATGTTGATGGTGGATTTTAGCTCAAGGCTAAAATTGTAAAACTAGAATTTTTATGCGTTGTCACCATGCAAAGGGAAAAGCCGTTTAAGAAGTGATGAGTGCAAAAACCTATTTACTTTATTTATTCGAAGCAATTCAATAAAATACACAAGATTCACCCAGAATGGTGCGTGCAACAACAATCCCAAATATTCTGTGAATAATTAATGCATGATTTTCCTAGTATTTTCCGTGCTGTGTTCTCAGACGAACTCTCTTTATTGACATGACATGACGAATGAGTGTTCACTCTCAGCAGAGTATCATGAATCTCCGTGCCATTATTGAGACATGCACGAAGTACCCACACAGGTTACATCGCTCTCTGACAGAGAAAGTATCGCATCGATGCACTTTGGTTAGCCCGATCGAGCATGCTTAATTTCCTTAAGGGAAATCTAAATTGTCCATGTCAGTCTCATAATCTATCGTGGCTACACAAGTTGGCCGCACAATTCAACAAGTCTAGGCAAACCATGGCAAGAATAGACGATTGTCGTGATGACCACCGGCGGGCCCACTTATGCCCTAACCGGTCGAACATCACACGTACACCTCCCAGCACCGTCAAACGCCAACCCTAAGTAGGGTGGCCGTACTACTTCATGGAGAATCGATCGAACATAAACCGCTCAAGGAAGTCTTAAAAAGATCACGACCGTCCAACTTCGCCAGCCTAATTAGACGGATTATATCATTCCATAAATGATTAGGGAAGCGCTAACGCACATGTTGGCGGGCCCACTCTCCCCATACCTGATCGGTTTTCTCACGACATGTTCATGGAGAAATGAACGATTGCTCAAAACATGGTGGGCGTGATGCTTTCGAGGGTCCTGGAAGTCCACTAGCGTCTTAGATCGCATTTAGGACCATCAGAAGGTGCACGCAAGTTCACCGTCGACCCAACATGGGCCCCACGTGATCGATCTCCCCAAAGGGGGTAACGGCTTGCCAAACCGTTTGGCCAAAGTCACGTGTGCATGACTGATTCAAAACCCTAATTAGGGTGTGCGGCAATGCACATATGTAGTAGTTCAATCTTGACCATCCATCTTTGTCAGCCTAAACAGAGGGTGTAGATATAGACTCAAGAGGTTCCAAGGATGTCAACGTGATCACCATGGGCCCACCTTTGCGTGTGACCGGCCGACCTATGCAGACTAGGGCCCAATGCCTCGAAACGCACACCCAAAGGTGGCATGCTACACGACTTTCAAATCCTTTGTGTCAATGTATTTCTGCCGCAAATTGATCACGACTACTCATCTTTTCCGGTCAAATTGAGTAGCCTAGATCGAATATTTATGGGACCGAGAGGTGTAGGCATGCACGCCGGCAGACCATCTCCACGCATGCCTGGTTGGTCCCACCAAAATTAGTGCCCATGCTTGGATTTGATCAAGCCAAAGAGGGGATGCTTGCGCACCTCTAGAAACCCTAAAATTCCATCGACGGCAGCAAACATGCGATGTAAATCATCTCGTCCGTCCAACTTTGCTAGCTTGGACGAACGGCTTGGATTAGGAGTTAGGCGATCAATGAAACGCCTCAATGATCACCGTCCGCCACTATGTCACATGGAGTGATCAACCAGATGGTGTCCTGCCTACGTGGCTTCCAAATGATCACTCGAAGATGGTTGGACGTGCTGTCATTTTAAGGCGCTTAATCCCGACTTGCTCGATCAAGCTTTAAAACAGTGATGCTTTATGCATATCGATTGTTTTGAGCTGCTTGCTTTAAAAATATGCATTACATGCATCGAGCATACACAATATTTCACAAATATCAACTCCTTAAATAACTTAGTTATTTAACCTAATAGCACCATATGTTATTTCATGCGGCAGGTCCCACGACTCGACCTACTCATTCGAGACATCAAACATGTCACAAACCGGGGGATACTTACTGGGGTATTGGTCTGGCAGTTTACAGCGTGTGGCGTGCAACACGCCCATCACGAGAACATGTCAGGAAGCATGGACGGTTAACAATGATGAGGAAAGTGGGAAAAGGCATGATCATGTGACAATCACCTACACGACCCCACTACTCCATCAATCAACTTTCTCCACTTCCTACGAGATGAGGATTGCGCTCAAATGACTTGTATAAATAGGTTTTTCGACCTATCTTCGAACAACACAAGAAAAATCAAGTGTTGTCACAACATCCAGAAAATACACAGAAATGATAGCTTACATTGTGCAACCCAGTTCAACATTTTGATACAAGTCATAAACAGCCAACACCTTCATAATCTCAACACCTTCTTCGCTTCCATCCCTAAGATCAACCCCGTCTCCTTCACTTTAGGACTGAAGCAAGTCTGGAACAACAATTTCTTGGTTTAAGGAAGAATTGTATAGATTGATCTCTCGAATCAAAAGCACTCTCGTGCAGTGCATTTGTTTAGGGTTTAGATTCGTTTCTCATCCACACACACACAAATTTATCAAAACCAGTAGAAACAGTTTTCACCCATAAATAGTAGGGTAATCGATTTGGTGGTTAAAAAATTACTTTTTTTTGATTAGTTATGTATTATTTCGTTTAGGATGACTTATTTGATTTGTTAAGTATATACGTGTATGTATGTAGTATGTATACATTTACACACAACAAGAGAGTTGGAGAGATGAGAGTTTCAACCACTAAAGAGAACTTAACAACAATAATAAGGGATTGATGAACACTTCGACTCTTTGCTGGGCAATGGAAAAAAAGAAAACTAATAATCTATTTATTTTTTCTATGTATATTTTGTCTTGCACCCCCTCTGTTAAATTCATGGCTCCGCCTCTAGTTGCACCAAGCTAACTTCGATTAGTTTATCCATGTTAAGTTGATTAATATTTAGAGAAAACCATGGTGCACCAAGATAACTTCGTTTGGTTTTTTATTATTATTTTGAAATGAATTGGCTGAGCTTTGCATACTTACAGAGATCAACTGTGTTCGCCTTTACTTACCCAATACCTGCTATTGTGTTCCTTTCTGCAGCAATTGATTGTGAAAATCGAACAATCTCGACTAGAGATTTCCTCAGTTTGCTCAAGTGAACTTGTTAATTTTCATTGATATATGGGTTTGGTTTCAACACACCCATTCCCAGGGACGCTGAAAAATACATGTGCTGGATACTAATTCCGAAGCTTACAACAAAACTTATCGATCATGCTTTTGTTGAGGTAATCTAGATTTTTTTAATTCTTTAGTTTCTTCATTTCAGAAAATCTAAGAGGGGTAGGAAATGTGTATAAAGTAACGACAAAGAAGAAAAGCATCCAAAAATGCCATCCAAAAGACTAGGCGTAGACTGAAAAAGAGAGTATACTCCGATGATGAAGAGTATGCGGTCAACTATTTTTTGAAAACTAACCTGAAGCAAATAATGAATTGGTTTGGATATAGCTATTTCTTTTAAAAATAATATTATTAGAAAATTTGATTGCTCTTTTCAGTACTAGCTCCTGCGTTGAAATTTAGTTACATTACTTTAGATTATTTTTTTAAGATTAAACATTTTAGCTTAATATTTGAAGGATTATTGGCGCTCTTCCGCGGAAATCAAAAATACAGCACTTACAATAACGATACTTATGGAAAATCAATTAAACTTTTTATTTTTTAGGGATGTGCTTATTAGAAATTGTTGGGCCAATCATTTCCTTGAAAATTTATCTTAGAACATAATTCTATTGTTTGCCATAATGTCCAGAGTTCGACGACAGTTTTGACTACACCGTGGTAGAGTTTTTTTGCTTAACAGCTATGTTACATAAGTTCAAATGTGATCTCAACAACTTTAAACACCATTCATGGAAGTTCAGTCGAGATTCAATTGCTCGCTGCAACCAGCAGTTTAAACATTCAATATAAGGTATGATAGTCAAGTTAGTATATCCAAGTGTTAATTAGCTTGGGATGCAGCGAACTATTCATCTTTGAGTAACTTTTTACCAAGTTACATGGTCGGCACTTCCAAAAAGAAATCAGAATTATTGAGGTTAAAAAGCAATGTCCACAATAACCGAGTATAATTTCTCAAGACGCTTGGACATTTAGCAATGCAATAGAGGATATGTAGTTGCATTAACTGAATACCAACATGAACATATGAAGAATCGTTAATGGAATAGAGAATAGATGGTTGCATTTCCAGTACGTATCACATATCTTTAGTACTTTTAAAAAAAAGTTCAAACACTTATGGGCACAAGAGTTACAGACTAAAGGCAGCAGCCAACATAACTGGATCAATCTATAATTGTTTTTTTTACCCCAAGATAATTAAATACAATGTCTGGGTTTACAAGTTTAGTACTTCCATCCACAAAATTGGCTTATCGAGGTGAAAAGAAATTATTCACAATAACACACATCTATATTGACCGGTTTTTGGAGTTCGTTGCTAAAATATTAAGGTTTAAGACTAACCGGACACACTAATTCCAAAATACCTAAAAATATACCTATATTATATTATATAAGGGATTTTTTTTTATTTGGGCGGAGATGTACAGTTTGGACACATAAATGACTGTCCAGATTGAGGCACTATCTAAGTTATTCAGTTACATTTCTGGCATATAAAGAATGGTCCAGATTGATCTACAAATTAATTCACATATTGCTTTTACCTAAGACAATGAATTAGATTTATAATATGCATTTATTTGGGAGTTTTTCCTCCCATTTAAGGTCAAACCGTTACTTTTACCATTAACTCCTCTTATTAACTTAACTCTTAATTTAATCCCTTTTATAATCAAGTTCTTTTCCGAAGGTTCATACTTTGCACAACTCTATTCCCAAGGTATGATTCACTATTGTTTTGGTTGCTTGAGATAATTTTTGTTAGATTTTCTCTTTAATTCTTTGTTTAACATCAATGGATTCATGGTCCCTCACGTCTAATTTTTATGTCATTTATGCAGTCAAAAGATACCGATCAAATATTGTATTTGATCAGTTTAATTTCTCTTTGATTCTTTTCATCAATATTGTATTTTGTTATCTCAATTTTGTTTTTTCATTTGCAGTCAAAAGATATTGATCAAATATGATTGCTATCTATTCATTTTCATTCTTATGTTAGTTTTTTTTTAATACCGTACCATTTAATTTCTATTTTTTACACAATTTTTTTATTTTTCTCTGGATAGGGAATTGTCCAATTAGACTTTGACTTCTTCAGGCCAAAATCATAGGATTTATATGGAGTGAAATAAATGACGAAGAAAACGACGGTTTCATTGTTATGCCCTTAACTTTGGTTGGTAAATAACATTTCTTAATTGTTCATATTAGAGTCGTATACATGTTTGAATCAAATGGATTGAAGTTTCTTGATTATATTTGTTATTCTTTTAATTCTTTGTACCATATAAACCTTGAAATTACATCTCTTCATATTTATAACATTTTGATGGTTTACAAAGTGAGTATTTGTTATTATCTTAGAAGGTCATCTTAAATTATTTATACGTAGTGAGGAAAAATAGTAACGGGTTGACATTAAATGAAGATTAAATTAAGAGTTAAGTTAATGGACGTTAAATTTAGAATAAAAGTAACAGTTTGACATTAAATGAGAGGAATAACTCCCAAATAAATGCTCATTAAAAATCTAACTCATTGTGTCTTAGGTAAAATCAATATGTGAATTAATCTGGACCCTTCTTTATATTCCTAAAATGTAGATTGAAATCTACATGCCAATTATACATTGATATGAGCACACAGTCAGTATTCATTTTTGAAAACAATTAGCGGTTCCCAAAATTAATGCATATATAACACTTTTTAAGGATACGAAAGAAGAGTTCCCAGCTCATATTCAAATTTTTGAATTTCGAAAATAAATTGCACTGATTTTTTTAGCGCAAAATGACAATATATTTAAATGATGACTGAACTGCATTTGTAATTTGGAATGCAATCGAAAAGTTAATTTTATCAAACTAGGAATTTTTACGTGATCCCGCTTGGGACTTTAGGTTATCAAGTTTGTTGGTATTATTTGCAACAACTGTTAATGGATGGTTATATCAATTACCATAAATAAAACTGGGTGGATTTCCAGTGTACACGCTTACATTGGATATCTTAACCACCAAAAAATTACTCTTTGTTGTATGTACATCAATATATTTACGTCCTAATCACCATTCAATAAGAAACTGCTCCCGCTGATGTTAATAATATCGATCAAAGCTTCGAATTTGCTTAAGAAAGATTATCATTCCCCCAAATTTCCCACGCTCAACTCATGGTGTTCTCCCAAGAAAAAAAAAATATAACCAACACCAAAACAACACATAGCCCCGTGCCGTTATGGCACATGTCATATCCTAGTAAAAAAATATAGAATAATCTACACAATTTCTTGAAACTAGACGATTTCCAAAATCAGTTAGAATCCCGTATATACTCAAGCATACAAATCACAAGCCGACATTAAAAATAGGATATATAAACCCAAAAAATAACAAGGTTTACTGCTACATAAACCCAAAAAATAACAAAAATTTCGTATTACGAAAGTTGAAGTTTGAGAACAATAAAAGATATGATTTTAGAGAACATTAGAAAGAGAAAAATATTTATCCACAAAAAAGATAGTTCAAACTTCGGATCAAAATATTTTAATTGATGAAGAACATATCATTATCAAACAACCAATGTTAGGTACGACATAATAAAAGAAACACTACCCACGATGCCCTTATTTTTCTTAATAGAAAATCTATGGATTCCGAAGACAAATTTGAGTTGGAACAATATATACATGGATAACGGTATGGGTAAGAGACCACATTTTCGCAGTATTATCCGATTGATTTTTATGAATTTAAAAAAGATTGGATTGGATTAAATATCATTATAATTGGTATATATGCACAACAAAAAGATAAGACAAAAACACGAGCTTACAAAGTTTAGACAATATCAAAAATCAAACAAAGAGTGGAATGACATCATGTTTGGCCAATTTTTATAAATGGATAACACTGACAATATCAACAATTTTAGAAAAAATCTATAACTCATCTACTGTCGCGTGACGGTAAAGTTCTTGAAGCTTATTTATTGGAAAAAAAAATCAAAGAAGATTCAGAGTCCAATGAGGAGACGGATGTAAAAGAACTATAGAGACATCTTTACAACATTAAGAGAAATAGACAAATTCTGTTTTCTAGATATTGTTTTGAAGAAGTAAATACTAAAATAAATAGACGGATAATTTATATAGTTTCCAACATGGATCCATCTATGCTTTCGATTTCTATATTTCGGTCATCAGTAAGAATGATTGGTTTTGAAACTTATGAGGGATACATATTTTTTTGCAAGATATATTTTTGGTGGAATTGTGTGCCTAAATAGACTGCTTCTATCAGTACTGACTAGGTTGTAGTTTTTTTAATCATTATTATAAAAATGTATGAGGTTTGTCTTTATGATGACAAAAGCTATCAGACGGATGACGTTTGACGGAGCCATCATCCGAAGGTCGGGAAGCTACGGATGTAGTAGTCATTGGATGGATGGGAGAGACTCACGATATTCAAAAGTAATACCAAATTTTTTAAGATTTATTATAGATGTCGACTACTTTAAATACCTTTCGAAGTTATTTCGCTAATATTCAGAATAAATTTTCAGAGATAGCAGGGCGAGAGAGAGAGATGTGAAAAACCCGGTGAGAGTAATCGATGGTACCAATATCAGTCCCTTTCATATATTACCAAGGTATGCACCCTTTCTTTCATTATGTATTACAGATTTTCATAATTAACAAATTCCTTTTGATGTTTAAATTTCCCTCGAATTCCTTTTTTCAGAGAATTCCTTTTGTTTTTCATAACAAAGGTATTACCAGATACTTTTCCTCTAGGTGCAATTTTGGCTGAAAACAATTCTCACTTGGTAAACCCTAACCATTTTCCTTTTATCTTTCTATATTTTTATTTCTCTAACTAATGTACCCTAACCCATTTATTTTGATCTACACCGAAGTAAGATTTTGATTTAAATAAATTAATGAACCCTAATCCAAACCCTTTTTATAATCTGTCTGCAAGCAAGGTTTTGATTTTGGGATGTTCTATAATGCAGTTTTTCCCGTTGTCATCACTTTGGTGTTTCCTCTTCTTTTGGTTTCTCTAATTTTATGGTGCTGATGCCATTCCGACCACATGAAAAAACGTTCTAATCCACACATTCTCGACATTGGATACACAGGATAGCCCAAAGTTTCGTACAACCATTATACCCAAGAATGGCAAGAAATAGGTGTCATATAATTTTCCTATACAAAAATGTCATTGATGGCATGTAGATGGACCCATGAAATCATTTGGGTTTTTCCATTGAACTAATGCATTCAAAGGTCCATCCACTTTAATATTTATCCTGCACCGAAAGCTTCATCTTTTTTTTCAAAGATATGTGTTTACCAAATCAACTTCTCTCTGCAGTGGAAGAGGGCAATGAAAGCCTTCTCATTAGCGGAACTATCATATTTTTTGGGAAGAATTTGGTTCCACGGGTACTGAATTCACCTGTTACCATACATCTTATGCGCGCATACAACCCATAAGATCCACTTCATGGGGTTCTGACTCACCATTTTTGATGTTTGGTCGAACATAGTTAAACTTAATCATCTATTAACAGGTTCCATGGGTACGTAACTTTTCATATTTTTTTTAGTTAGTATATAAAATAAAGAAATTATTTCTAATTGGAGGTCTGAACATGTAATATAGATTTAAAACTAGATTTATTTCATCATTTCAAGACGTCTAGCATTATATTTTTATACAAGAAGAAAACACGTATCACCTCTATATGGCCAAACCAGTTACATTTTATGCACATATAAGTTGTATTGAGAAGGAAATAAAGCTCTTTGATTTAATTCTTGATTGAGTCTCACTTTTAAGTTGGTGCTCTCGGAATTATATTGGAGTTTAGTCCATACAGATTGCCGAACAATATATTGGGTGTGGTTGTTATACCCCCACGTTTCAATTGATATCAGAGCAGGCAAACACGCTAAGACCTCACAAGTCTGTGTTTGTAGCAATATGACTCTATGGACATAAGTTTTATCTCTATAAACGTACTGCCAGTCTTCGATGACTCTAATTACTTATGATGGAAAATTGATATGTGTTCCTTTCTACAAGTGCATGATTTTCAATCATGGGTTCATGTTGTAAATGGCTATAATCCTCCATTAGTTACAGTAGACGGTGTAACTATCGCAAAGGATATTGGTGATTATGATGATGCCGAGATTCTTGCTGCAAAGCAAAATTTTGACGGATTAAATGCTATCACCCATGCCATTACTCCATATTTTTAGCACCATGAGACTATGTGCACTCGGTCTAAAGATGTTGGGATATCTTAGAAACCGTATTTGAAGGGAATACCTCTGAGAAAGAATCTAGGATTCAAAACCTAAATTATGATTGGGAAAACCTTTGTATGGATGATGAAGAGTCATTTGATGAGTTTGTTAGAGCATATCTCGGTTGAACTCACCAAACGTTGGTATGTCAAGTTTGGTTATCATATTTTAGTGTGTCAAAACTCATCTAAAGTCGCTTGATTATATACTAGAGTCAACTTCATTTAGGTTAGACTTGATTATAGTCTAGGAATGTTGAGACATACAAGTATTACTCCGAAGACCCGAAGAATGTGAAGAAGAAGCGAACTACAATGATAACATCATCCTTCCTCCTGATGTTAATAATATTGACTTGAACTATTTCATTTCTAACGTATCTTTCAAGTCGTGTTATATTGAAAAAATAACTGCGAAGCTGTATATACTATACATATTCTATAATACTCTAGTGATGTGACATGGTCATATGTGTATGATCATAGTATTAGGGAATTAGACTACGAAGTATAATGCTTATCTTTTGAATTTCGTAGATATGACATCGACATAATCTTGTATATACTGTTATGATTATGTGAATGGGTTACGGTGAAGATTTCAACCTAGGAAACAATGTTTTACATTTGTTTAAAGGAAGTGCATTCATGAACTTGTTTTATGAATCGATAGGAAAATCATTAGGCTTATTGGTACGACTATTCATTGCAAATTTTTGGATTACCAATATGTGTGAGATGGTAGAACCGATCGTAACTTTGTTATGTATCTTTGTATAACTACTCACAATGTCTGACTTATGATTTCATATGACTAGTTTTTATTAAATGGTGTGACCGATCCTATGGTATGATCGATATTTGTAATTGGTGTGACCGACCCTAGTAATTAGTGTGACCGATCACAAAGTATTGTGTAATCGATCCTTGTAATTGGTAACCGGTCCTGGTAATTGATGTAACCGATCATGGTAACTGGTGTGACCGATCACAGGCAATACCATGATAATATGGTAACCGGTCATGGTAATTTATGTAACTGATCCTGGTAACTGATGTAACCGGTCATGGTAACTTGTTTGACCAATCACATGTATTTCCATATTGAGGTATAACTGATCCTAGTGATTGGTAGAACCGATTGAACCCATGTATATGATTCGATATTGATCAATCAAATATTAATCTTGGAATACAGGTGAACCAATTCTAAACTTGTTTGGAAGTGTGGTATAACCTGTTCCAAGAATGTAAATCCATGTAAATATGAATAAGGATTTATAGTGAAAAGATGTCAACATACTTTGAACACGTATAGTAACTCTTATCATTTTTTGTTCAAAGATATTCCGTAGTACTCAACGAGATCCTATGCAGAAATAAATTGAAAATCTTTTAATTAAGGTTTTTGGTTTTATATGCTTTAATTACCAGCAATTAAGTGCATATCTCTAGAGAATAAAAATTAGTAATGTGCATATACTAATTGGAGATTTTTTATTGAGAGATTTCAGAAATTTTGGACAAGCATTTATAGGAATTAGGAAAACCGAATTTTTCTATTCATTGCATATCTTGAGAATATTTTCGGTTTTGGAAATTCCTTGGTGTCCAAACATCCTTGGTCTATAAATACCTAAGTTTGCATTTCTAGAAAACTATCCTAAGATCTAGGCAAACTTCATTCTTGTTGTTTTTGGTGGAGCCGTCTATTCAGAGAGGAAAGTATCCTAATTAGGTGAAATCTCTTACGACCGCTCATTTAAAGACTTCTGTAGGTTTAAGAAGCTCTATGAGTACCGTTGGTGGGAAACTAGATAATTGCAGTGTTATTAGTTTTCGATTGATATTTAATTGACTAACAGTTGTTGAAACTTTGATTGCACCTAGTTTGTTTACTCTTTAGAATCTTCTCCTCTGATATAAGATTCACTCAAACAAGATCAAAGTATCGATGTGATCTTTTGAACTGTTTGTAGATCTAAAGACACCTTGTGATAATCCATTATTAACATACTCCGTTCTGTGTGTGATTGATCACAAGAGATTCAAGTGGTGTTGTGCAGGTTATTATTAAAGATTAAAGAAGATTTGAAGACGAAGAAGATTTCTTATTAGTTCTCATTTCTTTGTCTGTGCACAAACCTTGATCGGCTGGGATCCAACTAGAATCAGATTTATTCGATTGATTAGTTGCGTGAGATCGGCATTCTCAATATATGTCTCTGAGATTTATTTTGATTGAGTGCAAATCTAAACCTGACTACTTTGGTATTTATTGGATAGATTGATTTAACCAGGCAAAGGAGTTTATTATATTAAACGGAAGAGCCTTTGTGTATAACTTGAGATATCTTTATCTTTAAAGAATTAAAAGAGTTGTTACCAAAAATATTTGTTGTTCCTTTACTGTTTGGAATACGATCCAAAGAAATTGCTCCAATGCATGCACTCATTGAAGTCGGAAGCATAGGGATACTGAGGAAACTAAGTGAACTAGGGGTAGTTGCTTGGTCTCAACTATACAAAGTTGGTGTAGATTTTGTATATCGGCTTAATTCTGAGAGTATTCAATTCTGGACTAGGTCCCGGGGTTTTTATGCATTTGCAGTCTCCTCGTTAACAAAATATTATTGTGTCTTTTACTTTCCTATTTCCACAATTATAATTGTTTATTAAAATTAAAATACACAGACGTTAACTCCGATATACTTGATAGTGATCCTATAAAGTTTGGTTAAGTCCGAACCTATTATCAAGTATCAACACTTTGGTAGTCGTATTGTCTCGATCTTGTATCCATAGATAATCACACAAAGTGTGAATACCAATTTGTTGTATTTTCTCGACTTTGTCCATAGAAGATCACTTTCGGTAAGAGGACTTATAGGTTGAAAACAAAAAGATTGTGGTGTATTCGGATACCCTCGTCTCTTCAGAGTTTAATCCCAAAGTGTCTAAAATTGTTAGTGCATCTTTTGCATTGGGTAAGACTATTCCTGAAAGGGACATTGTGATGAAAATTTTCAGATCGCTACCGGCTATACGATTCTAAAAAACATGCCATCGTTGAGGGAAATAACCTTGAAACACTTTTCAGGAATACACTTGTTGGAAATTTAAAGATCTTTGATCACGAGCATTCATCCAAAGCTGGAAAGGGTATTGCTTTCAAAGCACAAAAGAACATTAAACTACTTGATAAAAGTAAAAGTGTTGGCATATATGTGGATGAACCTATTGAGACTGAATCATCAGATAAAGATCTTGACAATTCATTTTTTTTTTATCACAAGACAGTTTGGAGATCTTCTTTTAAAGTGAAGTAAACGATTCACCGGAGATAAACCTAGATCATCAGTTAAGCCTCATGATTGTGTCCCTCCTAAAAACAGGGATACTGTCGATACTGATGATGAGGATATGCCACAATACTTCAAGTGCAAAGGTTTTGGTTATTTTGCTAATGAGTGTCCAAATGGTAAAAAATACACTGGGAACAAAGGTCTTACTGCAACTCTTGATGAAACATCTAATCACTACGATTCTACAGAAGATGAAAAATCAAGTGTAGCACTCCTTGGTGAAAATATCAATTTTTATAATTGTAGTAATACTCATATCAACCTTGACATTTTTCCTGGAGACATATCTTCGACCGCTCTGAAGGATGAAATGGATTTTACTGTCTAATGAAAACTCTATCTCATATGTTTTAGGGAGTTCACTTTTCTTAGCAGCATGTTTGGTTATGTTACCTGAACCATCCTCCATATTGACATGCACTTACTGCACTATTAAGGGTCGTGAACTCTCTAATTGTTTCAAGTACAAACATAAAGTAAGGTATGTCAACAAACTACAACAGAGCTAATCAATTATCAAACAATCTCAAACTTGTTTTAAAGTCAAATCCATCCGAGGTATGTTATTTTGACTCATCTCCTAAGAAGTTAATTTCTAAGGAAAAAGTTAGATCACTGCAGAAAAGAACTAGGTCCAAACGACCTATAAAAAGGGGTGTTGAAAATTTCGTGCAGGAACCATGTGGTGAACAGATTATTGTTCACCCCAACACAGTCTAATTTGTTGAAAGTGCATATTATCTCATGTGCCCGTATTTCAAAAAGATACAAGAGTCGTGCACAATCAGGCTTTAGGGTCAGAAACTATTCTAGTTAGTATTCTAAATTTTGTTTTCTGAATTTCTGTTTATTCGTTTCATATCTTCAAATAATGGTATTGAAAATATTTCTCCCTATTTGGATTTAAAACAAGGGGGTCAAAATTGACATTTGTACCCTTATTAGGGATGTTTGTGTTGAACGTATGTGAACCCTACTGCTTATATAGGTTCTGTAACCCTACATAATTTTAGTTCTCTGAAATTATTTTCATCAAAAGGTTTCTTGTGGAGTTTTTTTTTTTTTTTTTGTGTTATTTTTCACAAATCCCATATTTTAATTTTATGGAGACTCCAAGCATCATCTCTTCTGATTGAAAAGATGTTAACATGATTGTTAAGCCATCAATCATGATGGAAAAAGACAAATCCCATTCCTCTACAAATTTGAAGAGAATAAGGAAGAATATGAAGAAACCAAGGGATAACATCTCAAATCTTCAAAAGTTCTCTGTTTTTCTTGAAGAGTTAAAAGAAACAAGGATGGAGATTCAGCAAATAAAGTCTATTGTTCTAAGATCTCTTGAAATTCAGAAGGCCCTGATTCGGTAACAGTCAAGAAGGTTTGTTGGAATTGACTCATTTCTTCATGAACCTTATGTTCCAATGTCTGTTGACGACAAGGAGTTCGGAGACGATAATTTTTTTTCAAGAATCTTAATATCTAGGAAACTTCTTATGAGAATTTATTTTTATGTTTAAGAAGGAGAACTAGGGTTTGGTATAGCAATTATTGTGATTACACGTAGCTATTTCCAACGATTTTCATCTTGTAATGTTCTTAGATTTATTTATTCTAAATTTATTTGGAAGATGATTTTGCAGTATTTAATCTTATTGGTTTTATATATTGCAAATATCTTATGATACATATATATATATATATATGTTTATGTTCGTGAACTGTGCTTATCGTATAAATGCTCAAAAGTTAAGTCTATTATGTCTTTATGCAAATATTGATAAAAGATAGAATGACTTTTTTGAAAATTTCGCAGTATTGATCTTTCCCTTATCCACTTTTATGTGAAAGTACTGTATGGATCCGTAAGTTTTCTTATGTTGAGTGTTTCCGATTAAATTAATCAATAAGGTCTTCTTGTGGTTAATTTATTCTAGCTTACTGGGTACAAATCCATGTAATTTGTTAATGTCCGAAGAAATCCTTCTTTTTTCGTAAAAGTAAGGTCGCTCATGTTGTTCTCTTGGAAATGACATCAAATGGGGGAGAGTTCTTAAATGAACTTGTGCTTAATTGCCATATATTTGTGGGGAGTGCGGCTATGGAATATTGTAGGAGTTATCTCGTATCTTAATAAACTCCCTGATGAATACACTAAGTTTCGACTATGTGAAATCATTGAAACAAAGTTGATATGTTCTCTTTTAGTCATGAATTATCTTTTTTGAAAATTTCATTATGATCCCGTAGTTTTCGTACCTTTTCCAATTTATATTGACAAAAAGGGGGAGAATTATTTGGTAGTTCACACTACATACATATGGTTTACGGATCATAATATATGGGGGAGTGATCATTTTCACTGTAAGATGGAAGTATTGACCAAGGAGGAGTGATACATATCACCATAGTATTATTTCAAAGTTGTGATGCAATTGGACTTTAATTATATATAATAATACTATGACATTGTATAACAATGATTGAAAACATCTGTTTTCTTATTGTTATGGCTACGGATCTTCAACAACAATGATGCTGAGTTGAACATGTTTAGAATCGCTGGAGTAAAGAAGAATTCAAGGAAAGTTGAAGAGCCAAGGAAGTCAAGTATGATGGATCAGAAGCTACAAAGTTTATTTATTTTGTAATCCATATGCATTGATAGTATTGTCACTAAAATTGACAATGGGGGGGATTGTTAGAGCATTGCTTGGTTGAAATCGCAAGCGTTGCTATCTCAAGCTTGTTTGTAAAGTTTAGTTGACCAAAACTATATACTTGATTTCTATTCTACTTATACGTATGTCTCGGATTAGGATAAAATGTGTAGTTGAGCTTTAGATTTCACAGTGTTCACCAATTGAAGAAGGAGATCTACTGAGGAGCTTGGAGGAACTTCATCAACAAAAGTTATGTGGAGACTAAAACTTATATATCACTCAGAAGTATATTCTATTCTATCTTCTAATGAGACTAAATCGTATAGCTATATATACTTTTACATTATGCACATTTGATATCTCGAGCCGAGTTTATCTCGCTTATCTATTTCTCTATATACGTGTTGGAAGATTTTTGCTTTAGCTATGTTCATCGTATTCTTGACAAGTTTAGTTGGAAACAATTTATTTGTTGGAAACTAAATATTAAGTTAAAAGATGATCATGTGAAAATTACCTTGAACATCTTACATGATTTGTGTGAGACAGTCATTTGATGTTAGCTCGGAAAGCTTCGTATTGATCATTCGATCACTTGAAAATAAATTAAAGCTAATGGTATGTAAGATTACCATATTCATCTTCTAAGGATGTTTTAGTGATTGAAATAAGAGTTTAGAACGATTACCCATGTCTAGATACAACACAGTATGCATACACAGTATGCGAACTGTGTTGTGGTGATTCAGTTTCGAAACTCTTGTCTGCATACCTAGTATGCGAACGGATTTACCTGAGAAGGTCCGGAACTCTTATTTGCATACCTAGTGTGCGAACGAGTTTACCTGATTTGGGTACAGAACAGTTGTTCATGAACCGGGTTTGCGAACGACTTGACTAGGCCAAGGTCCGTAGTTGGTGTTCACGTACCCAGTTTGCGAACACAGTGGTTAAGTTCTAAAATCGTTAATGTATGATTCTCATACTCATGAACTAAAACATTTATGATTTAAGGAATGCAAATTAACTTTGCAAACCGTGGCTTAATGTTCATGAATTGATTCTTGTATAAGTACTTTGTACAATCACGAATCAAACCAATTACGTCTGAATTTGTTCATGAATATTTCTATGAGATAGTGAACAATTGAACAACTCTATTTGAAGCACAATTAGATTCATTTTATTATCTATCATGATTGATTGATCATCATATTTGATCTATAAATGTTAGATGAATATGGCTACGTCAAAAGTATTCATATGGCTAACTTCGGTTAACTATTATTGAGCCAACCCAGCATACACATTTAGGTACGGTTACCCATATCTAAATATGAGTATATTTCATTTGTGTGTAACAAGCTAAGACCATCTAACGATGGAGGTTAATTGCTTAATTTCTAAGAAGACTTAGTTTGAATCTTAAATCAGAAGTTCATTTAACGGTGAATATTGAATACTTTGTTACTAAGCTATCTTAGCTTTGATTATAAGCAACCCTGATTTGAAAGGATATATAAGGGAGAACTCTAGCTATTGGAAAACCTAATCCCGACACTTCTATGTGTCCTAGTTGCAAACTAGAGTCCATTCTCCTTTAACCTAGGTTTTCCAAAACCATTATTAGGTTAACGACTTGAACACTTCATTTGGGATTCATGAAGCCAGATCCAACTATTTTCTCTATAGTCGCGTAATGTGATCTTACTTTTCTTTATCGTATTGAGTTTTATCTTCTCTAAGATTTACTCGAGATTTATCTCCGATAGGTAAGATATAAAAAGTAATCACAATAGTTATTCATCTCAGACTTTTGTAATTCCGCAATAACTTCTTCTGTTAATCAGTTAGGTTATTGTGAGGTGACTAATATTTCTAGGCTACTCTTCTGGAGTATAAGACCGGATTATTAGTAGGTTCATGTTCACATTGATATTTGTATCAAAAGATGGAACAAAAAGAATAAAGGATAGACATATCTGTGGGAGATAGATTTGTTTATAAGTCTTCGAGTTTGGGTCATATCTTAGTTGTGTGAGATCAGCTAAGGAAATCAAGCGCGCAGAATCCGACGTGGTTCTATAGGTGTAAGGAACGCGACTATACCTTAATCGGTGTGAGATTTGGTTAGGGCTCAACTACATTCCAGTCTGAAGTTAACTTGTAGTAGGCTATAGTCTCTAGTGGCTTAATACAACGTGGTGTTCAAATATGTACTAGGTCTCGGGGTTTTTCTGCATTTGCAGTTTCCTCGATAACAAAATTTTTGGTGTCTGTGTTATTTATTTTCCGTATTTGTTTATATAATTGAAATATCACAGGTTTTGCGTAGTTCAATCAATATTGATAAATCTGACCTTGTTTGTTAGATATAACTTGATTGACACTTGTGCATTGGTCTTTGGTACCATCCAAGTTATTTCTCATATCAATCAGGCTCATGGATTTCTATCTGTTCGATTTGCTGATTGTATTGAGAAAGAGATAAAACTCTTTGATATCATTCTTGATTGAGTCTCACTTTTAAGTTGGTGCTCTCGGAATTATATTGGAGTTTAGTCCATATAGATTGCGGAGCGAAATATTGGGTGTGGTTGTTATACCTCCGCGTTTTCAGCTATGTCGTCTAAGGTACCAACAAAAATCAGAATTCTAACCCTAATAAGGACACAAGATATTAAAAATATGAATCTAGATGAACATATATCTATATAATAATTATTCAGATGAGACACGAGGTGAATAAATTCAAGATATGATTAGATGATGAAATTAATTTGCATGAAAATAATTGACAATAAAGGTTAATGATGTAAAAAATACATGTATGATCTTAGAACAATAAATAAGAAAAGTAGTTTACGGTATGATCTTCTCAAGATTGTGTCGGAGACATCGCGAATTTTCCAAAAAATTGGTTAAAAGAGGCATTCAGATAAAAATTATATATCATCTCTATCTGAATCCTTGGAATAGTTTTAAAGGAACGATCTTGTTACAACATTTCTCGGTTGAACCCACAAGTTTTGCTATCTCAAGCTTGTTGTCAATGTTAGGTGATCAATACTATATTTTTATTTATAGTCTACTAAGTCTAGTCTCGGGCTAGGTTAGATTTTTTAATTGAGTATCAAACATCACCCTTGAAGACTAAATATCGACGAAAACATTTGGAGAACTTCTGTATCGGGTATGTGAAGACTGAACCATTCTATTTTACTCACTAACTCACTATTTTATCTATTGAGACTATGTCGTATAACTTCTAGTAGATTTACAAAGAAGAAGTTTCGAGTCAATCTTGTCTTGTTAAAAATCTTGAAATATGATTCGACGTAAAGATGTTGAATGGTCCTCAACAATATTAGTTTTATGAATTAATTTTTGGATCAATTGAAAATTTCACATGCAAATGATTTTATCACTTGGGAATGTTTCAAAAATCATTAGAGAGAAATATTGAACTTACTGATATTTCTGCTTATGGTAAGTTGGAAAACCAGTTTGCAAACCATAGATATATGAGTTTCAGATATACAAGAAGGTTATCGAACCATTTCACAAATCGCAAGTTCAGTTGAGAACAGTTCACGAACCCGATTGGTGAACCGTGGTGAATTGAATTTTTGAAAGTTGGAATGATAGGCTAGCAGTTGGCGAACCCGGTTCACTAACCGTTTTCAACTGAGTTCAGCAGTATTGTAGGGTTGGCGAACCTAGTTCACGAACCGTTGCACCCTGACTCTTGAACAATCCAAGCGGTTGGCCAACCGCGTTACCACCTATCCCAAATTATATTTTAGTAAATTATCAAAGACTTATTTTCGTAATATGTTTAGCATACTAGAACTATCTTACACACTTCTAAGACTTCATTGATCACTTAAACACTTATGTGTGTGCATCATGATTAAACTCTTAAGTGTTTGAATGACTACCAAATTGCTTTTTGTTCTTTGGATAACTTGCCAAACCGAATGGTCATTATACATGGTTTAGTAAACGAACCTAAATGTCTATTCTTCTATTGTATTTTTCAAGAATAGAGTTTGATTGATTCTCAAGTTATCTTATCTTGAATTCTAAGAAACCCCTGGTCTTGGAAAAACTATAAATAGAGATACTCTTTCAACTGCAAAAATGAATCCCTAACACTTTGTGTCCTAGTTGATTCTAGAGTCGTCCTCTATTTACCTAGGTCTCCTATGAGAAACATAATCAGGTCTACGACTAGAATAGACTTTGCTTTGGGGATTCGTGAAGCCGGGTCCGACTGTCTTTACCTTGATACTTCGTGAATCTTGATCTTTCTTTTCTGTTATCGAGGTTCTCGTAATATCTTTTAGGCAAGATAGATAGAAATTATAAAGTTCTTCGTCTCAGAATTTGTGATTCCTCAAGATAGATATCTGAAAACTGATCTTAGTTGATCTTTTGAAGATTATTCTTGAGAGGTGGTTAAGAATCTAGGTTGCTCTTCAGGAGTCGTAAGATCCATATTTGTGAGGTTTTCTAGCTTCGTCTATTATAAATATATTTCACACCTTGATCTTTGATCTAAACAGAAATCAAATAGGTGGATTGGTATCAAAACTTTTCACTATGTCTGAAGCAACTCTTAGTCAGCTAAGGGAATCAAATGCGCAGATCCTTGCGAGGTTCAAGAGATGTGAGCGCGAATGTAACTGAATCGCTTGGAGGGTGGATTCGGTCTCAACTACATTCCTGTTTGAAGTTTGATAGTAGGCTAGTATCTGTAGATGCTTAATATAATATGGTGTTTAAATCTAGACGAGGTCCCGAGGTTTTTTTGTTATTGCGGTTTTCTCGTTAACAAAATTTCGAGTATATTTTTTTTTTCCTTTTCCGTATTATATTTTTTATCTTTATAATTGGATTTGGACAGGTTTGTACGTATTCGATCTAAATAGATACGCCTGCTTAATTGTAATCGATTATGCGACTTGTTTCTTGTAGATTCCGTGTCTTGAAAGATAGATGACAAGTTTAATCAATTGGCAGAATTTCGATTGGATTATTTAGATACGACTAGATTGATCATGGATATTGATTTTTGAGATCGTCCAAGTAATCTGCTTAACAATCAGGTGCACGGACCATGTTTCTATACACATAATGAAGGTTGAGATATAAACTCTATATACATATTTTGAAGGATTATTCAGTTAGTCTACTTGCTATTGTATTAAGTTTGTCTATACATGTTGCCGGACGAAAAAAATGGTTGTATTTGATATCCCATACGTTTTCAATTGGTATATATTAGAGCAGAAAAATATTTTTACGCATAATAATGTGTTTGGAGCGATCTTTATTATGGAAAAGAGTGTAATCTATGCTAACATATCATCAGTTATTGGAAAAACTATTTTTATTGATTCAATTAATGAGATAGGATACCCCATCTCTAAATTAGATGAACCTTCAGTTCCCATAAAGCAGTCTATTACTGATAATTGTTTTCCCTATTATCTTACTGATGAATCTGATTCAGAATTAGAATGGGAAGCAACCAAGGAAAGTGTTGATATTCTTATTCATCTTGGAATTCAGGCTTCTGAGGTTAATTTGCTGAAAAACAGAGTAAATAATCTTATTGAAAAGGTTAATGAAAAGGATTCCCAAATCAGGATTCTTCTTGAGACTGAAATAAATATTCAAACTATTTCACTTGAGGCTCAACTTGAGAATAACTCTTTAGAACTTCAACATCCACTGGAGACTCCTCCAATGTAGTACGTGTGAATTTGAGAAATTATCCTTACCTATGGCAATTTTAAAAATAAAAGAGTTAGAGGAAGTAATTGCCAATGGTGCTCACAACAGCTCAAATAAATCTCTTTTAGAAGGCCATGATCAAAGTCTTACCACTTTAACAAAGGATGATCAGTTATGCATCTCTGATCTAGAAAAAAAATTGTATCTCCTAGAAAGAATAGTTCTTATGATAAGTCTGTGCAAACTGACTCTGTCATGGTTCAAAAATTTTGCTACTTTCACAAGATGGAAGGACATTTTCAATGGAAGTGTAAGCTTAGATTGAAAAAAATCAGATTGAGTATGTTCAAGACACCTTGAATCTCATCTTAAAAGAACATTCAAAAGACAAAACCTTTGGGTTTTAAAACGAAGGATATAGGTTCTCAAATCAAGGAACCTTCCAAGAATGATAGTACAACTTACTCATCAAATAGAATAAAGAGCACATGTTTTGGTACAATTTCTAAGAAAAACCTAAAGAAGTCTTCACAGACATGGGTTCCAATAAGAACTCAAATTCTTGAGAAATCTAAGGGTTTTCCAGTTAAAGAGACATCTCAATTAGCAAACATGGACTTGATGATTGTAGGTTACAATGATCTTATTGACAAGTTATCTCTTACTTTTCAAAGGCAGAAGAACTCAGGTAAAGCTTTCAACTTTATCTCTCTTCATGATGATAGTAAGTTTATGATATCTTCTCCAAACCAAATGGTAAACATAGAAATAGAGTTAAATCGGAATGTGAAAAAGTCTCAAATAATGAGTATGAATATACTCATCGTGATGCTCTTTAAGCAAGGAGACTGTAATCCTCATCTTCTATAAAAATCCTGTAAGGTGTGGATTTAAGTAAACATGTGTTCTATTTGTTTCAAATAGTTCTGCTATATGACATAGTTCTTATGGTCCTTTCTAAGAGAAGGTATTGCATATTACAATGTTTTTCTAAGACATTACGATAGTTTATTGTTGAGCTTGCTCCATGAATTATAAATTGTCTGTTGAAATTTTCTCAAATTTCTTATGTATGCATTTGAAATACTCTTAGATGTGAACAAGAAGACAATATGTCTCTATTAGTAATTTTATGTTTTGTTAAAAACTCTTGAGTAAAGGAAGTTCGTCTCACGAACTCTTTCCTTATTTAACTCAAATTTCAAAAATTTAGAGGTCATGAACCGACCATATTCTTGGGAAACTCCTAGGTTTTCATCAATAAATACCTTAGACTTGAATTGAGTTTTCTCTCTCAAGGTCTTTTCTGCATTCAAGTCTGTCTCTCATGTCAAGTTCTAGCAACAACATGGAGGGAGTTCTTGATAACAATTGCAGTGGTGTTTGGTTGGAAGGGAAAAAGAAAAGAACTCTGGTTGAAGATAAAGTTGATGTCTCTGAGGTTCATTCTAATGTCAATTGTTACTTTGCATATGATCATCAGGATGTCGACACACAAATATATGATTTCTGCTAATATTGTTTATGAGTCAAATGTAAGAGTCATGTGATCCCGACCCTTTTCTTAAGAAATTTGAAGAAGCAATGATTAAGCTTGTTGAAGCATTGAAAAGTCAAGAAATGCCAAGGTCTGAGTTGGAATAGGTTACATCTGACCGTGTTCTCATGAAATGCATGTCAATAAACTACTCAATGAAGAGGTCTTTCCTGAAGAGTTTGTGGATGTTGTTGATGACAAACTCAAAGGTTTCAAAACTGGTGAGGACTCTGCTGGTATCTAGTTGGATGTTTTTTCTGTTTTCTTTTCTTTGTACTTGTTAACTCCTTGTAGGAATTTTGTTCTTATTATTTAAGGAGGAACACTAGTTTTTGGAGTAGTTTTCATGTGTCTACGTGGGGATGACGCCATGATCCATTAACCTTTACTTTTCACCAAGTAACTTCTGCCACCTAGACTTTGATTATTATTTTTTCTTTCGTCATGATCTAACTCCAAATCTCGAGTTCCAGATCTTAGCTCTTGGTAGCTTCAGGTCTCGTCTCTGCTTGTTGCTCTAGAACTCAGGTTACACACGTATCTTGATCGTTAGGTCTGGCACATAACCACATTATTCAAGTATGTAATCTATTCAATAAAGTTTTTTTTTATAGGTAAAGAATTTTGTGCTGGGGAGTTTCGAATTGTTGCTCTAGAACTCAGGTCACACACGTATCATGATCATTAGGTCTGGCACATAACCGCGTTATTCAAGTATGTAATTTATTCAATAATTATTATTTTTTGATCGTTAGGTCTGGCACATAATCACGTTATTCAAGTATGTAATCTATTCAATAAAGTTTTTTTTGACAGGTAAAGAATTTGGTGCTGTCGAGTTTCGAATTGTTGCTCTGAAACTCAGGTTACACACGTATCATGATCGTTATGTCTGGCACATAATCACGTTATTCAAGTATGTAATCTATTCAATAAAGTTTTTTTTGATAAGTAAAGAATTTGGTGTTGGCGAGTTTCGAATTTAGGTCACTGGTATCATCACCCAACAACTTTACCAATGTATTACAGTGACACCGGCAATCTATTCGACAAAGGGTGATGTTTATCATACGTTATGATTAAGAACCTAGCCGATTGTGGATTGCCAATTGGCAAGGGACCTGCCGCTGCACTTAAGTCGTTTTCAAAGATAGTGAAGTAAATTTAAAAACCTAAGAAGTGACTCGATCTATAGACTCTATACAGCCCCATCTGAAAATGTCACAGCTAAATAGCTAATGAAGTAGACGACAAAAATGGCGATGTCGGTGGAAAAGTGGTCTCTTAACCCCCACCCCTGTTTCCTCCGGTAGAACTGAAGAAGAATGAACATCTTGAACAACCCTTGTGTAACTGAAGCTGTAAACCCAACCAAAAGGACCCGATAGGGCATTCGCAGCCCCTAGGACGCCCCCTCATCTGATTATCCCCCTCTAGGATTTTGGGTCAGATAGATAACCAGGGGAGAGGATATTATGATGTTTGGCACGATATGTAACTTAATTCCGCGCCAGAACTGAATCTCTGTTCCCTGCTTTCTTTTTGAGTCGACTTTCTAAAGGTCTGCGAGGTAGCAAGCTCAGCGCATCAATGGACTCACAGCAGTGGTCTTTCATGATGGTCCTCTCTGTGGGTGGTTAGATTCTTACTTTAAACGCTGCCATGTGTTTGATAATTGAATTCAGGGCCATGTTAATCTGATACCCAATGTACACAAGATGATTTTCAAGAATGGTAATCTAATAAATGATGATCCACTCTCAAAGAGATATCTTACAGCAAACATGACCAGAAGAACAGCATGCCACCTCAAGGAAATAATTCACATCGTTCCTAATTTATTTCATCCAAAATACCAAAAACAGACGCTCAAAAGAAGCAATCTGTCATAGTTCTTGGTTCATTTCATCCAGAAATATAAAATACAAACACAGGAATTCATCCTTCGAAGGTCGCTCCAGCTTTTGTAACCTCCTCGAGCACTTTTTCAATCTGTGTTTCTGTCAATCCTTCCAGATAAAATCCTCGTTCAACACCCATGTCTGTGTAAAGGAACCAGTGTTAGTTATTCAAGTTCAGGCAGTAGGAAGATCAGTCTGAGTTATTTATCATTTATCACTTTAGAAACCAAGTTAAGAATTATACATACAATAAGTAAAACAAATATAAGAGTACTTGCTTGGGATCCAAAGGTTTCGCTAAAATCTAGATGTGAACAGGTTTATTTATGTTGTACTTGTTATTAGACGACGCTCAGTGCCTCAATCTATCAAATGGGTTGCTGTTCCAAATATGAGCATTGCTATATGTTTACATTACTATTTTGGTCATCAGGATGGTCAAAGAATTCCTCCACCTTATGCATGACCATTTCCCCTTGCTGACTTGAGTCCAGTTAACTGACTAAACAATGACGACAATCAAATAAATGGACGGATTTGGCCTTTCCATCATTCGGGGACTCATAGATCTGGGAGATATGGTCCACTCCCCCTTCATTACTGACCTTCACTCACCAACATGATTAAGTAACAAAATTGGCCTGGTAAATGAGACACTCTTCCCGACATCTAATTATAGCTTATGGGAACCAAGCACATTCATGAAGAAAACCTTAACTATTTCCCTGTGATGGCTTCAAGGAACAAAAGTCTATGCTAAATCAAAAACATTAAAGTACACTGATCTATCATCTATGTGAATTGCAGACTGAACCGTTAATAGTTTTTTATATTTTGTAAGTAAAGAGTATGTTTGGAAACGAAAAATAGGATATGCCTTTTAACCATGAAATCCAAATACCAATTCTTCAAACAAAATATTAAATTAATTTGAAAACAAGAAAGACCATACCGAATCTGGCCCACAGCTGAGGCTCTACTCCGCTGCATTCACGGATCAATATGGGCAGCTTAGGGTTCAATGTCTTCAGATCTTTGTAATTCTTCTGAACAAATTCTCTGTGTCCAGCAAATAAAGTATTCATCATTGATCACATAACTAGGTGCGAAAGTGGAACCACACAATTAAAAGAAGAAGGAAATACCTGGTTTGAGCACTTGCTGGGGAAGATTGGCAGAACAAAACACGGAGTTCTTTAAGATTCTTGGATAGCTGTCCTCTCCAAGCCATCTCCCTCTTTCTCTCTAGATCACTTGTCTACAGAGTGCAAAGAAAAACCTAAGTACCAAAAAAAAACACGGTTGCAGATGGAAAACTTTTTAGTTTTTCAATAATGTAAAGAGAAAAGAGTGATAAACAAAAGAACATTATGCTAATAATTTTCCAGAAGATTAAATGTGTTGGAAAGGGTGGTTCTGGGAGTTCACAAAAACGAGAGGAAGATATGCTGTGAAACCAAACAAAAAGGTTTACTCGTAAGTTTTCCTGTAGATGAACAGTGGTATAAAGGGTGATTCTGGGTCTTCATCAAAAATAAAGAAGAAATGATATTATGCTTTAGTAATCATATATCTTAAAAGTTAACAGTTTCATACCCACTTTCAGCTACTCTCACTTCATATAAAGAGGGGGATACCAGAACAAATATTAAATCACCGATTCACCATATGATCATTAGTAAGTGAGACCTTAGCATGAAAGAGTAAGAGCTGTTTGATTTATGTCTAAATGTTGTACTTAATCTTTATTATCTGAAATTCGGACAGCAATTATTTTATATTATGATTGTTAATGGACGTCAAGACTAATAATTTATGCTCAAAATGTCAAAGACAAAGAGATTCTTTCCCTGGTGAGACAGAAATGCAAGTTAAAGCATTAGATGTCGAGGAGTAATGATTTATCGGCAATATCTTAAATTTGACATTAAAAATTGAATGAGCAAGTGCATTACATAATGATGATCACTACTGGAACAAATGAAAGCATATGAACTGACTCAATATTTACTGCTGTATCAGAATGACAAACAACAGTCGCTTCAAAGCCTTAATCACCGTATGTACAACTTCTTAAGCCGTCTCTATTCTCTTATAATCTGTGAATATCAGAAACTCTAGAAGTCACAGACCAAAAGAAGTCATTAGAAACTTTAAATTAATTTGTGCACTGGTCAATTCTTCCAAGTCAAGCCCCGTGCACTTAGACGTGGTTTACAAACGTCAAGTGCAGTGCACAATAAACTACTGAACATTCTTGCGGATAAATGTAACCCCAAATTTAAAGAGATTGGCTATTGACGGTATTCTAAACCAATTCGCAGGTAGATGAAAGTTCCTTCATAGGGCTAAAATCTTTCTGACCCAAGTAACATATGTTGTAATCACAATTGTGGGTAATAGTCAAAACCAATAGAACAATAGAACCAAGAAAGCATCACATACTCAACACCTAAACAAAAATCCAATGATCCACAGGGAAACAAACAAATCCAACAATAATTTATAACTAAAACCCTGACTTGTTCTGTTACCAGACACTTGAGAATCGCAATGTCATATATCTGAAGTGTGGTTTTTCTTCACACTCAATACCATTAAAACCAATTGAAGATGACTAACTAAAATCAGATTCAGAAGTTCAGCCACGGACAGTAACATAGAACCTAATATTAGTAGATCTGAAATGAAGATAGTTCCACCAAATATCAACAGGAAATACAAAACATTGGACTCAATATGTAGGACAATTTTAAAAGATATAATTAAATTTCAATCTACTAATACATGAAACCCTAATTGTGAATCTCTTATTTTCTTATATGAATAATAAGATAATTTATAGGATTTACTTATACAATGTACCTAAACCACGCTCAAATTTCGTAAGCTTTTCTTGATTTCAGTTGAGGGTTGATTTCATTTCTTTTCTTGATTTCAATTTGAGGGTTCATCTTGTTTGATTGTTTCTTGATGTCATTTGACAGAATGACATCCCGTCAAATAATAATAAAAATGAGCTTCTGTATAAAACTAGCAACGGTTAAAGGATAAGGATTCATTAACTAACCTGAAACAAAAAGATTTGCGATTTTCACTTCTCTCAACTTTTCTCTTCTCGATGAAAAGAATCCTTGCTTCTGTAGACAGAAGAAGGTAAAGGAGACTTAGGGTGCGTTTGGCACGGAGGTAGTTGAGGGTGGAGTTTAGTCAACGGGAGAAGTCAAGGATGGAGTTGAATTCCAAGGGTGTTTGGCATGGGTGGAATTGGAACTCCAGGGAGTTGAAACTCCTTCATTCAAGTGGAAAATCAAATGACACCTCCCCCATGGAATTTGAAACCATCCTTCCAACTCCTCCGTTGACCATTTTGACATTTTACTTTATTTTTTTCTTTAAAAAATAATTCATTTCATATACTTATAAATATACTATGATAATTAAAAAGTAATTATATTTTATTTTATTTTAAAGTTTATAATATTTATTAATTGGTAATATTTAATACTTTAATAATATTTATTTTTTCACATATTCAAAAATGGAAAAAATATATATATTCATATTATTTAAATATGAAAGTACTATTGATAAATTATTAAAGTTGAAATTTAAAATAATAGTTTTATTTAAAATTCCATAACAGACTATTATTTAATATTAATATTTATTTGAAAATTTAAATAAATTTTCAATTAAATATAAAATTATATTTACATAAATAATTAATTATTATTGTTGATAAATTATTTTTTCATCGAAAAATAATAGCTTTATTTAACTATTATTAATATTATATTTACTTAAATAATAATTTATATAACTTTTTCACTTCAAAAATCACATTTATATTATATTATATATAAAAAATAAAATAAAATAATATTATTAATATAATATTATTAATATTAATATTATGTTTAAAATTAATATTATATTATATTTAATTTAATTAATATTAATATTATCAATTATTAATATTTTTAGTTAATATTTTAATATATCAATATTATACTATATTATATTAATATGCTAATATATTTAATTAATATTATATTATATTTAATTAATATTATATTTAAAATTAATTTCAATAATATTATATTTGAGGGAGGATCCCTTTACATGGCTATTAGCACATTATCTCACATTTTTCATGACCTTTTTCTGAATAAAAACCAAACGATACCGTATTTGAAGTTAAGATTTTGGAGATATGTTCTTCTTATTAGAATCTACATACCCAGAAAAAATGAGCACATTCAAACGTATAACCTCATCATCTATCAATCTTAATTTAAGGAGTTGAGAATTTGTCGACTTTCGACGGTTGGGTTTCAAGTAGTAGATGTTAAAGTTATACATTTTGGAATGTACTCATTTTTGGTGGGTATGTAGATATTTATAAGAGAAAAGTAGTTTGGAATAAACACAGAGGGCATGGAGTTCGGGCTTGCATCTCATTTGGGCCTTATTATCTGAAACTCTCTGTACTTAAGTGGGCTTGATAGTATTTCAGCATAATAACAATAATCCAATGGGTAGATATGAGCATTTTATCCGTAATCCGGACCCTTAGAGAGGAGATTTAAAACAGAGGGCATGGAGTTCGGGGACCAACCATACTTTTTTGATAGGATGGATAATCCAATGGGTAGATATGAGCGGACCGTTCAGGGATTTAACCGGGACTAATGGGTTGAATGGGTTGGACGCGGATAAGATTTTTGAAATCCAACGGATTACGGATTGGGCCCGGATGTAACCTTGAAAATCCGTTGGACATCCATATCCGTTAGACAAAGGGCATTTATATAGTTTCTAGAAAATACTATATAGATAGTTTTGATATTTTTAAGGTGTTTGCTTGGAGTGTTGTTCATAACACTTCTATATTTATATACATATATATGAAATGTGTAGGTTCTGTAAGAAGTCATCTATATCAGTCTTATTTTTTCATTATAAATTTTAACTAACACAAATCCATTGGATTATCCACACCCAATCCGTTCATACGTGCATCCATTGGATTGGATGCGGATGCCAAATTTGAAATCCGTATTGGATTGGATGCGGATAAGGTAAAAACCGGTCCATACCGACCCATGCTCACCCCTAGTAGAAATATAATCAAACTAGATGTTAATTATGTCAAACTAGATTGACGGCATAGATAGTGTGTGGTGTTGGTCAGACGTGGGATTGCATGATGTCATGGAACGCTGAGTTGTAGCAAACAAAAACCATGACCAGGCGACCTTTTTTTTTTCTTTTTCTTTTTCAGTTGTTGAGAAGACTCCTACTTGGAGAGTTTTTTTTTTCATCTTCTTCTTCATCTTCTCATCTCCTCCATTTCCATTCTAACCATAAGCTCCATTAAAATTGATCGTTTTTTTTTTCAAAATTTCATAAGCTCCATTAAAAGTGATTAATCGGCGATTCGCAACATTAATAATTGTTGATTGAAGTCTATATTAGAGATGACTAAGAAGAAGAAAGTTGACGAAGATTCAATGGCTTCAAATCAAGAACATCCCTCAATCGATGAAGAACATCAATTCCAAACCCCTCAAGTGGAAAAATCAAGCGTAATAAATTATATGAGTTATTTTTTTCGAAAACCCATTTAGTATTTTTGTTGTGTTCAATTGAAGTGTATTCTCCATCAAAAATTAGGGTTTTAGGTTAAAAATCAATCTTTATACGGTTAGAATTGGTTCTGTTACGAACCGTATCTAATAAATTTGATGCTTTACGGTTCGTAACAATTAAATAAATCTCAAATACTAACCGTATGTTCTTGGTTCTGAGAATTTTGGTCAGATACGGTTGGTAATTTAAACCCGATTACGAACCGTATTTTGTCCGGCATTCGGTTCATAATTTTGAGTTAGTTACCAACCGTATCTACATACGGTGTGTAATTGTTTTTGATTATCAATCGTATAAAAGAGTTGCCTGAAATATAGAATTTCAGTGTACGGTGCAAAAGAGTATGAACCGTAGGGTAGATACGGCGCGTATGGTTTATTGCGTCTTCAACCGTAAATCGTCATGTGTCTCAAAATTGTTTTTCAAGTAATAGTACGGTTGAAGACGATATTAAAGTTACCAACCGTATTTTTCTACGGTGTGTAACTTATGCCAAGTTACAAACTGTATCAGCTTACGGTGTCTTACGAGTTTGAAGTTACACACCGTAACTTTGCTACGGTTTGTATTGAACATCACATTACAAACCGGTCTGCTTACGGTGTCTTACGAGTTCCGACGATCATCGTATACAATTCTTTTTGATGCCATATTTCGACAAAAGCCTTCTTCTTCGCAGAAAAAGTTGTAAGATTAATTGAAGTTTGTCAAGCTCGGTAAAGCACAAATCGCTCCAGGTATGTTCCCGCTAAACATATTGTGTGCTACATCAAGTTGTTCCACATACATCAATCCTGCAATGGTATCTGGTAGAGGTCCTACCAACTTATTGTAACTTACATCAAGCACTTTCAGCTTGTATAGAAGCCCTACTTCTGGTGGTAAACATCCAGACAAGTTGGTGTTTATTAGAAGCAGTTCTTCCAAGTTGTCTCCTAACTTTGCAATGCTAGGAGGAAGACATCCTCCAAAGTTGTTGTTAGCAAAAACTATGACTGAGGCTGAACTATTGTTTATGTTCGATGGGATCACTGAAGTTAATCGATTTTTGTTGACAAAAATCGCATCAAAGCTCTTAGAGAAGAGCTCGAGTGGAAATGGTCCTTCGAACTCATTGTAACGGAGATCAAGAAACTTGAGAGACGGTAGAGAGAGAACTACTGATAGGAACTTACCAACAAACCTGTTGTTACTGAGATCGAGCTCGAAGAGGAGGGTGAGACAGGGAGGATATGATATCTTTCTGCAGCCTTAGGTTTCTTTTATAACTCAATTACCTGCTGCAATTTCGTATTGGGCAAGGAACCAACTTTCCTTATCGATAACAAACCAAATCCTAGCCATTCAGAAACTTAAAACTGACGGAAACAACCCATATTCCTCCCTGTCTTATCGGCCAGAAAACTCTTTCCAAAATTGATACAAATCTTTATCGAAATCCTAGTTCATCAGGTATAACTCCAGCTATATCTTAACTGGTGCAGTAAATACTCACATGCACATGATAAGTTACGGTTGGTAACAACCGTAATTAACCTACGGTTTGTAATCGAATAAATTTTACCAACCGTAACTGGTATTATTTCTGGGTTTTTCCCCAAATTGAACAAGTTACGGTTGGTATTGGAAATTTTAAGAACCGTATCTCACATATACGGTTGGTAACCAACTAATTACCAACCGTATGTTCTTCTGAAAATTTTAAAATTTTGATTTTTTTTACATACTTTAGAGAATTTTAAGCAACAAAAAACTAATGGGAACTAGTTTAGAAATATACCTGGTCAATTAGGCAACAAAAAGCTAGGGTTTCACAAATATCACATAAGTTTTCTTTTTCTTCTCCTCAATTTTTTTTTTTTAATAACTCTAAAAATCTGATTTTAAAGTTATTATAACTGAAAATTAATTATAAACACTAATCTTGATTATCATCCTAATTTCAATAAGGGTTAATTGTCTCAATATTTAATTTGATAAGGGGCCCTTTACCAGGATTGTTTTGGAATTGGGTCACACTCTTGTTTTGGTGCTCGAGTAATTTATTTATGCAGCCGAATAAAGGAATAAAACTTTTTTTTTTTTTTGCTAAGAAAACAAACATGGCATTAATAAAGAAGAGAGTTACAAATGTCTGAAATGGGATCTTTCCTTAACAGAGAAATCAAGAACGGAGGAATAGAATCCCAAGTGGTTTTCATAGAGAACTCTCTTGCCCGACGTGCAAGCCGGTCAACCAACTTATTTTTAAGTCTCCTAATATGCACAATCTTAAAACTACAATGCTTTAAAAGGGAAATCCGACAATCTTCCAAGAGATCGCTACAACACCAGCCAACTTCACCTTTGCCTTCCTTCACAAAGTCCACAGACAGGTTCTTATCTTCTGCCCAAGAGATAGCCAAAATTAGGGTTGTTGCTTCAGCTTCAACCGCACCTGAGACCAGCCCAAAATAGAATAAAACTTGGTACATAAAATTCTTTTCTTATTTGTGGTAACATTTTTATTTTTGTCCTGATTGACAACGTTCATTGTATATTTGCCATTCTGGCAATACAGCTTCAGAACAAAATTTCCCAAAATAAGTAACCCACTTGGTGGTTGTTATTTGTTGTTGAAATCTGTCTTTGGTCACTGTGTTATCTCTCATATCTCAGTTTGTTCTTTCGGGAGGTGCCATCCCTATCCAAGTTAGATAAAATTCCGGTTCAATGCGAGAGACATTCTGTCCCGTCCTGAACCAGACATTTCCAAACGCCAAAATAATAAATCTACCTAGGAAGAACCTGAATGAGACACCCAAAGCCAAACAAGCAAATAATAAAAGGCATTCATAAGCGATTTCTACTCGGACACCGAAAGCACTAGATGTACAGAATTGCGTGTATCCAACTGCAGACAGACCAGGATTTGTTCTGTTAATGTGCTTCTTGTACGGTGTCTGACTTCAACAATCAATGCAGATTCTTACTGCGGACAAGTATATGAGTGTCACAAACAATATGCATCATCAATCTTCAATATCACTCTTACATTAATAAACATGTTGTACAGGGCACAAAATTTAATATGTACAGAACAAAGATTACAAAGTATAATCAGCAGGGTCTTTTACATATCCTGGGTCTGTCCTAAAAGCCAAACCTGTTTTGGATTTTCATCATCAAAATCATTTTAATTAATTCTTAACGATATTTTTATTTTTAACACTCTTGTATTCTTACATTAGAGGCAACAGATCTAGCCCAATATTTCAATTGTTCTTTCATGTCTCCTGCCGATCTTTTGTCAACCCAAGCTGGAACTGTAGGTTTTGATGGTTGTACTAACCATGCTTCGGATAGATAAGGTCTTCTTGTTGTTTTCTTTTCATTTTCGTCTTCTTCCTTATTTACTGACTTTTTTTCTTGTAAACCAGGAATTATGTTAGCCAAGCTTTTGTTAATTTGTTCTGTATCAAATACAAATCCTAAGTCCTTGAATCCTTGTACTTCTTCCACTTCGAGATCGATTTTAGTTGAAGAACTCCTTTTGTAACTTAAGCTTCTTCTTATCACTTCTTTAGTTGCACAGAGTGGGGGAGTTCTTGTTCCATCCTTGTGTGTGCTGCTATCTTCTTTTTTTGACCGGTGTCGAGGTATTCCCGGACTTCGTATCGCCGGCTGTGGTCGAATCTAAATCAAATAACAGATAAAAGAGACAATTAGGTACAATTTGTGACCTGTGCATTATAATTTGTACATATCTATTGATTGGTATACATACAGGTAGAGTGGTCCATTTTTGTATCTCTCTATTCATTTCACCATTGCTAAAATAGACAAATTGGATTGGATTCCATAAACAAGCCAAAATCTTGAAAATGGTGAGTACCTTGGGAATATTTATCGGAGGCATGACATCCGAAGAGGTAAGCGATGATTGCCGAGATAACTTGCTTGATCTGCGAAGAGATTCCTCCTCCTTCCTTAAGGGTGGTAAAGATGGGGTTCGAAGCAAATTAGGAGCAAATATTAATGACTCTTTTGAAGAATTGGTAATCGAGGCTGAATCTTTAATCCCCTGTTTCTGATTCCCAATAACTATTTCTTGAGTACTGCTGGAATGTCGTCTATAGTCTTGAATCTCAGATTCCTGTGGTTGATGTCTAACGCTTTTTGAAGAGCTAAGTGATGCTTGCCTTGTCAATCCGCTCACTCTTCCATTAGATTCTTTGTTTGATCTTCCAACTGATGGCGGAAGCGATGGAGCTCGAAGCAAACTATTATAAACAACAAAGGTTGATAGCTCCTTTGTCGAAGAATTTGTAATCGCCTTAGAGTCTCTAGATTTCTTCTCCTTATTAACCACCATCTCTTGATCATTCTCAAAAACCGTCTCTTGAACGTTATGCATCGAATTGTTGTACAACGGATCAGACGAATGCCTTTTATAGTATTGGAACTCAGAGTCGTGCACCTGTGGAATAGCTTTGGAAGAGCTAAGTGAGTATTGCCTAGACAACTTGCTTGAAGATCTTCGATGAATTTCCTTGTCTTGAATCGCCTCGTCTCTTCCTAACGATGGTGGGAGCGATGGACTCGTTCGAAGCGAGCTCTGACGAACAAATTTCCCGCCGTCTTTTTCTTTGGGTAAATCATCATCTTCATCATTGGGAGGAGTAGTTGAAGAAACATTGTCATCAACACCAAATTGATTCTGCTTCTTTTTCTCCTCCTCCTCATCAAATCTTATATTCTTATTATGGCTTTGAATACTGTTCCATAAATCAGTTGTAGACAACATATTCTTTTCTTTTCTCTGAAACAAATTCTCAAAAAACCAATACTCATCTAAAAGCTGATCCAATTCTTCTTCCTCTCCTTTGTATTCACTTTTGAAAGATGATGCTAATGATGAAACAGTACTAGACAATAAATCCATAACTGCAACAAAAGAATCAAAAACGAAAGAAGAAAAAATATTTTGGGGTTTTCTCTAATGGTGATGGTTCTATTTTGTGGGTCTCTTTCTTAATCTAAAGAAGCCATGTGAGATGCTGTTCGGTGACCTTCTTCTCTATCAGAATACAAACTCTCTGTCAATACGTATGTAGATACAAAATTATTATGTGTAGATATATATGACTTTATGGGAAGTTTTTTTTTGGGGGATTTAGAGATTAGAAAGAGACATTTAATAGGAACAGCTAAGAAAATATGGAGTGGTGATTCGGTTGAATAATAATAATGTGTGTATGAAATGTGAATTTGTCATGACAGCACACAAGCCATGTGCTCGTTTTTTGTTTATCAAGCCAATAATAATAATAATGGAAAGAATTTTTTTAATTTTATTTGTGATTTGAATTGTTTTTTTGTCTTGATGATGAAACACAGCTATACTTTGATGGAGTATATAGAATGCGATGATATAAATAACAAAACCACTACCTCAGGTTGTTTTTCCCTTTCTTTCTCAAAAGAAGCCTTTACAATTCTTCTTACAAATAATTTTATTTCCAGGATTATTATTTTGTTTAGAGCAAATCCTATGGGTAGTGTCACTCCATTTGAAAGAGTGCACTACCAATTTGAGCAAATTAGGGTTTTCCATGGGTAGTTTTTAGTCTCCATTTCCCCCAAAACCGTTCATGCACTCGTTCATATGAGCGAGTGGTTGGGAGTGGAACACTAGACGGGGGACAGTCCCTCGTTTGAGAAAATAAAGCTACACGGGGGACAGTTTCCCGTGTATCAATTTTTTTTGGGTTGGATGGGGGACTGTCCCCGGTGAATGCTTCAATTCTGTTTTTTAAATTTTAAATCTTCCCTCAAATTATTAATTTACTATTAAATTTTGAAATCTTTTTTATTAACGGAGGATTGTCCCCCGTTTGGTTTCAAATTTTGTTTTATCACGGGAGACTGTCTCCCGTGAAGTGTTCTTTTTTAGTTTTCCCATAGTGGGTTTACTCGTTCATATGGGTGAGCAGTCTTTCATATGGGCGAGTTAGTCTCCAAATGAAGACTACCCATAGGATTTGCTCTTAGTATCCAAGAAAAGGTTTGTGAGTCTTCCATCTAGACCCTCCGTTTTGTGGGTCCCACAATGCGAATATCCTCGATGGACAATTCCAACCATTTGATTTTTTTCTTTTTTTGATAAACAATGAACCTTTTCATTAATGGGATTTCAAAGTTACAATGAGTTTAAGATCGAAAATAAGAGAATACAAAGTAACAAGAACATATCGTAAGAGTACAATACTGAGAAATCCGACAAGATAAAGAGAAGGATTACCGGAGTAAGACAAATACAAGTATGAATAAGATCCGATTAAATCAAAAGAAGGATGGTTTTTATCGGAATTAAATTCCAACCATTTAGTTTGTTTTTCTTCTTTAGAAAGAAATGCTCCCAAAGTAGGAGTGATTTGCTCAAATCTCTTATAGCTAGTGATGAAGCTTCCACCGTCAAAAAGACCACTTATGGAGATTCCGTCGCTGGATAAGTTGATGATGAAGATTCCGTCGTCGGAGACAACCAAGATGAAGATTTCGTCGTTGGAGAGCATGGAGAGCATCACTATTGATCTTAAAACCCAATCCAATAACCAAGAATTGCCATTAAAGCGAAGATAAACCTCAAAAGAATAGATAAAACACCAAAATAGTGTAGATAAGTAGAAAACATAATAAAACCAAACTAATCTACTAACTAACCTAGAAAGCAAGGAAAAATAAAGAAATCTGCTCAGATCTAGTCCAAAAAATGGACTAGATCTCAGCAGAAAATGGTTGTTTTTAATGGTTTTGTTGAAGAAGAAAGAGGAAGAGGAGTGAGAGAGAGGAGAGAGAGAAATGTTATTTCATTACTTTAGTTTTCCAACCATTTGATTGATAACTTGATTTGCCTGGCACATTTAGGGGCGACTCAGTCGCAATTAGGGGCGACACTAAAAGACAAAAAATGTCACCCAAACGTAAAATTGAGCTACCCCTTATCCATAATTTTTCAAAATGGCAACTATGCCCTTACATAATCGGTAGCCAAAACCAAAATCGGCAAGTTACAAACAATCGGTAGTTTAAAATGAATCATTAGCTACCGATTAATGTATGGATATTTCGGCTAATGTTCCCTTTTATAATCGGTAGTTAATTGGACATGTAAAATTTCCGATTATAATAATCGGAAGTTTAACTGGTTACATTACCTTCCGATTATAGGTTGCCCCAAAATGAGTTTTTTTCTAAAATCCATTTTCTCCAAAATTTTGAAATCTTCCATAATCGGTAGGATATTTGGCTACCGATTATAAGTATCCCCACATCGGACCTTTGCCAAATTTCCACTTGGCTATGGGTGCAGAGCCACCCCTAACCATTTGGTTCGTGTTTGAGACGTAGCCATAATCGGAGGTTTAACTGGTTACATTACCTTTCGAATATAGGTTGCCCCAAAATGAGTTTTTTTCTAAAATCCATTTTCTCCAAAATTTTGAAATCTTCCATAATTGGTAGGATATTTGGCTACCGATTATAAGTATCCCCACATCGGACCTTTACCAAATTTCCACTTGGCTATGGGTGAAGAGCCACCCCTAACCATTTGGTTAGTGTTTGAGACGTAGCCATAATCGGAAGTTTAACTGGTTACATTACCTTCCGATTATAATAATCGGAAGTTTAATTGGTTACATTACCTTCCGAATATAGGTTGCCCCAAAATGAGTTTTTTTCTAAAATCCGTTTTCTCCAAAATTTTGAAATCTTCCATAATCGGTAGGATATTTGGCTACCGATTATAAGTATCCCCACATCGGACCTTTGCCAAATTTCCACTTGGCTATGGGTGCAGAGCCACCCCTAACCATCTGGTTCGTGTTTGAGACGTAGCCATAATCGGAAGTTTAACTGGTTACATTACCTTCCGATTATAATAATCGGAAGTTTAATTGGTTACATTACCTTTCGAATATAGGTTGCCCCAAAATGAGTTTTTTTCTAAAATCCGTTTTCTCCAAAATTTTGAAATCTTCCATAATCGGTAGGATATTTGGCTACCGATTATAAGTATCCCCACATCGGACCTTTGCCAAATTTCTACTTGGCTATGGGTGCAGAGCCACCCCTAACAATTTGGTTCGTGTTTGAGACGTAGCCATAATCGGAAGTTTAACAGGTTACATTACCTTCCGATTATAATAATCAGAAGTTTAATTGGTTACATTACCTTCCGATTATAGGCTGCCCCAAAATGAGTTTTTTTTCTAAAATCCTTTTTAATCGGTAGGCAAAGATGTTACAAAGCTTCCGATTCAGTTTTAACAATCGGGCACAAAATACCTCCCGATTATGAAGGGGCATATAAGTATTTTCAGGTGTTTTTGTCTTTTAGTGTCGCCCCTAATTGCGATTGAGTCGCCCCTAAATGTGTCAGGTTGATTTGGACTAAAATAAACCTGATTTATTATCATCAAGTGGACATAAGTTGGAATTAGATCTAACTAAATATTCAAGAAGTTCAAGCTTCATCGTTTTTCTAGGATTAACAACGTTAGTTACTTTAAGTAGATCAAGTGGTGATTATTATGTCCGTAAAAGTTCCGTGTCTGAACTTTTAGACATACAACTTTCGTTTTAATCACAAATTAATGAAGAGAGTTGGAAAGATTTTCAGACAATAAATGGTTTGACATATTTAACTTTAATTAATTATTATTGGTTTACTAAAAGAGGCTGTAATGAATTTAGGGGTCATACTCAAATAAATTCACAACCTGAGGGTATGTGACATCTGTTTTCTTCGTGTTCCATTCAAGTTTATGGCAGAATGCAAGACGTAAACTTATAAGAAACACGAGTTAATCACCGGTTCACCACGTAAAATTGCTACTAGATTTGTGCACGTACTTCGCACCGGGCATGTGTTAGTATCCGGCCTATCAAAACTCCAAATTAATACAGTAGAATTTTTGGTTTAACGTCCACAATGAAAATTGGTAGTTATCTGTATCTCCGTAATACATCTGAAAAATAATTAGGCAGCCTGTTTTTTAAAAGAAATCCAGAAATATGCCCCAAAATTTTACTTTCAGTTGGTAGTATTCCCCTCCAACTTCTCCATCCATCAAAGTTACAAAGTCAATTAACCACAAGTGAATATAAACACAGATATTGTCATTATGCGCATGTATGAACTGCACCCGCACAATGAATATAGAAGCCACTCGATGTCTAACACGTATCAATTTTACTCACAATGTTTATAAGTTTATAAATTGGTTATATAGATTAACCATGATATTTTCCTGATTAGTCTATCGAGAAAAGGAAAAAACAAAGATATGCAAATGGTTAGTTATGCTTGCTTCATTTGTTCCCCATTTTCAGATCTCAAAATAAGAAATGATGCAAACATCCAGTAGGAAGGAAGGGCTGTATCAAGCACGCATAGATATGAGCACCGAATTTGTTGTGAACTTCTCGTGTTCATCTCTTTGAGTTATAAATTATTAAGCCCCTGTAATATCCCTTGCATACATGTTTAAATACGTATATATATATATTTTCATGAGCTTTAGAACTGGCTATTAAAATAAAAATCAATATCAATTCGTGCAATAAATAGGAAAAAGAACCAAAAATCCCAGTGATATATGATTGTGGCGTACTATCGTCTATCAATGACTTTCTCCATATGAAACTGCACGCCATTATGGATCTAATCAGTGAGTAGCGGATAAAGTAGTAACACTATATTTCATGTCTACATTAGCCAGGTGTACACTTCATTAATTCATCGCAAACCAACTACATACATATCAAGATAGTAATGGTGAAACTTTGAAAACATATAATCAATATAGCTCGCACATCGCATTAAGTATAATCCACACCTTAACTGAAAAAATATAACGGACAAAAAAGAAATAAATCATACTTGATTCACTCTCAACCAGCATTATTGGTTAGTCTCAGATGACCAAGTACTGCAATTCTGTTCCAGGGGTGTCACAACTTGAAGCACACACTTGTGAATCGCTGCTTCGAAAGTTTCCCCAAACTCTACTCACAACCATTCTTGTTCTTCTTCTTATGTCTGCTCGGTATTAGAAAAATAAACTAAAAAGTGACTCACGAACACACCACATCTAAACAAAGTTGATGGTTTAGATTAAATCTATTATTTTAATCTAACCATTCGACCAATGGTTAACCTTTTTATGGCTGTTCGAAGTTGTGATTTTTAATTCCTTTGAGCATAAAGACACAAATTACGAACTCTAAACCCAATTATCCTTACAAAAAGTCCTCCCTAGGGATGAAAGACACAAAGTGTTATTGAAGCAGCATATAGAAATGAGGAAGAAAAAAACAGGTTTTAATGAGGAATAGTTACCTCAAATAAAGATGTTCTTCATGAGTAAAAATCCCGAAAGTTCCCCATTCACTCCTTATATGTGTTCGAGGTTGTGTGAAGTTCCAGTTTCTTAGCATGTTGCACGGTAGCCATATCTAGCGGATGGATACTACTTTCTGGCGAAGGATAAAATTTCTCCGTAAAACATTTCATCATGTTAACAAACAACACAACCAAGTAAAGTACTTGGAATTTGATATATATACACCTCTGCTGCGCGCTGAAGCTATGTCGCAGAACTCTTGGATTGACATGCGGAGAAAAACTTCATGCTGACAACAATAATTTTCCTACCGTCAAGAGTACCTGTTTTATCAAAAACAATAGTTTTCACCTGGTGGATTTAGGGTAGAAATGAAATGGTTAGGCATCTAAACACAAAAATAAAAACATAATTAAGTAAAGACCCAACTCATAATGCATAAATTTCCAAGTCGTCAAGTGTACCTCTAAAGTAATTGCATTTAAAGCCACATGAAGGTGAAACCATTATTATCCAAAGTTACAGAGCCAACTTATCCAAAGAAGTATAGAGAAACATATAATTAAGTAAAAAAGTTTGTTCGTTCCACTCCCATGAAAACTAACATTCAACTGTTAACAAATAGTTTGAGAATAGAAATTCACAAACATATTAGAGGCTAGATGAGTCGGCGGTTGGGGGGAAATGACTCTAAATGAGACTAAGAAAATGAACAGAATGAATGAAAATTTTGGGAATAACCTTTTTGGCGAATCCGTGAGATACAAAATCACATACATGCTATTCATAGCAAAAGATATCATAATCATGGTGTAATTCTGGACATCATACTACATGATAATTATTCCGTTCATGATAAAAGTATATATGTCATTATGTTAATGTATTATTATCTAGATCATGGTATACGATTTGAAAAGAGCGACAACCCTAAATGATAAGAAAGAAAATTACTATGACACTCAGGTTATGTACATGAACATGTTTTTGTAATGGTGTATACATAAATCATTATTCAATGAAAGCATTAAAAAAGCAATGTACCAAAATCCTTGATTGGTGCTCGTGCTATACAACGTGCATTTTTCTTTCTTTTTCCACTTGGTTTGAGCGGGGATGCGTTTTTTGATTTGGTGTGCACGGTGCTATGCTCAGCCCATCTCGATGCACTAAACCTTTTTTCCCTGAGTTTCAATGCGCCATTCATCTTGCATTAGTCAACTTCATTATGTTCACACCACGAAAACTTCTGATATGAACATCTTCCTACAAAGAACATAAAAATTGACTGCAATGTATCTCGTGTATATAACCAATAAGTTCCCAAGTAAGGGGAAAATAAGTTCCCAAGTAAAGGGAAACACCACCATCATAATTATACTTGATTAGAATATTAATTTCCAGGCGGGTCAAAACATTTCATCTTAAGGTCTCCGATATAGTCGATATAGTTCCTAACTATGTGTTTGATTTGTAGTTGAGGATTTAATGTGTGCTACAATAACAAAGCTGCACCTGATGGCAAATGGATAGTAGTAAAAACTAACAAACTTACTGACCTTTTATTGTTTTTGTTTTGAGCGATAACTTAATGAGTTCTCGTCGAATAAATCCATGACCCTGCAGTTAGTTGCTCTAAGATTGTGAATTATAACCCAAACTTGTATTTAGTTGTTGGATGTACAGTGTTGGGGTATCAGCTTTCAAAGTAAGATAACATTAATAGAAAAACAATGGTCTCAAGGATGATAAAGATTTATTTTCAGTATACATCTTCAGAGTAATAAATTAGATTAATAGTAAAACGAATCACAAAATGCAAGTAGCTTTTATGATGTAAAGGTTTATTTATGACCCCAAATTTTGTAATTGAGGAAGGAGAACGACCATTAAGCATAAAATTATGTACCAAAATACTGTAGTTTTTAGTTTAAGAATGATAAAAGTTACTTAGTAAACTTAAACATACCTCTTGCAATAAATTTCGATCCAAAGTATTAATTCTAACCAAGGTACCCTTTGAGTAGAATATCGCAAGCAACTGCCCCTCCTGCATTAGTCACAAATAAATGCTTCAATCATGAGTCATAAACGCAGGCAGGTATTAAATAACCAATGTTTTCTGTTTAAGCATGATAATTCACATAAAGAGCCATAATATTTTTCAACATCTAAGTGTGGAACTGATCATCATCAGCTTGCTGAGAAGGTTGATTATAAGTCAACACTTTGAAAACCAATGCTTCTTCCATGTTTTATATGAGTGTTTATCGTAAGCTGGTTCCTCTCGATGCTTCTTTCTTGTTTTCTATCTATATGTACATATCCTGGTAGCTATTACAAATACTAAAGACCTTTTAATCAGATGTATGTCAGACACATCCTTCGAATATGTAGTAAATAAAAGTTGAGTAATTGTTTACTAAATACATTTCTAAAACATTCGCTAAATCAAATAAATTGGCTCTTAATCAAATGCATATTGTTTGGTTTCTATACATCTGCATCCTGCAAAATAAAACCCTTGTTATTTCCCATAACCCTGACAATCTCAAAAGTCTGGGGATAGATATATAAGTATATAACCCAATAGGTAGAATACAAAAATTTACTGTTTCATGTGAAAGAGTAAATCAAAAAACAAATCGAGTGAAAGCCTTTTTATCTTCAATGCATAATCATTTTAATCCCTGTAACCAATTAGACAAAACTGTTAGGAAGAAAAGTTTTTGAAAAAACGAAATCGAAAGAAGTCAGAGAGGCAGAAGTTCTTGAAATACTACTCGCTAGTAAGAGAGGCAGAAGTTCCTGATGGATCTCAACTACACATATTTCTTCCACGGTTCCACCATATGGGTTTGCACCTCTTTCACATCCCCGGTTTCACACCAAATAGGTATGCACCTCTTTTAAGATCCAAAGTGTTACTTGAGTAGACTTGGGGACTTTTTTGAAACACCTTCTCAATAACTTTGTTAGCCATGATTTAGGGAGAAAAAGAAACCTATTGTTACATCTCGTTTCGTAAGCCTTAATCAACAGTGTATAATAAACATATCGTAAAAAAGTCTTTTAACAATTTCAAACACCAACCCTCGCTAAACCAAAGATAAACATAATACAGAAAGATGAACAATATACAATCCTTGAATAGTTATAAACACAACAGTATAATCAGAAGATGAAAATTTTGTTAACAATACAGAATTCCTGAACCTCGTTAGCAAAGAAAACACATTGAATCAAACGGTTTCCTTAGTGTAACTTATGAACTAAATGGTTTCCTTATTATTCACGGTTTGTATTAAACTATTTAGGTATATATAAACGTAAAGATTTGTTAGCATAATTTTGTATGGGTAAAATTTTTGGTGGTTTGATGGAAGTATTGTAATATGCAATGAATTTAGGTTTGTTGAAAGGCTAATTAAGGTAATCACAGATTTCCTTCTTAACACGAACTCACAAGTTTCCTTAATCTATTCCTTCTGATTCCCTTCTTAACAGGAACTCACATGTTTTATTAATTTAACGAAATCATAGGTTTCCTTTATAAGGTGAATAACTGATTTCCTTTTTAACAGGGACTCGTGTATTATTAAGTTTTACGATTTTTTTTTTAATTTTTTTTTAACTGTTTGGACGTGAGTTTTGTCCACCCTTACTAAAGTACAGTTAAGTATAGGTGTAAACACGGTGTAACTAAATAATTCAAGTTTAAATTCTAACATAAGTATTGTCTACCTACTTTTTTCCAACACCGTTACTAACGGACAGTTAAGTATTTGATGTATCCAAATTGTAACCAAGTTTTAATAATTACAACCAATAGAGTTATGCCAAGTGTCCTCACCATAGCTTCTGAATTAGAAAAATCCTTTCTAGGCCAATAGGAAGCGAGGGTTTCATCACCGTTTAATGTGAGAGCTTTATTTGTCAAGGCCTTTAAGGGGGAAGATATGTATTCATTATTGGTTACTCGTTGCAACAATTCACGTATTCCGAGACTTCCGATGATTTTTTGTTCGGTAACTTTCATTTCATCCATGAATGACATCGAGTAAATGCATACAATCCCACCACATATGAAATGCAAAGGAGGAAAATAAGTCCCTATGTACATGTGGTATGTGGTCATGTCAATCTTACCATATTACTTAGAGCAGTTCCTATGGCAATGAACAAAAATAAAAATTTGTTCATCCACGTGGATGAACAAACTGCATTCTTCACTATGGGAAACAAGGAAAAATGAATAAATCTGATGTTTTAGGGACCCATAAGTGATTTTATTGATATAAATTAATAATAGTTGGGTCCCACTAATGATTTTATAAATATAAATTGGGTCCCACTTGATTATTTAATAATAAAACAAATAATAAAATATAAACCCTAAATATAATAACCAGGTCTTGGAGAGAGAAAAGCAAGGGGCGCTTTTCCTTTTAACGTCGGAGTTTTCTCTTTCATCTCCAATGACTTCTCCTCGAGCGCCAGCGATTTAGGCATGAGCGCGCGCTCTTACCCTTGATGCGCATCCGATGGTTCGACTCGATGTTCAAACCATCAAATCTGTTCATTTGAACATCCATTTTCTTGGTTTGTTCATCCCATAATGGGATTAAAATGAACAAACTTAGAGTTTGTTCATCACATAGGAATTTCCCTTAGTTTTTAAGACCAAGTAATAAGGAATGAAGATTTTTCGACAAATTGAGAAACATATTTAATACAAAATGTAATTATACAACTAAGAAACTTCTGTTTATTAAGACAAAAATGTTATAAACGTGTAATTATGTTAAGAATATCTAGGGGAAAATCCCGTTTATTACTAGGATGCCCTTGTGTCTAACCCTATAAATAGAGGCTCTAATGTTAGTCAATTGTACACATCTAATAAGATTTTCTCCCCTTCTTCGTCTCTATTTTGTGTTTTACCTTCTCTCTTTCTCTATTTTACAACACGTCATCAGCAACGTAGCTTTAACCTCTGAGTCGTAAAGAGTTTAGTTTCTTTTTATTGTTGGTTTGTCTTCATATTCCGACAAGATGATCACGAGTAGTATAAACTAATTATATTTATCACGTGATCGAGCATAGTCTTAATCTTCGTTATTCTTTGGTTCCATGATATTAGGTCATTATTTTATGGTTGGAACTCGTAAAGTTCAAATCCATCATATACCTAATCTTTTATTGATTTGAAAGTTCTTAAGGTATTAAAGAGGGTTGTATCATTCTATCTAAACGCAACTGCTACTATACTATTTATTTATGTGTCGGCTTTTCTCGGTCTCTTGGTTATTTTTTTAATCACCACCAGTAGTGCATACCAATGCTTTTCACACCATCTAATGAGTTGTTTGATTGTACGATAGTTGCTCAATCCTATTGATGATTTCCTATACAGATTCAACATGATACAAAACTTTGCAATCTTTGTTATTTGTTTAATATTCTTTATGAGTTTTCTTTACCTAATCATATAACTGGATGGTGGAGCCTAATACTGACATGACGTCTTTTTTATCTTTGGTTTTCTTTTTATCTTTTCATGTACTTGAACGGTGCAAATCCATACGGCTTGGTTAATTGGCCTTGGTTACTCATACCAAAGGATGAATCAAACCCACATCACTATCGGCCACTAGGAGATCAACGTATTACGGTGAAATATATACACTTTTTTCGAAGAGGCACGCCAGCTGTTGGTCTTATCAGATTCACATCAGGAATCCCTTAATAAAATCTTAAGATTTTTTCAAAGTTGATCCATGGTACGTAAGCTATGATAATTATGTCCAGTAAGTTTGATTTTTTATTTTTCTTCTCCATTTCTTTAGAAAAATAAAAAATAAAAAATAATTTACGGTTTCTATTCTTTTAGTGAAACCGTAATCACCAACCTTTAAAGTAACTAATTATGTGCATGGTTTAAAAACCTACGGCCAATTAAATTTGGTATCCTTGTTCTATATACAAGGATCATGTGATTTATCCATATGGTTTCGATATTTTCTTTTACAAGAAACCATTAATCAACCACAACGAAAATTTTTCCTATGTGATGGCTAAAGCGACGATATATTTTATTTTTATTTTTGTCGATTAAATTTTGGTAAATTGTACAAACCAATTGATATTGGTTTTTATCCATCAGTTTTCTATAATAAGGTGTAAAAATTGGCATTCTAAGAACTTTTAGCCAATTTTGGTATTTGATTTCTATCCCTTCTAAGAAAATCATTCAACAACCACAAAGTGGATTTTTTCTAAAAATCATAACGATAATGATTTCTATATTTTCTCAAAGAAATCAATTAGCCAATTTAGTTTGGTTTTTCCCTATCAATCCTAAAAGGGATGTATCTATAAAATATCGTTATTATTACAAATACCAATAAAACGAGGAATTGCTGCATCCCTTAGGGATATTGAGCAATTATTGTTTCGTCATGATAATCTCCAAAATTTGGATTGTTTCACTTGTTGGAACACCAAAAGACACATAAGATCAAAGGGTGCACCCGGCTTGTAAGCCTATATATCATTAGTCCTTGTAGTGACTAAATTGATCTTAAAATTTAGTTTCTTTTGGAAAATAAAGTGTCCATAATCTCAATCCAAATATTTATCTTGTTGGATCGTTGGCCTTAGTGTTCACACAATTATATGGAGATTTATTTACATATTTTATATGTTTTTGGTTGTAGCCAATAAAATTCTTGGTTGATGATTAATTTTGTATGTGAAGAAGACTACAATTTTATTTTATTTTTAGGACAATTTCTTTTATGACTCTTTAAATCAGAATCTATTGTCCAATCCGGAGTTGTTTATAATCCAGAAATTATTATGAGTATATGTCCTCGAATTAATTGGATAATACTCTATGAAACTTGTTTTCGTATATGAGATGAAAATATTTCCGCCATAATCAGGGGGAGAATATACATTACCGAACGTTGATATTAATTAACTTCAAAGTTATATCCGTTTCTCCCATCTTTATCAAATCGAAAAAGGCTGTCATTTACTAGACGTGAAAATATTTCATCTAGCTTTTATTTAAGCTTATGCCATTTGAAAAGGCAAACTCAATCACATTTAGCAAGCATGTAGCATTTTCATATAGGCTACAAATATAGGCTACAGAGTCTATCATAATACGATTCACATTCTAAAAATTCATATCTCTTAATTTGAATAGTAGGAGATAATCATGCCCGTAAGCACTGGTACCAGTAAATTTTGAATTTTTCAAAGTATGCATACACTGGAAGTTATGTGAGATCGTGATAAGAAAATTATTGTCGAATATTCATTTAAAGTAGCTACTAGAAATAAATGGTGGTCTTGAACCCCTCTGCAGAGGAATATCGACTATGTGATTGGTTGGCATGTAATCCATATTAGATTGGATTATTATAATTTCTCAATTGACGCAATATAAGGATCCTAGCTCGACTTGACACCTTAAAATTTCCAATCCTGAAAATTATAGGCTGGAGTTAGTAATATTGCGTATTAAGAGAAATATATCGTTTTAAGAGCGATTTGGGGTTATATGTTCAAACCCTAGGATTGGTTCATTAACACTTTGTTCTTCTTATATGATGCGTTTGCGTGGTAGTCTTGAAGCACTTATATTGCATTCATACAAGATGTGGTTGGAGAACATTATAGAATTTGTAATCCCTGGTGGATTAAAGTTATATTTAGGCAGCCATCTGACTCGTTTACATCAGATTTAACAATCCTTTTGTGTTTTTTGAAATTTGGTACAAATCCAAAAATAAGGATTAATTAGTTGATGTTATCAACTTTATGGGTCTCTTGACGAGTCCTTAAAGACACAAAAATCCACGCTTTAGCAGCATAAATTCTATTTTCTTTCCTTTTTAAAATCTGCAGTTAGAAATATGCTAGCTTAAACTCGTCGTTTGAGATAGACTAGAGTTATGATTTTGATGCTCATTTTATGTAATACTCATATAGTTGAGTTAGCATCCATAAATCTTCAAAAGTTGTACTCTTTTTCCTTCGTTTCAGGTTTTATCCCATGTGGTTTTTCTGACAAGGTTTTAACGAGGCAACATGACATTTTTTTAATTTTATTTAAAAATGTTGATATTTGTGTTCTTTTTCCTTGGTCCAAGTTTTTTTCCATTGGGTTTTACCGGTGAGGTTTTAGTGAGGCAATTTAATTCAACATGGTGGTCATCCAAGGGGGAGTTATATCGATTTCGGTTATTTGGTGGATTCCCACCATTAACTAGATCATTTTGTTAGACCACATCAACATAAACATCTCCTATGAATTTGGATATCATTCTGATCCATATAAGGTATGATCACAAATTTTTCTCACCTTTGGTACTGTAACTACATATTGGCACCTTGTTGAAGAAACTACGTCAACTACATGCAAATCATCTCCGAAGATAGCAAACCAAGACACAAGTTCTCAATGCATTTGGAGAAGCTTGAAGATTCGAATACACTATTATTAGAAGACTAACACAAAAGAAGACTTCATCAGAACAAATATCTTCTACATTTAAGAAATTCGTTCACCGAAATTGGGATGTCTCGTCTCAAAGATTTGCAAGCCAATAATTTACTGAAGTACTCATCAGGGGGAGCGTCATCATCAAATTAAGGTGCATTCACTGGACTTTATCGAGTTGTACTCTTTTTCCTTCGTCAAGGTTTTGTCCCACTGGGTTTTCCTTGTCAAGGTTTTAACGAGGCAATATTTGTGTGTCCAACAATGTTTCAGATCTTTACATGTTTATGCAATTTCAGGTTTTTCTATTTTGAGTTTTCCTGGTCCGTTTGTAATTAGCTTAGACACAATGTCATTAGGGGGAGTGTTATAAACGTGTAATTATGTTAAGAATATCTAGGGAAAAATCCCGTTTATTACTAGGATGCCCTTGTGTCTAACCCTATAAATAGAAGCTCTAATGTTAGTCTATTATACACATCTAATAAGATTTTCTCCCCTTCTTCGTTTCTATTTTGTGTCTTACCTTCTCTCTTTCTCTATTTTACAATAAAAAATATATTCTCAGCTGTTTTAACAGTGGGTAATTTGTCCATAAAAATGAGTCAAAGTACCGCATGTTTAAAGGCTAGATGACTGGAAAGTCCGGCCCTTGTAGAAGCAGAGAACCAAGCAACGGAACGCAAAAAGAAACTGATATCTTTTAAAAATTGCTCGGCAAGCAACACAATTTATCTGTGAGCAAAATGGTTCATTGTTCAATGGTATCGCGTGACAGTAGATCTTCTTAGAACAAAAGAAATACAAATAATTAATCGAATAAATAAATCACATAAATTATTGGGGTTTAAAGGTGGACCAATAAGAATTCAGATGAGCGAAGTGTGGGTCCGACAACCTTGCAAGGTGGAGCTGTATTCGTTCGATAGGTTGAGTTTTTAGTTTTATATGGCAAGTTCAGATGATTGGTAGATTTATAAGTTAGAAAACAAATGTTATCGTTGAAAGCTAATAGGTCTGTTTGTCAGTCAAACAGAGAAAAATTATTGGAGCACTAGTTCTAATGCAGATCACGTCTTCATCTCCAACTCAACTTCAACTCCAAAGGTTCGTACCAGCAAAAAAACGAAAAACCTCGACTCCAAGGGGGCGGAGTCTGTGGACCTAACAATTATTTGAGATAGGAGATGGGAGACGTAACACATTCTGCCCAAACTAAATGAAAAATGGATAAACCAAAATCACATAACTATAATGAAAAATGGATGTGACACCCTAACACATTCTGCCCAAACTGTTTCAAACTTTACCAAGCCTTGACCCCTTCCCCATGGTTTATGGATCCGTAGTTACGATGCAGTGTTTACCGATTTTTTTTTGTTGTTGTTTCATTCTAGGCATAGTCCCGACCTGCCCCTGGCAGCGTAGCCACCGCTTACTCCCCACTGAGCAAACTCGGCCCTCTTAAACTCATGTTAAAATTAGTATAATTACGTTTGAGCGGAAAATCGAACTGCTGACCTCCTATATTAAAGTTAGCATAATTACGTATTTACCAATACATATTTGCATTAGCCGTAATGGTCGAGTCAGAAATTACAACCTAAGGGACTAAAAAGAAAATTATATAAGCTTAAGAACTTTAATGGACCAAATATAAAAATAAGTGACTAAAAACAAAATATTAGGAAAATATAAGTTTTTTTTTTAATGATTTTTATGATTTTGTGGGGCTAGAGCTAGGGTTAGTTAACCCTTGGCTTTGCCTCTAAGTGGACACCTATTCAAGATCTTCACTTTATCAATATTTATGTGATTATTTTTATATCAAATAAGGGTTGTATCATATCCATATCGGCATGTATCTGCGAATATTGATCGATATGACTATCTAACAGTTTTGGGGTGCTCTCGGTGAACTCAACGTATACAGCTTTTTACGAGTAACCAAATCAAGACGGTCTTGCTACGATGGGTATGGTACACGTACTCATAGTATGCACCCTAGTTCTCTAGTCGACACCTCATCTTGTCCGTATATCTCAAACAACATCAGATAGATTGTGTATCCTTTTTACCCGTTCTTTTTCAAATTACTTCAGTTTCCCAAAAATGCTGAATTTTGATATTTCTGCTTCTACTTAGCGTTATTATCTACTTTATATCAAGACTAGCCCTTAACCCGTGCTGTAACGGCACGGGCCATGATGTAACGGCACGGGCCATGATGTTGGTTCATTTTTAAAATATCGTATAATTTGTGTCCCGAATACTTATAAACTCCTTATGATTTAATATGTGTTTGTCATAAAAATAGTTAGGATTTTCCTCTCTTTTTTTCTTTGTTTTTTCCTTTAATAATATACAACCGTAGATTTGCTCAAATGAAAGAAATATAATCTAAACTTCCAGACACTTTTTTATTTAGGTTCATTGCTTATAATGAGATAATGCTCTACATGAACATGGAAGTTTAAATATTTTTTAGAAATATGTCATCATCAGCGCTCATCTCAGTGAAATCAACTAATCAATATCGTCCATAAAAGTCTCCACATGCTCCTATTTCGCTCCAGCTGACTTATCTATCATGGTCATGTTGTCGATCCTCCAAATAGGCAGAGAATAGTATTTTTTTTTTTGCATCGAACGAATGATACAAACTATCCAATGTGACATGATTTTCCTGTAATTTTTCAACACCCATTAGATGACAATGTTTAAAATGTGTATCTACCTTTTCGAAGGGATTTTATATATGCGAACCTCTGCCATTAAATCTTCAACAAAGTATTGTGCCTGACAATTGTCTTAACGAAGGCTTTGGTAACTTCAAAAGTCTTGGACATTTTGACACTTCCGTATGTTCCTACCTTCACTTGGAATACAATCTGGCGACACATTACCTCATAAAGAACCTTGAACACATATTGTACTCCCTGATCCTATTTCAAATTAATAGGTTGTCAATATATCCTTTACCAAAAGTTGACATATTCTACGTTGAATATTTATTAAAAAAATATGGTATTATGGATCGTTGCTTTCTAAGATTGTAGTTTTCAAAATTGGCCTCTTCAACTCCCACGGCTTTCTAAGTTTATATATCTTGTTTGTTTTTAACATTTTAGTTAGCCATATTATGTTTGTTACTAACTTTAAACTTGATGTCATCTTCTATTGTGAACTTTATGTGATTTAAGAATCGAAATAGTTATATCTCTTTCATTCGTATCAAGTAATCCATTGTATATCCCAACAATTCTTCTACAACGATTCATTTCTTTTGCCTTTTCCGGACCATCAGTAGCCATTATTGTCAAACACAATCTGTCTAATTTTTATTGATGTTATGTATTTGCAATGTTCATTTTTATTAAATAAATAGATTGTGGAAAAACTAAAAAAAAAAAAGAACATAACTATTACATCGGGTCTAAGTTATTAAATCCAAAATACTCCGGACACTGCTTCTGGTGCCTTGTTTCCTCAAATTCCTCGTTGCATTCTAGACAGTACATGCAAAACCAATCATTTGCGAAGTGAGTTATTTGAGCAAGTGTGGTCAATGCATCCCTTGCCTGTAATAATAATAACAACACGTCAATATTTTTCAAGGCATCCAGTTCTAAATGGCATGAATCTAATAGATTTGAATTATACCTCAATCTTAGATATCACCTTATTCTCACATAGCATAGCAATTGAGGAAGGACAAATCTTTACCACTCTTTACATATGCAGAGTTAGCCAAACTATGTTTTGCAATTGTCTTACGTGAAAATTATTATTAATCCATATTTTAGTCAGCTCCTATCGAAGCCGATCTAATTAGTCCTATAGAAAGTTAATCTTAAATTTTTGACTTTATCTCTTGACCAAATTATTGAAGTATTCTCAGTCATGTTCTTCTTTGTGTGATCTACCCATTTGTGTCAACTCTACCTTCTGATCCAGTGAATGAAACCTATACATATTGATCCGTAATTTGATATTGTTAATTTACTATCAAGAGGTCATATGATTTGAGAATGTAAAATATAAAAAATATTCCATAAACATCGGAGGCGAAATTTAGATTTATGATTTAGAGTTTTTTATGATGATTTTGATGAATATACATAATTTTCAAACAAATATTTTAGAATGCAAATACATTTTCCCGGTCTATAAGGTTTTATATCGGGAATTGAGTGAAAGTTGTTGTCTTTGTAGGTAGTTGTCGCGAAACAACTCGACATTGATGGTCTTTCAGGAAAAAGAATGTAATAATACTTGAGAGAGCGATAATGTTCCCTTACGCGGGTACACCAATTGCCTTTATATAATACGGGCGATCGAAAAGTCATGATCATATTGTCTTATACATTCCGGTATCATCCTCGAAATATTTGATTTTTGTCCTTATCAATCGTGCTAAAAACAACCAATTACATCTTTCACAATATAATGTTTCATGTTTTGTGAAGATTATTTTTTTACTTAGTCACTAAAACTCGCTAAAAAGCAAAAACTATTATTATACACTACTATTACCAACACTCACCACCATAAAAACCATCCACCGCCACTATTTCTTCCACCAATAGTAATGTTACCACCTCCACTATTCACAAACTCCCGCCACCGCTTATACTCACCATTAGAATTAATATAGTTTTTAGTAAAATTATTTATTAATAAAATTATGTATTTATGTTAGATTATTAAAGGGACATTTATAATAGAAATTTAATTAATCATTATGAACAATCAATGAGACACTAATTAATAAAACATTTAAAAATGGTTAAGTTGAACAAACCTTAGCGGTAAATTTATCTTTGCCAAGGTCAAATCCTGACCACTCTTTACATAAAAAAATCGATAATAAATAATTCATATGTTCTCATCTTGATTAGTGTCGTTCGTTTAGTTATTACATAACATGTCAATTGATTGCACCAATTTTTTAAAATGGACATGTGTTTTATCGAGTTTATTTTAACATTAAAATGATCAATCACGTTTTATATTTTATAATATAACATTACACATTTTGTATGCGTTATTTAAATTAGCATAATATGTTTTTTTCACCAATACCCGCCACCACCATAAAACCATATGAATACACTTTTTTTATCCACCACCACCTAGTGGCGGAGCCAAGGGTTGACTAACATGGCTCTAACCCCTTAAATTTTTAATAACTACATAAATTTTATAGTTTATTTTATAAATAGTACTTTGTCCATATATATTTATAGCTTAGTCCACCAAAGTTTACATGTTTTTTTTTTTTTTTTAAATAGGCCTCCTCAATGTCAATTTTTGACTCCACCACTGGCACCATCACTGCCGCCCATCCCATGTAGGTTGTTGGACGCAATTCTAATTTTCAATCACAAATGTCATGTATGAGGTTTAGATTGAACAAAATTTCGTCAATTGATTAGTTTCATTATTTTTTTTTTCCGTGTATATATTCTTTTTTGTATTTCAATCAATTTTATTTTAACATTAAAAAATCATGATTTATATGATATAGTACCAAGGATAACAAGGGCACTATTTGGGTGATCCAACTATGATCATGAAAATATTGTCTTATATGATATCATCCCTGAAATAAGTGTTAAAAACAACCAACCACATATTCCACACTACGATGTTATCGATGTGGTAATGACAACATAAAATTAATATTGTCCATCACTACTCACCAGCATTCACCGTCACTACTTATTCCACCACAAACCAGGGGAGGATCTAGGATTTTGAGGAGAGAGGGAGAAAAAACTCTTGGCAAGTTGGATACATGTGACCCATTTTACGATAATAGAACAAAAATAAATATAATGGTGCTTGGCTCTGCCCTTAACCACCACTAATCTTTCGGCCTCAACCTCTTCTACTACTCATTGTCGCAGAAAATGTCTATTGATATTATTTATCAAAAATACTTATTAATAGAAATAAATATTATAATTAATTAAGAAAATATTTATAATTAAAAAATGATTAGTCATTTATTATGATCAATTGGTGAAACACTAATTAATAAAACACTTTATAATGAATAGATTATTTATTATGTGCAATTAGTGAAATACTAATTAATAAAGCAATTATGATATTTGAGTTGAACAAACCACCATTGTTGATTTATATTTTCTATCAATTCCAACCAAGGTGGAACACTGGTTAGAGGCAACTCTTATGACATAATAGGTCATGAGTTCGAACCTCCCTGTTATAATTTTTGAAATTCATAATATTGGAATTTAAAAATTCATTTGGTCGGGAAAACCACGACTTGATTTATCCACAGACAAATCCTAACCACCACTAACAAAGGCAAACTTATCCAAACCCTGTTTTATACTAATGATAGTCATTGTTAGGCCAGCGAACGTCTGGTTTGCTAGACTTGTTTCATTGTTCGTGTTATCCCACAAGGCCACAACACTATAAGTAACTACATCGAACAATTGTAATAAGTTAATATCTTACAAAAGCATGACAAATATTATTAGTTAGTTCAAAGTATAACATAATTATGGATTAGTCTGTTGCTCTTCTGTTCCTTTTACTTCATCGATATTTAAATATCCAGCATAACTATAGGATTGAAATTGTTCGCATCAACTTTCATCAAACTTCGATTCTCGTCAAGCAAACCATTATCATCTTCTTCTTTTTTCCATTATCATCTTCTTCTTCTCTTCTTTTTTTTTTGATGCAAAGGATTTTTTATTAATTAAAAAATAGACTTTGAGGGGATATGTCTTCTATCATCTTCTAAATAAATACATAAAAAATTAAGGAGCATTCTCTTGCCATATTTCTTATTTTTTTAAACTTCTTCGAATATTTAGCCAATATATCTAATAGGCTATTGCATTCGATCTTATCACATACCTAACTTTCCCAACTCTAAATTTATTCAGATAAAATTTAATGTCTTTGATGATTGGTAAATTCTCCCAGCTAATGCAAGCATCTCTGCACCATTGATAGCAGTAGCAATATTAGATGAATCTGTCTCTACGATTATGCACTCCAGATTTAGATTAACTGCGCAGCTCATTGCCTCCAATGCAGCTATGCATTCCGTCTCATTTGCATTTAGATATCCATTGTTTAAGATGCATCTTGAGACTTGGTGGTTACCTTTACAATTTCTTAGAATTAGTCTTGTACCACAATCTTTAAGTGCCCAGCTGTCTGGTCAAAAAAAAAAAAAAAAAACACAATCTTTAAGTGATAGTTTATAAGAAACATCACAATTTTTTGTTAGAAAATGTGCTTCTGGAGGTGATCAACTTCCAGTTATATCCAAAGTATTATTGGATCCCATAACTCTTGGACTATCATTACTTCATTTCATAATATTTAATATATTACTCCATCCGTTTTAGGAAAAGTGTTACTTTCACTTTTTCATTTTAGCCTAAAAATAGGTCAAATTGAAAAAGTGAAAGTAACACTTTTCCTGAAACGGAGGTAGTATAAGTCTTTCTAATGGTAGTGATAGGATTAGGTTTGGTCCCATCAAAGAGTGTACTACACCTTTCCTTCCGTACTTCCCAAAAAAACACAAGAAATATGATATTTTAATTTTTCATATGCTAGATCGTGATTCTAAAACCAATTAGAAATCCATGAATGAATTTTGTTCTGATGATGCATTGAATTAATACTACCTGGAACTGAAAGTGACAACAACTCTAATAAAAGTACAATAGATTGATCTTTCCTAGAAGGGATCGGGTGAGTTGAGATCTGCAACTCGGCGATCAACTCGGTAAAAAAAATTCTTTTGTTTTTCGTTTTCATTGTCTCATCTTCATCAATTCAGTGTTGAGAATTAATTATGTATTGATTTCTTTAGTGGTTAATTTGCTAGTAATGATTGGTGTTAATATGTCTAAATTTTGACGTCAAGATGTCGGGAAAATCAGATTTTCGATCTGATTATGAGATGTTAAAAAAATTCAGATTTGAACCAGTTTTTGGTCAACATAGTTCTAGTGCATCAGTGTATATTCCTGATGAGGTTATTGATGACAGTCTGATAGGTTGACTAGATTTTGTTAAGATGAAGATAGCTACTGTTGAATCGATTTTGAGAAAGCAGTGGACTCTTACAGGTATTGGTCAATTCATTCATATTGGTAAAGGTTTCTTTATTATAAAATTAGAGAATAAGGAAGATATCAAATACATCTATGAAGGTTTCTGGGAGGTTGAATCTCAATACTTAAAACTTTAATACTGGGAACGTGATTTCAAACCAGAATTAAAAAAATCTGCCAGTGCTTTGGTATGGATTTTGTTTTCGGGACTAAGCATTGAGTATTGGAAAGAGGATATTCTTAAGTCCATGGGTAGAGCACTTGGTAGAACAATTCGAGTGGATTCAACTACCTTGAATAGATTGGTTATTATGCTAGTATTTTGGTAGAAATTGACTTGGCAAAAGTTATTCCTGATAAGGTTTGGGTGGAGTCAAAATATTGTAAGTTTGAACAAGTTGTTAGATGCTCAAAAGTACCCAAGGTTTGCAGCCATTGCAAAATAGTAAGGCATATGGTTAATGAATGTAGGTTGTAAAGGAAGGAACAGGTACAAGGATCTCAAATTGTTTATATACAACAATGGAGATATACACCTAAAAAGGTTACAATGAAGACTTCTTTTGCTATCCCTTTTACTCCTAGTGGTAGCAAGAATGAAGTACATCCACAAGTTAGTGAAGTAAATTTGAATGAAGATGAAGAAATGGATGTTATCATCCCACCAATTCCTAGTGGTTCTTCTGCAAGGAAAGATGTTGGTTTTACTGGAATTCTAGAATCTCCTAAAGAATTTCGTTTACTTTCTATTTAAAAACTCATTGATGTGGGAACAAGTATTCCATCATTACCTGCAAGTGTTGGTGTGGATCATGTTATCTCAACAGGTACCTCAAATGAGTTGATATCTGCAGAAGTTTTATCCAATATTAATTATGAGGTGGAAACTATGGAGGGTTGGAAAGAAGTGACAGGTAAAGCTTCTAAATCTAGGAAGGTTGGTATTTCTACAGTAGTTGGGGGAAATATAAATAAAGGTATTACTTCTCCAAGTAAATCTCAAGCATTAATTGAGGTGGTTGAAAAACAGGATCATATTTTCTCTAAAATTGTAGGTAAACCTATAAAGGGAAAGAATGTTAAGGGTATTCCTAATGTAACAACAAGAATGCAAGCAACAAATTCAGTTAAATCAAGTATTGGTGTGAGAAATTCTACAACTTGTCATATCGCTCAATCTCAATGAAAGTGTTATTTTGGAATGTCAGAGGTTTGAAAAGAGTTCAAGCCAAAGACAAACTAAGAAATTTAGTTCATAATTTTATTCCTTCTTTACTTTGGGTAGCTGAGCCCAAAGTAAGAGTTTCTGGTAATGGTATTCAGAAGCTTAAACTCCCTGGTATGCATAAGATGATTATTCATAATTTTAGTGATAGTGCAAAAGGAAATTTATGGTTGTTATGGAATTTTTCTTTATCAATATCTATGGTAGTTTCATCTACCAGACAAGATATTACAGTAAAGGTTGGAGATGTTTTGGAGATAAGTGTTCATGCTGCATGTATTACTGTTGACAGAAGAGACTTATGGGAGGAGTTGATAGAAGTTAGTGAAATGAATCTTCCTTGGCTGCTCATAGGAGATTTTAATATAGTCTTAAGTTGTGATGAAACACTGGGAGGTACAAGACCTCTGAGAGTATCAATGCAAGATTTAAGATATTGTGTGGAGTCTTGTAATTAATACAAGCTACAAGAACTGGAATCAAATATTCTTGGTGTAATAATAGGGTGGGCAAGAACAGAATTTTGTGTGATCTTGATAAAGAATTCTATAATTTAAAATGGTTGGAGAGGTATGAGAGTTGGAGTTATAAGGTGGGAGTAAGGGGAACTTCAGATCATGGTGCATTGTTTGGTATAGTTGTGAATAATTCTAGACCAGTAAATGACCCTTTCAGATATCAATCTGTGTGGACTTCTCATCCTGACTTTTTGAAGTTGATTAAAGAATCATGGAGTGAAGATGTATCAGGTAATCCAGCTTTCTCTTTCTTGAACAAGTTAAAAAGACTCAAAAAATTTATTAAAAAGTGGAATTGGGAAGTTTTTGGTGATTTAAGATTAAAGGTGCAGACCACTGAACCCTGTTTTCATAACCTCCTATCATGCAGTCGACCATGAAAACGATCTTCTAGTTCAGATGTCATCTCAATTGGTTGGAAATCTTCTTAGATATTTTGAGGTTGTTCGTGGTCAACCAGAAATTGCAATAAAGAATCTTGAGTTTCCGAAGATTGAATTGAAGAAAGCAACTGATGAACTTGTTTTTGTTCGATCCCTAGTTGCTGAATATGTCTAAGTTTTTTTTTTTTTTTTTTTCAGTTGTGAGTTATTTTGTCTAGGAAACTTCTTATGAGAATTTATTCTTGTGTTTTAAGAAGGTGTGGATGGTGGTTTTTAACTTAAGGGTAAAATCGTAAAACCCTAGTCATACAGTGACGTCACAAGGACTTAAACGCATTTACTGAACCCTTTAATATGTCGGTGAGAAAATTACCAGGGTACCTTTTTTAATAATTACTAATTAGGGTTTCGATGGACCAAAAACCCTAATTCCCACGCCACATGTGCCAATAGCAAACCATGCCAGCCACACCAATCGCGCCAAGGCATGCCAACCATGCTATCCGCACCCACGTGCCAATGGCAAACCATTCCAGCCACACCCACCGCACCAAGGCATGACAACCATGCTAGCCGCACCCACGTGCCAATGGAAAACCATGCTAGCCACACCCACCGCGCCAAGGCATGCCAACCATGCTAGCCGCACCCACGTGCCAATGTAAAACCGTGCCAGCCACACCCACCGCGCCAAGGCATGCCAACCATGCTAGCCGCACCTACGTTCCTATGGAAAACCATGCCAGCCACACCCACCGTGTCATGCCAAACACACCTTGTCATGGCCTCATGCAAACCTAGCCGCGCCACCATGCTGGCCTTCCCTATGCGGCTACCAAGACGAAGGCGTGCGACAATCAACGTTCGCCCTTCAATCATAGGAGCAAATCCTAGCCGTCCAAGGTTACCAGAAAACACAATGGTAACCTTTGACCCAAAACCCTAGCTTGGTCATGATCCTAGCTTGGTCATGCCAAACCATTGTCCCCACCATGCCAAGCCAAATCGCACCTTGCCTTGACCCTAGACATGCTAGCCGCACCACGTTCCAACGACATTCCAAACCCTTGGCCCCACCATGCCAAGCCAAACCGCACCTTGCCTTGGCCCTAGCCATGCTAGTCGCACCATGTGCCAATGGCATCGCATATACATGTTCCATAAAGGCTAATTCTTTGTATTCCGATTTCCCCTAAAATTCCCATTACCTCTTGTAATGTACTTTGTAACGATAACACTATGAAGATATGCAAAACCTAATCTTTGCATACCATGACTTTATCACCTGACTTGCACCATATAAATCAGCATACTCCTTAGTTTTGTGCCAACATGCCAAAACGTTCGTCTAACACTTTGGGATGGAATTTTGACACCTTTGTCATAAAATTTCATGGCCTCATCAAGCTTCAAGTTCATTCCAATTGATCTACACACAAGACCAACTTCTTCTAGTCTCCATACTAGTGAAACCCAAACAATTCATCCCTGAATTTGACAAACAAACTCGATACCGGCTTGTCACATGCCCATTTAATCGCCTAAAATTTACACGGGACATGACCGGCAATACTATGTGGTTCGATGAATCAAATTCACCCACAAGTAGGCACACTTTCATCAAAGTATGACGCCTTCACGCATGCCAAACCCTTGGCCCCACCATGCCAAGCCAAACCGCACCTTTCCTTGGCCCTTGCCATGCTAGACGCACCATGCGCCAACGGCATGCCAACCTAGCCACGCCACCGTGCTGGCCTTCCCTACGCGGCTACCAAAATAAAGGCGTGCGACAATCAACGATCGCCATTCAATCCCAGGAGCAAATCCTATCCATTCAAGGTTACCAGACAACGCATGGTAACCTTTGGCCCGAAAACCTAAGTTTGGCCACGCCAAACCATGCCATGCCAACGGCATGCCAACCTAGCCGCGCCACCATGCTGGCCTTCCATACACGGCTACCAAAACGAAGGTGTGCAACAACCAACGGTCGCCCTTCAATCCCAGGAGCAAATCCTAGCCATTCAAGGTTACCAGAAAACGCATGGTAACCTTTGGCCCGAAAACCTAAGTTTGGCCACGCCAAACCATGCCATGCCAACGGCATGCCAACCTAGTCGCGTCACCATGCTGGCTTTCCCTACACAGCTACCAAAATGAAGCCGTGCGACAAGCAACAGTCACCCTTCAATCCCAGGAACAAATCATAGCCGTCCAAGGTTACCAGACAACACATGGTAACATTTGACCCAAAACCCTAGTTTGGCCACGCCAAACCGCGCCAAGGCATGCCAACCTTGCCGCGCCACATGCTGGCCTTCCCTATACGGCCACCAAAACGAAAGAGTGCAACGATCAACAACTTCCTCTCGTCTTAAGATGCAAAATATCGACCGTCGGAGGTCACCAAGCTAGCAAGTCTCCCAAGCACGACTTGGAAGACAACAACAACATGCTACATGTTTTTCCATAAAAATATTCGAGACATCAACACATATCACAAACTGGGGGATCCTCTTTGGGTATTGGTTTGGAGGTTTAGAGCGTGCGGTGTACACTACGCCCGTCATAAGGATGAGGCGGTTAGTAAATACAGGGAGTTAATGGTGAAACGTTCTTTTTATGAAACATCAATTCCATGCGTTAACGGTTTTATGGAACATCAATTCCATGTGTTAACGTTACCACCTCCTCCCATTTACTCACCCATTTTTCCATTCCTTAATGAGACCAGAGTACGTTTCACTTAGACTTGTATAAATAGGTCTTACCTATTTCCATCGAACAATAAGTTCAGTCAGGAGAATACAAAACTCAGAAAACATTTGCTAGCATTCCCTTTGGTTAGATTCCGACTTTATGATACAAGTCGTAACACAACTACTCTTCCAGAATCAACTATTCTGGTCTCATCACTTTCTTTGCTTCCCTCTCCAAAACCAACCCATTCTCCTCCACTTTGTGACCGAAGCAAGTCTGGAACGGCCATTTATTGGTTTAGGCCGGACTTGTACAGATTGATCTCTCGAATCTAAAGTACTCCCTTGCAGTACATTATTTAGGGTTTAAATTCGTTTCTCACCCACACACACCCGAAATTACCGAAATCAGCAGAAACCATTTTCACCCACAAACAATTGGCGACCACAGTGGGAGATCATTCTATAGGTTGCAATATCGATTTCCAAATTTCCGATATCACCTTTCACTTACAACTCCAACATGGTGGAACTCAGATCCGAATCAGCTTCCGAGAACACCAACGCAGAATCTGTCCCTGGTGTTAACACTACTCCCAAAAAATATCACTACGGCATCTACTGACCCCAGTAGCACCGAAAACACTCATTCGGGTGTAACACCGCCGATTTCCAGGGCCAAAGCCGCTGCCGCCTCTAATTTCCCTGCACAACTCGCTAATGCGGGCAGTACTAAAAGTACTCCTTCATGTGTAACACCACCAGTCACCAGGGACAGAGCTGCCGCTACCGTTCCTAATGCTTCATCAAGCATGATGCCTCTAACCGCCACTAAGACTCCAATTACCCCACCAACGGGACGATAAGCCGGAGGAACCAGAGGAAGCCGACCCTATATCACCATTGCTGATTTTATGGAACGACATGAAGTTCTCGCTAGAGCCCAGGCGGATATGGTTTCGACACAGAAAGAGGTACTCGTATTTCTCAAATTCCTGACAGAGCGGCTGCCGTGTGAGTCATGCCCTCCAGAGCCATTTAGAAACACCTCCAACACCCCCCGGCGCCAGCACCTCGACAGAACACATCTCCTCGGACGAGGGGAATCAAACCAGAACCCCATTGGAAAGAAATCATCTGTCTAATTTTTTCACACGAGGAGATCTGGAGCAACTTCTCCGGAACCGAATCAAGAATGATGAAATAGACTTGCATCAGCATCAACCTCCTTACCAACCTTAAATACAAAGAATTCCTCTTCCAAAAGGATATACCTCTCCTCAATTCACCCTGTATGATGGCACTGGAAATACACGCGAACACGTATCTCGCTTCCTCGAATCCCTAGGCGAACATGAATACAATCACGTTCTCCGTCTGAGAGAGTTTTCGTAATCTCTTACCGGAAGATCATACACATGGTACAATAGCATCCCCAACTGTGGAAGCATGGTTACCGTATTTTACAAGAATTACTTCTTCGTGTCTGAAAAAGTTACCTTCTCAGACTTAGGAAGAATGTACCAGCGGGATAACGAACATCTGAATGATTTCGTTAAGAGATTCAGGGTTCAAGCACTAGACTGTCACGACCCAAACGTGACCGAGCAACAGATGGTGAACACATGCATCAATGGTATGGCTCATATTTACCGCGCCTTACTAGAGAACCTACATTTCCAGACATTCTCCGAGCTCTATGAAGATGCCAGGCAATCAGAAACGACAACACCATAGAAAGAGCTAGACCAACCAGAGCCGAAGACTGGGCAAAACTCGCGGGAACATAAGTCCCATCAACAAGCAGTACAACGATGGCCCCTCCTCTGTAAGCGTAGTAAATGAGATAGGAAAAAGGAAGGCCCCAGCTGCAGACCAGGAGCCTAAGCGCGAAACACCAGCACGACGAGCAACTCCACCACGGAAGGCCGCCGCTAAAGCTCCCATGCATCATCACGAAGTTGAAGGAAATACCCAGGATTTCCCATTTCCCACTGAGGAGGTGATCGATCTCTTAGAAGCATGGATTCAAGATGATGTTATCAGATTACCATCTCCCAGACGCCCACCGACTGAGGCCGAGATGGCAAAACCCAAATACTGCCACTACCACAGATTTGTTCACCACCTAACCAGTGATTGCAACAGAATAAAGCATATCATCATAGAAAAGATAGAAGCAGGGAATTCCAACTAGGAAACGAGGGAGTACATCGATACCTACTTCCATTGAGAAATTGTGGGATCTCTGGGGACTCCGTGCATGAGACTGTGCAATCCATGATGCAACACGTATATGAAATTCTCTACCTTTCCAAGGTGCAGCGCCAAGATATTTTCACGGCTCTCAATCGCGTCGTGTTAGGCAAGCGGCTTTTCCCTCCATGTAAACTACGCCAAGAGCCCAAGCTCTCCCAGCGAACAGAATTGAAAAGGACAATTGGGGACTACTGACCACGTCCTATTTAAGAGGTATTGAATTCGACAACACGCTCATCGACGCGTCCTCTGACTTCAACATTATTACTTTCAAGACTCTGAAAGCAGCGGGGTTTACGAAACAATATGCTACCCAATCCCCATCCATGGTTGGGAACCCGGAAGGGGAATCCTTGAACGCACATGGCTACATCAACCTCGAGGTCAAGATAGGAGATGCTATAACGCGTGACAAATTTCACATTGTCAAAGAACTGGTTTACGACCTGATATTTGGGCACTTGTGGGTACTCGACAACAAGGAAAAATTGGGCACATACCCTCTACCAATATCAACGTCCAAAAAAATCTCCAGCCTACCATCCCACTTGCTGCCGCATAGACGAGTTGCTGATGAAACCCGGACGCCTGGAGAAGACCTGTTGGAGCTAACTCGTGGATTCCAAACGCAAGTAAGTCTGGCTGAACGATCTTCTCTACAACCAGTCATTTCTTCCCCCGTTCCGTCATGGGGATTCAACGCGATTACTGGCACGGACGCTGTCAAGAGATGTGAATGGGGTGCTGGGCCATTCAAATGCTTTGCAAAGAATTTAGAAGCTGCCATCGAAACCAACGAGACCAATATTTAAACGGTTGCACAACACTTGAACCCGTTTTCAATCGGAGATATAGTGGTCAAAGTGAACTCGTTTCAAGTTGGGAAGATGACGGTAAAGATAGCTATTCGGATTGGGTTGCCTGAGGAAAAATAAGACGAACCTTATCTGGTGGCAGACATTATTTTAGGAGGATACTGCAAGCTCATCAACACAGACAAGCCGGAAGGTGTGATAGTTCACTCTCGATGGCTCAAGCTTTCCAATCCCTAAAATGCTGTACTTTTCCAGCCACTCTCCCTTTAGTATTTTCTCCAACAGTTTGTATTTCCCCGAGATGAATACACCGTTTGTATTCTTCTCCGGAGTTTCATTTTTCATTCAAAAAAAGAAAAAGAAAAAAAAAACATGCATTTCTTTCCGAATGGGTTTTTCCCAAATCTCAGAAAAATATACCAAATCAATCTGAAATCATTGAGAAGCCATTAACCATCATATCACAACTAGAAAGCCAAAACCGTGTTAGAAATACCTTATTCAATTATTCAAAAAATAAGAAATTACAAACGGGATGCTAATTGGCGAAGCCCTAACTTCGCCATGAGTGCAAAGAAGGTAAAGATGAGTCTACGAATCATCAAGACGACTACACAACAGATAGAAACAATAAAATGAGAAGCTAGTTATTGAAAGCTGGCGCGCAAGTTGCCTCAGTCAAAACTCCTTTCAAGCACTTTCCCCAACAATCTCTCGGGAAACAAAGGTTCCATCCGACGGCCGCATCAGCAGTAGCAACCTCAACATCCCATCCAAAAACCTCCTCAACAGCAACAACACCTGTCTCCTTCCCGACGCCAACATCAACAATCGGTCCAGCATATGCCACCATGACCCGCCCGATGTCGCCGACAACAGTCTCGGCGCCTACTCCGAAGGCTGTCTCAGTTTCATCAAACGCGATGTATTCCTTGAGGGTTTTCTCAGCAACCTTACGATGCGAATTTCCCTATTCATCCGCATCCGAATCGAGAATTGTGACACCGTCCTGAACAAAGAAGTTACGTCGACTTTCCCCTGAAAGTTTCACAGACTCAATTTTCTGTGGTTTCAACCCAGAAGCAGGATGTACCGCCCTAGCATTGGTCCGTGAAGAAGTTTTACTACATTGAGGTCTTTTAGCACACCAAGGCGCTTTGCACTCTCCCATTCCTCCTTCATGTTCACCGAATCCAAGAAGGTATGAACACGCACCCGCACTTCGCCTAGATTGGTGGGAGGTAGGCCCTGAATAATTCTACAAGCTTCATGGAACATAGATTCAATTCTATCTAATATCTCCTCATAAGAAGAAAACTGGTTTTTGCCGATCCCAAAGCTTTTCTACGAAGGGTTAGTGGTACGGCCGCCTCTGGAAGATCCAATTGTACACTACAGAACCAGAGAAAGTAGGCAAGTTTTTACCCTATCTACACTGGCAGCATACGCAAGGAAGAATACAAATGGAAACCAAAAGAAAGCACAAGATGATACCTGCAAGGAAGGGAGCACGATTTCAGGATGAACTATGCGAACGAAAGGATCCAAGATCATCTCTTATAAGAGGAAGAATGACGCAATCCCGAAAAGGAAAGCCTTCTACTAATTATGAATTAAAGCGCGATGTCTGGTCTTAATCAAAACTTATCCCACTAGTGAATAAAAGGAAAGACTCATGCCTGGCTATGGGATATAATTAGGGTTTAGTGAGAAAAAATGTGGGTGTACATGCTTGAGACATGCTTGCTCTCGTTCTGCTTTCTTGACCACCCGCACTGAAATTCGGGAACAAAACCGGCAACATAACCTGAGAAGAAGGAGTAACGACCCTTTTATGGGCATATCACTCTCGGGTTTTGAAAAAAAATATTCCAAGTTCAAGCTACGCAATAAGAGAGGCAATCGGGCCCACAAAGGCAAACCATCACCACGCCAAGCTGTCCATGTACGCCTCGCCAAACCGCACCTTACCATGACCACACCGCGCCAAGATATTCATTCCATTGTCGTGGCCTCATCACGCCTAGACAGTCCGCACCACTTCCCTGGACCCACATGCCAAACCGTCCGCATGTGCTTTACCTCTCCAAGCCATCCACGCCGTGACTTGCTAATACCAACAAATTAGCCAAGTCAACATCATGATGTTTCCTTAACCAATCAGGATTATGAGTAGCCAAAACTGAAATGACATTCCTCATCCCGCCACTTCACGGTCTACATAGCAAATGCAAGGCTTCCAAACTCGGGATCATGAACTCTCCTTACCTCTCGAAAAAGGTTAGACGGATCTTCCTGACCATCTTGCATGATTTATGTTCCGATTTTTTCCTTGTCCGTCACCATCTTATGCTTACCTCGCAACAACGCCCATGTTCTGAGCTAAGCAGGGGACTTAATGTTGATGGTGGTTTTTATCTTAGGGGTAAAATTGTAAAACCCTAGTCAGACAGTGACGTCACAAGGACTTAAACGTATTTACTGAACCCTTTAATATGTCTGTGAGAAAATTACCAGGGTACCTTTTTTAATCAATTACTAATTAGGGTTTCGATGAACCAAAAACCTTATTTCCCACGCCACACGTGCCAATGGAAAACCATGCCAGCCACACCTACCACGCCAAGGCATGCCAACCATGCTAGCCGCACCCACGTGCCAATGGCAAACCATGCCAGCCACACCCACCGCGCCAAGGCATGCCAACCATGCTAGCCGCACCCACGTGCCAATGGAAAACCATGCCATCCACACCCACAACGCCAAGGCATGCCAACCATGTTAGCCGCACCCACGTGCCAATGGAAAACCGTGCCAGCCACACCTACCGCGCCAAGGCATGCCAACCATGATAGCCGCACCCACGCGCCAATGTCAAACCATGCCAGCCACACCCACCGTGCCATGCCAAATGCACCTTGTCATGGCCCCATTCCAACCTAGCCGCGCCACCATGTTGGCATTCCCTATGCGGCTACCAAGACGAAGGCGTGCGATAATCAATGACGGCCCTTCAATCACAGGAGCAAATCCTAGACATCCAAGGTTACCAGACAACATAATGGTAACCTTTGACCCAAAACCCTAGCTTGGTCATGACAAACCCTGGGCCCCACCATGCCAAGCCAAACCGCACCTTGCCTTGGACCTAGCCATGCTAGCTGCACCATGCGCCAACGGCGTGCCACCCTAGACGCGCCACCATGCTGGCCTTTCCTACGCGTCTAATAAAACGAAGGCGTGCGAAAATCAACGGTCGACATTCAATCCCAGGATCAAATACTAGCCATTCAAGGTTACCAGACAACGCATGGTAACCTTTGGCCCGAAAACCTAAGTTTGGCCACGCCAAACCATACCATGCCAACCTAGCCGCGCCACCATGCTGGCCTTCCCTACACGGCTACTAAAATGAAGGCGTGTGATAATCAACGGTTGCCATTCAATCCCAGGATCAAATCCTAGCCATTCAAGGTTACCAGACAATGCATGGTAACCTTTGGCCCGAAAACCTAAGTTTGGCCACGCCAAACCATTCCACGCAAACGGCATTCCAACCTATCCGCGCCACCATGCTGGCCTTCCCTACACGACTATCAAAACGAAGGGGTGCGACAATCAACGGTCTCCATTCAATCCCAGGAGAAAATCCTAGCCATTCAAGGTTACCAGACAACGCATGATAACCTTTGTCCCGAAAACCTAAGTTTTACCACGCCAAACCATGCCATGCCAATGACATGCCAACCTAGCTATGCCACCATGCTGGCATTCCCTACATGGCTACCAAAATGAAGGTGTGCGACAACCAACGGTCTTCCTTCAATCCCAGGTGAAAAAGCGGGGGTCTAACAACCTCACCCAATATTTCGATTAGCAATCTGTATGGACAACTCCGAGTTGTTTTATAGAGAATCAACTAGACAGTTAGACTCAATCAATAGAAAATACTCAAGGAGTTATTGTCTCGATCTCTCAATTTGATTTACTCAAGCAAATACAATTCGCGAGTCTTAATGAAAGAGATATAACTTGGATGGTACCAAATACCAATATCCAAGTGTCAATCAATTTAAATTAACAACCAAAAAGGTTGGATATTCTAATTGATTGAACAACGCACAACCTGTATTATTTCAATTATATAACTAAATATAATGCGGAAAAGAAATAACACAGACACCTAATTTTGTTAACGAGGAAACCGCAAATGCAGAAAACCCTGGGACCTAGTCCAGATTAAACATACACTGTATTAAGCCGCTACAGACACTAGCCTACTCCAAATTAACTTCAGTTTGTATTGTAGTTGAACCCCAATCAATCTCATACTGATCCAAGGTCAGTTATGCTCCTACGCCTCTGATCCCAGCAGGATAATGCGCGCTTGATTCCCTTAGTTGATCTCACCTATAACCAAGAGTTTCTACGACCCAAAGTCGAAGACTTTAGTAAACAAATCTGTCTCACACAGAAAAGTCTACAAGATAGATAAATTCATCTCCCACGAATAAACTTATGAGATTTTGTTCCGTCTTTTGATAAATCAAGGTGAACACGAACCAATCAATAAAACCAGACTTATATTCTCGAAGAATAGCTCAGTTTTATCAATCACCTCACAATAAACTTAATCGACGCAGCGAAGAAGATTATTGAGGAATCACAAATGATGAGACAAAGATGTTTGTGATTACTTTTATATCTTGCCTATCGGAGAAATTAATCCCAAGCCAATTATTACAATCATACTCGTACGATAGAAACATCAAGATTAGATCACACAACTACAAGAAAAGTAGTATCGGTCTGGCTTCACAATCCCAATGAAGTCTTTAAGTCGTTAACCTGGTTTTAGAAGAAGAAAACCAAAGGTTAAAGGAGAATCGACTCTAGCTTAGCAAACTAGTATCACAAAGAATGTGTGGGTATTAGGTTTCCCAGTTGCTAGAGTTCTCCCTCATATAGTATTTCAAATCAGGGTTTGCAATCAATGTTACCTTAGTAACAAAGCATTCAATATTCATCATTATATGAAAACCTGATTAGATACACACATGTACTTGACGATTTTGGGTTTGTGTAACCGGACCCAAACGTGTACAATAGCTGGTCCAATACTAGTCAACCAAATGGTTAGCCAAATGATAACTTTCATATCAACCATATTCTTCTTCACCATAACTAGTCCAAATGACTCAAATGAACTAGTGAGAGATTTGTTCAATTTATATGAGATCTCATGTACTACACAAGACGTAATTGAAGCAAAAACGATTTGATTCACTCGAATCGATTCATGAACGATAAATCCACGGTTTGCAATATCATCCCTTAGTTTATTAAGATAAGTTCACAAACATCGTTTTTAGACATAACCTCTTAAGATTGCGGACAGGGTTCGCGGAATCAAATTAACCGGTTGGAGTTCACAAACTCCAGCAGAAATTCTCGGGTTCGAGAACTCCGTCAGTTCGCGGACTGAATCCGAGCTACAACTCCAACAAAAATTCTCGGGTTCGAGAACTACACATGTTCGCGGACTGAGTTGCCTCCTCAAGTTCCGGTTTCACTTGATCAACAAAGTTCAAAAATTTCGGTTCAAGTGCTAAGGACTTATACATATATGTGTTACCACAACAATGTTTATATCCCCTAATGGTTATTTTGTATGAACTCTCATTTCAATCATTGAAACATTCTCAGAGGGCGTTATATAGTTGTTATTCACAAACTATTTTTCGTCAGAGCGATTTCCAAAATGATTGAATCATAACATGACTTTAGTCACTAGGTAAAGATGAACTTGGCTAAAGCGAAATCTATACCAACACATATTTCGAGAAATAGATAAGCGAGATATACTCAGCTCGAAATATCACATGTGTATATTCTTAGTCTATATAGTAATACGACTTTTGTCTCAAGATAGGATATAAAGTAGATAAATTTTTGAGTGATAGATAATTTCAAGTCTCCACATACCTTTTAGTCGATGAAGATCCACTGGTTCCTTGAGTAGTCCTTCATCTTGTATGATGATCTCCATGGAGTTCTTGAGCTCAACTACACTTTCTATCCTAGCCCGAGACCTTACCTATAGTAGACTAGAAATCAAGACTTTATAGTTTTGATCACTAACATTGACAAACATGCTTGAGATAGCAACGCATGCGAGTTCGACCGAGCAATACTCTAACAATCTCCCCCTTTGTCAATTTTAGTGGCAAAACTATTAATACATTGTTGATGGTGGATTTTAGCTCAGGACTAAAGTTGTAAAACCAATTTTTGTGCAGCCATCCTGCAAAGGATAAGGTTATTTGATAAGTGATGAACACTTCTCCGCTTTATTAATTCACCTAGAATGGAGTACGTAACAACAATCCCCAAATATTCTGTGAATCTTAGCATTATTTAATGCATAAAATTGCCTTGTGTTTCCTGTGATGTTCTCAGCAGAACTCTCATTATTGGTGCGGCATGATGACTGATTGTTACTCTCAGCAAAGTAACATGAATATCCAAGTATCAACAGTGAGGCATGCACGAAATACCCGTACAGGCTACACCATCTCTGACAAAGGGAATCATCTATCGGTGTGTTATACTAGCCCGATCGAGCATATTTGAATATGGAATGTCCATATCAGTCTTAGAAACAATCACGACCATGCAAGTTGGCCGCATGAATTAACCGGCCTAGATGAAACCTAGTAGGGGAAGGCTATCACCGTAATGATCACCAGCGTGCCTGTTTTTTCCCTAGCCGGTCGAATGCATACCATGCCTCTCCAAAATCCACCAAACGCCATCCTGAAAAGATGGTCGTGAAGCAGCTTGGAGGAGCTCTTACGAGCAAAGGCTTCCTACGGCAGTCTCAAATTCATCACCGCCGTCCAACTTCGCCGACGTGATTGGACGGCGTGGATAATCTCATGACCGGTCGGATAGGCTTGTCCTGCACATCGGTAGGCCCCCTTTCTACCTGCATAGCTGAGCATCTCACGACCTAGCCAGGGAAGAGAAAACGTTCGCCAAAAATCCGGCCGGCGTGATGCTTTGAAGGTCGCTAACTTAAACTGATCACGACCATCCAACTTCACTGGCATGTTTGGATGACTTAGATCAAACCCATAACTATTAGTCAGGTATCACCGTGTTCACCACCAACCCAACCTAGGTCCCACTTGGTCGGCCTCCCCAAAGGAGGAATATAACCTGCTAAACCGTTAGGTTGAAGTCGCGTACACACGACCGATCCAAAACCCTAATTAGGGTTTGCAGCATATTACATGTGTCGTTAATCGATCACGAGCGTCCATCTTCGCAAGCATATATGGAGGGTGTAGATGTAGATTCAACGAGTCTCAAGCATGGAAATACAATCACCGTGGGCCCGTCTACATGTGTGACCAATCGGACAAGACCGACCGTGGCTAGGCGCCTCGATTCGTGCGCCCAAACTAGGCATGGATGTGCGGTCCTAGATTCCTTTGCGGCAACGGATTTTTTCCGTAAATCGATCTCAACCACTCAACTTCGCCAGACAAATTAAGTGGCCTAGATTATATCTTCATGGGGTAATGAGGTATGGACATGTAGATCGACAAGATGTTTACACGCATGCCCGATCGGTCCTGCCCAATACATCTCCCATGCTCGGTTTCGACCAAGCTGAAGAGTGATGCTTGCGTGCCTCTTCAAGACCCTAATCAATGGTCGCAGATGCATCATCTCATCCATCCAACTCTACCATATTGGTTGGGAAGCCCAAGCTAAGAATTAAACAGCTAATAAGGTGTCACGGTGATTACCATCCGTCACTCTACCATATAGAATGATCGGTCAAGGGAGAGCTTGCTTGCGCAGCCTCCAAACGATCATTCGAAGATGGCTAGGAATGCATCTGTTTTAAGATGCTTAATCCGCGACCTACTCCGTTAATCCTTAAAACATCGATGCTTCATACATGCTGAATATATTCAATGCATTACATGCATAGAATACACACGATATTTTATAAATATCGACTTCCCAAATAACTTAGTTATTCAACCTAGCACTGTATGCTACCTTATGTGGGTCCCACGATCCACACAATCGAGACATCAAACATGTCACAAACTGCGGGATACTTACTAGGGTATTGGTATGGCAGTTCACAGCGTGTAGTGCACAACGCGCCATCATAAGAATGTGTCAGGAATACATGGACGGTTATTGATGATTGGAGAAGTGGGCAAGACTGATCGTGTGACACTAACACACAACTCCACTATTCCATCACTCCACTTCCACCACTTCCCACGAGAGACGTGAATAAGGCTCAAATGACTTGTATAAATAGGCTTCCCTCCCTATTTCCAAGATGGATAACGCAGAAATCAAGTGTTAATATAATTGTATTCAAAACACCCAGAACTTGCTTGCATTATTCGTAAGCCTGCTCACCTTTCCGTTACAAGTCATAAAACAACCTACACCTTCACAATCTCTACACATTCTTCGCTTTCCTCCCTAAGATCAACCCCATCTCCTTCACTTTGTGACCGAAGCAAGTCTGGAATGACCATTTCTTAATTTAGGCCAAAATTGTATAGATTGATCTCTCGAATCAAAAGCACTCCCGTGCGGTGCATTTGTTTAGGGTTTAGATTCATTTCTCATCCACACACCCCAAATTACCAAAACCGGCGGAAATAGCTTTTACCCATAAACATACATATGGAATACAAAAAATATATAAATAAACATTGTAGCTCCTATTCCACATGTCTAATCTTCAACAATACTCGAAATCTTCGTCACTTCCAAGTGGTCCAATGATATCAAAGGTTGTAAGTTTAGCATCATCGTTGTTGAAAATCCATAGTTATAACAATGACAAAAGCATCGGTTCTCAATCATTGTTATATAGTAGCATAGTATTATTACACAACGTCAAATTCCAATTGCATCACAACTTCAACAACAATACTATGGTGATACTTCACCCCCCCTTAGTCAATACTCAATCTCACATGGAAACCACTCCCTCTTACATAATGATCCGAAAACCATATGTATTTGTAGTATGAACTACATATTAATTCTTCCTCTTTTCATCAATAAAATTGGCAAATGTACAAGAACGAGATCCTAATAAAATTTTTGTAAGAGATATTTCATGACCAAAGGTAAATGTATATCATCTTATTTAGATGCAATCATAAAGCCGAAGCTAAATACATTCATCAAGGAGTTCATAAAGATACAAGATAACCCCTCTAATATTCCACAGCCGCACTCCCCACAAAGATTTGGCAATTAAGCACAATTTCAAAAGAACTCTCCCCCATAATATGTCATTCCCAAAGGAACAACAAGAGCGACCATAATTTCAAGAGAAAAGAAGGATTTTTCTTTAGACTCAACAAATTACATACAAGTATGAATTTGGAATCCAACAATAAATATTCAATCATATTAACCCAAGCGAACCAAGATTAATTTGACTAAATATGCTCAACAAAAGTAAACTTATGGACACTTCAATCAATTAGATTAATCATAAGAGGACTCGTAAATAATGTCATTGTCATACTCAATCAAACTAATTACAAAAGTAATCAATTTAATTGGCCACACTCGAGATAAGAACTTCTATGGAGCAATGACTAAGTTAATCACGAATAACCAACCTAGTCGAAGAGATGCTCAACATAAGAAGTCTTACGGAGTGATAACTAAATAACCACACAAGACGATTGGTTTAGTCCATTCATGTTCAACATAAAGTACCTTACAAAAAAACAACTAAGCTAATCACAAAGCAATCAACTTTTGTTGTTTTAGTGCTCAACATAAGACACTTCATGGAACAACACAACATTTACACAAAATGTGGATCGGAGGATCGACCTTATACCGTGGAATAAGCAAGGATTCATTCTATGTTTTCATCACTTTTTGCACAATGACACACAATAAACATAATCCTTGAATCACAAAATATTTTAACCTATCTTTGTTGATGGTGGATTTTAATTCAGGGCTAAAATTGTAAAACCAATTTTAATATGCTGACATCCTGCAAAGGATAAAGCTATTTGATAAGCGATGAGCGCAGAAAACCTCTCGCTTTATTTATTTATTTGAAGCAATTCGATAAATATACAAAATTCACCCAGAATGGTGCAATAATCCCAATATTCTGTGAATTTATATCATTGTTAATTAATGCATTGCCTTGTATTTATTGTGATGTTCTCAACAGAACTCTCATTATTGGTGCGGCATGATGACTGATTGTTACTCTCAGCAGAGTAACATGAATATCCAAGTGTCAATAGTGAGGCATGCAAGAAAAACCCGTACATGCTACACCATTCTCTAACAAAGAGAATCGTTTCTCGGTGTGTTATGCTAGCCCGATCGAGTATATTTAAAATCTGAACTGTCCATATCATTCTCAAAAATAATCACGACCATGTAAGTTGGCCGCACGATTTAACCAGCCTAGACAAACCCAAGCAGGAGCAGGCTATCACCGCAATGACACTAGCGGGCCCGTTTATGCCCTGATCGGTCGAATGCATACCACGTCTCCCAAACGACCACCGAACACCAGCCTAGAGTAGGGTGGTTGGGCTGGTCTGGATCAGCTTGGAAAACATGTACGCACAAGACTGCCAATAACGATCTCAAATAGATCTCGTCCGTCCAACTTCTCCGGCATAGTTGGACGGCATAAATCGTCCCATGACCGGTTGAAAAAGCATTGTACTACACACTGGCAGATCCTCTTCACGCCTTCATGATCAATACTCCCCTGACCTAGCCACAAAACCACGTACGTTTGCCTGAAGTTGGGACGGCGTGAGGTTTAAAGGGTCGCAGGAGATTCCACTAAGGGTCTTATATTGATCACGGCCATCCAACTTCACCGGCATGATTGGATAGCTTAGATCAGGCCTATGACCGTCAGTTAGGTATCACCATGTTCACCACCGACCTAATGTGGGTCCCACATGGTCGGCCTCCCCAAAGGAGGAGCATAGCCTACCAAACCGTTAGGTTGAAGTCGTGTACACATGACCGATCCAAAACCCTAATTAGGGTTTGCGGCATATTACATATGTCGCTAATCGATCACGAGTGTCCATCTTTGCAAGCATAGATGGAAGGTGTAGATGTGGACTTAACAGGTCCTAAGCGTGCCAACATGATCACCGTGGGACCGTCTACACGCCTGGCCAATCGGCCAAGACCAACCATGGCTAGACACCTCGATCTGTGCGCCTAAACTAGGCATGGTTATGCAGTTTTCTATTGCAAACTGATCTCGAACACTCAACTTTTTCGGAAAAATTGAGTGGCTTAGATCGCATCTCCATATGGGACACAGAGGTACAGACGCCTACATCGGCATTCCGTCTACACACATGCCCGATAGGCCCTGCCAAAAATATCTCCCATGCTTGGATTCGACCAAGATGAAAGAAGGTACTTGCACACCTCCTAAACTCTAATCCGACTGTCGCAGATGTGGGTCGAAAGTCATCTCGTCCGTCCAATTTCGCTAGCTTGGACGGATAGCCTAAGACAGGAAAGAAGACAGGCAGAAACTAAGTGTTGATACAACGTATTCAAACACCCAAAGATGATTGCTTATATTATTGCAAGGCAGTTGGGTATTCTGATACAAGTCATAAATGGCCTACACCTTCACAATCTCAACACCTTCTTCACTTCCCTCCCTAAGATCAACCCCATCTCATTCACTTTGTGATCGAAACAAGTCTGGAACGGCCATTTCTTGGTTTAAGCCAAAATTGTATAGATTGATCTCTCGAATTAAAAGCACTCTAGTGCAGTACATTTTTTTAGGGTTTAGATTCATTTCTCATCCACACACCCCAAATTACCAAAACCAGCAGAAATAGTTTTTACCCATAAATAATTGGCGACCACAGTGGGAGATTAATCTCTCGGTTGTGAAGTCATTTCCATCAATACCCAATCCTCTTTGGCTGATTTCAAAATGGTTGGTCTTAGAACTTCCCCAACAATTTTAAATTCTGGTTGAAGTATCTCCAATGAAGATATCCCCTTCCCAACGGTGTATCTAATGGCATATCCGGAAGAATCCTAACGTTGATCGAGCTAGCACGGGTATAGGAGATTCACACGAAGAATATGGACCTGGTCAAGGAGACAATAAACGTTATACTCGATCTCCTTATCAAGATGACATCAGATATGAGCGGTTCTCCTGTCACAGAGATTTCTGCACTCAGGACTTATCCTCGCAACGATCCTCCTCAAGTCAACAATTTCACTATGAACTAGAGACCAGTAGATCAGGAGGCGGCTTCTCTAGTGGAAATTTTATGAGAACTCTTATACCTCTCGAAGAGCCATCGGTTGGAGACGTTTGCTGCCATCAACCAGATAGCCCTGGACGTGCATTTAGCTCCTTTATGTCCAGAAGCCTCAAGAACATCAGAGATGTCTGTGAATAATGTTACATTTATAGAAGAAGACATGATGGTAGAATAAGGTCACAACCGGGCCCTACACGTTACTGCACGCATCAAGGATTCAGAGTTCAAGAGGGCCCTCATCGACCCGGGAGCGTCTTCGAATGTGATTACTCTCAAGACACTTAATATGGCCAAGGTTCGCCTAAGCAAGATCGTGCGATAGCCTACCACAATGACATACTTTGAAGGAAACCAAACCAACACGTACGAGTGGTAGAGCTCAGGTTCGGGTCAACAAAAAACCCTGGCACTGAAAACGCCATTGATGTCAAATCTCCTTCCAGTAACATCGATGTACCAACTATCAGCATGATTAACATCAGCAGCGTAGGAAGCGTTCCCTCAGGCATTACACCTTCGATCACTAGAGACAGATCCGCTTCCGCCATACTCCTTCTTGTCGAGGATCATAATCGCAGCCAGCTAAGTTGCTTCCAAGAACCGATGTTGCTCGTTTTGTTGATACTAGCCAGAGCTTCACCATAGCAACAACCACTACAAAGAATATTTCGTCCATGTGATGCTCCAAGCTTCCCAGCATCGCATCTAGGAGAGTACAATAATCTTATATCAAATCACAGAGGGTGGATTCAAGGTAGTACAACCAAAGTAAGCACTTAGGGACTGAAGCCTCCTTCAGATTTAGAAGCTTAAACGGAGTCACCGCTTTACCAGCGAACGCAATAGGAACACATCTTCCACGAGAAAATAAACTCAAGCTAATTACACATGGGGACTTTTGTCACGCTGCTTACTCACGAGAGAGCCTGATACACTCAAATCCCAATCACGCGCGAAGGACATGCCTAGTAGAGACAGAGCTAAATAACTATCCTTAAAACTAAATGTTTTATATCTATTAGGCATATCAAGTAAATTTAAACCTCTTGGTGTTGAGACGTGCAAATTCTTCAACACCCTTATTGTGTTGCCAGGAATACTTCCTCAACATTGTGTTGCCAGGAATACTGCCTCAACACTGTGTTGCCAGGTATACTGCCTCAACACGTTATCCTCTTGGTGTTGAGACGTGAAAATTCCTCAACACCACTATTGTGTTGCCAGGCATGCTGCCTAAACACGTTTTCCTCTTGGTGTTGAGACGTGAAAATTCCTCAACATCACTATTGTGTTACCAGGCATGCTTCCTCAACACTGTGTTGTTAGTAATATTTCCTCAACACGTTTTCCTCTTGGTGTTGAGACGTGAAAATTCCTCAACATCACTATTATGTTGCATGACATGCTGCCTCAACACTGTGTTATCAGGCATACTTCCTCAACACGTTTTCCTCTTGGTGTTGAGATGTGCAAATTCCTTAACACCACTATTGTGTTGCCAGGCATACTGTCTCAACACGTTTTCCTCTTGGTGTTGAGATGTGCAAATTAATAAACACCACTCTTGTGTTGCCAGGAATGCTGCCTCAACACTGTGTTGTCAGGCATACTGCCTCAACACGTTTTCCTCTTGGTGTTGAGACGTGAAAATTCTTCAACATCACTATTGTGTTTCAAGGCATACTGCCTCAACACTGTGTTGTCAGGCATACTTTCTCAGCACGTTTTCCTCTTGGTGTTGAGACATGCAAATTCCTTAACACCACTATTGTGTTGCCAGGCATGCTGCCTCGACACGTTTTCCTCTTGGTGTTGAGACATGCATATTCCTCAACACCACTCTTGTGTTGCCAGGCATGCTTCCTCAACACTGTGTTTTCAAGCATACTGCGTCAACACATTTTCCTCTTGGTGTTGAGACGTGAAAATTCCACAACACCACTATTGTGTTGCCAGGAATCCTGCCTCAACACTATATTGTCAGGAATACTGCCTCAACACGTTTTCCTTTTGGTGTTGAGATGTCAAAATACCTTAACACCACTATTGTGTTGCCAGGCATGCTGCCTCAACACTGTGTTGTCAAACATACTGCCTCAATACGTTTTCCTCTTGGTGTTGAGACGTGAAAATTCCTCAACACCACTACTGTGTTTCCAAGCATACTACCTCAACACGTTTTCCTCTTGGTGTTGAGAAGTGCAAATTTCTCAACACCACTATAGTGTTGTCAGGCATGCATCCTCAACACACCCTCCTCTTGGCGTTGAGATGTGCAATTTCCTCAACACCACTATTGTGTTTCCAGGCATACCGCTTAAACACTGTTTTGTCAGGCATACTGTCTTAACACGTTTTCCTCTTCGCGTTGAGACGTTTAAATTCCTCAACACCACTATTGTGTTGCCAGGCATACTGCCTCAACACGTTTTCCTCTTGGTGTTGAGACGTGAAAATTCCTCAACACCACTATTGTGTTTCCAGGCATACTGCCTCAACACGCTTTCCTCTTCGTGTTGAGACGTATAAATTCCTCAACACCACTATTGTGTTGCCAGACATACTGCCTCAACACGTTTTCCACTTGGTGTTGAGACGTGAAAATTCCTCAACACCACTATTGTGTTTCTAGGCATACTGCCTCAACACTGTGTTTCCAGGCATACTGCCTCAACACTGTGTTGTCAGGCATTCTGCCTCAACACGTTTTCCTCTTGGTGTTGAGACGTGCAAATTCCTCAACACCACTATTGTGTTTCCAGGCATACTACCTCAATATTGTGTTTTCAGGCATACTGCCTCAACACGTTTTCCTCTTGGTGTTAAGACGTGAAAAATCCTCAACACCACTATTGTGTTGCTAGTCATACTGCCTCAACACTGTGTTGTCAGGCATATTGCCTCAATATATTTTCATCTTGGTGTTGAGATGTGAAGATTCCTCAACACCAATATTATATTTCCAGGCATACTTCCTCAACACTGTGTTGTCAGGTATACTGCCTCAACACATTTTCCTCTTGGTGTTGAGATGTATAAATTCCTCAACACCACTGTTGTGTTGTCAGGCATGCTGCCTCAACACATTTTCTCCTCTCGGTGTTGAGATGTGCAAATTACCTAACACTACCGTTGTGTTTCCAGGAAAACTTCCTCAACACATCTCTCCTCTTAGTGTTGAGATTTATCAACACTCACCACTGTATTACTAGGAAAACTGCCTTAACATCTCTCCTCTTAATGTTGAGATTCATCAACACCCATTATTGTGTTGTGATGCATACTGCCTCAATACAATATTATGTTGAAGGCTCCACCACCTCATCACTCGTCTTTGTATTCAAGGCTCGCTATACCAACACTACATGGCACCAGTACTCCATGGCCAAGACAAGAGCGTGCCAGCACAAATATTGCAGATTGCACACACCTCTTCCCAAAGGTCAATCGAATTTTCCTGGTAATATTCTAATGTCTTGCCCTTTAGATTTTTCATCCTTGTTTGTCACCATCTAATGCCTACCCCACAATAATGAAACCATTATTTGCTAGGCAGGGGACTTAATGTTAATGGTGGATTTTATTTCAGGGCTAAAATTGTAAAACCAATTTTAATATGCTGTCATCCTGCAAAGGATAAAGCCATTTGATAAGCGATAAACACAGAAAACCTCTTGCTTTATTTATTTATTTATTTATTTGAAGCAATTCGATAAATATACAAAATTCACCCAGAATGGTGCAACAATCCCAATATTCCGTGTATTTATAGCATTGTTAATTAATGCATTACCTTGTATTTCCTGTGTTGTTCTCAGCAGAACTCTCATTATTGGTGCAGTATGATGACTTATTGTTACTCTCAGCAGAGTAACATTAATATCCAAGTGTCAATAGTGAGGCATGCACGAAAAACCCGTACAGGCTACACCATTATCTAACAAAGAGAATCGTCTCTCAGTGTGTTATGCTAGCCCGATTGAGTATATTTAAAATATGAATTGTCCATATCAGTCTCAGAAACAATCACGACCATGCAAGTTGGACGCACGATTAAAAAAGCCTAGACGAACCCTAGCAGGAGCAGGCTATCACCGCAATGACCACCAACGGGCCCGTTTATGCCCTGGTCGGTCGAATGCATACCACGTCTCCCAAACGAACACCGAACACCAGCCTAGAGTAGGGTGGTTGGGCTGGTCTGGAGCATCTTGTAAAACATGTACGCACAAGACTGCTAATAACGATTTCAAACAGATCGTGTTCGTCCAACTTCGCCGGCATAGTTGGACGGCATAGATCATCCCATGGCCGGTTGGACAAGCGTTGTCCTGCACACTAACGGATCCCCTTCACGCCTGCATGATAAATCCTCACCTGACCTAGCCATAAAACCACGTAGGGTTTCACGAAGTTGGGCCGGCGTGAGGTTTAAAGGGTCGCAGGAGATTCCACTAAGGGTCTTAAATTGATCACGACCATCCAAATTCACCAACATGATTGGATGGCTTAGATCAGGCCTAGGACCGTCAGTCAGGTATCACCATGTTCACCACCGACCCAATGTGGGTCCCACATGGTCGGCCTCCCCGATGGAGGAGCGTAGCCTGCCAAACCGTTAGGTTGAATTCATGTACACACAACTGATCCAAAACCCTAATTAGGGTTTGCGGCATATTACATGTGTCTCTAATCGATCACGAGCGTCCATCTTCGCAAGAATAGATGGAAGGTGTAGATGTGGACTTAACAGGTCCTGAGCGTGTCAACACGATCACCGTGGGCCTGTCTACACGCCTTACCAATCGGCCAAGACCAACCATGGCTAGATACCTCGATTTGTGCGCCCAAACTAGGCATGGTTGTGCGGTTTTCTATTGCAAACTGATCTCGACCACTCAAATTTGCCGGACAAATTGAGTGGCTTAGATCGCATCTCCATGGGAAAGTGAGGTACAGACGCTTACATCAGCATGCCGTCTACACCAATGCCCGATCGTCCTTGCCAAAAACGTCTCCCATGCTTGGATTCGACCAAGCTGAAAGAAGGTACTTGTACACCTCCTAAACCCTAATCCAACGGTCGCAGATGTGGTTCGCAAATCATCTCATCCCTCCAACTTCGCCAGCTTGGACAGACATCCTAAGACAGGTGAGAAGACAGACAGAAACCAAGTGTTGATACAACGTATTCAAACACCTAAGGATGATTGCTTACATTATTGCAAGCCAGTTTGGTATTCTGATACAAGTCATAAATAGCCTACACCTTCACAATCTCAATACCTTCTTCGCTTCCCTCCCTAAGATCAACCCCATCTCCTTCACTTTGTGACCGAAACAAGTCTGGAACGGCCATTTCTTGGTTTAGGCCAGAATTGTATAGATTGATCTCTCGAATCAAAAGCACTCCCGTGCAGTGCATTTATTTACGGTTTAGATTCATTTCTCATCCACACACCCCAAATTACCAAAACCAGAAGAAATAGTTTTTACCCATAAAAAATCTTACATCAAAAATTGACAATATAGGCTTAACTTTTGTGTTTGTCAAAAGTCTATTCATCCTTTTATTAATATTTGCATATCAATTCACGAACGACTTTACTTTTGACAAAATATGGGACAATCAAGTTCACGGACGTAAACACACATATCTAATCAAAATATTGCAATATATAAAATCAAAAGATTAATACTGCAACCATCATCTTCCAAACAAATTTAGAATTTAAACCAATAAATCTAAAAACAAGAAGATGAAAACATTAGATATAGCTATATGTAATCACAATAATGGGTATTCCTAAATAACTAGTTATTCTTCTAAACAAAAGAGAAAAATAGAAGATTTACTAGACATTAAGACCTTTGAAGAATTCATTATCGTCCCCGAACTCCTTGTCGTCAACATCCATTGGAACATATGGTTCATTAAGAAAGTAGTTTATATCGATAAACCTTCTTGGTTGTTGTTGTCGAACCAGGGCATTCTAAATCTCATGAGTCTTATACACAAAAGCCTTTACTTGTTGAATCTCCTTTCGCAGCTCCTTCAACACTTCAAGAACATCAGAAAACTTCTGAGAATTTGAAGGAACATCTCTTGGCTTCCTCATATTCTTTTTTTTTTTGTTTTCAAGGTTGGAGGCAATGGAGATTTTTCGTTTTCCTTCATGATTGATGGCTTAACAATCATATTACCTTCTTTTTCATCAGAAAACATCATTCTTGGAGCGTCCATGAACGTATGGATTTGTGAGAGGAATTCACAATTAGCTCAACAAGTGGTCTTGATATAAAAAAGGTTTTAGAGAAGGAAAAGGAATGTAAAGTTCTAAACCTTTAATAGGTTCGTAAACGATCAATTCACAACCCTATAAAGAGTGAAATTGTCGATAATACCCTTTTTTTTTGTTTGATAGACAAAAAGGAAACACATCTAAGAAAAGAAGAAGAAAAAAACTATTCCTAAAACCTGAGAGGTACAAAATCATTGTCTCTTTTGATCAGGCACATGAGACAAGATTTTAAGAACAACACAATCAAGTTGCGTTGTGGTGAACTACAATTTTTCCACCAATTTCCTCTTGGGAGGAATCCACAGACCTCTATCTATCAAAACAATTTGACCATAATTTCTTCTCAAATGGTATTGATTTATCCTTGGAAACTAACTTCTTAGACGAAGACAAAATCTTACATACCTCGGTGGTTTTCTGAGCAAGTTTAAGCTTTCTTGCTAGATGATTTGTTATTCGTTGAAGTTTGTTGACATGCCTTTGTTGGTGTTTGAACTTGTATCACCTAGAGAGTTCATGACCCTTTAATGAACAATATTAGCATGCCACACTTGGATAAATATCAGGCTTCTAGAATGTGCAAGCATCTAGGCACATATTTGGACCTAAGGCATTATAAACAATGTTTCCAAGGATTGGGTCAACTTTGTCTTCCAGAATAGTTGGATTATCTTCTGAAAGAATATCAATACTGATGTGTGTATTGCTACAATTATCAGAATCGATATTTTCACCAAGAATAGCAACACTTGATTTCTCGTCTTCATTAGAATTATAGATGTCGGACATTTCTTCAAGAGTTGCAGCAAGACCTTTGTTCCAAGTGTATTTTCTCCGATTTGGACAGTCATTGGAAAAATGACCAAAACCTTTACACTTGAAGCATTGAGGCATATCCTCGTCATCAGTTTCATCAATATCCCTATTTTTAGGAGGAACACAATTACGAGGTTTCATTGATGCCTTAGGCTTATCTCTGGAGAACCGTTTACTTCTTTTCAATAGAAGATCCCTAAACTATCTGGTGATCAGCGAGACTGATTTGTCAATATCTTCATCCGATGAATCTGTCTCAGAGTGATCATCTTTAGAGATATACACTTTTTTACTTTTATCAAGTAATTTAGTGTCCTTTAGTGCTTTGAACGCAACATCCTTAGATTTGGACGAGTGTTCATGATCAAAGATCTTAAGCTTTCCAACCAGCGTATTTCTGGAGAGAGTATCTAGGTTATTTCCATCAACGATGGCATGCTTCTTAGAATCGTATCTAGATGGCAGCGATCTGAGAATTTTCATCACAATGTCCTTTTCAGGTATAGTCTTACCCAATGCAAAAGATGCATTAACAATTTCAGACACTTTGTGATTAAACTCATCAAATGTTTCTTCTTCTGCCATATAAAGATTTTCCCAATCGTAATTAAGGTTTTGAAGCCTAGCTTCCTTTTCACTGGAATTACCTTCAAATATGGTTGCTAAGATATTCCAAGCTTCTTGCGACTTAGTGCAATTAGACACATGGTGCTGAAGATTTGGGGTAATGACATGTATGATGCCATTCAAACCGTTGGAGTTTTGCTTTGCAGCAAGAATCTCAGCGGGAGTATATTCACCAATATTCTTAGGAACATTTACACCTACAACTACTTCAACAGGAGCATCATATCCATTAACAACATATACCCATGATTGGAAATCACGTGCTTGAATAAAAGCTCGCATATCAATTTTCCACCATAAGTAATTAGAGCCATCGAAGACTGGTGGTATGTTGATTGAGATAGAACCTCTGTCCATAGAGTCAGATCGCTACAAACACATACTTGTAAGCTTGAACGTGTTTGCCTACTCTGTTACCAATTGAAAAAATGGGGGTCTAACAACCTCACCCAATATTTCGATTAGCAATCTGTATGGACAACTCCGAGTTGTTTTCTAGAGAATCAACTAGACAGTTAGACTCAATCAATAAAAAATACTCAAGGAGTTATTATATCAATCTCTCAATTTGATTTACTCAAGCAAATACAATTCGTGAGTCTTAATCAAAGAGAGATAACTTGGATGGTACCAAAGACCAATATCCAAGTGTCAATCGATTTAAATCAACAACCAATAGGTCGGATATTCTAATCGATTGAACAACGCACAACCTGTATTATTTCAATTATATAACAAAATATAATACGGAAAAGAAATAACATAGACACCAAAATTTTGTTAATGAGGAAGCCACAAATGCAGAAAAACTCCGGGACCTAGTCCAGATTAAACATACACTGTATTAATCCGCTACAGACACTAGCCTACTCCAAATTAATTTCGGTCTGAACTGTAGTTGAACCCCAACCAATCTCACACTGATCCAAGGTACAGTTATGCTCCTACGCCTCTGATCCCAGCAGGATACTGTGCACTTGATTCTCTTAGATTATCTCACCCACAACCAAGAGTTGATATGACCCAAAGTTGAAGACTTTAGCAAACAAATATGTCTCACACAGAAAAGTCTACAAGATAGATAAATTCGTCTCCCATGAATAAATCTATGAGTTTTGTTCCGTCTTTTGATAAATCAAGGTGAACATGAACCAATCAATAAAACCTGACTTATATTCCCGATGAACAACTCAGTTTTATCAATCACCTCACAATAGTCTTAACCGACGCAGCTGTAGTTGCAGGAAATCCTACACTACACCCTTGTTAAGATTTCACAATAATCAACTCATACTTGAAGATTAAAAACGACTATTTTTCATTTAATTCTCAGAAATGTTTACAGAAGTGGGAGAAATCAAGAATATAACTTTTCTCTTAAAGTTTCTCTTTCCTCAAGACTTTCTCAACTCTTAAAAAATACCTCCCCCTTCGTTGAATCTATAGGAACCCTTTATATAGGAAATTACATAGTGGATGACAGCTAAGTTTTCCTTTTATTTTGGATCTACTCTGCGATCTCATCGCAACAGTTATAATATGAAATATCGCAAGCATTGTAACCATCGCAGATCAATCATGCTCTTCTCGTGTTTCTTCAATCGTCAGCTACTACGTCATTCTTTAACCTACTCTGTGACACTCGCAAAGTATTGTTGAAGAGCTCGCGGTATTCTCGCAGAAGTGTTGTTTATTTCGCGGGAATATCGCTGTAGCGATATTATGGTCCTACATCTTGCCTCTTCTCATATCTTCTTCGCAAAGTGGAGAGGATATGAGTGATGCGTGTCGTAACCACAACAAATTAATTATTATTTTACTACCTAATTAACAAGTAATATAGGGTAGTCAAGATCGTTCCCACGAGGAGCAAGAGGTTTTAGTTGTCTTATAATGTCACAAAAAGGGGGTTTTGGTTTTAGATTTTATAAGCAAAGGAAAGTAAATAAAGCAATTAAAAAGATAAAGTAAATCAATAAGAGAGATTAGATCAGTGCTAACCCCTAAATCCCTTATATCACCGGATACGGAAGTTCTCGACTATCAGATTCTATTCACCAAACCACCAAGTAGTAGATCACTCAATATGTAATTTAGTTAAATGCATTAAGATTTATGAATTTATTAGGTTGATATTAGTAGTTAGACTCTTAGATCAAGGTCCACTTGCTAACGTTGTTTTTACACAAAATTGCTCCACGGAATCCCTACGCAAGGTCTCGTGTTTGCTACTTATGTAAAGAGTCAAGAAACGATTACTTATCCCCTAACTTTCACTAGCTATATATCAATTAACAAATCAATTTAGTTACGCACCTAAACAATCTATCAATCAACCATGAATGTATAAACATTCCTATTAGTAAAAACAAACGATAATCATGTGAAAACTTCAAAGTAGATTTAAAAAAAAAAACTCAAAACATGTTAAGAACTAGGAATTCATCCTCAATCAATAAAATTAGTTACTCATGTTAAGGAGTTCACACAAAGAATAAAGAAAAGAAAAGTGTTGTGTGTGTAGAAGTGTGCAAAGATGTGCACAAAAGTGTGTGTAAGTGTGTATATAAAAGTAGAGAACTTCTTTACTTATAGGCTTCAATGTTCTCCATATCTTCCAAGGAATAGAATCCCTTTCCCTTTGTAGCTCAACTTCCAAATTCAAGTCTTTCTCAAATCTTCCATCTCCTCTTTCCAAATCCAAGCTCAATTCTTCATTCAATTCCAAACCCAATTCTTCACATCCCATGAGAGAAATCCACACAAAATTCTGCAACTTTGGCTCGCCGGAAAACTGGGTTTTTGGCCGGAATCCGTTACCGCCGGACACCTGAAAATTCTGTCCCGGTTAAAGAATATTCCGTCAGTCCACCGTTTGGACTAACGGTCAAGATAACGGTATTATGTTAGTTGACTAGGTCAAGGAAGGGAGAGTCAGAAATCAAGTCATCTCACTCAACTGTCTAACTGGTCTTACTCAACTAAGTATTCTGAACTGCTGGGTTTGTATCGGCTCACCGTCGGCTACCGAGTTAACTCGCCGGAGCAGAAAATCCGACAAAGCTCCGTCTGTTTCTGGGTGTTTTCCCGGCCGAATTCAGGCCATTCTTCTTCAATTCCTGCGTCAAACCTAACATACATCTAGTTTACTTCAATTATTCACAACTTAACCATTATCAATAGTAACATAACTTCAAATCAATCAGATTCCTCCCTAAACTGCTCTTGACTCGGCTGCACCACCAACACAGATTAATCAATTACAACATCATTTGCTTTCTCACAAATTAGAAGAAACCCCTTTAATTTCTTGTCGTCTTTGCCATTACATATTCAACCAGTAACCCATTTTATCCATGGAAGCAACTAGCTGTTCTCCCCTAAAATCTCTAATTTCTCGGTTCATAAACTAACCCATCTCTGATTTCTTATACTTCTTCAACTCTTCAATTTCAAATCGAACCCATCTTCTGAACTTCACAGACCTATCTCTTCCATCCTTAGCAGCATCAGTTTCTTCTTAAATCAACTACCAAACCCTGTCTTAATCTCCAATCTTCTTCTCGATTCACTGAGGTCGACGGCAACAACTCCAATTCACTGTAACTCTAAATCGAGAAATCCCATCTCAATTTTAGCTTTAATTTCTTCTAACTTACTGATTCCCTGGATATTTCAATTTATCTTTGATCAATTTCATCATCAAACCCTTGAATCACAGCCACCAATTCCACCAAACCGTCTGATTCCTTCTTCAATTGCACGAACCCTAATTTTCTAATTCATCAATACTCCTTGTTCGTTCATCAATCCACATACCCCATGAAAATCATCAGCTCCCTAAATTTCCATTCTCAAGTCTCGACTGCATCTCACAGATGACAGATTTTCTTTCTTTTCTTCTCAATTTCAGATGCAAGAGAAGATAAATATCTGAATATAGTTTTAGGGTTATAAATTGGTTTTGTTATCCAACACTCGGTCACCTTGATAATGGATACCAAATTGGCCTCCCATTAACCTTAATTGGTAGGTATTTAGTGATCCTTCAGGTAGAGTCTCCCCTTAGTCTTGTCTAGGCTCCAGATAGTGCTTTTGTAGAACTGGTTTACCCTTAACCTTGTCTCGGCTCCCAATTTTGTTGGCATATGAAATGACCTTTTTTCCCTTAATGATCAATTTAGGATGATTTCTTCTTCTTTTCCTATGTGCGACTCCAGAGTACCTAATAACTCAAAACACTCGTAAAATACATAATTTACAAGAAAAATAGCAAAGAAAGCATAAACTATTTAGATAGTAAACACGGTGTATTCTACACCTATCAATGAGAATCTCCAACTTTTCATAGCACTCGCAACTTCCTTTCTTTCCATATTTTATCCTCGACAAAACTCCGAGAATTTAGCTTAACCGCCTACACGTGTCGTAAATTCTTCTTTTTTACTGACACGTGTCTACTCAACAGGTCATCTCCTTTTTCCTATAAAAGGTAGAATTTGGTTACAAAAATAATTCTCTTCTTCTTCCCTTTGTCTTTTCGTTTTTCCGTATGCAACTTTTCTTCTTCTTCATATTCACCTGCTACTGCTTTAATGAAATCTTCAAGGTATGTGTTTTTCTGACATTACTAAATTCCATTTTGCTTACTTGAATCATGTTTACTCATATTTTACTAATCTTTTCTATTTGATTCTTCATGATTCCAATGCTATGTTTTTCTCTTCAGTGGAACTAACGCCCAATCTGTAATCAAAAACCCTAGTCTTCATAAGAAACTAGTTGAGAAGAAAAGGAATCCTGCGAGTCATAAGGTAGTAAGAAATATTTTACTTATTCTAAACATTATTGTTGCCTCTGTTTCTTATCTAAGTTACTACTCGCAGGATGACGAGAATATCGCTAGACCTCGCAAACGATCTCGCCAGGTTAAAACTCTTGAGGTTGATATTATCATTCCCAAATTGACATCTGCGAGATCAATTCCGACAACTTCGCAAGTGGAACCTCCTTCTTCTGTTTGCGAGAACATCGCCGCTAACATCCCTTTCTCTACTGACCTTTTTACAAATGAAGTACCCAAAGTCGCTGTTAATGAAATTCCCCCCATCCCTTTATTACCTTCGACTGTTACCTTTCCAAACACTCCTCCTTCTGATGATGCAACCATTGCAAATAGCTCAAATCTCCTACTCGCCATCATTAGCACTTCAATCTCTACACCTTTTCCCTCATCCAAAGAAACACCAGTAGAGGTAGATGCTGCTTTTAAAGTTTTATCTGACATTTTACTTGATTCTAGGAAATCTTCTATTGACCCTTTTAAATATAATGTCTGCGAGACTTTACTCAAATATTTTGGTTCTGACTGTTCCGCTTTGCGAACATCATTGGAAAATGAAGTTGATGCTCTAAAGAGAAGTCTTCAAGGAAAAACTTTAGAATGTAAAATTCTCTGCCAGAAGCTACACGATTCTTCACTTGATTGCGAGAATCTTCGCAGAAAAAATAACGAGCTGAAAGGTATAATTTTCCTGCCTCTGTCTTTTGTTTTTCTGTTCTATCAAGTTTTTATCTTCTCTGTACTTAAGCTTCTTTCTTAAATTCTTGGATTGTATATTTAGTTTTAAATCAGAATCGATTCATTGAAAGACTTAAATTTGAGTCTATCGCTGAAGAAGCTCGTGTTGAAAAAGATTCTTGGATGGACCAGTTTAATAGATTAGATAATCTCTACACGTATTCGATCGATCAAATAGATAATCTTACTAATGAGAATAATCAATTATCGCAAAGCAAAATTTATTAAGTAGCCATATTACTCTCCTCTCATATTTTTTAATGAAGGCTAATTTGGCGACGGAATATTTATCAGACGAAAATAGAACTTTATCTCAAGAAAAGCATAGTTTCTCAAGCTTGATGGCGATTTCCTTGCAACAATTGAGTAATCTTCAGAGAATATGTGATAATCAAGAGCAATCTATTCATTCTCTTAAGGATGAACTCAGGAAAGTAACTGAATCATCTGCTGCTGAGAAGGATAAGCTTATCAAGGGTAGGTTAACTCTTAGTTTAAAGGCCAGCAAGCTTCAAGATCAATACTCCCAATTAGAAGAATCTTATTCTTTATTAGCAGAGGAAAACTCGGATCTCCTCTCCAAAGAAGAAAATATAAAATCTCGCCTGAAGGGTATAGTTGGGGACAAGTTTGACGATGCCATGAATCAATGGGAGAATTGTTGCTTATCTTTAATTCAAAACTTAACTTCTCAAAAAAAAGGTAGTCATTTTGACTATCTTGACTATTGATTTTTCTATTTAATTTCTCCACTATTGTGTAAAATCATATAAATAGCCATTTAGGCATGAGAGGAAAAGGGAGACACATTTTGGGAGAGAGGATAATTTTAGTAGGAGGAGAGAGAAAATGTAAGGAGAGATTTATTTTCTTTATCATCTTCTTCCCCAAAATTCTAGAGCTCCAATTATTCATTAATGGAGTCTCAATTGTAAAATCATGTAATTACATACAATCACTAGTGAAGCACCGTGGATGTAGATCACATTGATCGAACCACGTAAAATCTTTGTGTCTCTTTTTATAATTTTAGTACTTTAATTCTTAGTTTCATATCAAATTAATTAGATTTAGGAATCATTTTAATGGATTCTTATGAGGGTGTAGTTGTGAGATAATCCGCAACTACATAATTGGCGCTAGAAACAGGGAAAGATTAAATGGATTTATCCTTCCTGTAACTTGCGAGATCAACCATTTTCGTTTAATAATTTGTCCTCTTCTCTCTCTACTATTTTTCTCTTATCTCTACTATATTCTTAGTTCAATATCATCTTCAGGGAGATGTTATGGTTCATCGTTTACAAATTCGTCATCGGCTAATTCAAGCCTTGCGTCGGTTTAAAGATCGTCTAGTTGAATTTCACATCTCGATCTAGTATTTTTCCAGGATCTACTTCACTAACTCGTGTGAGTTCATTTGGATCTGTGACAAGGATCTCCATCTGTTCATTTCTCAATGGCGGATCATTCAATTCCACCGAAGTCGATCAATTCTGACTTCAACTTGTGAAAACTACAAGTAATTGATTAAACGTTTCGTCGTCAACCAAGAAAGCATGTATGTGTTCGTTGACAACTCATCCAGGAAGATAAGTCAAATTCACGAATAAAGATGTAGTTATGTACTTCGCAAAATGATTATACGTCCCAGCTTGGAGTATATGAAGTCCAGTATACAACTACTTGGAGTATATACTTAATTATTACGAAGATGAGAAAGCTCCACTATGATAACTTACGAAGAAAGCTCCACTATGATTACTTACAGGAAATCACACCAAATTAAGTATAAGCGAAGTATATTACCCCACTTTAGTGTTACCACATTAATTCTTACGAAGATAGTCCCATATACTTACGAAGATGATCCCCATCAAAATTCTTTAAGATGGTGCTTTATTTAATATGGTCCCATCAATTCTTTTCTATCATATACTTAGAATATCATCTTCGAGGGTCAAATCTTACGAACGTTCGCAGATAAACATTTCTACTTTTACACTTGCAAATATTCACTTTGTAACGTCGCATAACACCAATACTTCGCAAATGTTCGTTTACTTGTAAAAAGTCCCAAAATAGCTTAATTATATTTCGCAAGAGTGGGCTAGAATAATTGGTATGCTATGAGAACATGCAAGACGATGCTAGCTTCGCAAGAAAATCACATACTTCGCAAGAGACAACAACGACTCACATAAAAGCTAAGTACCTCTTTCCTTAAACATTTTATTTGCTTACGAAAAATAAAAAGATTTTTTGATTTGATTTACAAAAAGTGATTCAATCACACAATTACAAAGATGATACAATTACAAAGATCTCAAGATTTCACAATTACAAAAAGAAACCGAGAAAACATCTCGCACAAATCAATTTATATATTTCTCTTGAAAATTTTACTTTATTTCCAATGATATGATATTCGACATGAGAGTAGTAGTGCAAACCTTTATGGCGTATACTAAGTAAAGGCAAAGCACCTCGGTCGTCATATGAGGGGGTACCTATTAGGATCATTTCCATGGAAAAATATTTGTCAAGAGAGATGAAATAGATAATACAAAGGAAATCAAAACAAACAAAAAGATTTTGAAGTAGCATATAAATAAAAATAAGAATTTTGATAAAAGAAATGTTGAATACTAATCTAAATTTTTATTTGCATTACAGCATAGCATGAGGCAAAGAACATGGAGTGAGAGTTCGCATGATGGGTTCGCAATATTTCTTACATTTAGAGGATTAAGTACTTCTTAAGGGTATTTCATATTTTGTATACTTCATACTTTCTATACTTCAATAGTTGATACTTCTTATTTACTTCGCAATATTCCGGGACTTCGCAAAATAATAGAGGCAAGTATATACTTTTCAAGACTAGTATTCTTTCGCTCGTTCCTTCATCAACAAAGATCAAAGATTACTACAACAACGGATTTTTTCTTAAAGATCGCTCTTCAAGCAATATTCAAGAAAAAGAGGCAAGATGTAGGAGCGGGAATATCATAGCAAATGATAACTTATTTAAATTATGGAGAGAAAATACATTTTGCAGTATAGAATATTTTGCTTAAGATAAAGAAATCACGAAGAACGTTTACTTAGTAAAGGAAGTTCGTGAAGTAAATTTGCGAAGGTTCATATGATGATTCTTTGATCCGAAATTAAGGGAAAGATTAGTTGTTATCCAATGTGTAAAATCATATAAATAGCCATTTAGGCATGAGAGGAAAAGGGAGACACATTTTGGGAGAGAGGATAATTTTAGTAGGAGGAGAGAGAAAATGTGAGGAGAGATTTATTTTCTTTATCATCTTCTTCCCCAAAATTCTAGAGCTCCATTATTCATTAATGGAGTCTCAATTGTAAAATCATGTAATTACATACAATCACTAGTGAAGCACCGTGGATGTAGATCACATTGATCAACCACGTAAAAATCTTTTGTGTCTCTTTTTATAATTTTAGTACTTTAATTCTTAGTTTCATATCAAATTAATTAGATTTAGGAATCATTTTAATGGATTCTTATGAGGGTGTAGTTGTGAGATAATCCGCAACTACAACTATACTTCTTGCGAGATTTTCATCTAAATATTTTCTTGTCATTTTTTTCTCTCGCAGAATCTGAAAGAAGCCTCCACTCTACCATTTCTGATCTGACTGATAAATTGGCTAAAGCTCGCAAAGAAAATGGATATCTCCTTTCTCATTATGTTAAATCTTGCGACCGAGCAGAGAGAAGATATGACTATCTTGAGTATTTTAAGAACTTAGAGATTAGAAATCACAATAAAGGTTTCCTTCACAAAGTTTATCTTAGCGTTGAAGTCCTCTTAAATGATATTCTGATATCTCAGTCCCTTCCCCCTATATATGTTCCTCCTCTAGAAGTAGATTATGATGAAGTTCCTATTCCTATGGATAAGGATCTAGAATATGCAAGTGGAGAAGAAGATATTCCTCAAGAAGACCAGAGAAGAAGAATCTCAATTAATCGACCTAAAAGAATGTTGGTGGTCAATGACACTAGCAAAGAGAATGAATCTGGCGAAACCAACACTGTAGCTTGAATTTTATTTTGTTTTCTTTTTCTTCCCTTTTCTTGCGAGCAATGTATCTTTATGCACCTTTGGAACCCAACCTTTATTTCCGTTATTTTGAATTATTCTAAAGGAAGATAATGATATTCTATTTATTAGCTCCCTACTTGCCCTTCATTATCTTTCTTGAAATGATTAGTTACTTCCCATACCTTCTTTTTGTGAGCTATGTTGTTATGTTCCTTGTGAAATTATGTATAATTCTGTGATATGACGAATATTACTGCGATGTTTTCTTCTAATAATCCTGTTGTGTGATTCTGAATAACGTTTGCTGAAAAATTCTGAAGGAATCTTGTTTATCTTAGATTTTACCACGATGAACAAACCTTTCCTGCATTCTTAAAATAAAATAGTTAATGTTTGAAATTGTTCTGTTGGTCTTACTTTTCTTTCCTAGTTAAAGGTCTTATTTTCCAATTTTGTATCAGCGACAAAATCGCTGGAAGTTTTAACATTTACATGTATAAACCCATTGATCTTGCCTTATCCATATTTTGTTCATTTCTCTGCGACAATATGACAAGACTAAGTTACCTTGTGAGTACTAAGCCTTATGACATTGCCATCTTGCGATGAAATCGCAGGACGTCTTTATATTTTCATGTAAAAACCCATTGATCTCATCTTAACTTTTTCTCATGGCTTGTTTCCTCTGTGTAATTTTTGTCACGCGACAATATGACAGGCCTAAATGCTCTTGCGAGCATAAAGCCCCATGACATTGACGTCTTAAGACACTTATGAGCTCCATAATGGAGGGTGCCGCCCTTATCTTCCCCCTGGTTGCCCCTTCAAGGAGGGCACATCGGCCATACAATACTATCTCCTCCCATCCGGATTTAACAACAACCAGTTGTTTTTGCAGCCTCTTGTCCTTTATGCCTATATGGCTTATAGTTACAAGACTGCATCCTAAGTGGGGTTTTATTCAGGCCGAGTGCATCATAGCTAATACTTACCAATAATGGACAGGGTAGGTTCGTCCGTCCCATGCATCCTTGGATCAACCGTGTACCTTGGCGCCTTAGTCATACTCTGCACTCCTTAGAAGAGATCCTCATTCGTCCAACCAGGGTATAACCTTATATAGTTGAAAATCCAAGGTACCTCTCCTGGATAGGTTTTTTTTAACCCCAATATCTGCATGACTCAGGTTCCAGCAGCGGTATAACCTTATCCCCGAGTCATGTAAAGAGATACCCCCTTATATGACGTACTTTAGGTCTTACATTTGCCTCTTGCGAAATTGTATCCGTGAACTAGGGTGTACGCCATAAAGGTTCGTCCCGTTCTTTGTTTATTTTGCGTATATCGCAATCTTTCATTCTTTTATATAATCTTGAATAATCTTGCGAACAAACTCGCAGCTGTAAAAAAAAATTTTGCCCATTAAAAATTTGTTACTGATAATATCTTTATAAAAATAATCTGTTACATGGAATACCAAGTCTTTGACCAACATCTCTGCCCTCTGGGTCTACCAGTCTATATGCCCCTGTTCCAACTATTTCCTTAATGATATATGGTCCATCCCATTTTCTCGCCAACTTTCCACCACGTTCTCGCTGGTATTCCGGTGTTTCTCTCAAAACTAAATCGCCTGGTTGAAATTCACGTTTCTTAACTCGTTTGTTATATTCGCGAGCCAACCTTCGCTGGTAATTTTCCATATGTTGTAATGCTTTTTCTCTCTTATCTTATAATTCATCAAGTTCTCTTAGAATCATACTAGCATTAAGATTCTTCTCCCAAACCTCTCTTTTTGTTGTAGGAATAGCTTAATTTTGTTGGTAATGACTTCAACCCCATATGTCAAACAAAAAGGTGACATTCCAGTAGTTTCTCGTCTAGTTATATTGTAAGACCATATTGCGTTATGCACCTGCTCGCACCATGCCATATGGTATCCCTCTAGCTTATTTTTTAAGATGTTTGCGATTGTCTTATTAGTTGCCTCATCCTGTCCATTTGCTTGTGGGTATAAAGGAGTAGATTTTCCACATTTTATCTTAAATTCATTAAGTAGCAATTCTATATTCTTCCCTTCAAACTGCTTTCCATTATCAGATACCAACTGTGCTGGAATTCCAAATCTACAAATTATATTTTCAAATATGAATGTGAAGATGTCTTTATCGCGAATATGTTGTACTACCTTCACTTCTCCCCATTTTGTGAAATAATCTGTAGCGACAATTAAATATCTTCTTTGCCCTGAACCAGGTACAAATAGTCCCACAATATCTAAACCCCATTTCCCAAAAGGCCATACACATGTGGAAGATGATAATGGTGCTCCTGGTGCATGTATCCTCTTTCCATATAGCTGACAGTCTTCACAATGCCTTGAGAGTTGCTTTGCATCTTCATACATATATGGCCAGTAATAGCCTTGCATTTTTGTTCTATATGCCAAAGATCTTCCCCCACTGTGATTACCAACATCACCACTATGCAGCATTTTTAACACCTTTTGTCCTTCTTCCCTCGTTAAGCATCTTAGCGATGGTCCATTAAAATATTTGCGATATAATACTCCATCTCTTAGCTCATAATTGGTTGCCCTACTTTTTAATTTATGTGCTTCTAATATATTTCTTGGAGTTTCTCCGCTTTCCAAGTATGCATGTAGATCTTCTCGCCAATCTGTAATATTGCTTTTTGGCTCTTCCTCGCCAGCTTCTACCATCATCACATCTGTTCCTTCTTCCTCCTTGTTTATCGAAGGTAACAAAAGTGTTTGAATTTTTATGCATCTCGCAGCTGGATTTGTCATCATACTTGATATAAAAGCAAAAGCATCCGCGAGCCTATTGTCCTTTCTTGATATATGTCTCCATTTTATTTTTGGAATTCTCGCAGACAATTCTTCAACAAGTTTTTGTATTTCTTCAAGGATGGTTCATTTGTTGTGTATTCTCCTTTTATCTGATGAATAACCAATTGCGAATTGCTAGTAATTCTTGTATTTTCTAACTTCATTTCTATTGCGAATTTTAGAGCATGAATCACAGCTTCATATTATGTCTCATTATTAGTGGATGCAAACTCCAATCTAAATGAAAAAGCCATTTTTTCTCCTTTTGGCGAGATAAAAACAACTCCAACTACATTACCTTCTCCATTTGATGATCCATCCACTAATATCTCCTACCTGTTGGGTTCTGTTAATAGCTCTCTTGGGTCTCCATGTTATTCTTCATAATCCATCATTTCTTCCACAGTTACGTCATCTTCTAAAGGAAATTCAGCTAAGAAATCTGCTATAACTTGTGACTTTGGCGAAGATAAAATGTCATATTTAATATCAAAGTGCCCTACTTGTGCATTCCATCTTTCAACTCTGCCTGATCTTTTTGAATTCTTCATTACTGACTCAATTGGCACTCTTGTTAATACTTTTACCTTATGCGCTTGAAAGTAAATGCGAAGTTTAAAAGTTGCATGAACCAATGCTAGAATTAACTTCTTAATCTTTGAATAATTTCTCTCTACAGAATTAAATGTCTTGCTGATATAATAAATTGTCTTTTCTACCCTTGCATCTACTCGCAACAATATTGCACTTAGCACGTGCGCGGTTGTTGCGAGATAAATCAATAGTTCTTCTCCTGGTTCTGCTTTCTGTAAGATAGTTATGTTCATTAAATGTTCTTTAATTCCTTGAAAATCCTTTTCACATTCATCTGTCCACTTGAATTTTGTTCCCTTCTCGAGTATATCGAAAAAATGTTTGCACTTGTCTGAGGATCGCGAGATGAATCTTCCTAGCGAGGCTAAGAGTCCATTTAATTTTTGCACATTTTTTTACTGTTGCAGGCATTGGCATGTCACGAATTGCTTGTATCTTTGCTGGATCAACTTGTATTCCTTCTTTTGACATAATATACCCCAAAAAATTCCCTGAAGTTACTCCAAAAGTACACTTGTCAGGGTTCACTTTGATGTTAAAATGTCGCATTTGATCGAAAATCTCCTTTAAATCCTGTACATGGTCTTTAGCTTCTTTACTTTTGATCAACATATCATCCACATATACCTCTAATGTTTTGTGTATCCACATCGCAAACACCTTCTCCACCATTCTTTGATATGTTGCACCAAAGATTTAAGTAAGCCAAAGGGCATCTTTGTATAATAAAGATAACCCTCTTGGAGCAAAAAATGCGGTGTGTTCTTGATCTTCTTCAAATAGAGGGAATTTGATTATATCCTTTATATCCATTTAATGAAGATATTCTAGCATTTCCCGCTGCTGGCTCAACCATTTGTGGAATATCTGGTAATGGAAAACTATCTTTAGGACAAGCTTTGTTTAAATCAGTAAAATCTATGCAAATTCTTATTCCCTTGTTCTTCTTTGGGACCACCACCATATTTGCAATCCATTCTAGATATTTTGCTTGCCTTATAATTCTTGCGTAAAGCATTTTCTGTAACTCTTCTTCTATTTGGGAATGATATGTTGTTGCAATCTTCCTTATTCTTTGTTTAAATGGTCTTGCATCTTTATTAATTTCTAGTTTATGACACGCTACTGATGGATCTATGCCTGGCAGCTCATCCATGTTCCATGCAAAGATGTCTTTATACTCTCGAAAAAGATTTATGGTTCTCTCTTCTTCATCCGTATCCATTTTAGTTCCAATTTTTAGCAACTTAGGTTCTTCTTCACTCCCAACATTTACTTCCTTGGTTGGTTCTGCTGCGATGTAACTGGCCTCAGGTTCTCCCATTGGTGTTGGTGTCTTCATTGTTCTCGCAGATTCATCTCTTTCTTGCGAGATTTCACTGGGTATTCCTTTTACTTCTTTTGCTCTTATCAGATAAACTTTAAATTCTTATTCTTTCTTGGTTTCTCTAGCCACTTTTTTGCGAGCTTTTCGCAGCTTTGGACGTTCTTCATAATTTCTTACTTCAATTTGATAGCACATCTTCGCAAGATCTGTTTCTCCTCTAATTTCTCCAACTCCACTGGGCATAGGAAATTTGAAGCATTGATGCAATGTTGATGCCACAGCCTTGATTGCATGTATCCATGGTCTTCCCAATATCATGTTGTACGGTGATTCCACGTCTACCACACATAACGTTACTTGTGTTTCAATTTCTCCTAGCGGAATTTGTACCACTATTTCGACTTTAGGTTTTGTTAAAGATTTTCCAAAGCCATGAATATGATATGTTGGACAGGATATTTCTTCATCTTTGTATTCCATTTTCTTAAAAGCATGATAAAATATTATATCCACAGAACTTCCTGCGTCCACCAAAATACTATTTACGGCCCACTCTTCCGCAGATTTTGTTGATTTTCCTCTTCCCATTGGTATAGTGGATACCGTGATTACCAAAGGAGATGTGTGATTTAAAATTTTTTCTGGTATTTCTGCTATTGTAAACGTGATATCCTGCTTTTCCCAATCCTTTAATGATGATATTTTATCCAGTGTCATAATTTTCCTTCCTTCAAAATCCCGTTAATGTATCTTCCCCTTAATGTTTTCAAGGAATTTATCAATCATTGCTCTCGTTACCATATCACACTCTAATTTCCTACAATTATCTTTTGTTCTAATCATTTTTCCTTCAACTATTTCACCGATTTGTTTAATTATCTTCTTGATTTTGAGTAACTCTTATCTTCTACTTCGCCTATTTTATGATTTTCGTTAATTCCTCCCTGTTTCTAGCGCCAAAATGTAGTTGCAGGAAATCCTACACTACACCCTTGTTAAGATTTCATAATAATCAACTCATACTTGAAGATTAAAAATGACTCTTTTTCATTTAATTCTCAGAAATGTTTACAGAAGTGGGAGAAATCAAGAATATAACTATTCTCTTGAAGTTTGTCTCTCATCAAGACTTTCTCAACTCTCAAAAAATACCTCCCCTTTCTCTGAATCTATAAGAACCCTTTATATAGGAAATTACATAGTGGATGACAGATAAGTTTTCCTTTTATTTCGGATCTACTCTGCGATCTCATCGCAACAGTTATAATATGAAATATCGCAAGCATTGTAACCATCGCAGATCAATCATGCTATTCTCGTATTTCTTCAATCGTCAGCTAATACGTCATTCTTTAACCTACTCCGTGACACTCGCAAAATGTTATTGAAGAGCTCACGGTATTCTCGCAGAAGTGTTGTTTATTTCGCGGGAATATCGTTGTAGTGATATTCTGGTCCTACAGCAGCGAAAAAAGATATTGTGGAATCAAAAACGATGAGACAAAGATGTTTGTGATTAATTTTATATCTTGCCTATCGGAGATAGAAATCTCAAGCCAATTATTACGATTGTACTCGTACGATAAAAATAGCAAGATCAGATCACACAACTCCAAGAAAAGTAGTATCGGTCTGGCTTCACAATTCCAATGAAGTTTTTAAGTCGTTAACCTGGTTTTAGAAGAAGAAAACCAAAGGTTAAAGGAGAATCGACTCTAGCTTAGCAAACTAGTATCACACAGAATGTGTGGGGATTAGGTTTCCCAGTTGCTAGAGTTCTTTCTTATATTGTCTTTCAAATCAGGGTTTGCAATCAATGCTAGCTTAGTAACAAAGCATTCAATATTCATCATTAGATGAAAACCTGATTAGGTACAAGCTAATATCTCTCAACCGTTAGATAGAAAATTTAGCTTGTGCCATACACACATGTAATTGACGATTTTAGGTTTTTGTAAACGTGTACAATAGTTGGTTCAAGATTTGTTAGCCAAATGGTTAGCCAAATGATAACTTTCATATCAACCATATTCTTCTTCACCATAACTAGTCCAAATGACTCAAATGAACTAGTTAGAGAGTTATTCAATTGCTATGAGATCTTATGTACTACACACTACACAATTGAATCAAAAACGATGTGATTCACTAGAATCGATTTATGAACTATAAAGCCACGGTTTGCAATAGCATTCCTTAGATAATTTAAATAAGTTCACGAACATCGTTTTTAGACATAACCACTCAAGTTCATGGACTGGGTTCGCAGACTTAAGTAACCGATTGGAGTTCACAAACTCTAGTAGAAATTATCGGGTTCGAGAACTTCCGTCAGTTTGCGGACTGGTTTCGTGGACTGAAACTAAGCTTCAACTCCAGCAGAAATTCTCCGGTTCAAGAACAATGCTCGTTCGCATACTGAGTACGCGGACTGGGTTGACTGCTCAAGTTCCGGTTTTCACTTGATCAACAAAGTTCGCAAACTTCGGTTCAAGTGCATAAGGACTTATACATATATGTGTTACCACAACAATGTTTATATCCCCAGTGGTTATATTGTCTAAACTCTTATTTCAATCATTGAAACATTCTCACATGACGTCATATAGTTGTTATTCACGAACTAGTTTTCGTCAGAGAAATTTCCAAAGTGATTGAAACATAACATGACTTTCATCACTAGGCAAGGATGAACTTGGCTAAAGCGAAAGCTTTACCAACACACATTTCGAGAAATAGATAAGCGAGATATACTCAGCTCGAAATGTCACATGTGTATATCTTTAGTCTATATAGTAAATCGACTTTTGTCTCAAGATAAGAGATAGAGTAGATAGACTTTTGAGTGATAGATAAGTTCAAGTATCCACATACCTTTTAGTCGATGAAGATCCACTGGTTCCTTGAGTAGTCCTTCGTCTTGTATGATGATTGCCATGGATTTCTTGAGCTCAACTACACTTTCTATCCTAGTCCGAGACCTTAGATATAGTAGACTAGAAATCAAAACTTTATAGTTTTGATCACTAACATTGACAAACATGCTTGATATAGCAACGCATGCGAGTTCGATCGAGCAGTGCTCTAACAATCTCCCCCTTTGTCAATTTTAGTCGCAAAACTATTAATACATATGGAATACAAAAAAAAATATAAATAAACTTTGGAGCTCCTATTCTACATGTCTAATCTTCAACAATATTCTAAATCTTCGTCACTTCCAAGTAATCCAATGATCCTAAAGGTTGTAAGTTTAGCATCATTGTTGTTGAAAATCCGTAGATATAACAATGAGAAAAGCATCGGTTCTCGATCATTGTTATACAGTGTCATAGTATCATTACACAACGTCAAAGTCCAATTACATCACAACTTCAACAATAATACTATGGTGATACTTTACTCCCCCTTAGTCAATACTTCATCTCACATGGAAACCACTCCCCCTTACATAATGATCCGAAAACCATATGTATTTGTAGTGTGAACTACAATTAATTCTCCCCCTTTTGTCAATAAAATTGGCAAAGGTACAAGAACGGGATCCTAATAAAATTTCCGTAAGAAACATTTCATGACCAAAGGTATGTATCATCTTGTTTAGATGCAATCATAAAGCCGAAGTTAAATGCATTCATTAAGGAGTTTATAAAGACGCAAGATAACCCCTCTAATATTCCACAGCCGCACTCCCCACAAAGATTTTTCAATTAAACACAAGTTCAAAAGAACTCTCCCCCATTATATGTCATTCCCTAAGGAACAACAAGAGCGACCTTAATTTCAAAAGAAAAGAAGGATTTATTTAGACTCAACAAATTACATACAAGTATGAATTTGGAATCCAACAAGAAATATTCAATCAAATTAACCAAAGCGAACCAAGATTAATTTGACTAAATATGCTCAACACAAGTAAACTTATGGAGACTTAAAAATCAATTAGATTAATCACAAGAAAACTCGCAAATAATCTAATTGTCATACTCAACCAAACTAATTACAAGAGTAATTAATTCAATTGGCCACACTTGACATAAGAAAATTTATGGATCAATGACCAAGTTAATTATAAAAAATAACCATCCTAGTCAATCATGCTCCACATGAGAAAAACTTACGGAGTGCTAACTAAATAACCATACTAGATGATTGATTTAGTTCATTGGGCTCAACATTAGAGATCATGGAACCCCGAATAAGATTATCATAACATGACAACCTTAACCGTACATGTACTCAACATAAGAAAGCTTATGGAATACAAACTAAACAACCACACAAGTTGATTAATTTAGTTATTAATGCTCAACCTATAGCATCTCACGAAAAAAAAAAACCATACCAATAATAAATCGACTTAGTTGTATCGTTCTCAACATGAGATACACAATGGAGCCTTCACGGTAATACATAAAAAATGGATCAATAAGGATCTATAACGTGGATAATACAAGGATTCATTCTATGTTTCATCACCATTTGCACAATGACACACAATAGACATAATCCTTGAATCACAAAATATTTTAACCTATCTTACATCAATAATTGACAATATAGGCTCAACTTTTGTGTTTGTCAAAAGTCTATTCATCCTTTTATCAATATTTGCATATCAATTCACGAACGACTTTACTTTTGACAAAATATGGGACAATAAAGTTCACGGACGTAAACACAATATCCCATCAAAATATTACAATATACAAAACCATAAATATTAATACTGCAACCATCATCTTCCAAACAAACTTAGAATTTTTAAATCAAAAAATCTAAAAACAAGAAGATGAAAACATTGGATATAGCTATGTGTAATCACAATAATAGCTATTCCAAAACACTAGTTATTCTTCTAAATAAAACAAGAAAAATAGAAGATTTACTAGACTTTAAAAGAAATCAGAGTTCATTAAGAACCTCGTATCTTTCAATGAAGCCATCAAAGAATGTATCGCTGATTTCCTTTATTCTCTTGACCGTAGACACACCATGTTCGTGAGTTAGAACACTAACTTTGAGATCAACCACCCGAGCAAGTTTTCTAGCTTTGGCATAGTCCATGATAAGATTATTTTGATTAGGAAGTATCAGAATGTTCGATTATAAAGAATTCATCTATCGACCATCTAGAAGTTGGTTTATTTTCAATTGAAGATTTGCAAATTCGACAATTGAATCGTTATGAAAACTAGTTAAATCCTTGACATAATCATTAATCCAAGAGTTGTGATCCTTTCTTTGAAGCATCTTCTTTAGCTTGACTCAGATCGACTTAGTGAGTGTAAGAAATTATCTTAGGAGGGAGAATAGAAAAAGTTGTAACTATTCTAGTTCCATTTTGATAATTCTATGTAATCAACTAAGAGAATTAATAAGAAAGTTATCATTCATCATCAAGAACTTCTTGAGTTTTTACTAATTCTATTGAGGGTGTAGTTGTAAGTTATTCTCCGTCAGAAAGTAGAGGATTTAAGTATTGATAACGCAGAATTAATATCCCGTCATGAAGATAATTCACAATCTGCGAGAATCGCAATTGATAATTCTTCTCTTCTTGAGGTGAATAATCAATTAAAGATTGAAAATTCTTCTCTTCGTAATGATAAGAAGCAACTAGAAGGTAAATTCTTTGCGATGGTAATTATTTTGATTACTTTTCCTTCATAATTTTCTAACCAATTCCTTAATTTCTCTCTTTGCTGCAGAAAATTATGCGAAGATGAATAACGATTTGGAAACTATCCTTGCTAATCGTAATAAGAAAATTTCTGATTTGAGATCTCAGCTTCTAATTTCCCAGCATAACCATAGTTTATATGTCAAGCGTTTTCGAGCTAAGATGACTCGCAAGATGATTTATTACGATTATCAAAATGATGAATGATAACTTTCAAAAATTACCATAGGGGAATTATGATTTCTTGTGGGCATACGATTCACTGCGTTAGTCGACTGACTATTTGTTCCATTGACAGTGAAGAGAAGCAAATTACGAAGATTAGAAAATTTTTTCCTTCTTGCAAAACAATGGATATCATAGTGCTGTTTCCCACAAAAAGTACAGATTCGAGGAGGAGAAGCAATAACTGGCACCTGTTTAAAATCCATAGCCATATGATAATATTGCAAGTTATGTAAACTTTTCTTGACACAATCTTCTTCTGGAGAATACTTTTTCTTGTACAGAACATCACGAGAGTTAGTTAAGAGATGCACATAGTTTCTCTTTTTCAGCATGAAGTCTTTTGAGATCTGATGAATGAGTCTCGAGCAAACGTTTTTCTCTAATTGAGTCCTCTTTAATAATATCCTCAAGAGTACTAATCTTTTCACGCTGGAGAGTAGTAGTTTCTTGAAGAATTTTTCAATATTCTTAGAGAAGGACTTAATAATGTTATAGAGATCACGTTCTCGATCAAGAGACTTCTCAAATTCATCAATGAGCTGATCATGATTATTAAAATCAATATTTTTAGCTGTATGTGTTAAAATTCTCTTGAGCTCCTTTTCAGCTTCTTCCAGAGTGTCACATGCCTCATGAGAGGAAGAAATGTCATCATCACATTGAACATTCTTTCTACCTCGGGATTCGGAAGAATCAACTAAGGAATAATCCTTTGAGGTGTTTCCAAGACACTTGACATGATCAAAAGATTTAGGAGACATTTTGGTATGTGCAACAAAGATATTGTCCACAAACTCAGATTGATACAAACACAGACTTGTAAGGTTTTAAACGTGTTTGCCTGGTCTGATACCAATTGAAAACGCGAGGGGCTGACAACCTCACCCAATATTTCGATTAGCAATCTGTATGGACAACTCCGAGTTGTTTTCTAGAGAATCAACTAGACTCAATCAAATAGAAAATACTCAAGGAGTTATTATCTCAATCTCTCGATTTGATTTACTCAAGCAAATATGATTCGCTAGTCTAAGCAAAAAGAGATAACTTGGATGGTACCAAAGACCAATATCCAGGTGTCAATCTATTTAAATCAACAACCAATAGGTCGAATATTCTAATCGATTGAACAACGCACAACCTATACTATTTCAATTATATAGCTAAATATAATGCAGAAAAGAAAAAACACAGACACCAGAATTTTGTGAACGAGGAAACCGCAAATGCATAAAAACCCCGGAACCTAGTCCAGATTAAACATACACTGTATTAATCCGCTACAGACACTAGCCTACTCCAAATTAATTTCGGTCTGGACTGTAGTTGAACCCCAACCAATATCACACTGATCCAAGGTACATTTATGCTCCTACACCTCTGATCCTAGAAGGATACTGTGCACTTGATTCCCTTAGCTGATCTCACCCACAACCAAGAGTTGCTACGACCCAAAGTCGAAGACTTTAGCAAACAAATCTGTCTCACACAGAAAAGTTTACAAGATAGATAAATTCGTCTCCCACGAATAAACCTATGAGTTTTGTTCCGTATTTTGATAAATCAAGGTGAACAGGAACCAATCAATAAAATCATACTTATATTCCCGATGAACAACTCAATTTTATCAATCACCTCACATTAGTCTTAATCGACGCACCGAAAAAAGATATTGTGGAATCACAAACGATGAGACAAAGATGTTTGTGATTACTTTTATATCTTGCCTATCGGAGATAGAAATCTCAAGCCAATTATTACAATTGTATTTGTACAATAGAAACGGCAAGATCAGATCACACAACTAAAAGAAAAGTAGTATCGGTCTGGCTTCACAATCCCAATGAAGTCTTTAAGTCGTTAACCTGATTTTAGAAGAAGAAAACCAAAGGTTAAAGGAAAATCAACTCAAGCTTAGAAAACTAGTATCACACAGAATGTGTGGGGATTAAGTTTCCCAGTTGCTAGAGTTATCCCTTATATAGTCTTTCAAATCAGGGTTTGCAATCAATGTTAGCTTAGTAACAAAGCATTCAATATTCACCATTAGATGAAAACCTGATTAGATACAAGCTAATATCTCTCAACCGTTAGATCGAAAACTTAGCTTCCCATACACATATGTACTTGACGATTTTGGGTTTGTGTAACCGTACCCAAACATGTACAATAGTTGGTTCAAGATTAGTTAACCAAATGGTTAGCCAAATGATAACTTTCATATGAACTAGTCCAAATGACTCAAATGAACTAGTTAGAGAGTTGTTCAATTGCTATGAGATCTTATGTACTACACAAGACATAATTGAAGCAAAAAAGATGTGATTCACTCGAATTGATTCATGAACTATAAACCCACGGTTTGCAATAGCATTCCTTAGATAATTTAAATAAGTTCAAGAACATCGATTTTAGACATAACTACTCAAGTTCGCGAACTGGGTTCGTAGACTGGGTTTGTGGACTTAAGTAACCGGTTAGAGTTCACAAACTCCAGCAGAAATTCTCGGGTTCGAGAACTTCCGTCAGTTCACAGACTAGGTTCGCGTACTGAAACCAAGCTTCAACTCTAGCAGAAATTCTCGGGTTCGAGAACTACGCTCGTTCGCGGACTGAGTTCGCGGAATGGGTTGACTGATCAAGTTCTGGTTTTCACTTAATCAACAAAGTTCGCAAACTTCTGTTCAAGTGCATAAGGACTTATACATATATGTGTTACCACAACAATATTTATATCCCTCAGTGGTTATATTGTCTAAACTCTTATTTCAATTATTGAAACATTCTCAGAAGACGTCATATAATTGTTATTCACGAACTAGTTTTCGTCAGAGCAATTTCCAAAGTGATTGAAACATAACATGACTTTTGTCACTAGGCAAATATGAACTTGGCTAAAGCAAAATCTTTACCAACACACATTTCGAGAAATAGATAAGCGAGATATACTCAGCTCGAAATGTCACATGTGTATATCTTTAGTCTATATAGTAAAACAAATTTTTTCTCAAGATAGGAGATATAGTAGATAGACTTTTGAGCGATAGATAAGTTCAAGTCTCCACATACCTTTTAGTCGATGAAGATCCACTGGTTCCTTGAGTAGTCCTTCGTCTTGTATGATGATTACCATGGAGTTCTTTAGCTCAACTACACTTTCTATCCTAGTCCGAGACCTTAGCTATAGTAGACTATAAATCAAGACTTTATATTTTTGATCACTAACATTGACAAACATGCTTGATATAGCAACGCATGCGAGTTCGACTGAGCAGTGCTCTAACAATAGCTATTGCCAATGATTTTCATCTTGCAATTTTTTTAAATTTATTTACTTAAATTCTAAACTTTATTTGGAAGATGATTTTGCAGTATTAATCTTTATTGGTTTTATATATTGCAAATAATATTGTGGGATATGTGTGTTTAAGTCCGTGAACTATGATTGTACCATATATGACAAAAGTTAAGTCTATTATGTTATTATGCAAATATTGATGGAAAATAGAATGAACTTTTGATGTCAAAGATTAAGTCTATGGTAACATTATGCAAATATTAATGAAAAATAGAATGAATCTTTGAATATTCCACAATATTGATATTTCCATGATCCACTTATATGTGAAAGTACTGTATGGCTCCGTAAGTTTTCTTATGTTGAGCATTTCCAATTAAATTAATCATTGAGGTTTTTTTGTGGTCAATTTAATTGAATTTTCTGGATACAAATTCATGTTTCATGTGATTTGTTAATGTCCAAAGAAATCCTTCTTTTCTTGTAAAAGTAAGGTCGCTCTTGTTGTTCTTTCGGGAATGACATTTTATGGCACTACACCATATGGCCCATTTTGAGACATATTGATTTTTGGGTTTGAGACACATATATATGTCTTTAGTGCTTCCACTCATATAAGAGTCTCAAATAAAAAATATGAGTAGCTTTAATTCTGATTTTTCAACTACTCTTATAAGTGTCTTAAAATGTGTCTCTACAAAATTTAATAACTTTAATATATATCTAATTAATCATTTCTATTTCATTATAATTCCATTTTATTTCCCTCCAAAACTCCAAACTTTCCCCAAAATTCCCTCCCTTTCCAATTTTCTAAATCTCTCACATTATTTTCCCTCTTAAATTTCCCCTAACATTTATTTCCCTCAAATTTTCCCTCCAAATCCTTGTCTCACACCAAATTATTTTGGAACATGATTTGCATTTATTCCCACCATTTATTTTAATTCCCACCTTTATTTTGGGTTGTTTTGAAATTTAGATAATATTTAACATTAATAAATATCTGGTCCTTAAAACCACCCGTTGAACTCTCTCTCACTCACTCGTTTTTATCGACTTCTCACTCGAGTTTTTATTTTTCCTTCAGCTCTCGTTTCTTCTTATCCTTTTGGTCTTCGTAAAACTAATAAGAACCCTAACTTACCAAAATCAAACCAGACATCATATCTGTTTCCACAAATTAGTCCTTGAATCAGTACCAGAGCAGATCTGTTTCCACAAATCGTATCTATATTTCCTTGTTAGAAAAACCTTAAATCACCAGAAATCAATCCTAAGAAATCATACTCGGAAAGCGTAACCTAATCTCAGGTATAAAAATCTATTTTACAGATTTTGACTATTCTGATTTTGTAAACCCTAGAACTTCAATTTTATTCTTGATTTTGAATTAGCAGAAGAAGATTCAAGAACAAAACTAGACGATTCAAGTGCAAAACCTAGAAGATTCAAGTACACGGCTGAGATTCAAGTATAAACTCTCTGTTAGTTTTTTTTTTTTTTTTTGGTTTTTCATCTTGATTTGAGGTTATTATGCTGAGAATATAAAAAATTGTATGGTATAGATCTTGCAATCTGTGTGTTTGATTGTTGATTTCATAGAGTTTTATAACATGGGTATTTTTAGGATTTCAATTTTACAAAGTATTTTACAGTAATTTTGAGTGGAATCATCACCACACTCCCACACTCGACTGTTGCTATGTGCTCTCGGTCGAAGACCTGAGGATGACAGGGATCATTAAGGAAACAAGAGGCTGGACCTTGCTGGTCCTTTACTTGGAGGCCTCTTCCGAATGGTTTGTGATTTGAAAAATCCTAAGGTTTAGAAATTTAGAAATATGTGTAATTAATTTAATCATGATTGTTTTCCGGAGTGCAGCTCTTCAGGAAGTTGACAAGGGATGCCAAGGCTACGTTCAGAAGGTTCTCTTTACATGGGCATTAATGAGTTCCAATTCCTTATTTTACGCTCTTTCATTGGTCTTTTCTTATGTTATCTCTGTCTGGGGCAGTGTGTTGATAATGGAAAAGATGTTAATTTGTAATTTGCGATAAGAGCTAAAACAATTACGACTGGTCTTAAATACTCCCTTGCTACCGGGAACTGGTGGCAAGCAAATACAGCCAGTACTGTAGAGTGGTGTTTTATAGGTGAGACTACTAATATTGTTGAAGTCCAACCTTTCTCATGCAGGTGCATCTTGCTTGATTAAAATTTAATCTGTTATTTTTATTATGCAGGTGCTCAATCGCCTAACGTATGCATCAAATCTCTCCCATTTGCAAAGGTTGAACTCGCCAATAGGGCGTGAAGGTAACCTCCTTATATATTAAAACTCTTTAACACACAGATATGAAACAAAAATGTGCGAAGGTGTTGTAAACGTCTAGCCAAGCATAATGTCTATTGTATGTTTTCGACCACATCGGGAATGCGGCGCGCAGTAATGTAAGGCTGCGTTGCGGGTTCTGCTCCTTTCGCGAGCCGCCAAATAATATGGAGACTCAGATCCATCTCCTTGAGCAAGAAGACTACGATTCAGTGTTGCGAGCGTTCAAGGATCAATCGATGCCATGACATAGGTATGTTTTCTCATTGAAAATTTTTGTCTCGGCTTTCTATCAATGTGTTTTATCAATCAGATCTTAACAGTTATATTATGAACTGTATAATTTCCTCATGATAATGAAAGTTTAATAACAGATCTTAGAACAGAATTGCGAGTATCAGATGAGGAGCATAGACTTGATAAAAGCCTTGAGTTCATAAAGGTATGGAATCCGAACTTGATATTACCTTCATTAGGACATTAGACCCATGTTTTATCATATACACTATGGTCTTGTGCACGGTCTAGCTTGGGTGACTGCCGGACTACTTGTGAGATTAATTTTGATGTATAAGTCATTGTTTGATTTCAATGTATGTATGGATATATCTTTAATTGCTATAACACTAGTGGATGTTGTTAAATGATGGATTTAAGTTTGGTGCTTTAAATTGATTTTTCAATTTGGTGTTGATGAGAATTTGGTTACTCATATCAGATACTTATAGATTCTGAGAGATCTGATGGCGGAATGAAAGGAGATAAACTCGTTGATTCATCTTTGGACTCAAAATTCTTGAAAATGAAAATGGTGAAGTTTTATGGGTAAAGTGCTACTCATGAGAAAATAACTTGAGATTCCAAAGTCTTCTTACACTAAATGAACTGATTTAGTAAATTTTGATAGTTAACTTTTATATAGGATATATGATGCTTACTTAGTTTTCTAGCGGATGGTTGTGTGGTTTGCTGTTGTAAATTGTATGCTTGTTTCGGGCGAAAATTTGTACTTATGATGCTTATCGTATGACCGAGTTGGAATTATCGTTATAGTTGAACTGCACATGGTAATCTAAAAATCTGTTTACAATTTCCTCTTTGATAATGTCTATGTTTACGACCGAGTGAATACAACTACATTTCTAACGTCATAATCTGATATGCTAGGTTGGTGATCAGCATCGAGGATATCTTTAGGAGCTGATGTTGACCAAACTTCACTATGCAGTGGGGGAAGGTAATACATAATCATCTAGTGGAGAAAACACTGGTTCAACCTCGCTCATGGTTTACAGACTGTTGGAACCATGCAATTAGGTACATATTTTTTGGTAGGACTGGATTCTATATTAGAAGAAGCTTAAGTTCTTGGAATGGCTCTTAGGACCCCATGCTTGGACAGGTAGTCGCTATTAGAGCTGTTTTAAGTGTTCTTATTACTTTTGTTTCTCAAGAAACGATGTTTCTTTTTCAGTCTCGAGGAATCAGAAGCTCAGTGTGCATTTGTTAAGCTCACAATCATGTGTAAGTTGAAATACTAAAATGCTATTGATATATTTTGGTTCATAGATTACCAAATTGGTAATGTTGCAATCCTTGTTTTTATTGTTAGTTTTGGTTTTGAACTTTGTTTTGTGTTTGGTTTGTTACACAAATGACTTGTGAATGAAATGCTTATCGGGTCTATCGCCAAAGAAGCTGGATCATAGTAAATTCTTGGCACATGGCAGTTCAAGGTTTTAGATAAAATTTTAAGACATCATAGAAGGTGCCTCTAAATTTGGTACTTGTCTCCAATCAGAATGTAATTACTTGAATACCTCTATCAAATATTCATGAGCTTTTGCTAGTTATTATTTCTCAATCACATGCTTCAAATGTATTACACAAATACCGCTGTTAAAGTTTCATGAGCCTTTATTTGTACATAAGAAAGTATTTTTTTTATAATGAAACCCATTTTTCTTGAATCAGGTCTTTAGATTTTGGAGTATTTATGTTCAGGCATTCATAGAAGCCTTGGAGTCTAAGGTATGGAATCTAAACTCAATATCAACTCAATTTGGACTCTTCCTTATAAATTTATCAAGTCATTGCATCAAATGGTATGGAATCAGGCATGTATTTCTTTTCAGTTGATTCTTGGCAGGTGCCATTTGTCCATGAATCATAATTGTCAATGTTTCTTACAGATTTCCATTGTTTTTTTCAGGTATGGAAGATCATTGCTTGTGCTACTTGTGAGACAACAAGGAACTCAATTTATCATTCTAGAATTCCCATTCTGCCAAGGTTATAAACTAGATGACTTTCAAGTCTTTGTCATTTAAATTTTCATTCATCGATTATGTTCAACATCTTTTATTTCTTGATAAGTAACTTGAGTCATTTTCAACATCTTCTCTTGTATTCCAGAATTCATTTTTTTATTTTTTCCTTGAAGATATTAAATGTTAAGACTTCATTTTTGATGGCAGTGTTAATATTTGATTGGGAATGGAATTGAGACTTGTATGGGTGTCTGAGAAAATTAAAACATCAGTCTTTGAAATAATTTTGATTTTGGGAATTCCCAACTGGAAAATTATGATTTTTTTTTAAAGCTAATTTTATTTGAGACATATATAAGTGTCTCTTAAATTAATTATAGGTGTCTCTTAAAAATTATTTAACAGACACTTATAAGTGTCGCTTATATTAATTAAGAGACGCTTATAAGCGTCTTTAAATCCGTCTCAAAACGTTCCCTACGCCAAAATTGAGACACTTATATGTGTCTCAAAAAATCAAGGAGACACCCATATATGTCTCAAAACCGTCGATTTGGTGTAGTATGGGGGAGAGTTCTTAATTGAACTTGTGCTTAATTCCCAAATCTTTGTGGGGAGTATGACTGTGGAATATTGTAGGAGTTATATTGTATCATTATAAACTCCTTGATGAATACACTAAGTTTCGATTATGTGAAATCGTCGAAACAAAGTTGATATGTTCTCTTTTAGTCATGAAGTATCTCTATGAGAATTTCATTATGATCCCTCTAGTTTTCGTAACGATTCCAATTTATATTGACAAAAACGGGGAGAATTATTGTGTAATCACACTAAAAATACATATGGTTTACGGATCATTATGTAAGGGGGAGTAGTTTTCATTGTGAGATGAAGTATTGACTAAGGGGGAGTGGTACATATCACCATAGTATTATTGTAAAAGTTATGATACAATTGAACTTTGATGTTGTATAATAATACTATGACACTGTATAAAAATACAAAAACATCTTGTTTTTATATTATGTTATGGCTACGGATCTTCAACAACTATGATGCTGAGTTGAACACGTTCAGAATGACTGGAGTACTTGGAAGTGACGAAGATTTCGAGTAATGTTGACGAACCAAGGAAATCAAGCATTTGGATGAGAAGCTACAAAGTTTATTTATTTTGTAATCCACATGTATTGATAGTTTTATCACTAAAATTGACAAAGGGGGAGATTGTTAGAGCACTGCTCGGTCGAACTCGCAAGCGTTTCTATCTCAAGCTTTTTTTGTCAAGTTTAGTTGTCAAAACTACAAGTCTTGATTTCTAGTCTACTTATAGCTATGTCTCAGATTAGGATAAAATGTATAGTTGAGCTTTAGACTTCACGGCGTTCATCGATTGAAGATGAAGAACTACTAAGGGGAGCTTGTGGAACTTCATCAACAAAAGGTCTGTGGATACTTAAACTCATCTACCAGTCAGAAGTCTATTTTTATTATATCTCCTATTGAGACAAAAGTCGTATAGATATATAGACTTTACTTTATACACATTTGATATTTCGAGCTGAGTTTAACTCGCTTACATATATGTGTTGGTAAGCTTTCTCTTTAACCAAGTTCATATTTTATTATTGACGAAATTCAAAAGATGATCATGTGAAAATTATCTGGTAACATCTTACATGATTTGTGTGAGACAGTCATTTGATGTAGACTCAGAATGTTTCGTATTGATCATTTGATCACTTGAAAATTATTTTGAAGCTAATAGTTTGTGTGAGACCGCTATTCTCATCTTATAAGAATGTTTCAATGATTGAAATGGGAGTTTAGAACAATTAACCTTTGATTGGATATAACACACTATGAGTACTTGTATGCTAACTGTTGCAAATATATTCCAAGTCTGGGAATTTAGTATGCATACCTGTATGCATACTAATTCAACAATTGAAGTCCGGGAACTATAGTATACATACCCGTATGTGTACTGGTTTCAGCTGAGTTCGGTCATGAACGATAGTATGCTCACCCGTTTGCATACTGGCAAACAAGACCAGGTCCGGTAACCTAGTTATGCGTACCCGTTGCATACTTGAGTGGGTTAAGTTCTAAAATCGGTTATGTATGTTTACATACTCATGAACTAATACATTTATATAAAAAGGAATGTAATCTTTGCAAACCGTGACTATAATGTTCATGAATCGATTCGAGTGAATCAAAACCGATTTTGCTTCAATTGTGTCTTATATACTTCTATGAGAATATAAACAATTGAACAACTCTAGAACTAGTTTCATTTGAGTCATTTGAACTAGTTGTGATTGAGATGAACAAGGTTGATATGAAACTGTTCATATGGCTAACTTCGGTTAATCATTTTTGAGCCAACCAAGTGTACACATTTAAGTACGATTACCCATATCTAAATATAGGTACATTTTATTTATGTGTAACAAGCTAAGTTCGACCTAACAGTTGAAAGATATTATCTTGAATCTTAAATCAGGTTTCATCTAACGATGAATATTGAATGTTTTGTTACCAAAGTAACATTGATTGCAAACCCTGATTTGAAGACTATATAAGGGAGAACTCTAGCAACTGGGAAACTTAATCCACATACCTCATGTGTGATACTAGTTGCGACTAGAGTCGATTCTCCTTTAACCTAGGTTTTTCTAAAACCATTAATTATATGTTAACGACTTAATGACTCCATTGGGATTCTGAAGCCAGACCCAACTATTTTCTCTGTAGTTGCGTGTTCTAATCTTACTTTGTTCTATCATATTGAGTACTATCTTCTCTAAGATTTTCTTGAGATTTAATCTCTGATAGGTAAGATAAAAAAATAATCACAAAGCTCTTCGTATCATTCTTTGTGATTCCACAATATCTTGTTCCGCTACCATACGGTTAAGATTATTGTGAGGTGATTGATATTACTAGGATGTTCTTCAGGAATATAAGACTAGTGTATCAATTGGTTCATGTTCATTTTGATTTATCAAAAGATGAAACAAAACTCTTAGGTATTTCTGTGGGAGACAGATTTATCTATTCAATAGGATTTTATGTGTGAGACATATTTGTTTATCAAGTCTTCGACTTTGGGTCGTAGAAACTCTTAGTTATGGGTGAGATCAGCTAAGGGAATCAAGTACGTAGAGTCCTGCTGGGATTCAGAGGCATAAAGAACGCGACTGTACCTTAATTAGTGTGAGATTGGTTAGGGCTCAACTATATTCCAGTATGAAGTTAACTTGTAGTAGGCTATAGTATGTAGCAGCTTAATACGGTGTGGTGTTCAAACCTGGACTAGGTCACAGGGTTTTTCTGCATTTGCGGTTTCCTCGTTAACAATTTTTTTGATGTATGTGTTATTTCTTTTCCGCATTATATTTTCTATATAATTGAAATATAACAGGTTGTGCGCAGTTCAATCAATTAGATAATCCAACCTTTGGTTGTTGATATAAATTGATTGACACTTGAACATTGGTCTTTGGTACTGTTCAAGTTGTTTCTCATAATAATCAGGCTCACGGATTTCTATATCTGTTTGATTTGATGATTATATTGAGAAACAAAGATATAACTCTTAGATGTATTTTCCTTGATTGAGTCTGACTGTCTAGTTGATTCTCTTGGAAACATATTGGAGTTAGTCCATACAGATTGCCTAAACAAAATATTGGGTGTGGTTGTTAGACCCCCGATTTTTCAGATTTATCCCCAAAGGATTAAACTCCAATTTTTTATTTTTCTTGCCTAAAGATACAAGGTGCCAAAAGAGATGATCAATTTAGACCCATAGGTCTGGAAAATTTTAATTTCAAGATCTTTACCAGAATTTTTACTACTAGATAAAGTACAATGTTGATAAATTGGTTTCTATGCAACAAGGGGCATTAATCAAATGGAGGAATAAACATGATAAAATTGTTCTTGCCTCTGAAATGGTGAATGAGTTGAATATAAAGAGAAAAGGAGGAAATGTGGGACTAAAGCTGTATATTAATCAAGCTTATGACTCATTAAGTTGAGAGTTTTTATCTGAAGTACTTAGAAGTTTTGGTTTTTCTGAAGTGGGAATTAGTTGGTTGAGGAAACATTTTGAGTCTGTTATGATCTCAATACTAGTGAATGGTGGTCTATATGTTTTTTTCGGAGTAGGAAGGGGGATCAGGCAAGGTGATCCACTGTCACCCATTCTGTTTATTTTAGTTGAAGAAGTATTAAGCATAAATATATCTAAAATGGTGCAGGAGGGTAGGTTACAGGTTATGGTAAACAGATGTGGATGTCAGCCTAATCACTTGATGTTTTCTGATGATATATTCATTTTCTGTAATGATCACAAAAGAACTTTGGATAACTTGATAAATATGTTGGGTAAATATCAAAGCTCATTTGGTCATGTGGTAAGTTGAACAAAAAACAAATATTTTGTTGGTGGTGTATTAGGTGCAAGGAAGATTGAGATAACAAATTATTTACAAATGGAATTGTCAGAATTGCCTTACAAATATTTGGGAGTGATACTAAATCCTGGTAGAGTTAAATCTTATCAGGTTTGGTGGATGGTGAAAATGATGCAAAAAATGCTAGCTGGCAGCTGGATGGATGGGGAAGTTACTTGCATTCTCTGCCAGATTGACTTTGGTGAGATATGTTTATGTAGCATACCTATATATAATATGTCAGTCTACAAGTGGCCAAGACCAGTTATTCAAGAATGTGAGAAGATTATTAGAAATTTCTTGTGGTCATGTGATCCTGCTATGAAAAAGTTGGTGACTGTTAAATAGGATGAAGTAAATTCACCAATTTCAGAAGGTGGGCTTGGTCTAAGGAGGTAATTAATAAAGCACTACTAATGAAATTATTGTGGAAAATTGAAACTGCGGATGTGGAATGGATAAGGTTCATGAGGGCCAAATACAAAAATAACAAGGATGAATGGATTACATCATATAGACAATAATCAATATGGACATGTATTAAATGGGTGATTCCTGAGATTAAGGAAGGAAGCAGATGGTAGGTTGGTGATGGAAAGCAAATATTAGTTTGGAATGATAAATGGATACAAGGTTATGCCTTAATTGAGAGACGTGTTGATGACAATTTTGTTTTACAAAATATGGAGCTCAAAGTTGAGCACTTGATTGCAAATGGTATGTGGAAAATCCCTGAATATATGTACACATTTTTTGAGAAGAATGGAACGCCGGTACTATGTGAAGGGACTGACAAGATGATTTGGGAAGCTGATCTTCAAGGTATTTTCTCTGTAACTAGTGCTTCTCAATTGGTGAGGAAGAAATATCTTGTGGTTTCTTGGGAAAAAAAGGTATGGAATCCATGTTTTCATCCATATACTTCTACAAACTTGTGGAAAATCTTGAGAGGAGCATGTGCTACCGAAGAAGTAATAAGGAAGAAAGGTTTCAAGACTATATCCAAATGCTATTTATGTGTTATCTATGGCATTGTGAATTTACTGTCAAAGTGTGGCATTGGTTTGGGTCCAGTAACATTTGAGGAAGTATTGTGCTTTGCTCATGAGAAGAGTGAAGCAATAAAGGAAGTTTGGTATAATTTTGCTTTCAATACAATGGTGGAGTTATGGCATACAAGTAATAAAGTAATATATAAAGATGAAAAACCAAAAGTTTACTAAGTTTAAACAGAGAATTATGAATTTTACAAGGGATTGTGGTGCCAGAATATGAGGTACCAAATGGGGGAGTTTGTATGATCTACAGATTTTGTTGTAGTTTGGTATCACTGGGATTAAAACACACACTGCTCAAGTAAAAAAATATTTTTTCAAGCTTCCTACCAGAAATCAAATTCTCATCTGTTGTGATAGTGCATCTAAAGGGAACCCATGAAGTGATGGTTTTGGGTTTGTGGCAAGGAATGAAATTGGTGGTTGTGTGGGTGCAACATCTGGAGGCTTGGGAATAACAACCAATTATCTGTATGAGGTGATGGCATAGGTGATAGCATGTGAGTGGGCAGTTAGGAAAAGGTACATGGAGGTATGCTTTAGTATGGACTCTAAGGCAGTGTTGCGGGCTTTTAGTAATGATAAAATACCCTGGATTGTGGAATCTAGATGGAATAATATCAAGAAGAACATTACTAACATATCATTCAGACACTCTTACAGGGAGATGAATTTTTCAGCAGACAGGATGGCCAAGAATGGAGTACTTCTAGCTAGAGGGACTGTATTGTTCTACGAGGAAAAACCTGGATGCTTGGGAGGATTGGAGTGTGAAGATGAAGTGTATTTTGGATTCAACTCTTGAAAAATAACCTGTGTGGCTTTTGTTTTTCTTTGGTTTGTAAATTTTTTCAGTTTAGGGCTCCTTAACCTTTTTGTATAACTTTGGATTTATTCAGTAATAAAATTACATGACTTAGAAGGAAAAAAAAAGTACATTAAAAGAAAAAATGGTCTGTAATACCCCAGTCTTGTCGACGTAGAGGCCAATTACCAACTTCTCCACCAATACGTCTCATAATTCTTTCTCTAGTAGGGAAATTATCTGTAATGCCATTTTCATAAAAAAAGTTTTATTTTTAATGCATTTTTCAAGCTCCATAAAGCCTTCCAAATTATTTTTTTCGATCCCTAACTGATTTTGAGCACTGACTTTAAGTTCTACCATCTTTATGTAAGTAGACTTGATAGTAAAAATTCCATTGTTAGTAAGCATCCACAACAGATTGTCTTAAGAATTTCTTGGGATTCGATTTGTATAATCTTATCAGCAATTTGTCTATCAAATATAGAATCAATAATATATATTATCCATATTTTTGTATCAGAATGAATCAAAACAGACACAAGGTTATACATACATAACATTACCATTTAGATTATTAGGAACTGGGGGAGCTTCAAGAACTGGTACCCATATGTCTACCCATATCTAGCTAGAAGTGCTTGATTAAAGTACTTTAGATCCCTAAATCCCAATCCGCCATTATCCTTGTGTCTACGCAAATTCCTTCGAGATATAGTGATAACCCTTTACCTCCTCTTTTTTTCCACCAAAATTTTCTTTGAACCTTTTCTAATTCATCAATAGTATTGTCTGGCATCTTAAAGGTACTCATCTTGTGCAAAGGCACTATACTAAGGACATGGTTTACAAGAATTTTTCTTTAAAAACTTCCCCTCCTCATTAAGAGTCTACTCTTCATATTTTTCACAATTGTGGAAAAACTACCAGTTTTCCTTCTATTTATAAATAATGGTATGCCCAAATATTTATCCTCCATGCTTATAGGTTGCACCTTCAATCTTTTAAATAATAGTCTGCAATGTATAGGATTAATATTTTTTTGAATAATAAATAGCTGACTTCTGGAAATTAATTTGTTGTCTAGAGCTTTCACTAAATTCTTGAATAATATCCAACAAATTTTTGACATTGTGAATATCAAGCAGTTGTCTGCAAAAACCAAATGAGTTACTTATGTAGCTTCTCTAAAAATCTTAATCCCTTGTATATTTTTATTGTATTCAGCTCATCCATAGCTCATGTAAAAACTTCCATTGTAAGGAGAGAAAGATATGGTGATAATGGATCACCTTGTCTCAGTCCCCTTGTTAGTATGAATGGTGTACAAGGAGATCCGTTTAACTTTATGTTGATTTTTCTTGTGCTAATACATTCTTCTATCAGGTCACACCAGATATCATTGAACCCCATCTTCAGCATAATATTATTCAAAAACACCCATCCAACTCCGTCAAAATCTTTTTTGACATATCTAACTTAAAAGTCGTATACCTTTTCTTACTTTTTTTTTTTCATTTTCATACAATGAATAAGTTCTTGAGCCAGAAAGATATTTTGTATCCCTGAGACATATACAGATTGAATAGAAGAGATTATCTTATCTATATAAATCTTTATTCTTGAAGCAAGAAAAATAAACTTGTAAGTTGTGTTACATAAAGAAATAAGCTTGTAATCTTCAGTTTTTTGGGGAAGCTTAACTTTAGAAATTAGAGAAATATATGTTTGGTTCATACTCTTAAGAATCTTCTTTGTTATGAAAAATCTTTGTACCATATCTGCCATATCTTTACCAATTATATCTCACTGAGATTCATGTACTGGATTCAGTTTCTGAATCCAGTAACATTTGAGGAAGTATTGTGCTTTGCTCATGGGAAGAGTGGAGCAATAAAGGCAGTTTGGTATAATTGTACTTTCAATACAATGGTGGAGTTATGGCATACAAGGAATAAAGTAATATATGAAGATGAAAAACCAAACTTTACTAAGTTTAAACAGGGAATTATGAATTTTACAAGGGAGTGTGGTGCCAGAATAGGAGGTACCAAATAGGGGAGTATGTATGATCTATATATTTTGCTATACTTTGGTATAACTGGGATTAAAACACACACTCCTCAGGTAAATTCTTTTTTTTCAAGCTTCCTACCATAAATCAAATTCTCATATGTTGTGATAGTGCATCTAAAGGGAACCCAAGAAGTGCTGGTTTTGGGTTTGTGGCAAAGAATGAAATTGGTGGTTGTGTGGGTGCAATATCTAGAGGCTTGGGAATAAAAACCAATTATCTGGCTGAGGTGATGACATTGGTGATAGCATGTGAGTGGGAAGTTAGGAAAAGGTACATGGAGGTATGCTTTAGTCTGGACTCTAAGGCAGTGTTACAGGCTTTGAGTAATGATAAAATACCCTGGATTATGGAATCTAGATGGAATAACATCATGAAGAACATTACTAACATATCATTCAGACACTCTTACAGGGAGATAAATTTTTCAGCAGATAGGATGGCCAAGAATGGAGTACTTCTATTTAGAGGGACTGTATTGTTTTATGAGGAAAAACCTGGATGCTTGGGAGGATTGGAGTGTGAAGATGGAGTGTATTTTAGATTCATCTCTTGAAGATATGGTGATAATGGATCACCTTGTCTCAGTCCCCTTGTTGGTATGAATGGTGTACAAGGAGCTTCGTTTAACTTTATGTTGATTTTTGTTGTGCTAATGCATTCTTTAATCAAGTCACATCATATATTATTGAACCCCATCTTCAACATAATATTCTTCAAAAACACCCATTCAACTCCGTCAAAATCTTTTTTGACATATCTAACTTCAAAGTCTTTCTTACCTTTTTGTCATTTTCATACAATGAATAAGTTCTTGAGCCAGAAAGATATTTTGTATCCCTGAGACATATACCGATTGCATAAGAGATATTATCTTATCTTTACTAATTATATCTCACTGAGATTGAAAGAATCCAGGTGGAAAACCATCCTGAAGATTTCCATGGCTGCATAGATTTGAGAGTAGCATAAGGTACTCTTGTAAGAAGGATGTTACATGCTTCTGTAATTTATTCAGGAATCAGATTGACGAGTCTATTACTAACAATAGGAAAGGATGTTCTACTAATCTGATCGAAATGTTGATTTAAAAGGGATTCCACATCAGACCTTCCAATGCACCAGTTATCATTATTGTCTCTAAGGAACTCAATTTTGTTTCTGGATCTTCTATAGTTGGATATGATGTGAAAGTGCTTAGTGTTATTATCCAGGTCAGTTATGTGGCTTGATGAGCACGAAAGTGCGACGCATTTTCACCCATAAATACATTAACTAGGACTCATTTTATCACTAATAATCTTCTTTGTAGGTGTTTTTGTCAAATAAGCGCTTATGGAGAAAGTTACTCGAAAAGTGTTTTTGTACCCCGGAGGACACGTGTTATTCGGATTCTCAATATCAGTTAAGGGGCACCTCAATTACTAAGGGGTGTCTAATTGCTAAGGGCCACCTTCTTTGTTATTTGGATCCTGTGGTTATTCGCGCCCCAAGAATTGCTTTTTACACCCAAATTGCTAAAGGGACTTCCGTACAGGATAAGGGGCACCTCATCTTCAACCTTTTGAAATCCAGTTATGGCGGGAAACTAAGGAACAAAATTGGGTTTCGGTTTTGGAGGTGTTAGAAGTCGATTCAATGCCTGGTTTTTGTTGGGTCGACTCAATTCATCTAGACAGGGATGGTATGTGCTTTAGAATCGGTTAAAATTGGCTGTAAAATCATCTGGTTGATGAAAACAGCAAGAACAGTTTTGGCGGGAAAAGAAAGTTCTTGCCTGGCAGAACTTTGGTTGAAGATTCAAGCATGATTCCGTGAGACTAAAGGTCTGGAATTGTTTGGGTATCTTCCTTAGGGCCTAACAGAGTTGGTAAGGCTGTTCGTTTGACCCAGAAGTGGCTAGAATTTGCTAGTTAATTAACGGGTTGGAAACATGAGAGTATGTGGGAAGTTGAGGTATTCACGGGATTTGGAGGAGATTCAATGTGTTTTGTGCGTGCATGGAAGACTCTAACAGACTGTTGGATCGTGTAGAAGATAAATAAGGAAGCCAGGACACCTGCAGACGCGTACAGGAGAAGAAAAAAAGAAAGAAAATATTCTCGAGATATTTTCTTTACTGCCGAGTTAAAGAGGATTATATGGAGTGAATGAGCGAGATTCGATGGGTCTGTTGGCTATAAATATGTTGTTGGGGACTCATAGAAGGGTTATCGAGAGTAGGGGGACAAGAATCAAGAGTTGCAGAGCAACTTCTCTGCTGCTGCAGAGAAGAAGAAGAAGAAGAACAGACTACACTTGTAGTCTGTCGTTTTAAACTGTCATAGTTCTTTCCCATGAACGACAGTTTTCTGCGACAGAGTAAAACATTTGTTTTCTGTAACAGCAACACTAGCAACAGTTTTGGAATTTCATTGTAACGGTGGCCTTTGTAACACCGTTGAAGCGTTGCAAACAAGTTGTATTATTAGTTTTCTTTAATAAAATCACCATTTGAGCCATAAATTATATTTTTGAGTGTGTTTTTATCATGAGAAGCTAGACCCCTACACTAGGTCGACGGAGGAAGCTGAATTTTATACATGGGTGAATTTGTTTTATTTTCTATATGACTTTGCACTTGTTTTGAATTTATTTATGATTCGATTAAATTAGTTGTGATTCAATTAGATAGGTTATGCTTTGTTTAGATAATCTATGCTTAGGGGATACAATTAATATTTTGAGGATCTACTCTGGCAAAAAATAAGAGTCGGTGTTGTTTTGTTTAATGAGCTTAAATTGTTGAGAATAAGTAAATTGAACCCTATGTTATAAATTCGGTGAAATCCTAAACCCACTGACTCTCTCTTTTATTATTTTCGTTAAACCTTTTAATTTAATCTTAACAACTTCCGAGAGAACGAATCTCAATTACTACAACGAAAACATTGAAAAAAATCAATAATCATTTTGGCGCCGTTGCCGGGGATTTGTTTTTAGATTATTAATTTTTAGGTTTATTTTTATTTTGTACAGTATTTTCTTTTAATTTTAGTTTTTATTTTTTCCTTTTTATGCGTTTCTTTTTCTATTTCTTTTCAGGATGATGACTTCTTTTGAGGAGACGTCACCTACGATGACGTTGGCGGAATATATGCATAGAAAGTCGAATAATCAGGAAACCTCATCTGAGATGACGCTTGCTGAATATATGCGTAGTCAATGGTATGGAGTTTCTGCTCCACATGAGGTAAGTGAATAATCACACCAAACTATTTATGAGAAGTATTACAAACACGCACCACCTAGTTTGGAGCAAAGATTGAGAGTTCTTGAATGTCAAAAATTATTTGTTGATGAGGATGAATCTGATAGTGACTCTCTGTTCCAAACAGAACATATAGATGACCCTGTGGATGATTGTGTGGTTGATTCTCCTAATTCAATAGATGAATCTACCTCACAAGACTATTCACCCGACTTAGCGGTTGTTTCTAGACCCATAGACTTCCAAAATTTGCCTAATTTAGGGTTAGAATTGTGTACTTCTAAAGTGTTGTTGGATTACTTTGCATCTAAGTACCCAGAGGACTTGCCTATTCCTGATATCGTGAATGAATCAATTGATATTTCCCCAGTCTCAATCGAATCCCCATACTTTGTTCTTTACGCACTTCCATGTGCAGTAAAAACTTGGTTTCGGGGTAAATTTTGTTTTTCTCGGGTTTCAATGTCCCATTTTTTCCATAAAATAATTGTGAAGCTGTCATTTGTAAATATTGTATTTTGGGTCGATCCTCAAGTTTTCAGGTTATTAATTTATGGGGATCTGTTTTTGTACATTCCAGTAGGTATAATTATTTATTTTTGTTTAATTTTATTTTTATTTCCCATCTTAATTTTTACGTTGGATGACTCAATTTCATTGAGGACAATGTAATATTTAAGTGTGGGGGAGTGGTTAACGTTTTATTTTTCTGTTTCAGGAATTTTCTTGCTTATCATGACCAGCTGTGGAGCGGGTCTCAAAAAAAATTTTTTTTTTTATTATGACCAGCTGTGTAGCGGGTCTAATTTTTTATTTTAGTTTTGCATCATATGACCAGTTGCTTAGCGGGTCTTTCTGTCTAGCTGTTTAGCAGACATCTCTATCCACTGTTTAGTGGATTCGTCTCGCTGTTTAGCAGACATGTCTCGATCTCGTTGTTTAACAGATCGGTCTAGCTGTGTAGCAGACATCTATAGATCACTGTTTAGTGGTTCCGTCTAGCTGTTTAGCAGACGTCTCTCCATGACCAGCTGTGTAGCGGGTCAATTTTCAGTTTTGCTCGAGGACTAGCAAAATGTAAGTGTGGGGGAATTTGATGAGCACGAAAGTGCGACGCATTTTCACCCATAAATACATTAACTAGGACTCATTTTATCACTAATAATCTTCTTTGTAGGTGTTTTTGTCAAATAAGCGCTTATGGAGAAAGTTACTCGAAAAGTGTTTTTGTACCCCGGAGGACACGTGTTATTCGGACTCTCAATATCAGTTAAGGGGCACCTCAATTACTAAGGGGTGTCTAATTGCTAAGGGCCACCTTCTTTGTTATTTGGATCATGTGGTTATTCGCGCCCCAAGAATTGCTTTTTACACCCAAATTGCTAAAGGGACTTCCGTACAGGATAAGGGGCACCTCATCTTCAACCTTTTGAAATCCAGTTATGGCGGGAAACTAAGGAACAAAATTGGGTTTCGGTTTTGGAGGTGTTAGAAGTCGATTCAATGGCTGGTTTTTGTTGGGTCGACTCAATTCATCTAGACAGGGATGGTATGTGCTTTAGAATCGGTTAAAATTGGTTGTAAAATCACTGGTTGATGAAAACAGCAAGAACAGTTTTGGCGGGAAAAGAAAGTTCTTGCCTGGCAGAACTTTGGTTGAAGATTCAAGCATGATTCCGTGAGACTAAAGGTCTGCAATTGTTTGGGTATCTTCCTTAGGGCCTAACAGAGTTGGTAAGGCTATTCGTTTGACCCAGAAGTGGCTAGAATTGGCTAGTTAATTAACGGGTTGGAAACATGAGAGTATGTGGGAAGTTGAGGTATTCACGGGATTTGGAGGAGATTCAATGTGTTTTGTGCATGCATGGAAGACTCTAACAGACTGTTGGATCGTGTAGAAGATAAATAAGGAAGCCAGGACACCTGCAGACGCGTACAGGAGAAGAAAAAAAAGAAAGAAAATATTCTCGAGATATTTTCTTTACTGCCGAGTTAAAGAGGATTATATGGAGTGAATGAGCGAGATTCGATGGGTCTGTTGGCTATAAATATGTTGTTGGGGACTCATAGAAGGGTTATCGAGAGTAGGGGGACAAGAATCAAGAGTTGCAGAGCAACTTCTCTGCTGCTGCAGAGAAGAAGAAGAAGAAGAACAGACTACACTTGTAGTCTGTCGTTTTAAACTGTCATAGTTCTTCCCCATGAACGACAGTTTTCTGCGACAGAGTAAAACATTTGTTTTCTGTAACAGCAACACTAGCAACAGTTTTGGAATTTCATTGTAACGGTGGCCTTTGTAACACCGTTGAAACGTTGCAAACAAGTTGTATTATTAGTTTTCTTTAATAAAAACACCATTTGAGCCATAAATTATATTTTTGAGTGTGTTTTTATCATGAGAAGCTAGACCCCTACACTGGGTCGACGGAGGAAGCTGAATTTTATACATGGGTGAATTTGTTTTATTTTCTATATGACTTTGCACTTGTTTTGAATTTATTTATGATTCGATTAAATTAGTTGTGATTCAATTAGATAGGTTATGCTTTGTTTAGATAATCTATGCTTAGGGGATACAATTAATATTTTGAGGATCTACTCTGGCAAAAAAAATAAGAGTCGGTGTTGTTTTGTTTAATGAGCTTAAATTGTTGAGAATAAGTAAATTGAACCCTATGTTATAAATTCGGTGAAATCCTAAACCCACTGACTCTCTCTTTTATTATTTTCGTTAAACCTTTTAATTTAATCTTAACAACTTCCGAGAGAACGAATCTCAATTACTACAACGAAAACATTGAAAAAAATCAATAATCATTTTGGCGCCGTTGCCGGGGATTTGTTTTTAGATTATTAATTTTTAGGTTTATTTTTATTTTGTACAGTATTTTCTTTTAATTTTAGTTTTTATTTTTTCCTTTTTATGCGTTTCTTTTTCTATTTCTTTTCAGGATGATGACTTCTTTTGAGGAGACGTCACCTACGATGACGTTGGCGGAATATATGCATAGAAAGTCGAATAATCAGGAAACCTCATCTGAGATGACGCTTGCTGAATATATGCGTAGTCAATGGTATGGAGTTTCTGCTCCACATGAGGTAAGTGAAGAATCACACCAAACTATTTATGAGAAGTATTACAAACACGCACCACCTAGTTTGGAGCAAAGATTGAGAGTTCTTGAATGTCAAAAATTATTTGTTGATGAGGATGAATCTGATAGTGACTCTCTGTTCCAAACAGAACATATAGATGACCCTGTGGATGATTGTGTGGTTGATTCGCCTAATTCAATAGATGAATCTACCTCACAAGACTATTCACCCGACTTAGCGGTTGTTTCTAGACCCATAGACTTCCAAAATTTTCCTAATTTAGGGTTAGAATTGTGTACTTCTAAAGTGTTGTTGGATTACTTTGCATCTAAGTACCCAGAGGACTTGCCTATTCCTGATATCGTGAATGAATCAATTGATATTTCCCCAGTCTCAATCAAATCCCCATACTTTGTTCTTTACGCACTTCCATGTGCAGTAAAAACTTGGTTTCGGGGTAAATTTTGTTTTCTGACAGTTTCAATGTCCCATTTTTTCCATAAAATAATTGTGAAGCTGTCATTTGTAAATATTGTATTTTGGGTCGATCCTCAAGTTTTCAGGTTATTAATTTATGGGGATCTGTTTTTGTACATTCCAAAGAGGGTATAATTATTTATTTTTGTTTAATTTTATTTTTATTTCCCATCTTAATTTTTACGTTGGATGACTCAATTTCATTGAGGACAATGTAATATTTAAGTGTGGGGGAGTGGTTAACGTTTTATTTTTCTGTTTCAGGAATTTTCTTGCTTATCATGACCAGCTGTGGAGCGGGTCTCAAAAATTTTTTCTTTTTTTATTATGACCAGCTGTGTAGCGGGTCTTTTAAAAAAAAAAAAAAATTTTTTGCATGATATGACCAGCTGTTGAGCGGGTCTAATTTTTTATTTTATTTTTGCATCATATGACCAGTTGCTTAGCGGGTCTTTCTGTCTAGCTGTTTAGCAGACATCTCTATCCACTGTTTAGTGGATTCGTCTCGCTGTTTAGCAGACATGTCTCGATCTCGTTGTTTAACAGATCGGTCTAGCTGTGTAGCAGACATCTCTAGACCACTGTTTAGTGGTTCCGTATAGCTGTTTAGCAGACGTCTCTCCATGACCAGCTGTGTAGCGGGTCAATTTTCAGTTTTGCTCGAGGACTAGCAAAATGTAAGTGTGGGGGAATTTGATGAGCACGAAAGTGCGACGCATTTTCACCCATAAATACATTAACTAGGACTCATTTTATCACTAATAATCTTCTTTGTAGGTGTTTTTGTCAAATAAGCGCTTATGGAGAAAGTTACTCGAAAAGTGTTTTTGTACCCCGGAGGACACGTGTTATTCGGACTCTCAATATCAGTTAAGGGGCACCTCAATTACTAAGGGGTATCTAATTGCTAAGGGCCACCTTCTTTGTTATTTGGATCCTGTGGTTATTCGCGCCCCCAAGAATTGCTTTTTACACCCAAATTGCTAAAGGGACTTCCGTACAGGATAAGGGGCACCTCATCTTCAACCTTTTGAAATCCAGTTATGGCGGGAAACTAAGGAACAAAATTGGGTTTCGGTTTTGGAGGTGTTAGAAGTCGATTCAATGGCTGGTTTTTGTTGGGTTGACTCAATTCATCTAGACAGGGATGGTATGTGCTTTAGAATCGGTTAAAATTGGCTGTAAAATCACTGGTTGATGAAAACAAAGAAGAACAGCTTTTAGTGGAAAAGAAAGTTCTTGCCTGGCAGAACTTTGGTTGAAGATTCAAGCATGATTCCGTGAGACTAAAGGTCTGGAATTGTTTGGGTATCTTCCTTAGGGCCTAACAGAGTTGGTAAGGCTGTTCGTTTGACCCAGAAGTGGCTAGAATTGGCTAGTTAATTAACGGGTTGGAAACATGAGAGTATGTGGGAAGTTGAGGTATTCACGGGATTTGGAGGAGATTCAATGTGTTTTGTGCATGCATGGAAGACTCTAACAGACTGTTGGATCGTGTAGAAGATAAATAAGGAAGCCAGGACACCTGCAGACGCGTACAAGGAGAAGAAAAAAAGAAAGAAAATATTCTCGAGATATTTTCTTTACCGCGAGTTAAAGAGGATTATATGGAGTGAATGAGCGAGATTCGATGGGTCTGTTGGCTATAAATATGTTGTTGGGGACTCATAGAAGGGTTATCGAGAGTAGGGGGACAAGAATCAAGAGTTGCAGAGAAGAAGAAGAAGAAGAACAGACTACACTTGTAGTCTGTCGTTTTAAACTATCATAGTTCTTCCCCATGAACGACAGTTTTCTGCGACAGAGTAAAACATTTGTTTTCTGTAACAACAACACTAGCAACAGTTTTGGAATTTCATTGTAACGGTGGCCTTTGTAACACCGTTGAAGCGTTGCAAACAAGTTGTATTATTAGTTTTCTTTAATAAAAACACCATTTGAGCCATAAATTATGTTTTTGAGTGTGTTTTTATCATGAGAAGCTAGACCCCTACACTAGGTCGATGGAGGAAGCTGAATTTTATACATGGGTGAATTTGTTTTATTTTCTATATGACTTTGCACTTGTTTTGAATTTATTTATGATTCGATTAAATTAGTTGTGATTCAATTAGATAGGTTATGCTTTGTTTAGATAATCTATGCTTAGGGGATACAATTAATATTTTGAGGATCTACTCGGGCAAAAAAATAAGAGTCGGTGTTGTTTTGTTTAATGAGCTTAAATTGTTGAGAATAAGTAAATTGAACCCTATGTTATAAATTCGGTGAAATCCTAAACCCACTGACTCTCTCTTTTATTATTTTCGTTAAACCTTTTAATTAATCTTAACAACTTCCGAGAGAACGAATCTCAATTACTACAACGAAAACATTGAAAAAATCAATAATCATTTTGGCGCCGTTGCCGGGGATTTGTTTTTAGATTATTAATTTTTAGGTTTATTTTTATTTTGTACAGTATTTTCTTTTAATTTTAGTTTTTATTTTTTCCTTTTTATGCGTTTCTTTTTCTATTTCTTTTCAGGATGATGACTTCTTTTGAGGAGACGTCACCTACGATGACGTTGGCGGAATATATGCATAGAAAGTCGAATAATCAGGAAACCTCATCTGAGATGACGCTTGCTGAATATATGCGTAGTCAATGGTATGGAGTTTCTGCTCCACATGAGGTAAGTGAAGAATCACACCAAACTATTTATGAGAAGTATTACAAACACGCACCACCTAGTTTGGAGCAAAGATTGAGAGTTCTTGAATGTCAAAAATTATTTGTTGATGAGGATGAATCTGATAGTGACTCTCTGTTCCAAACAGAACATATAGATGACCCCGTGGATGATTGTGTGGTTGATTCGCCTAATTCAATAGATGAATCTACCTCACAAGTCTATTCACCCGACTTAGCGGTTGTTTCTAGACCCATAGACTTCCAAAATTTGCCTAATTTAGGGTTAGAATTGTGTACTTCTAAAGTGTTGTTGGATTACTTTGCATCTAAGTACCCAGAGGACTTGCCTATTCCTGATATCGTGAATGAATCAATTGATATTTCCCCAGTCTCAATCGAATCCCCATACTTTGTTCTTTACGCACTTCCATGTGCAGTAAAAACTTGGTTTCGGGGTAAATTTTGTTTTCTGACAGTTTCAATGTCCCATTTTTTCCATAAAATAATTGTGAAGCTGTCATTTGTAAATATTGTATTTTGGGTCGATCCTCAAGTTTTCAGGTTATTAATTTATGGGGATCTGTTTTTGTACATTCCAGTAGGTATAATTATTTATTTTTGTTTAATTTTATTTTTATTTCCCATCTTAATTTTTACGTTGGATGACTCAATTTCATTGAGGACAATGTAATATTTAAGTGTGGGGGAGTGGTTAACGTTTTATTTTTCTGTTTCAGGGATTTTCTTGCTTATCATGACCAGCTATGGAGCGGGTCTCAAATTTTTTTTTTATTATTATTATGACCAGCTGTGTAGCGGGTCTTTTAAAAAAAAAAAAAAAATTTTTTTTTGCATGATATGACCAGCTGTTGAGCTGGTCTAATTTTTTATTTTATTTTTGCATCATATGACCAGTTGCTTAGCGGGTCTTTCTGTCTAGCTGTTTAGCAGACATCTCTATCCACTGTTTAGTGGATTCGTCTCGCTGTTTAGCAGACATGTCTCGATCTCGTTGTTTAACAGATCGGTCTAGCTGTGTAGCAGACATCTCTAGACCACTGTTTAGTGGTTCCGTCTAGCTGTTTAGCAGACGTCTCTCCATGACCAGCTGTGTAGCGGGTCAATTTTCAGTTTTGCTCGAGGACTAGCAAAATGTAAGTGTGGGGGAATTTGATGAGCACGAAAGTGCGACGCATTTTCACCCATAAATACATTAACTAGGACTCATTTTATCACTAATAATCTTCTTTGTAGGTGTTTTTGTCAAATAAGCGCTTATGGAGAAAGTTACTCGAAAAGTGTTTTTTAACCCCGGAGGACACGTGTTATTCGGACTCTCAATATCAGTTAAGGGGCACCTCAATTACTAAGGGGTGTCTAATTGCTAAGGGCCACCTTCTTTGTTATTTGGATCCTGTGGTTATTCGCGCCCCAAGAATTGCTTTTTACACCCAAATTGCTAAAGGGACTTCCGTGACAGATAAGGGGCACCTCATCTTCAACCTTTTGAAATCCAGTTATAGCGGGAAACTAAGGAACAAAATTGGGTTTCGGTTTTGGAGGTGTTAGAAGTCGATTCAATGGCTGGTTTTTGTTGGGTCGACTCAATTCATCTAGACAGGGATGGTATGTGCTTTAGAATCGGTTAAAATTGGCTGTAAAATCACTAGTTGATGAAAAAAAGAAGAACAGCTTTTTTATGGAAAAGAAAGTTCTTGCCTGGCAGAACTTTGGTTGAAGATTCAAGCATGATTCCGTGAGACTAAAGGTCTGGAATTGTTTGGGTATCTTCCTTAGGGCCTAACAGAGTTGGTAAGGCTGTTCGTTTGACCCATAAGTGGCTAGAATTGGCTAGTTAATTAACGGGTTGGAAACATGAGAGTATGTGGGAAGTTGAGGTATTCACGGGATTTGGAGGAGATTCAATGTGTTTTGTGCGTGCATGGAAGACTCTAACAGACTGTTGGATCGTGTAGAAGATAAATAAGGAAGCCAGGACACCTGCAGACGCGTACAGGAGAAGAAAAAAAAGAAAGAAAATATTCTCGAGAATATTTTCTTTCTTTTTGAGTTAAAGAGGATTATATGGAGTGAATGAGCGAGACTCGATGGGTCTGTTGGCTATAAATATGTTGTTGGGGACTCATAGAAGGGTTATCGAGAGTAGGGGGACAAGAATCAAGAGTTGCAGAGCAACTTCTCTGCTGCTGCAGAGAAGAAGAAGAAGAAGAAGAACAGACTACACTTGTAGTCTGTCGTTTTAAACTGTCATAGTTCTTCCCCATGAACGACAGTTTTCTGCGACAGAGTAAAACATTTGTTTTCTGTAGCAGCAACACTAGCAACAGTTTTGGAATTTCATTGTAACGGTGGCCTTTGTAACACCGTTGAAGCGTTGCAAACAAGTTGTATTATTAGTTTTCTTTAATAAAAACACCATTTGAGCCATAAATTATATTTTTGAGTGTGTTTTTATCATGAGAAGCTAGACCCCTACACTGGGTCGACGGAGGAAGCTGAATTTTATACATGGGTGAATTTGTTTTATTTTCTATATGACTTTGCACTTGTTTTGAATTTATTTATGATTCGATTAAATTAGTTGTGATTCAATTAGATAGGTTATGCTTTGTTTAGATAATCTATGCTTAGGGGATACAATTAATATTTTGAGGATCTACTCTGGCAAAAAAATAAGAGTCGGTGTTGTTTTGTTTAATGAGCTTAAATTGTTGAGAATAAGTAAATTGAACCCTATGTTATAAATTCGGTGAAATCCTAAACCCACTGACTCTCTCTTTTATTATTTTCGTTAAACCTTTTAATTTAATCTTAACAACTTCCGAGAGAACGAATCTCAATTACTACAACGAAAACATTGAAAAAAATCAATAATCATGGCTTTCTCCAGATTTTTGTCTCCCAAATTGGCCTTCCCTAAATTTTCATTCCTCTATCTGTTGTTCCAAGGCTTGAACTTTAGAAGCATTATTTCCATCTATGTCGGAACCTTGTGAGAGAGACATTTCTTGTTGCAGACAATGTATTGTATTTTGAATATTCCCAAAAGAAGCTTTGTTCCACCTGGGAAAATTATTTCTTGCATAATTCAATCTCTTCCTAAGAATAAAAATTGATGAACCTCTAACCTCATTGTTTCATGCTAGAATAACTTGGCCTTTGTAGGTGTTGTCTCTCAACCAGCATTCATAAAATTTCTAAGTCTTGTTCCCATAAAAAGTATTAGACGTAAAGGATAGTGACCAGAACCCATTTGAGGAATATAACAAGATGTGAATCTAGGAAATAAATTAACCAATCTGCACTAATAAGAGCTCTGTTCAACCTTGACTTATTCTTCCAATACCATGTTTATTATTTTTCCAAGTAAATAGATTACCATGAAACCCCAAATCACTCAGCCATGTATTAATAGTATAATATACAATACTAGAAGATGCAGATGATGAAGCATTATTAGTATTCTTACTTCTAAATTAAGAGTTATATTTAAGTCTCCAAGGACAATCCATGGAAAATTTGGATTATCTTTTCCTAAATTTTCAATCAAACTGCATTGAGCATTCCTGAGATTTGGATATAGGGTACTATACATGCATGTGAGAAGCCATTTAGGTTTGTCTGGGTAACTAAGAATAAGAAAATGTATCATGTTTTGGTCATGGGAAATTATTTCAAGTTTGAAGCCACCTTTCCAGAGAAGTGCAAGTCCTCCAGCTCTACCTACACTAGGAAAATAAAAGGAATTAGGAAAATGTAAAATCCTAACATAATTCAGGATTTTGTCAGAATCTATCTTAATTAGTTTATGACAATAAAACAATTTCTGTATTATGAAAATAGTTTAAATCCTTAATATAATTCCTGGTGTTTTGTTTGAAAAACTATTACAATTCCAACTAATGATTTTCATACATAAAACTTTTTTTTTTTAGAATAATGAGAATTACCTATATTTGATTGAATAAACTATTAATGCAAGAAATTGATAAAACAGAAGTAATTTTTGTATATACAACAACATAGATTTCAAGACAAAGAATAAGTCTGCAAATTACCTAAGTCTCCACTGGTGCATTTGCAGATTATGTAATATCATGGATGGTTATGTGAGTTGCCATAGTTGAGAGGAATATCTTAACTATGACAAAGAAGGGTGTCAGTTCTTTGTTGCCATTGTTGAGAGGAATATCTAAATTTCTATGTTTTTTTCCCTAGTCTTGCATTATCGTCTAAGCTTTCACCTTCAACAAAATTCTTTATGTGTGAAATCCAACTAAAATACCAACTTTAGGGGGTACAAAAGGAGTTGCCTTCACAGATTTCCTCTGAACATGATTTGGAGTTTGAAAGAGATTAGTTTGATATTGAACTGACACCCTTCTTTGTCCTTTTGAGATTCAAAAATAATGAGGTTTTTGATGAGCTTACTCCGAATAAATTGCAGCGGCCTTACAAGCTCCATTTGAATGTTTTACCACATAACATTTTGGGAAAATTTTATGTGGTTATTTTTCATAAATAATCCTAATCCCTCTTGCAACTCCTGCACCATTGACTACCAAGATCCCCCTTCTCAGTGGTACTTGAAGATCTTTTTTCATACAGACCTTCAATGGATCACCAGGAGCATGAATACCATTTAGAGGGTCAACAACTTGCACCTCACCCATGATTCTTCTGATATCTTGATCAATCTCCACTTTCATAAATTCTGGTAGCAACCATTTTAGTTGAATCCAAAAAAATTGTGAACCCCAATCAAAGACCCTAAAAATACATCCAGCATAATAATCTTGCAAAACTACAAGATGTTCGTTGATACTTCATGGTCGTGTCTGAAAAACCTTATTCAGCATATCCCAATCCTTAAATTTGAACACCATAACATTTAGGTCCAACTCAATCACTTTGCAATCTTCTTCTTCAGGGATAAAGTTCCAGGTGAACTTGATATCTTTCAACACTTTTATGACTCATTCTTTCTACAATTATTATTTGTCCAATAAGACAGATGTCCCACTGATCTTAATCATCTTTCTCTTCTTAATCATAGTGGTGAACTATTGCTTCAGAAGTATTTCCTATATCAAGGGTAACATTTGAAACATTGTCATGGGATCATTCATCTCTTTTCGTGGTGCTTTCGTCATGATCAACTTGATGAGAAAATTATTTTTCTTCTTTGCTGGAGAAGTCGAATAAATATTATGTTCTAGATCTAGGGTTATGGTATTAAGGTTATGATAAATGACGAATATATATTCATTCCCTTAAAGGGGAAAAAGAACTTCAACTCTGAAGGTGTGGATCATGTGGACCTAACAATCTATCAATTATTCGAGATGGGGAGATGAGAGTTTTTTTTTTTTTGAAGCATGTAATAAAATAAAAACCAACTAAATTGTTATTACACGTGGGAATGTGATTCCCATAGAGTCGCTCAAAATAATTTGGTTAAGAAAAACCGGATTCGTATGTTCCCAAATTGATGTTGATAGGTTTCTTGCTTGGATGCCGTCAGCTGCAATGTTTTCCAGTCCATCCACTGCTTGGTTTCCTTCTCTATAATTATGTTGAATAACACAACATGGGATTTGACGCATTCGATGTATGATTTCTTAAATCATTGCAGAGATATACCATGGATCTTCCTTTGGAGTTGTAATAATATTAGAGCACTGATCGGTTGAACACACTAGTGTTGGTATATCAAGTTAGTTGTCAATTTTAGTTGCCAAAATGCATTCTTGATTTAGCATACTAAAGATAGTTTCAGACTAGATTAGGTCTAAGAAGTTGAATCGAAGCTATCCTTATAGGATGAAGATTGAAGACTACAAGAAGATATCAACAAGTACTTCATCAACAAAGGTATGTAATTGATTTTATTTGGATTCTTGTTCAATTCTACCTTTCTAATCTATCGAGATAAATGCTCACTCTATGGAACAATTCCTATGACGGTAAATGTACATTTATGTATATATACTTGAGGTTATTTGATTCATGACTTTGGTGACAATATCCTTTATCCCTATAGAGGATCTCATGTTATAGTGAATGAGCTTATGAATTCAACGAGCAAAGAATCACTCAATTCTGAGTTATAACGATGAAGTTATGAGTGATTTATTAAAGTAACAATTATAAGTGTTGCTGTAATTGTTACAGTTCGTTAGTAGAAAACAATCCATGGACTGTTTGTAACGGTTCACGGACTTGGGCCAAATTACGTGACTAAAAGCCTTTTTAGTCAAGTTGGTGATGTTTCCTTATCTAGGCAAGTTAGCTATTACTCCAAACATCTTTGATTACCATATTAAAGTGTTTGTGATTCCTTCCTAATTTAATTTGTGATTTATTCACATAAATACAATTTGCTAAATTAATTATTTATTTAATTATTTTAGCAAGAGTTGTAATTTAGGAAAGACTCACAAAATTAGGAGAGTCTTGAAAAAGGAAAATAGCTATGCTTAGCTTTCAAGCTACCTTTCACTCTAAATAAAGGGTTCGTGAGTGCTACACGTTTTTTTATCCCCTTTGGAAAATTGGTGTAAGCTCATAAGGTTGTTTTCCATGTCTTTTGTTCTTCGTGAACAAGAGTGAGATAAAAGTATTTGTATTGGGGATCACAAAGCCGAGTTGGATTAATCTTCGTGATTGATTATACAACTTGTAATCTAGGTTTTTCACCTCTTGTCTATTCTAAGGTTTTCTCTTCTGATATAAAACCATTCAAGAGTCGTTGATCATAAACCCTAGGTTTTGATAGATTTCAGTTTCCGATCGTATACCAACACTTGTTAGTCGAAATTGGAGACTAGAAAGAAAACTTCGATTAAGGAATCTCGTAAAAATCCTTTTGAAATTTTAAACAAGATATCTCTAGATTTATTCTAGTTGTTCTTGTTGTAGAGTTATTAGGTTTCTCTTCCTATTTTTCAAGAGTATAATAATCCCTAATCTATAAGTTTATTTTGATATTACTTTTACCTAGTAATTGTTTTTATGAAAAATAAACACAAGATTTACAAAACCATGATTTACATCTAAAGGGAAATCAAACCGGTGTTTTGTGCAAACAAAATATCGAATCGTATCAATCGTGTTGTTGTATCTTCTAAAAAGAGCCTTGGGTTCTGCTAGAAGATTTACGAGAAGAATTCCTAAAGAGAATCGGTGTTCTTCTAGGAGTTCTATGAGAATACAGCTGAAGCAGGTATTACATCTAGTCCGAATAGGTAGTAGGAAATTTGTGTAACAACTTTTAATCAGTGTGTGTTTATTCTGGACTAGGTCCCGGGTTTTTTCCTGCATTTGCGGTTTCCTCGTTAACAAAATTTCTGGTGTATTGTTATTTATTTTCCGCATTATATTTCGTTTATATCATTAAAATAATACAGGTTGTACGTTAATCAATCATAGTTGTTAAATCCGACCTTGTTTGTTGGATAAGACTTGATTGATCTTGAACACCTGATTTTGTTATTTTCATATTGTTAGACCAGTCCGGACTAACCCTATTTCAAGTGGACACCGTGTTGAAATATTCCTTTAGTGATTGTTGATTAAAGAGGTTTATACACGGTGGATATTGAATAGGTTGTGATTAACACAAAATATTTTGGTTCAGTAACTTCACACTAAAATCGGGTTTACGAACTTGCTTTTGTTTAACCATTGATTTTGTTGAGTAAGAGATAAACTCTTTAGTATTATTATTTGATTGAGTTTCTTCGCTCGGAATATTATTGGGGTTTAGTCCATACAGATTGGCAAACAAAATATTAGGTGTGGTTGTTAGACCCCCGCTTTTTTAATTGGCATCAGAGCAGGAAAACACGCTAAGACCTCATAAGTCTGTGTTTGAAGCAATCTGATTATTATGGACAGAAGTGCTATATCTATAAATGTACCACCAGTCTTCGATGGCACGAACTATTTATGGTGGAAAATTGCTATGCGTTCTTTTATTCTAGCGTGAGATTTTCAATCATGGGTTCGCATTGTTAATGGCTATGATCCTCCATTAGTTACAGTAGACGGTGTAACTGTTGCAAAGGATATTGGTGAATATAGTGATCTTGAGATTCTTGCTACAAAGCAAAATTCTGAAGGATTAAATGCTATCATCCATGCCATTAACCCAGATCTTCAGCACCACGTTACTACGTGTAATAAGTCTAAAAATTCTTGGGATATCTTAGAAAACGTATTTGAGGGGAATGCCGCAGAGAAAGAAGCGAGTCTTCAAAACCTAGCATCTGACTGGGAAAACCTTCGCATGTCTGATGATGAAACCTTTGATGAGTTTAACCAAAGACTATCTCAAATAGTTAATGCCTCATATTCATTAGGAAGAACTATTCTAGAGAAAGTTATTGTGTGCAAAATTCTCAGGTCTCTACCATCAAGATACGAGTCTAAGAAACATGCCATTGAAGAAGCAAATGATCTTTCTACACTCTCAAGAAATACTCTTGTTGGAAAGTTAAATATCTTTGATAATGAACATGCATCTAGAAAAGAGGTGATTTCTCTAAGGATAAATCTGGTTCGCCGGATACTAAGGATGTTACTCCACGACAATTTATAAAACTCTTGAGAGACAGGAAAAAGAGTTTTTCTAAAGTTACAACATCTCCTAATAATGATGTACAATGCTATAACTGTCGTGGTTTCGGGCACCTTTCTTCAGTATGTCCAAGATGGAACCATATACAACCGGCATATGCAGATACTTTGCCTACTCTTGATGATGGACCCGAATATTTTGATCACCAAGAGTACGCATGCGAGGTTGTATTAGCTTCTGGAAAAATTCTTACAGATACTGATTCCGACGAAAAAGTGTTCCGTGTAGATCCAGTTGCTAATAATCTTCTTAAGGAATGTCATCAGAAACTCTCAGAAGCTGAAAGCACCATCTTTAGTGAGAAAGTTAAATATGACAGACTTCGTAGTCGGAATAAATACTTGCAAGACCAACTTGATTCTATTGGTGTAAGAGATTATCTCAACGAAATACAAAAGCTTAAAGAAGAAATTGCCCGATGGCCGTGAGCGGGAAATTATTCTTCAAGCAAATCTAGATAACTTGGAGAACATTGAGATGAACTTGTTATTTGATTCGGAATGAGAAGATCTCAAGGTTCAATGTGAATCATCCAAGAATGATCTAGTTATTGCGCTTGAGAAGGTCAAAAGTTTGGAAGAAGAAAACTCGAGATTAAAAGAGAGTCTGTCTAGAAATAGCAGCTCAGATAAATTAACCTCGATATTAGGAGCATGTTGAATTCATCATGATACATGAGGATTGGGCTATGAAGGAATAAACGCTCCTAGTATTTGTAAATAGGTAAAATTTGTCAAAGCTAAAGATTCTTCTCAACCAAAACCTTCCACGGTTGACAAAAATAAGGTATCTATATCAACTGCTGATAATGAAAAGAGGAAATCCTGTCAAGTTCCTAAGTAAGCACATACACATTCAGGTAACACCAAACATAACTTTTTCCATTCTGCTAAGCGTTATTTTTATTGTGGAAAACCAGGTCACTTGCAAAGGAATTGCAGATTTCTTAAACGAGATAAAACTAGATCTGATTTTGTTAAGATGACAAGATCTGATGTTCCAAACTGGAGAAAAGTTGAGTCTCATAATATCAGTTTTTCCAGTATCCCTCCCACCCCCCCAAGAAGTTTCATAATTATATTGGGGAGAAAAAGAAATACGTTGCTCCAAAAGCTACTCAGAAATGGGTACCAAAGAAGATCAATAAAGCAACGAGTACTATTAAAAAGGATCTCCAAGACAAGAGTTCATCAAGGGATAACATCTTAAAAAGGTATGGAACAGTTATTGAAAGTTTCAAGGAAGTTGTTAAATTACTAGAGTCTATGCATGATTTTGTTTCGAATACCTGTTGTGAGCAATATTTTGCTCACCTCAACACAACCTGATTGTGTTGAATGTGCATCCTCATCAAGAAGCCCAAGTAAATGTGGTGAGTATCGCAAAAAAATTGGGGCGCACAAATTATGTTGGGTAATTTTTGAATATGTGGAACAATTTATTGTTTTGAACTGAGTTTAACTTGTTGTTTGTGGGTGAAAACTGTTTCTGCTAATTTTGATAATTTTGGGTGTGTGGGTGAGAAACGAGTCTAGACCCTAAATAATGCACTGCACGAGAGTACTTTTGATTCGAGAGATCAATCTGTACAATCCTGTCCTAAAACCAAGAAATGGCCGTTCCAAGCTTTCTACGGTCACAAAGTGAAGGAGAAGGGTTGGTCTTAGGGGGGGAAGTGAAGAGAGAGAGAGAGAGTTGAGGCCAGAATTGTTGATTTTGAAGGTGTTGTTGTTTACGAATTGTATCAGAAAGTAGAACTAGTTAGCAAAATGGAAAGCTACTAGGTGATTTCTGGATACTGTATTGTTGCCGACCCAAACTTGTTGTTTGGTAAAAATAGGTGAAGCCTATTTATACATGTCATATTGAAACATACCCTGGTCTCGTAGGAAGTGGAAACGATTGAGTGGTGGAGGAATAGAGTAACGTGTAACCATTAGACGTTATGATTCCATGATGAGGGAAGTGAATTCGTGTAACCGTCAGTCATTATGCTTCCATGATGAAGGTAATAAATTGTTTACACCGTTACTTTTCACCACCACTAATTGTCCTACTTCATGAAACTTTCTTGTAACGGGCGCATTGCATGCCGCACGTTGTAAACTGCCATACTAATACCCTAATGAGTATCCCCCAATTTGTGACATGTTTGATGTCTCGAGTGTTTTCGTTGAAAACGAGTAGCAGGTTTCTATGTGTTGCAAGTCAAAGTCAAGAGACTTTGCCATAGGTAAATAACATGTGATGTTATTAGGCTTGCCTTGGTCGGCCGCCTAAAACTTGCCACAAATCCGTCAGTTTGGTGGCAAACTTGAATGGCTGAGATTACATCTCCTGAGGAAGGGTGGCCATTAATTATGGACATATCTCGTTGTATAGTAAAGTGGTGTCATTGTCATAGTGGCGGCTGGCATAGCGTCATGCCAGTGGCGTAGCCATGGCATTGTGGCATGGCCCTGTGGCGTTGTAGCATGGCCAGAACTTAGGATTTGGCTCCGTGGACAAATTTAGGGCTTGGCGGAGTGGCCAAGGTTAGAATTTGGCGCCGTGGCCAAAGTTAGGGCTTAGCGGCATGGCCAAGGCTAGGGTTTGGCGCCATGTCCGAGGTTAGAATTTGGCGCAATGACCAAAGTTAGGGCTTGGAGGCGTGGCCAAGGCTAGGGTTTTGCACCGTGGTAAAGTTAGGGTTTGGCGGTATGGCCAAGGCTAGGGTTTGGCATCGTGGCAAAATTAGGGCTTGGCAGCGTGGCCAAGGCTATTTGGCGTCGCGGTAAAATTAGGGCTTGGCGGCGTGGCCAAGGCTAGGATTTGGCGCCGTGGTAAAATTAGGGCTTGGCGGTGAGGCCAAGGATAGGATTTGGCGTCGTGGTAAGAATTAGGGCTTGGCGGCGTGGCCAAGGCCAAAGTGGCATGCTACGCGGTAAAGTGGCATGTCGATCAATATGTTGTTGTAGTAAGGTGTGTTTGGCTTGCCAGTTAGTATGGTGGCGCAGCAGGGTGAGTTTGGCCTTTAATATATGGTGGCAAGTTTAGAGCTACTTGATTGGCCAAGGAAAGGGGCCGACAAAACATAAGGCGTGGCTACACTTCTGGTGAGAGTGTGGAGGCATTAGATCGACCTGATTGGTCGATGGGAAGTTGGGCCGAAAAGTATGGGCCCATCCACAACTTATGTGTGTTTTGAGGCGATACGATTGGTCGAGAGAAATAGGGTCGGTTTAGGAAGGGGCGTGGTTAATGGAAAGTGGCACCAGTTGTCCTAAGGCATGGACACGCCTCCTTTTGCTGTTACGGCTCCCCGTTTTCTGATTTTGAGCAAGGTTTTGCACCTGCTAATCCATGGCTGATTAATTACCTAGTTTGCATAGGTTTAATTTCGACAAGCTGGGTCTGATATACTGCGCGAGGCGTAAAAACCCTAACTTCCGCAAGTTAATCAAGGCATTTGATTGAATTCTATGCATTGACACAAAGTTCTTTTAATTTCATTTCCAGAGAGCAGTATGATTTTTCTGATTGAATACCTTATCCAAAGACTTTACCTTTGATATTTGGAAATTCGTGCTACTCTACTACGAGTGAACACAAATCGTCATGTCATATTATCATTAAGGGTTCAGCTGGGGAACATAGCATAGAAGGCATTCAAATGAACTTATATTAAGTGAATATTAGCAAGGCGCCGAAATTTATAGAATATCTGGGATGATTGCTACATTCGCCAGTCTGGATAAATTTCATGTAAGTATATTGAACGGATCAATAAATATGTTGGTGGAGAGGTTAGCGCTCACGAAACCGTTTCCTTACAGAGTGACGTCACATCAGATGTAAGGTTTTATGATTTCAACCCTAAGCTAAAAACCACCATCAACATTGCTTAGCATGTAACAGTGGCATTGTTGCGGGGTAAGCATGAGATAGTGAAAGACAAGAGTAAAATCGAAAGGGAAAAACATGAAGAAATTGCCAGGAAAATTCGACCAACCTTTGGCGAAAAGCAAGAGGAATCCGTGATCCTTGTGTTGGAGGATCTGCGTAATTCTGATTTGGCCATAAAGTGTTGGCGTCAGAGCTGAAACTTTGGCTACTGATTGACAGAGATGGCACTGCAATTTGGTCTGCGGAACGGGCGCTGGCTTGTTAGGTCACGGAACGTGCGTATATGGCGCTTGGCTTGGATTGGTGGAAACTGGCTTCATTCCGCAAGATGGTGGAATCTGGCTCCAGTTTATAGAATGGAATAAATTGGCTTCAGTCCGCGAAATGGAGGAAACTGGCTTCAGTCCGCGGAATGGTGGAAATTGTCTTCAGTCCATCGAATGGTGAAAATATGGCGCTGGAACTTTGGTTACCAAACGGTGATGATGGCGCTAGAACTTTAGCTACCAAATGGTGATGGCTTCGGTCCGTGGAACGGTGGAAATGGAACTTGGAAGGCTTGTTGGCTGGATCACGGAATGCTGGAGCGTTGGAGCTAACTTAACCAAAGAGTACTAGAGCCATGGAGAGTTGGTTTGACACGGAGTGCTGTATCCATAGAGAGTTGGCTTGACCACGGAGTGCTGGAGCCATGGAGCGTCGCAGGTTGAGCGACTGGTGTTCCTTATGCTGGTGCGCTGCTGGCCCAGTCATGGAGCGGAGATATTGGCACACTACTTGTTCGGTCATGGATCGGAGATATTTTCACACTACTTGTTCGGCTATGGAGCATGAGTATGGTGCGCCTAGTCATCTATTCCCATTCATGGAGCAATAAGTTATCCTTATTCTGTTCAAACTCTAGAAACTGCATTCGTATGAAAAGGGGTATCGACCATGTTTTGTTTTTGTTATTCGTCCGGCTCTGTGCTTTCATATGCAACATATGGCTCCTCTTCGTCATTTGTTGGTGGTGGTAGAGCAAGCATTAATGGCAACAAAGAAATCTCCAATAGTTATAATCAACAGCAAGGCAAGCCAAGAGAACTCAAGGTAGGTTCTCTCGCATGTATCCAACCAATAGTACCATCTTCTAAAAAATGTGTATTAAGGTTCTAACCTCTCCAGTGAATTTAAAAATTTACCAAACTCCATTGCACTCCTGGGACAGATGGATGAAATATATACTCGGTGGTGATAATGTCAGGGCTAATCTTGGAGAGTGTAGCTGCGTTGTTGATCCTTTTTTTACTTTAAGTTATTTGGTGTCTAGACTGCTGAGCCTATGTCTGGAAGGTTTATTCTTTCCTTTATGATTGCAGTGATGATATGCTATGGATGCTTGTATGGTCGAAATCTTCGGGAATCGCTAGGTAAAATAGACGAGCTGAGAGGCATTCCATTGCCGACGTGCTGCTAACAAGTCTTCAAGGACTTCATTCCAGTCGACATCCTTCGAAACATCTTCTAAATCTTGGACTATTGTATCGAATGGGATACGATGAGCAGTCCCCAGTTACACTTCTGTCTGGTCATAGATACGATGACGTGGCCCGATATGTGAATATCTCTGTGGCGTGCTTTTGGAGTCTTTGATGCAGTGCAAGGCTTCATGTTGAGAAATTTCCGCGGCTCGTAATGTTCTATTGCATTTTCTGGTTGACGAATTGATGAAGGCGGAAATCTTTTAGATTCATCATTTGTTGATCAGTAGGCGGGAGTCGCATTTGATAGCTTTGCATTGTACCCAACTTCTGGCAACCCATGCACCCCTTCCATAGGAAATTGGAAATCTAGAAACACCGAATTCGGCTTTGTCGGCGATGCACGTCTTCATGCAGGACTTGGGTAGGCGGTGTTGAGTTCCAAGTAGGTGAGCAAACATGGTGTAGTTGGTATGCGTGGCTTTCTGAGGCGCAACTTTCCTCTTTGATTCTTTACTAACAACAACGCTTATGAATGGCTGAGCCAAATACTGCTTGTTGCTCTGGATCCTTCTAGACAAGGAGGTGGTGATATCCTTGTACTACATATTTGAAGAGTAATGACTTTTTTACGGTCAAGACTTCTTGGTTGTTTGTCCTTCTTAGTTGAAAGGTTCTCGACAATGAAGGGATTCTGTGTGTTGAGCCTCAGTCCCCAAGTGTGGTTTTCGTGGTTCTATCTTGTATGATCGGTGAGTTGACCATGATAAAGATAACATCTTGCATCCATACTAGTGACTTTATTACTTCTTCCATGTGAAACTAAAATATGGAGAAGTACGTATTACCTTTGTAGTGGTTGTTGTTATGGTAAAGCTCTGGCTGGTATCAACAAAAGAACAAAAATAGTTCTTGGCAGCAACTATGATCGGAAGAGACTGCGTTTTAGTGGGAACAAAAACAAGATGGCATGCGCTTGGATGGCTACGGTCACGATCCTTGACAGGGAGGAGTGGTGACTATGAGTACAGATCTTGGTGAGGAATAGTGATGGCTATCGGATATTGATCATGAATATTGATGGGCTTTGATAACTCACGTATGTGAGTTTATTCTTTTATTTTTTTATATTTTTCGGTGAAGCGGCGGCTTCGGGAGAGAACGTCGAAGCGGGTCTTAGATCAAAATGTTAAAGCGGTTACTGGAGCAAAATGTTGAAGCGGCTTCTGGAGCGAACGTTGAAGCGGAGCGGCTTCTGGAGAGAAACGTTGAAGCGGAGAGGCTTTCGGAGCGAAACGTTGAAGCAGAGAAGCTTCTGGAGAGAAAGTTGAAGCGGATCATGGAGAGAACTCCAGTGAGGGCACCATTAACCATTGACTTATAAAAACGAGTTGATACAATATGGCATATGGTAAGATGGCACACAAATAGTGTTCGTCGACAAATCGTGTTTTTCCCCTAATGGGAAAGAATACGCTTCTCCTGTTTGATTTTCCCTTGCAACTCTTAGAGTCTTGAAGGTTACAATGTTGAATTTGGAGGTCACGTCAATCAGCGTGTTGAAAAACTCGACATACTTCAAGTGAACGGTGGTTAGGAGTCCCCAGTTCCATCTATCAATCGTGTTTTCTATGAGAGGTTGGGATTTGTGAACGGCTTCGATGGCTAGAAATAGATGCTTTCCTGATACAGTGCGGTTGAAGGCTGCATATATGTCTTGACGCTGCACCTTAGAGAAATACAGAATCTCACATAAATGTTTCATCATAGACTGCATGATTTTGTGGACGGAGTCCCCAGAAACCTTGCAGCTCCTGACGGAAAGAGGTTCTCTGTGAACTCAGGAGGGTTGCTGATTTTATTTGCCTCAATTTTGGAGAAGTCGTTCCTGATCTTCACATGTGATGAAATTGGATTGCTGATTCTTTTCTGCTGGGCGTTCAGGAGAAACATGAGCCTCTTCATCTATAAAGGCGCGTCTTGCTGAAGTGCTTGCGCCGGATGTTAAAACTATTCCTCGTCAGCTCCATCTGGGGTTGACGTGACTCTTGTGGTAGCCGCTTCGTTAGTGTCTTGAGGAAAATAAGCATATCTTTCTAAGTTGTATCCATGTCTGTCTGAACCTTATGAGAACCTTTTGTATTTCAATCAAATCAGGAATGGTAATATGGGATCGGCTTCCTCTGGCTCCCCTAGTTTCTAGTCCTGATGGTGGAGAAGCAACGGCTCTGGTGATGGTTGAAGGTGTCACACTTGAAGAAACATTGGGGGTGGAGGCAACAGCTCTGGCTCTGGTGACCGGAGGTGTAACACCTGAAGGAACGTTTTCCACGCCGCTGAGTTCTACCATCTTAAGATCGAGATTGAAAAATGAAACTTGAAATCAGAAATTGATATAGTTAGAGCATTGAACTGTTGAACCCACCAAGAGTTGGTATGTCAAGTTTGGTTGTCATATTTTAGTGAAGCAAAACTCGTTTAAGAGTCGCTTGATTTATATGTACTAGACTCAACTTCGTATAGGTTAGCTTGAAAGTATTAGGATGAGACATTACAAGTATTGCGAAGACTTGAAGATGTGAAGAAGAAGACGGATCTACAACAACAACATAATCCTTCCACTCTAGGTTAGTGATATTTGACTTGAACAGTTTCATTCCCTATCGTATCTTTCAAGTCGTGCATATTGAAAACATAAAACTGTGAAGCATGAACACTCTAGATAGACATAGTATTAAGGAATACAATATTAAGTTTCTTGCTTAACCATTAAACTTTGTATATAAGACATCAACATAATCGTATGAATGATATTGTGTTTATGTATGGGTATGAGGTGAGGATTTCATCCTAGGGAACAATGTTTACATGTGTTCTAAGGAAGTAAGTTCATGATACATGTTGTGAACCGAAAGGAAATCGCTAGGCGTTATTGGGGTTGTTCTTCCTTGCATATCTTATGAACGACCAATATGTGTGATGTGTATAACCGTTCACAACTTGTGTGTGTTCTTGGTAAAAAATTTCACATAAGGCCTGACTTTTGTATTGGTATAACTTTTATTAGTAAAATCAATCTTAAGTAATCACCTGGGGTATGATCGGGTTGTGTATGTCTGAACTTATTACTGGGAAGAGGGGAACCGATCCTAGTAATAGGTGCAGTGCATCACAAGGGGGAACCGATCCTTGTATGAGGTGCATCAAGGTTTATGGAAGAAAGGGGAGCCGATCCTATGAACATGTGAAACAAAGTTTTGGAAAGGGGGAACCGATCCTATGAACATGTGCAACAAATTTTTGGGAAGAGGGAACCGATCCTATGGACATGTGCAGTACATACAAGTTAGATACCATGTATATGTGGGAACTGATCCTAGTACCTAGTCAGTAATTTCTTTGGTAAAGCTAGTGTAACTATGCACAATACTCACATGGAAACCCATGAGATGTGATTGAGTGGAACATGATCAATCACATAGTTCTTGAAAGTCAGATGAACCAATTCTAAACTTGTTTGGAAGTGTGGTAAATCGGTTTTAAGTGAGCAAGCATGGTAAAGTCTTGCAAGAGTAAGATGTCGACACTCTTTAAACACGGTGCATTAATGCTTATTCTATTTTGTTCAAAGATATTCCTTAAAGGATAAGAAGGAAGTAAATCCCAAGATCGAATTTAAATAAGTTAAGAATCTTTTTAATTAAGGGTTTTTAATTATATATGAAAAATAAGAATTAGTAATGTGCATTTGATAATTAGATTTTCCAAGGAGATTTCGATCACTATTTTTGGACAGTGCATTCACAGGAATTATGAAAACCGAATCTGGTGGAGTAATGAAAATATCTTGAGAATATTTTTGGTTTTGGAAATTCCTTGGTGTCCAAACTTCCTTGTCTATAAATATTTTTAGTTTGCATTTCTATCAAACAAATCCTGCGTAACCTAGACTTCCTCTTTTGTCTTTGTTACTGGTGAGGCGCCTATCAGAGAGGAAAGTAATCTAATTAGGTGAAATCTCTTACGACCACTCAATTTAAAGTCTTCTTGGAATTCAGAAGCTATAGCGCGACCCGTTGGTGGGAAACTAGATATTGCGGTTTATCTTTAGTTTTGTTATTGATTTGATTGACTAACGGAGGTTGAATCTTGATTGCATCTAGTTTGTTTATGCTTGAGAATCTTCTCTTCTGATATAAGATTCACTCAAACTAGTTCAAGGTTTCGACAGGGATCTTTAGACTATTGTTAGATCTAAAGACGATCTTGTGATAATCCATTGTTAACAGACTCCGTTATGTGTGTGATTGATCACAAGAGATTCAAGTGATTGTGTGCAGATGTTTATTGAAGATCTAAGAATATTTGAAGACAAAGAAGATATTGAAGATTTCTTACTTGGTGTTTTTATAATCTTTGGTGTGCACAATACTTGTTTGGGAAAAATAGGATCCAATAAATAATCGGTTTATCCTTGTGGTAGATTGGATTGATTAATTGAGGAAGATCGGCATAAACACATATCACTTAGTTGAAGAGTGTTGTTGGCTTAATCTTAGTGATTTCCTTTGGGTGATTTAATGTAAGATAGATCTTGGAACCTGGAAAAGGAGTTTATGTTATGATAAACAAGGGAACCTTTGCGCAACTCATATGACTTGGTTGAAGAGAGTTGATACCAAACAGATTTATTGTTCCTTTATTGTTTGGAATACGATCCAAAGGAACTGGTCCAAGTACGTGACTTGTTTACAGGTTGGAGGCGTAGGAATACTGAGGGAACTAGGTGAACTATAGGTTTAGTTGCTTGGTCTCAACTATACGAAGTTGTCTTATTTTGTATAGCGGCTTAATTCTGAGAGTATTCAATTTGGACTAGGTCCCGGGGTTTTTCTGCATTTGCGGTTTCCTCGTTAACAAAATCTTGCTGTGTCATTTACTTTATATTTCCGCATTATAATTGTTTTATTATAATTAAAGTAAATTGCAAAAACGTTAATTCCCATTTACTTGATACGTGAATCCTATTGAGTTTGGTAAGGTCTGAACCTTTGTATCAAGTAAACACACTTTTTTGTTGTATTGTCTCGATCTAGTATCCATAGACTATCACACAAAGTGTGAACCGATTTGTTGTATTGTATCGACTTAGTCTATAGACAATCACTTTCGGGGAAATGACTTATAGGAAGGAAAAGTTATAGCTTGAGGTATATTTGGGGTACCCTCACCTTATCAATTGGTATCAGAGCAGGCAAACACGAAAAAATATAACAATCTGTGTTTGGTGCGACCCATCCTATAAGAATGAACTCGAGTTCTCATGAATCGATTTCAATTAACGTACCACCAAGATTTGACGGAACAAACTATCTATGGTGGAAATATTCTATGCGATGTTTTCTTCAATCACGAGACTTTAATACTTGGCTATTAGTCGTCGATGGTTATATTCTTCCAAAGATAGAAAATTCGGATACTGAGCTTAAATGCCTATTAGATTTTTCGAACGAAGAAAAGGCACTAGCTAAGCAAAATTCAGATGGTTTGAATGCTATAATACATGCTATAAGCCGTGATCTACAACATCATGTATCAACATGTCAAACTTCGAAAGAAGCTTGGGACAATCTTCAAATCGTGTTCGAAGGAAACACATTAGAAAAGGAAGCTAGACTTCAGACTCTTACATCTGATTGGGATAACCTTCGAATGGATGACAACGACACTTTTGGAGAGTTTCATTTAAAAGTCTCTGAGATAATTAATGCATCTTTCTCGCTAGGAAAGACTATTTCTGAAAAAGATATAGTGTGCAAAATTCTCAGATCGTTGCCTCCAAGATATGATTCTAAGAAGCATGCAATCATAGAAGCAAATAATCTTTCAACTCTCTCACGAAGCACACTCATTGGAAAGCTAAAGATATTTGATCATGAATCACAGTCTATTCAAAGTAAATGGATTGCTTTTAAAGCTGAAAAAATTCCCAAAGTCTCAACAGAAAGGAATAGACAATTGGATGATTCAAATGAACAGATTGCAGGAAACTCTGATGATGAAATCGAAGAATCATTATCTTTGATTACTAAACAGTTTCGAGATCTCTTAAGGTCTAGAAATAAGAGATTCATAAAGGATACTCACCAATCTTATCGACCACATGATCGAGTTCATGTCAAAAAGGAACATGAAGAATATGATGAATATCATCCGCAATGCTTCAAGTGTAAAGGGTTTGGTCATATTGCTAAAGACTGTCCCAATCGTAAGAAGTACACTGGAAGTAAGGTTTTGGATTTAACTCATGATGATACCTTGTATTCATACAATTCCGAAAAAGAGGAAACAACTAATATTACATTAGTTGTCAATCTTATTTCTTCCTCCTCCATTAGTGATTTACCCATTTTAAGAATGGACATGTCTTCCGATGTTATTAAATCATCTAATGGTAAAGGAAAAGATAAGACAAGATGCATAAACTGTCTTAAGAACAAAACGGATAAGAGTTGCATTGACAACCAAAGTCATGATACTTCACGAGTTCGAAGTAACAAAAAGAGAAGTTCTCATATGATTCTAGATCAAGAACACTTGGGTTGTTCAAAGTTCCATAATGAGAGAAAATCTCATACTAATACTTAATCGGTATTAGAATTCTTTTCTCACCATGTGTGCCATATTCGAGTGAGGAAGAAGAAATCAAGACACTTTTTGTGTAAGATATGGAAATAAAAATCTAGCAATTGAAAGTATTTGATATATTCATATGTAAATATATTATATTTTCGGAAATATGAGAAATATAAAGAGATCCTTTTCTTTTTGAGATCTTTCCTTGTCCGAACCTTGTGTCTGGATCAAACATCTTAGCATGAAAAGATGACAGGTCAGAATGATTAGCTTAAAAATAAGACAGGGGGTTCTCTTGAGATTAGGGGCAAAATCAAAAAGAGAGATTGTCTTAGCAAGAAGGAAAAAGAAAATACCTTGAAGAAAGATCAGTGTATTGAGGCGTTGACACTCTTTTGTGTTCAATCAAAGACAGAACTTCATGCTCTTGCAGAGTCCTTCTCGCAAATTTCTCACCTACAAGAGGTTCTAGTTAAGAAACACGGTTTTCTACTTGAATAAATTCACAAGCTGAAGAACGAAAATAGAAACCTACCTTCATGTGGTTCTGATATGAAGGATTGAGTTGTATTTGACATAATAGACATCAATTTTTGATCGGTTTCATTGATTGTATGAGTCTATTGAATAAAACTATTATGAATAAAGTTATTTAATTTATAATTTTTCTTGTGATAGTTTTTTATTTACATAGCCGGTACTTCAATGATTTATTTTATATGCTATGTATGTTTATGGTATGTTTGATTTCGGTTTTATGCCTTGATATTCGATCTCATAATATGTTGTGTACCCTTATGGTTTGGGTGACTTTTTGATTTAGTGGGATTAAGTTATATCCCAAGTTGGTAGGCTTTATCAAAGGATCGTGAGGGATTCATGTATATGTTGAATCGGTTTTGGTTTAGCATAAAAGCATATGTGTTTCGACGGTTTTCAACTTTTGCTTGCAATTGTTAAAACCGATTTTCAACCTTTCTCTTGTAAAGGTTGGTTGTTGTTATTCTTTTGTTTTTGGAATGAGAATGACAACATGATGGTATTTCGATATCAATTCTCCTGGAAGAAGAAAGCGATGGAATCATATTTGGAGAAGTTGAATGCGAAATTGAGGTAACAATCTTGTTAGTTAATTGTTTTCCTGTTTTAAGAAAATCCTATTTTTATTTGATATATATATATATATATATTGGTTTTTCTTAAAATAAATTGTTGGTACAATTGATGTGTTTATTCCATTTTTATTGTATGGATGTGTGTATTATTCAATTGTTTCCAGTTAAGTAAAACTTTTGCTATCTTGCTTTGTTTGTGTGATATCAATAGTTTAGACTTACAAAAGTTGGTGCAATTGTGGTGCTTTAATATTATGTTGATTCAATTGCTTCCAGTTAAGTAAAACAATTGTTACTTTACTTTATTATGTTGTATGAATTATTTAAGCTTACAAAATTTCGGTGCAGTAGTGAAACTATGGTTTGTATGTTATTTCTATTGTATCCGGTTGAGGAGAATAATTATGCAAGTTGATTTATTGGTTTGTATGAATTATTTATGGCTTAACGAATGAATATATTGACGGGACGAGTTGTTCAGTCCAATTCGATTCCGGATAAGCTAAGATAAGTTAATTCTGATCTTAGTTAGACTTATCAAAGTGGAGGTTTCGGTTATTCAAGTCTAATCGAAAGCCTAAACAAGGAAATGCTAGTTAACTAACCTAGTATTTGGCTTGTTTGAAATCTAAAGGTCTAAGTTATATGGATAATTAGAACCTGATGAGAAAAATGAAGTTTATCTTTGTTTTGGTCTTATCGAATGAAGCGGTTGTATTTGTACAATCGGTTTAGCAAAGGATCTAAGTTGCTTAGTTGATTTTCGGTTTGCTAAACTAGTTGGGAAAATTGCTTCGGGCAATTATTTCCATGATAACATATCAAAACATAATTACTTGTAGTTTCGGTTTTGATATTGGTTATTGATAGACGCATTCATGTGTCTATTTTCATCTCGATTTTCTATGTTGTTAGTACCCGTTTTTGTTCTTATTTATGGTGTTTTATGTGTTTGTAGGTATTTTTGGGCAATAAACGTGTTTGGAGAAATTGGCTCAAAAAGTTGCACCCGGATGACACCTACTATTCGGACTCTCATTTCGGATAAGGGGCACTTCAATTACTAAGGGGCCCATTGATAAGGGGCACCCTAGTTGTTATTTACACCCCAGGACAGCCAGCTGTTAAAGGCACCCGACATCAGGTTAAGGGACACCACTTTTCTTCCCCAGAATTTTGGCAGGAAAGTCAGATTCAAAAGCTTCTCACCTGCGATATTCCCTGTTGCTGCTGGTGACGATTGATGGAGGTGTTTCTATCGGAGTTTATCAGGGAATTATCAGGATGAATAGGTTTTAGATCGAAACATGGAAAGAGGAGTTTATGTTGCCATTCGTGGCAGTTTGTTTTACCGGTGATAATCATCATTGAATGCAGTGATAGAGTTTTAACGGTGAAGGGATGGTGAGTTGCTGCTGATCGAGGTTAACCGAATCGATGCATGGTTAATGACCAGAGGCCTATTCCTACAAAACAGGATGGATACATGTTGGAGTTTACACAAACTTTCCTAAAACGGGGGAGAAGGAAAAAGTTACGGGATTATGCAGTTGCGTGAGGGAAATATTCTCTGCTATATTTAACTCTATCTAAGATTGGAAAGACTAGGAAATAATTCAGGGCAGACACTGCACGTAAGAAAGAATAAGAAGAAATATTTGCCGTAACTTCCGGTGCAGGAAAGGAAAGATACAGCAAGAGTTTTCGTGCGGATTCATTATCCTGATGGAATATATAAGAGATAGTTGGGGGTTACAGAGGGGTGTCGAGATTTTGGGGTCGAACCGGAGCTGAGTTCGGAGAAAAAGAAGTTGCAGAACTCCGTTCATGCAGTTTAAGGCAACGAAGAAGAAGAATAATAGATCACAACATATAATACGCCTGTCATCATTTACTTGTAACAGTCATCCAATTGTAACAGTGTATTCTGTAGCGTCTATAAGCCGTTGCGAATCTCTGTCTATTATATTTTCACCAATAAAACACCTTGTTGAGCAAAGGAAAAATCTTTTGAACATGTTTTGAGCCCAATGAGCTAAACCCCAACACTGGGACAATGGTGGAAGCCATTCTTTACGCATGTGGTAATTCTATTTAATTCTTTTATGACTTTTTGCACTAATTAAAATTGAATTAGGATTTTGATTAATTAGTTGTCATCTCGTTTGATGGGTCATGCTTGCTTAGATGTTTTGATATCCCATGCTTAGGACTTACAACTAATATTTTGAGAATCAACCTTGGCAAAAATAAGAGTCCAAGTCTTTATTTATTGAGCTATCATTGTTAAAAGAATTAATATTTGAACCTCGTGTTATGAGTTTGGTGGAATCCTGAGTCCTAGTACTCTCGATATCATGACAACCTTTGTATATATATTTTCTATTTTTAAATCTGAAATCGAATCTCTACAAGTCTTTGAACGAATCTTTACTACCACTTTACAACAACAAATTAAAATCACATCAATTTTTGGCGTCGTCGACGCGGACTTGTATTTAGATTTGTTTTAGGTTTATTTTTATTTTTATTTTTTAGGTTTTATTTTTATTTTTATTATTTTTGTTCTCTTTTACGCCTTTGGTATTTTTTTTATTCTTTTCAGATTTGGAGTGAAGCTAAAAGGAAAGAAAAAGTGCTACAAAAGGAAAGCATCGCCAAAGAAGGAAAGAAAAGAGGAGTCCAAAAGGAGTGAAGAAGAAGATTTTGTATATAGTTTTTTTGTTTTATTTTTAGAAACTGTAAATAGGGTTTTATTTTTTGTAATTTTTCTTTTTCTTTTTGGACTTGGACATTATTTTAAAACCCTAAGAAAGGGTTAAAAAAATTAAATATAAACTATTTGCAGGGAAGGACGACAGTTACAATACTGTCTCGGCCCCTCGGGTTCGTACACTGACATAGGAATCGGTGGCCTGAGTCGACTTCAACGGTTCATCGCCCATCTGGTACGGGAGGTAAGACTCTTTCCACCCACGAATCCCCTGTCAGTGGGTTTCTTTTGTGTTAAAAGCACGTGCACACACCAATTGCATCGTCAGATACCTATTTTTAGGAAAACACGTGGTTTAGTACGGTGAACCCTCTGGGCGTTATCATCCGAAACACCACAAGCCTTAGCCTTGTACCTTTGACCAGACTTTGACTGTAGGTATATTTTGCTAAAGGTAACCCGAGCCTACCCATTTTAGTCGACCCTGCATTTGCACGTACACAAAAGTATGTCGAACTAATATTACAATAGCCAATACAATGAATATCCGACTCAGTTTCAAAATGGATATTATTCATATTACGACGATAGCGTAAATAATGGTTGGGAACATCAACCTTTTGAAGGTTATGGTTCATACCATGATAAGCCCAAATACTATTCACACGCACATCGGTCGTACTAGCAAGAAGATTATAGCACTGGTTCTTCGTCTTTGGAGGATACAATGAAATTATTGAAAAGTAGTCCTTTTTATGATCCTTCTGTTCCTATTCCTCCTTTAGAAGAGTCCCTCAGGAAATTAGAAGAGTCGACACGTAGGATAGCTGAGATGAATAACTTGGTTTATGACAAAAGAAAACTTTCTATTGAGGAATCCCTCAAGCTGATGGCTGAGACGAACGAAGGGCTTGCTCGAAATAATCTTGATTTCCAAAACAGTGTTTCTAATAATACCCTTGAAAATAAAGATAGTTATTTGCATAATCAAGATGACGAGGTTAGAATTGGTGACACTAATTTAGATGAGGTTCAACCATTTTCATATTATTACAATAATGATTATGATGAGGATAGTGTTGATGAAGAATTTGAAATAAGTAGGCATAGTGATTAGGAATTTGCTACTCCAAATGAGCTTAATAATGATAACGTTTCTAGTTCAAATCCAAATAATTTTAATAATTATTCACCTATTCAAAAGGACGAGGATTTGACTAGAGATACCACCGTTTTAGACGATGTAGTATTCCGTTTTGATTACGTAGCCAATGATGGTTTAGAGGAACGAGTATATTTTGAGTCTAGCGATTTAGAAACAATAGACTTGGAAAAAGAAAATGAACTCGTAGGGATGAGTGAGGATGTACCTGACTTATAAGAATCAATTGACCATTTTCTGGAATCATATGACCTTGAAGTTAGGGAAGTTGTGACTAGTCTTTCTGGAGACACTGAAAACTCTAAGTTTGGGGGTGATTATCATTCTCCATGTGCTTTAACTATTAAAAATGTCCCTCACTTGGGACTTGACATATGTGACTCAACCATTTTAAAAGATTATCTTCGTACATGTTTTCCTGAACCTAGTGATGTCCATAAGAAAGTTCAGTTGTTAGAAACCCATCCTCTGGTTGATGTGGTTATCCCAGGCTATGATACCCAGATTGATTTTGTTTTCCCACCAAGTATTTTTCAACCAATTGCGGGAATTTATAATTTTCAGATGTGTCAATTATTTAGTTTTGAGACTAAACCTAAGTACTTTAGGAAATTAGTATCGGCACATTTGTTTAAAGAAGACCACCACTCTCATTGTGGTCAGCTGTGTAAGACACATATGTCAAACCTGATTGACTTTAAGGATCCGCAGTTATTTAGGTTATTATTATGTGCTTCTAAGTTTTTATTTGAGTTTTTCCAGACTCTAATACCTGAATCGGATCTTAGCTATGAGGTAGTGCAGCCTAAAGAAATTTATTTAGACCCTTTCATAGAGCCTGAACCTGAACCACAGCTAGATATAGTTGTCTTAAACAGGAAAATAGACAAAGGTGTGCTTTATTTGTTTATTTTCTTGGAAGGTTGCATTTTCCTTTTACTTGTGATAGCTTTATTTGGTTTTAATGTCCCACAGATGTTTCGGCTATTACTTTATGATTCTATGAGGTGACTAATCCTTTCTTAGTTTGGCTGAAGACTTTAAACTTAGCACTTCTTGGGAGGTAACCCAATATTCATGCAACACGGTAATATCTTTCCTTATCTCTTTTGCTTCAAATGGTAACAATTTCTCCTTGTTCATGTTTTTAATTTTATCTTTAGAACATTGAGGACAATGTTAGATTTAAGTTTGGGGGTATGGGAGAAACTTGTTAGTTTCATTAGTAAACTCCAGAACCTAGAAATTTATGCTTATTAAGGATGGCACTAACTAATCTAAGTGGATGGAAGCATTTTGGTTGTAGGAGTTGAGGAACCAATTTGATTAGATGGAAACATCTAGAAGAGTCTATTCATAAAAGCACAGAGCTCAGGTGTTAGAAATAACATGATAGTTTCACCATATCTCGTTGAGTCATTTTCACTTCTGTTTTTATTTTATTTTGTTTTTAAACTATGTTTCTCTAAGTGATTAGGTGGGGCTCACGATTCAAGTTGTTACCAATGCTAGGGTGAAATAGAGTGATTGAGTTACTAAAAAAAAAAAAAAAAAAAAAAAAAAAGAAGAAGAAACCAGACCAATTAGACCAAACGGAATAAAATTAACACTTGGGAATAGCAATATGTGTGTGTTTTCCCTGTCTCCGTCGCCTAAACAAGCGTGGAACGCAGGATCCATGGGAACTATCATGTAATCTGATGACAAGAAGCATGCGCTTGGATCCAAAAGATCTAATCATGCAGTTAAAAAAAAAAAGTTAATTGTTAATGTTCAGTGAATAAGTCGACCACTGGTTCCCTTGTATATGCCAGTGTGTTGATATTAGTCAGACCAGTATCTCAGTCCATTAGGATAGGTTCATTTTGGCGGAGGCCTTCAGACAGATATGGGAAACACCGTTCACTTAGTAAACATCAAAACCATCTATGTTTTTCTCTATATCCATCTTCTTGATCTATCCATGTGATTAGTTTTGACTCCGTTGTATTGATGTCCATAGTGAGACTATATGAGTAGAGCTCTGTGACTTATATATGAATTTTAGTATGCTTGAGTGCAAACTCGTGTACAGTAATTGGAATTTCGCATCAGGGTACGTCCTCCTGTAGTCAATAAGTATGCCAACCAAGGAGATTCTTTAGTGCCTTCCAAGGTTCTGCGTAGATAGCTAGGGTCTGGAGTATAAAGGTTTTGTGGGTATTGTTGATGGTGGATTTTAGTTTAGGGATAAAATTGTAAAACCTAAAATTATGCGCTAACATCCTGTAAAAGATAAGGCCATTAATGAGTGATGGATACTCCTTCACTTTATCAATTCACCTAGAATGGAGCATGTGGCAACAATCCCATTATATGAATAAAATACACGAAATTCATCCAGGTTGGAGCATGTAGCAACAATCCCATATACCCTGTGAATTTAATATACCCAGAACGGAGCATGTAGCAACCATCCCGACGGAGCATGTAGCAACCATCCCGGTTTTCTGTAGGTATACAACATTACTATTAATGATTTAATTAAATCCTTGTGTTCGACGTGCAAACACCCATAGGCTACCTGACGGTAGGTTATACTAGCCCCGTTGAACGCATGCAAGATTATCCATGTTAGTCTCACTTGCTGAAAACAAACCCAAAAATATATCTCACCCGTCCAACTTCGCAAGCATAGATGGAGGGTGTAGATATAGATTCAGGGGGTCCTGAGCATGCTACCATGATCACCTCGGACCCACCTTCACACATGACCGAACGGTCAAGACCAACCACGGTTGTTCCTTCCAAAATGTGCGCTCAAAGTGAGCATGACGCACGGCTAGGGTTTCTTTTAATCGTGAGCGTCCAACTTCGCCGGCATAGTTGGAAGGCTTAGATTATACCCTAAAACAAGTAGTGAAGTGATGGTACACCATTGGCGGGCCTACTTTGTACCTACATGACCGACTCCCTCATAGGAAATCCGTGGTGCAAGAAACGATTTCCCAAACAAGGCTAGTTTAACGCCTTATGCAGGTTGAGAAGATCCAAAACGATCACGATCATCCGACTTCGCCGGCATAGTTGGATGGCTTAGATTGCGCCCAGGGTCATAGAGCAAGCATGTACATGCTCACCGTCGACCCAAAATGCTGCATACATGGTCGGTCTCCCCAAAAGAGGTGCACGCAACCCAAAACCGATCTCTCAAAGTGGCCGGTATAAATCCCTAATTAGGGTTTGCGGCGCAGAAACATCTCGAGCGTCCATCTTCGCAGGCTTGGACGGAAGGCCAAGATGGAGACTTAGAAGGAACCGAGCATGCTAGCATGACCACCGTGGGCCCGGATTCATGTCTAGCTGATCGGCCAAGATCGGTGGTGATCAAGCTCCTCGGTACGCGCGCCCAAAGGTGATATGTCACGGCCCCTCCATAAATTCTAATCTCGACCACTCGTCTTTGCCGCCTGAGTCGAGTGGCTTAGATTAAATATTTGCGAGTCAAGAAGGAATGGGCGTGAACACCATTGTACTACCTCCATGCAGGGATGATCGGTTCCTCCATTGGAACTCTCTAAGCATGCAAATGTTTGGGCCGAAAGAGGCAGCATGCGCGCCTCCCATTCAACGGTCGCAAGCAAGGCTACGAGTCATCTCGTCCATCCAGCTTTGCAAGCTTGGATGAATAGCTTAGGGTGCGAATCAACCAGCAAAAAAGGTATCACTATGACCACCATCCGTCACTCTTCTTCACAAGGTAACCGACCAAGGAATGGCCTGTCTATACAGCCTCTAAACGGTTACCTGAAGATGGCTGCATGCGATGTTATACCAAGTTCATGGTTCACCCTGCACTATTTTCTGTGGGTCCCGCGATCCACACACTCGAGACATTAATCACGTCACAACTGGGGGATACAAACTGGGGTATTGGTCTGGCGGTTTACATCGTTCAACGTGCAACGCGCCATCACAAGAACGTGTTAGGAAGACATGGGCGGTTAAGTCAAGATGGGAGAAGTGGGAAGTTCTGATCGTGTGACACTCACACACAACTCCACTCTTCCCTCACTCAAATTCCTCCACTTCCCACGAGAGACGTGAAGAAGGCTTAATGACTTGTATAAATAGGTTCTCCTCCCTATTTCCAAAAACAGAAGTTCGAACAACACAGAAAACCAAGTGTTAATCGTATTCAACACCCGTGAGCCCGCCGCAACATTTTCTAGCCTGCTCAACCTTCTGTTAACAAGTCATCAAATAGTCTTCACCTTCATACTCTCAACACCTTTTTCGCTTCCCTCCCTAAGATCAACCTCACATCCTTCACCTGTGACCGAAACAAATCTGGAACGGCCGTGTCTTCGGTTTAGGCCAGAATTGTATAGATTATCTCTCGAATCAAAGTGCTCATCGTGCAGCACATTTGTTGAAGGTTTAAACTCACTTCATATCCACACACACCCAAAATTACCTAAACCGGCAGAAGTAGTTTTCTCCCACAAACAATTGGCGACCACAGTGGGAGGTTAATCTCTCGGTGCCAGAAGTCGATTTCTTCAATACCAATTCAATTTCTCGATTTCAAGAATGGTGGATCTTAGGTCCTGGGAAGCAACCAACGATGGAGTTAGCACCGACAACACTTCCGGTGGCGCGATATCCCAATTACTGGTGTTACAGTGCAACCCGCTAGTGCAACCAATGTGTCTCGTGGAATCGCGTCTTCTATCATCAGTACCAGTGGAGCAGGAGCAGACATTCCAGTAGGCGTGACACCTCCCATTACAAGAGCCAGAGCGGCTGCAAATCTAGGCATTTCCTCAAGCATGAAACTTCCACCCGTCACCAGAACGACTGTTACTCCCCCTTCAGGACGAGGATCTGGAGGACCCAGAGGAGGACAACCTACTATCACCATGGTGGACTTGATGGAGAGACAAGAAACCCTCGCTAAAGATCAGGCAGACATGGCAACCACTCAGAAGGAGGTACTCACTTTCCTTAAAACATTAACCGATCGATTACCACAAGAGTCGAGATAGCCTCAAGGGCCAACAAGAAATACGTTCAGCACACCTGGAGCAGGTGCCTCAGTTACGCAAGCCTACCTGAACGAAGAGTCTTATGATGCTGACCACGCAAGAGAAAGGGACGAGCGTCTTAGGGAAAGGAGCCAATCGTCCAACTTTATTACAAGTGAAGATCTGGAGAGACTCCTCCAAAATCGAGGCAAAGAAAATCCGATGGACGCGCATCGACACCAGCCTCCATATCCACAAGACGTGCAACGGATTCCTCTTCCCAGGGGATACACCTCCCTTCAATTCACCCTTTACGATGGTACCGGACTGAGGAGAATCTCCCAACGAAACAACGAACATTCAAATGATTTTGTCAAGAGGTTCAGAAAACAAGCGTTGGACTGCCATGAACCAAATGTCACAGAACGATAGCTAGTGGAATTATGCATTAACAGAATGATACACATATATCGCGCCCTGCTGGAAAACTTGGGATTCCAGACGTTCTCAGAGCTCCATGAAGCTGCCAAATGTTCAGCCACTACCGCCCCAACATTATTGGAAAGAACCAGGATCGTTCAGAGCGACGATTCATGATATAATCGGGAAAACAGGCGCCTCATCAACAAGCAGTATAATACTGGCCCTTCTGTTAGTGTAGTAAGCGAAGGCGAAAAGAGAAAAGATGTAGCGGCGGCAGAACAACATCCCCTGGAGCCAACAAGGAACGCATTCAACATACCCTGGAAAGGTACTGCAGTGGCGCTGACCTGCTTAGATCTAATCAAGGAAGCGACGTCAGACGTGAACGGTCCTGCCACGGAGATTACTACACTGGGGATTGATCGTTATAATGATCCTATTAATGTCAATAGTCACATCATGAGCCAGAGGCCGGTGGATCAGGGAGCAGTTTCTCTAGTAAAAATTTTATGCGGGAACTTTTACACCTCTCAAAGAATCATCAGGCGGAGACGTTTGTTACAATGAACCAGATAACCCTAGAGGTGCACCTGACTCCTTCACGACCAGAGGCCTCCATCACATCAGAGACATCTGTGAATAATATTATATTTACAAAAGACGACGTGATGGCGGAAGAATATCACAATAGGACCCTACACGTTACTGCACGCATCAAGGGTTCAGAGTTCAGGAGGTCCCTCATCGACACAGGAGAGTCTTCTAATGTGATTACCCTCAAGACTCTCAGGACATCCAAGGTCCGCCCATACAAGATAATACGACAGTCTACCACAATGACATACTTTGAAGGAAACTAGACTAGCACATATGGGGTCATCCCTTAAACATATCACCAGTACCTGAAGACCATGCTGGATAAAGAAGCTGTTTATATTCCTGCATCACTTTCTCATTACGCACCGATGTATGGAGTGGAGTTATTTGAACCAAGAGAAGCTCTGCGGGAAGAACCAGACAAAGTTCATTGCATACCATTCCTTGTGAGGATGTCAATCCAGGAGGAGGACCGAATCACATCCTTGAGGGCTATTCCTCACAACAAATCTTTGCTAACAAGTCACTCTTCTTCATCTGGTGAAGCAGCGACCCACATTCACACCAAGAGGGAGACTGATGTACATTCTCCCTTCCCACTGGAATGCTGCAACAACAAAGGTCCACAAGAAGAAGTGCTAGACGTTCCACAACAGCTGCAAGATGTCAAACAACCTCGGAGGAAATTCATGCGCGAGATCAGGTGTGTCATGAATTCCAGAGACTTGAACCGCCTCGAGGAAACTTTCCTCTTCCTAACATCGACATGTTAGTAAACATCACCACCAGCAGACACGGAATGTTCTCATTCATGGATGGTTACAGCGGCTACAACCAGATAAGGATGTACGAGCATGACGCAAGTAAGATAGCTTTTCAAACTTCTCTCGGAAATTTTTAGTATGATATACTGCCATTTGGTTAAAGAATGCCAGTACAATATCAACGCTTTATGGCGGCAATCTTCCACTAGAGTCGATACCTCAAGGGAGAAGCCTCAAGAATATAATGATGTCCACACGTCATGTCGAACAAGATCTAGTCACTCTATCATACAATGGTGCATGCCTAACATGCTATATTGGAGAATATGCACTTTTAGTCATCCTCTAGAATTCGTGAAGCTATTGAACACTCATCAACGACATCATCCACCCTTATGGAAAGAACCAGGCCTGCCAGTAATGAGGATCCTCATGATGTTTGTGGAAGCATACATCCCACCAGCAGGCAATACAATCTTCAGCCTTTCATAAGCAGTTTAGTTGAAGCAGCAAGAGGAAAGACACTGAGATGCAACGTCCCGCGCGTCCAACATCACCAACTCCAACTCCAACCCCAGCACCCTATACACAACTGCCGTAATGGTGAAACATGTCCAAAATATTCCATATCTGGATTGACGTTAACTGCATCAGTGAGATATGCTTTCAGAATTTGTCTCCCGTAGAAGAAGTAGTTGTGTTACCAAAGGAGTGTGACTGGGAGCACTGCCCATCTCAAAGACATCCTCATGAACCTAGCATGGAAACACCTATCAAGTCGAAAGCTCTGGATACTCGTGGGCATGGGACTGTCTTCCCCTTCTCTATTTCATGAAGAAATGTCAAGAAATCCATCGGTTCTAGTTTGGCTCCACTACTATACGAAGACTGTCAAGTCCGTACGCACAACTATCACGCCTCTCCCTGCCAGTCTCTTCTGATGCTGCCAAAAACCGTTGTTTCTGATAACATCCAAAGCTTCACCGTATCAACGAACACCGCGTACAAAGACCCATTGGGCATACAAGATAGATCCACTTAGATCACACTTGGGGACTGAGGCTCAGTATGAGATTCCTTCGCCATCATCAAGGAATTATCCAAGAGAGGGTCGTCGAAGCATGCTTCAACGCCCACCAGGAGCCGCCGCATGTTAGCTTCAGCCTGCTTCAACATTACCGCTAGGAGCTACCTCCATGTTCGCTTCAGAAGCTGTCTCCAACTCTCCGAGACGCTCTAGAATCTGCTTCAACGCTCTACAGGACCTGATCGCTCCAGAAGTTGCTTCAACACGTTTATGTTTGAGCAAAACAAGCACGCAGTGGGTCCCATGTTCGAGCAGTCACCAAAACTGGTGTCGATTCAAGGAAGCAAGAATGGCGTTTGGTCAACGTAGCAGGTTCAGTGTTTGGTCGAAGTAATAAGGATGACACTCGAATGTTCAACCGAAGCAGGCACAACAATCCCACGTTCGATCAAGCAGGCGCATGATGAGTCCCACGGTTAAGAGAATTAGGCGGGCCCACATGCATATCAAGAAATCATAGGACATGGACAAAGTTTGAAAACGTGCGCACGATGGACCCATATTCGATCGAAGCATACACAACTTCCCATGTTTGAAGCAAACATGCCCATATCAGGTTCCACGTTCGATCACGCAGGCGCAGTAGACCCATGAACGAAGCAAGTGCAACAGTCCGTCGATTAGGCACACCCCCAAGATTGAGCATGTGCAGTAGTCCCTCGATCGAAGCAGGCTCAACAAGTTCGACTAAAACAAGCAAGACCTACATCATGCTAGGGGAACGCTCACCTGCACGCCTTTTGAACGTGACATCCTCCGAGGACAGGATAACCCGTCTCTCCTGGTAACATCTAACTGTGTCTCAAAAGTTTATCTTTATTTGTCACCATCTCATGCCTACCCCGCAATGATGTAACCATTGTGCGCTAGGCAGGGGACTTAATGTTGATGGTGGATTTTAGTTTAGGGCTAAAATTGTAAAACCTAAAATTATGCGCTAACATCCTGTAAAAGATAAGGCCATTAATGAGTGATGGATACTCCTTCACTTTATCCATTCACCTAGAATGGAGCATGTGGCAACAATCCCATTCTATGAATAAAATACACGAAATTCATCCAGGTTGGAGCATGTAGCAACAATCCCATATACCCTGTGAATTTAATATACCCAGAACGGAGCATGTAGCAACCATCCCGACGGAGCATGTAGCAACCATCCCGGTTTTCTGTAGGTATACAACATTACTATTAATGCTTTAATTAAATCCTTGTGTTCGACATGAAAACACCCATAGGATACCTGACGGTAGGTTATACTAGCCCCGTTGAACGCATGCAAGACTATCCATGTTAGTCTCACTTGCTGAAAACAAACCCAAAAATATATTTCACCCGTCCAACTTCGCAAGCATAGATGGAGGGTGTAGATATAGATTCATGGGGTCCTGAGAATGCTACCATGATCACCTCGGACCCACCTTCACATATGACCGAACGTTCAAGACCAACCACGGTTGGTCCTTCCAAAACGTGCGCTCAAAGTGAGCATGACGCACGGCTAGGGTTTCTTTTAATCGTGAGCGTCCAACTTCGCCGGCATAGTTGGACGGCTTAGATTATACCCTAAAACAAGTAGTGAAGTGATGGTACACCATTGGGGGGCCTAATTTCTACCTACATGACCGACTCCCTCATAGGCAAGCCGTGGTGCAAGAAACGATTGCCCAAACAAGGCTAGTTTAACGCCTTATGCAGGTTGAGAAGATCCAAAATGATCACGACCATCCGACTTCGCCGGCATAGTTGGATGGCTTAGATTGCGCCCAGGGTCATAGAGCAAGCATGTACATGCTCACCGTCGACCCAAGATGCTGCATACATGGTCGGTCTCCCCAAAAGAGGTGCACGCAACCCAAAAACGATCGCTCAAAGTGGCCGATCTAAAGCCCTAATTAGGGTTTGTGGCGCAGAAACATATCGAGCGTCCATCTTCGCAGGCTTGGACGGAAGGCCAAGATGGAGACTTAGAAGGAACCGAGCATGCTAGCATGACCACCTTGGGCCCGGATTCACGTCTAGCTGATCGTCCAAGATCGGTGGTGATCAATCTCCTCGGTACGCGCGCCCAAATGTGATATGTCACGGCCCCTCCATAAATTCTAATCTCGACCACTCGTCTTTGCCGCCTGAGTCGAGTGGCTTAGATTAAATCTTTGCGAGTCAAGTAGGCATGGGCGTGAACACCATTGTACTACCTCCATGCAGGGCTGATCGGTTCCTCCATTGGAACTCTCTAAGCATGCAAACATTTGGGACGAAAGAGGCAGCATGCGCGCCTCCCATCCAATGGTCGCAAGCAAGGCCACGAGTCATATCGTCCATCCATCTTTGCAAGCTTGGACGAATGGCTTAGGGTGCGAATCAACCAGCAAACAAGGTATCACTATGACCACCATCCATCACTCTTCTTCACAAGGTAACCGACCAAGGCATGGCCTGTCTATACAGCCTCCAAACGGTAACCTGAAGATGGCTTCATGCGATGTTATACCAAGTTCATGGTTCACCCTGCACTATTTTATGTGGGTCCCACGATCCACACACTCGAGACATTAATCACGTCACAACTGGGGGATACAAACTGGGGTATTGGTCTGGCGGTTTACAGCATGCAGCGTGCAACGCGCCATCACAAGAACGTGTTAGGAAGACATGGGCGGTTAAGTCAAGATGGGAGAAGTGGGAAGTTCTGATCGTGTGACACTCACACATAAATCCACTCTTCCCTCACTCCACTTCCCACGAGAGACGTGAAGAAGGCTTAATGACTTGTATAAATAGGTTCTCCTCCCTATTTCCAAAAACATAAGTTCGAACAACACAGAAAACCAAGTGTTAATCGTATTCAACACCCGAGCCTGCTTCGCAACATTTGCTAGCCTGCTCAACCTTCGTTAACAAGTCATCAAATAGCCTTCACCTTCATACTCTCAACACCTTTTTTCGCTTCCCTCCCTAAGATCAACCTCACATCCTTCACTGTGACCGAAACAAATACGGAACGACCGTGTCTTCGGTTTAGGCCAGAATTGTATAGATTATCTCTCGAATCAAAGTGCTCATCGTGCAACACATTTGTTGAAGGTTTAAACTCACTTCTCATCCACACACACCCAAAATTACCTAAACCGACAGAAGTAGTTTTCTCCCACAAACATGTATATCTCTGGTAAGCCCTCCCGAGACTATAGCTCGGCCACTAGGGACACCTAGGGGTTTAAAGGCTTATTTCATGCGCTAAATGCAATCGACGATGCCTGCGACAGTGAGTTAGGATTTTATTTTGTAGATTTGATTTGCTCGGGACTAGCAAATAATAAGTTTGGGGGTATTTGATAGACGCATTCATGTGTCTATTTTCATCTCGATTTTCTATGTTGTTAGTACCCGATTTTGTTCTTATTATGGTGTTTTATGTGTTTGTAGGTATTTTTGGGCAATAAACGTGTTTGGAGAAATTGGCTCAAAAAGTTGCACCCGGATGACACCTACTATTCGGACTCTCATTTCGGATAAGGGGCACTTCAATTACTAAGGTGTACCCCATTGATAAGGGGCACCCTAGTTGTTATTTACACCCCAGGACAGCCAGCTGTTAAAGGCACCCGACATCAGGTTAAGGGACACCACTTTTCTTCCCCAGAATTTTGGCGGGAAAGTCAGATTCAAAAGCTTCTTACCTGCGATATTCCCTGTTGCTTCTGGTGACGATTGATGGAGGTGTTTCTATCGGAGTTTATCAGGGAATTATCAGGATGAATAGGTTTTAGATCGAAACATGGAAAGAGGAGTTTATGTTGCCATTCGTGGCAGTTTGTTTTACCGGTGATAATCATCATTGAATGCAGTGATAGAGTTTTAACGGTGAAGGGATGGTGAGTTGCTGATGATCGAGGTTAACCGAATCGATGCATGGTTAATGACCAGAGGCCTATTCCTACAAAACAGGATGGATACATGTTGGAGTTTACACCAACTTTCCTAAAACGGGGGAGAAGGAAAAATTTACGGGATTATGCAGTTGCGTGAGGGAAATATTCTCTGCTATATTTAACTCTATATAAGATTGGAAAGACTAGGAAATAATTCAGGGCAGACACTGCACGTAAGAAAGAATAAGAAGAAATATTTGCCGTAACTTCCGGTGCAGGAAAGGAAAGATACAGCAAGAGTTTTCGTGCGGATTCATTATCCTGATGGAATATATAAGAGATAGTTGGGGGTTATAGAGGGGTGTCGAGAGTTTGGGGTCGAACCGGAGCTGAGTTCGGAGAAAAAGAAGTTGCAGAACTCCGTTCATGCAGTTTCATGCGACGAAGAAGAAGAATAATAGATCACAACATATAACACGCCTGTCATCATTTACTTGTAACAGTCATCCAATTGTAACAGTGTGTTCTGTAGCGTCTATAAGCCGTTGCGAATCTCTGTCTATTATATTTTCACCAATAAAACACCTTGTTGAGCAATGGAAAAATCTTTTGAACGTGTTTTAAGCCCAATGAGCTAAACCCCAACACTGGGACAATGGTGGAAGCCATTCTTTACGCATGTGGTAATTCTATTTAATTCTTTTATGACTTTTTGCACTAATTAAAATTGAATTAGGATTTTGATTAATTAGTTGTTATCTCGTTTGATGGGTCATGCTTGCTTAGATGTTTTGATGTCCCATGCTTAGGACTTACAACTAATATTTTGAGAATCAACCTTGGCAAAAATAAGAGTCCAAGTCTTTATTTATTGAGCTATCATTGTTAAAAGAATTAATATTTGAACCTCGTGTTATGAGTTTGGTGGAATCCTGAGTCCTAGTACTCTCGATATCGTGACAACCTTTGTATATATAATTTCTATTTTTAAATCTGAAATCAAATCTCTACAAGTCTTTGAACGAATCTTTACTACCACTTTACAACAACAAATTAAAATCACATCAATTTTTGGCGTCGTCGACGCGGACTTGTATTTAGATTTGTTTTAGGTTTATTTTTATTTTTATTTTTTAGGTTTTATTTTTATTTTTATTATTTTTGTTCTCTTTTACGCCTTTGGTATTTTTTTTATTCTTTTCAGATTTGGAGCGAAGCTAAAAGGAAAGAAAAAGTGCTACAAAAGGAAAGCATCGCCAAAGAAGGAAAGAAAAGAGGAGTCCAAAAGGAGTGAAGAAAAAGATTTTGTATATAGTTTTTTTGTTTTATTTTTAGAAACTGTAAATAGGGTTTTATTTTTTGTAATTTTTCTTTTTCTTTTTGGACTTGGACATTATTTTAAAACCTAAGGAAGGGTTAAAAAAATTAAATATAAACTATTTGCAGGGAAGGACAACAGTTACAATATTGTCTCGGCCCCTCGGATTCGTACACTGACATAGGAGTCGGTGGCCTGAGTCGACTTCAACGGTTCATCGCCCGTCTGGTACGGGAGGTAAGAATCTTTCCACCCACGAATCCCCTGTCAGTGGGTTTCTTTTGTGTTAAAAGCACGTGCACACACCAATTGCATCGTCAGATACCTATTTTTAGGAAAACACGTGGTTTAGTACGGTGAACCCTCTGGGCGTTATCATCCGAAACACCACAAGCCTTAGCCTTGTACCTTTGACCAGTCTTTGACTGTAGGTATATTTTGATAAAGGTAACCCGAGCCTACCCATTTTAGTCGACCCTGCATTTGCACGTACACAAAAGTATGTCGAACTAATATTACAATAGCCAATACAATGAATATCCGACTCAGTTTCAAAATGGATATTATTCATATTACGACGATAGCGTAAATAATGGTTTGGAACATCAACCTTTTTAAGGTTATGGTTCATACCATGATAAGCCCAAATACTATTCACACGCACATCGGTCGTACTAGCAAGAAGATTATAGCACTGGTTCTTCATCTTTGGAGGATACAATGAAATTATTGAAAAGTAGTCCTTTTTATGATCCTTCTGTTCCTATTCCTCCTTTAGAAGAGTCCCTCAGGAAATTAGAAGAGTCGACACGTAGGATAGCTGAGATGAATAACTTGGTTTATGACGAAAGAAAACTTTCTATTGAGGAATCCCTCAAGCTGATGGCTGAGACGAACGAAGGGCTTGCTCGAAATAATCTTGATTTCCAAAATAGTGTTTCCAATAATACCCTTGAAAATAAAGATAGTTATTTGCATAATCAAGATGACGAGGTTAGAATTGGTGACACTAATTTAGATGAGGTTCAACCATTTTCATATTATTACAATGATGATTATGATGAGGATAGTGTTGATGAAGAATTTGAAATAAGTAGGCATAGTGATAGGGAATTTGCTACTCCAAATGAGCTTAATAATGATAACGTTTCTAGTTCAAATCCAAATAATTTTAATAATTATTCACCTATTCAAAAGGACGAGGATTTGACTAGAGATACCACCGTTTTAGACGATGTAGTATTCCGTTTTGATTACGTAGCCAATGATGGTTTAGAGGAACGAGTATATTTTGAGTCTAGCGATTTAGAAACAATAGACTTGGAAAAAAAAAATGAACTCGTAGGAAAAAATAAGAGTCCATGTCTTTATTTATTGAGCTATCATTGTTAAAGGAATTAATATTTGAACCTCGTGTTATGAGTTTGGTGGAATCCTGAGTCCTAGTACTCTCGATATCGTGACAACCTTTGTATATATATTTTCTATTTTTAAATCTGAAATCGAATATCTACAAGTCTTTGAACGAATCTTTACTACCACTTTACAACAACAAATTAAAATCACATCAGTTTTCAAAAATGGTGTGTAAAACCCTCTTGCTTGACTCAACAGGTTGCAAGTCTATTCTTAATATTTGTAAGATCCTTTTCGTGTTGTCCATTGTTTGTTATTTGCTTTGTTATTTTTGTGACAAAAAGAGGGAGAAATATATGGAGTAAACAAGTGATGCTAGAGTCAATCTATGGTTGATTGGTGTCACTAGGGAAGAGGACAATGGTGCTTGAAAGTTTATCTAACGAATGAGGAAAAGCACAGACTAAAGGGGAGTAGCATATCATATGAATGGGATAAGAAAGATGTGCGAATTGAATATCTACCTAGCTCACCTTTAGGCAGAGTATAAGCTTTGTTATTATAGTACAGCTGCTGCATTTTTGAGGATTGAATGAATGCAGGTTATGTGCTGTGGATTCGGAATCAAGCGTATGTGTAATGAATTATTCTAATTTATTTATCTATGTGATTGTAAGAGTTTTATCACTAAAATTGACAAAGGGGGAGATTGTTAGAGCATTGCTCAGTTGAACCCACCAAGCGTTGGTATGTCAAGTTTGGTTGTCATATTTTATTGAAGCAAAACTCATTTAAGAGTCGATTGATTTATATGTACTAGAGTCCACTTCATATAGGTTAGCTTGAAAGTATTAGGATGAGACATTACAAGTATTGCGAAGACTTGAAGATGTGAAGAAGAAGATGGAGCTACAACAATAACATAATCATTCCACTCGAGGTTTGTGATATTTGACTTGAACTGTTTCATTCCCTATCGTATCTTTCAAGTCTTGCATATTGAAAACATAAAACTGCGAAGCATGAACACTCTAGATAGACATAGTATTAAGGAAAACAATATGAAGTTTCTTGCTTTACCATTAAACTTTGTATATAAGACATCAACATAATCCTATGAATGCTATTGCGATTATGTATGGATTTGAGGTGAGGATTTCATCCTAGGGAACAATGTCTACATGTGTTCTAATGAAGTAAGTACATGATACGTGTTGTGAACCGAAAGGGAAATCGCCAGGCGTTATTGGGGTTGTTCTTCATTGCATATATTATGAACGACCAATATGTGTGATGTGTATAACCGTTCACAACTTGTGTGTGTTCTTGGTATAACTATTCACATAAGGCCTGAATTTTGTATTGGTATAACTTTTATTAGTAAAACCAATCTTAAGTAATCGCATGGGGTACGATCGGGTTGTGTATGTATGAACTTATTACTGGGAAGAGGGGAACCAATCCTAGTAAGAGGTGCAGTGCATCACAAGGGGGAACCGATTCTTGTATGAGGTGCAACAAGGTTTATGGAAGAAAGGGGAACCGATCCTATGAACATGTGCAGCAAAGTTTTGGAATGGGGTAACCGATCCTATGAACATGTGCAATAAAGTTTTGGGAAGGGGGAACCGATCCTATGGACATGTGAAGTGCATACAAGTTAGATACCATATATATGTGGGTAACCTATCCTAGTACCTAGTCAGCCGTTTCTTTGGTAAATCTAGGGTAATTATGCACAGTACTCACCTGGAAATCCATGAGATGTGATTGATTGGAACTTGATCAATCACATAGTTCTTGAAAGTCAGATGAACCAATTCTAAACTTTTTTGGAAGTGTAGTAAATCGGTTTCAAGTGAGCAAGCATGGTAAAGTCTTACAAGAGTAAGATGTCGACACTCTTTGAACACAGTGCATTAATGATTATTCTATTTTTATTCAAAGATATTCCTAAAAGGCTAAGAAGGAAGTAAATCCCAAGATCGAATTTAAATAAGTTAAGAATCATTTTAATTAAGGGTTTTTAATTATATATAGAAAATAATAAATTAGTAATGTGCATTTGCTAATTAGATTTTCCAAGAAGATTTCAATCACTATTTTTGGACAGTGCATTCACAGGAATTATGAAAACCGAATCTGGTGGAGCAATGAAAATATCTTGAGAATATTTTTGGTTTTGGAAATTCCTTGGTGTCCAAACTTCCTTGTCTATAAATATTTTGAGTTTGCATTTATAGCAAACTAATCCTGCGTAACCTAGACTTCCTCTTTTGTGTTTGTTATTGGTGAGGTGCCTATCGTAGAGGAGAGTAATCTAATTAGGTGAAATTTATTACGGCCACTCAATTTAAAGTCTTCTTTGGGATTGAGAAGCTCTAGCGCGACCCGTTGGTGGGAAACTAGATATTACGGTTTATCTTTAGTTTTCTTATTGATTTGATTGACTAACGGAGGTTGAATCTTGATTGCACCTAGTTTTTTTATGATTGAGAATCTTCTCTTATGATATAAGATTCACTCAAACTAGTTCAAGGTTTCGACAGGGATCTTTAGACTGTTGTTAGATCTAAAGACGATCTTGTGATAATCCATTGTTAACAGACTCCGTTCTGTGTGTGATTGATCACAAGAGATTCAAGTGATTCTGTGCATGTGTTTATTGAAGATCTAAGAAGATATTTAAGATATCTTACTTGGTGTTTTTATAATATTTGGTGTGCACAATACTTGTTTGGGAAAAAGAGGATCTAATTAATAATCGGTTTATCCTTGTGGTAGATTGGATAGATTAATTGAGGAAGATCGGCATCAACACATATCACTTGGTTGAAGAGTGTTGTTGGATTAATCTTAGTTATTGCCTTTGGGTGATTTAACGTAAGATATATCTTGGAACCTGGCAAAGGAGTTTATGTTAAGATAAACAAGGGAACCTTTGCGCAACTCATATCACTTTGTTGAAGAGAGTTTATATCAAACAGATTTGTTGTTCCTTTACTGTTTGGAATACGATCCAAAGGAATTGATCCAAGTACGTGACTTGTTTATAGGTTGGAGGCGTAGGAATACTGAGGGAACTAGGTGAACTATATGTTTAGTTGCTTGGTCTCAACTATACGAAGTTGTCTTATTTTATATAGCGGCTTAATTCTGAGTGTATTCAATTCTGGACTAGGTCCCGGGGTTTTTCTGCATTTGCGATTTACTCGTTAACAAAATCTTGCTGTGTCATTTACTTTATATTTCCGCATTATAATTGTTTTATTATAATTAAAGTAAATTGCACAAACGTTAATTCCTATTTACTTGATACGTGAATCCTATTGAGTTTGGTTAGGTCCGAACCTTTGTATCAAGTAAACACACTTTGTTGTTGTATTGTCTCGATCTAGTATCCATAGACTATCACATAATGTGTGAAGCGATTTGTTGTATTGTCTCGACTCAGTATATAGACCATCACTTTCGGGGAAAGGACTTATAGGAAGGAAAAGTTATAGATTGAGGTATATTTGGGCTACCCTCGCCTTTTCAATTGGTATCAGAGCAGGCAAACAGGAAAAGATCTAACAATCTGTGTTTGGTGCGATCCATCCTATAAGAATGAACACGAGTTCTCACGAATCGATTTCAATTAACGTACCTCCAATATTTGATGGAACAAACTATCTATGGTGAAATATACTATGCGATCTTTTCTTCAATCACGAGACTTTAATACTTGGTTATTAGTCGTCGATAGTTATATTCTTCCAAAGATATAAAATTCGGATACTGAGCTTAAATGTCGATTAGATTTTTCGAACGAATAAAAGGCACTAGCTAAGCAGAATTCAGATAGTTTGAATGCTATAATACATGCTGTAAGCCTTGATCTACAACATTAGGTATACACATGTCAAACTTCAAAATAATCTTGGGACAATCTTCAAATTGTGTTCGAAGGAAACACATCAGAAAAGGAAGCTAGACTTCAGACTCTTACATATGATTGGGATAACCTTCGAATGTATGACAACGACACTTTTGAAGAGTTTCATTTAAAAGTCTCTGAGATAATTAATGCATCTTTCTCGCTAGGAAAGACTATTTCTGAAAAAGATATAGTGTTCAAAATTCTCAGATCGTTGCCTCCAAGATACGATTCTAAGAAGCATGCAATCATAGAAGCAAATGTTCTTTCAACTCTCTCACGAAGCACACTCGTTAGAAAGCTAAAGATCTTTGATCATGAATCACAGTTTATTCAAAGTAAAGGGATTACTTTTAAAGCTGAAAAAATTCCCAAAGTCTCAACAGAAAAGAATAGACAATTGGATGATTCAGATGAACATATTGCAGGAAACTCTGATGATGAAATCGAAGAATCATTATCTTTGATTACTAGACAGTTTCGAGATATCTTAAGGTCTAGAAATAAGAGATTCATAAAGAATACTCACCAATATTCTCGACCACATGATCGAGTTCATGTCAAAAAGGAACATGAAGAAGATGATGAATATCAGCGGCAATCCTTCAAGTGTAAAGGGTTTAATCATATTGCTAAATACTGTCCCAATCTTAAGAAGTACACTGGAAGTAAGGCTTTGGCTGTAACTCATGATGAGACCTCGGATTCATACGATTCTAAAGAAGAGGAAACAACTAATATTGCATTAGTTGTCAATCTTATTTCTTCCTCCTCCATTAGTGATTTACCAATTTTAAGAACGGATATGTCTTCCGATGTTATTAAATCATCTAATGGTAAAGGTAAAGATAATACAAGATGCATAAACTGTCTTAAGAACAAAACTGCTAAGAGTTGCATTGACAACCAAAGTCAAGATACTTCACGAGTTCGAAGTAACAAAAGGAGAAGTTCTCATATGATTCTAGATCAACAACACTTGGGTTGTTCAAAGTTCCATAATGAGAGAAAATCTCATACTAATACTTAATCGGTATTAGAATTCTTTCCTAACCATGTGTGCCATATTCGAGTGAGGAAGAAGAAATCAAGGCACTTTTTGTGTAAGATATGGAAATAAAAATCTACCAATTGAAAGTATTTGATATATTCGTATGTAAATATATTATATTTTCGGAAATATGAGAAATATAAAGAGATCATTTTCTTTTTGAGATCTTTCCTTGTCCGAACCTTGTGTCTGGATCAAACATCTTTGCATGAAAAGATGACTGATTAGAATGATCAGCTGAAAAATAAGTCACGGGGTTCTCTTGAGATTAGGGGAAAAATCAAAAAGGGAGATTGGCTTAGCAAGAAGGAAAAAGAGAATACCCTGAAGAAAGATCAGTGTATTGAGGCGTTGACACTCTTTTGTGTTCAATCAAAGACAGAACTTCATGCCCTTGCAGAGTCCTTCTCGAAAATTTCTCACCTGCAAGAGGTTCTAGTTAAGCAACAAGGTTTTATACTTGAAGAACTTCACAAGCTGAAGAACGAAAATAGAAACCTACCTTCATGTGGCTCTGATATGAAGGATTGAGTTGTATTTGAGATAATAGACATCAATTTTTGATCGCTTTCATTGATTGTATGAGTCTATTGAATAAAACTATTATGAATAAAGTTATTTGATTTATAATTTTTCTTGTGATAGTTTTTTATTTACATAGCCAGTACTTTAATGATTTATTTTATATGCTATGTATGTTTATGGGATGTTCGATTTCGGTTTTATTCCTTGATATTCGATCTCATAATATGTTGTGTACCCTTATGGTTTGGGTAACTTTTTGATTTAGTGGGATTAAGTTCTAGCCCAAGTTGGTAGGATTTATCAAAGGATCATGAGGGATTCATGTAGAAACAATATGTGAAAAAGTCACAATATGTTGAATCGGTTTTGGTTTAGCATAAAATCATATGTGTTTCGAAGGTTTTCAACTTTTGCTTGCAATTGTTAAAACCAATTTTCAACCTTTCTCTGGTAAAGGTTGGTTGTTGTTATTCTTTTGTTTTTGGCATGAGAATGACAACATGATGGTATTTCGATATCAATTCTCCCGGAAGAAGAAAGCGATGGAATCATATTTGGAGAAGTTGAATGTGAAATTGAGGTAACAATCTTGTTAGTTAATTGTTTTCCTGTTTTAAGAAAATCCTATTTTTATTTGATATATATATTGCTTTTGCTTAAAATAAATTGTTGGTACAATTGATGTGTTTATTCCATTATGATTGTCTGGATGTGTGTGCTATTCAATTGTTTCCAGTTAAGTAAAACTTTTGCTATCTTGCTTTGTTTGTGTGATATCAATAGTTTAGACTTACAAAAGTTGGTGCAATTGCGGTGCTTTAATATTATGTTGATTCAATTGCTTCCAGTTAAGTAAAAAAAATTGTTACTTTACTTTATTGTGTAGTATGAATTGTTTAAGCTTACAAAATTTTGGTGCAATAGTGAAACTATGGTTTGTATGTTATTTCTATTGTATCCGGTTGAGGTGAATAATTATGCAAGTTGATTTATTGGTTTGTATGAATTATTTATGGCTTAACGAATGAATATATTGACGGGATGATTTGTTTAGTCAAATTTGATTCCGGATAAGCTAAGCTAAGTTAATTCTGATCTTAGTTAGACTTATCAAAGTGGAGGTTTCGGTTATTCAAGTCTAATCGAAAGCCTAAACAAGGAAATGCTAGTTAACTAACCTAGTATTTGGCTTGTTTGAAATCTAAAGGTCTAAGTTATATGGATAATTAGAACCTGATGAGAAAAATGAAGTTTATTTTTGTTTTGGTCTTAACGAATGAAGCGGTTGTATTTATACAATCGGTTTAGCAAAGGAACTAAGTTGCTTAGTTGATTTTCGGTTTGCTAAACTAGTTGGGAAAATTTCTTCGGGCAATTATTTCCATGATAACATATCAAAACGTAATTACTTGTAGTTTCGGTTTTGATATTGGTTATCAAAAATGGTGTGTAAAACCCTCGTGCTTGACTCAACAGGTTGCAAGTCTATTCTTGAGATTTGTAAGATCCTTTTTGTGTTGTCCATTGTTTGTTCTTTGTTTTGTCATTTTTGTGACAAAAAGCGAAAGAAATATATGGAGTAAAAAAGTGATGCTAGAGTCAATCTATGGTTGATTGGTGTCACTAGGGAAGAGGACAATGGTGCTTGAACGTTTATCTAATGAATGAGGAAAAGCACAGACTAAGGGGGAGTAACATATCATATGAATGGGACAACAAAGATGTGCGGATTGAATATATACCTAGCTCACCTTTAGGGGGGGGGGGGTATAATCTTTGTTATTATAGTGCAACTGCTGCATTTTTGAGTATTGAATGAATGCAGGTTATGTGCTTTGGATTCGGAATCAAGCGTATGTGTAATGAATTATTATAATTTGTTTATCCATATGATTATAATAGTTTTGCCACTAAAATTGACAAGGGGAGAGATTGTTAGAGCATTTCTCGGTTGAACCCACCAAGCGTTGGTATGTCAAGTTTGGTTGTCATATTTTAGTGAAGCAAAACTCATTTAAGAGTCGCTTGAGTTATATGTACTAGAGTCCACTTCGTATAGGTTATCTTGAAAGTATTAGGATGAGACATTACAAGTATTGCAAAGACTTAAAGATGTGAAGAAGAAGATGGAGCTACAACAACAACATAATCCTTCCACTCGAGGTTAGTGATATTTGACTTGAACTGTTTCATTCCCTATCGTATCTTTCAAGTCGTGCATATTGAAAACATAAAACTGCGAAGCATGAACACTCTAGATAGACATAGTATTAAGGAATACAATATGAAGTTTCTTTCCTAACCATTAAACTTTGTATATAATACATCAACATAATCGTATGAATGCTATTGTGATTATGTATGGGTATGAGGTGAGGATTTCATCCTAGGGAACAATGTTTACATGTATTCTAAGGAAGTAAGTTCATGATACGTATTGTGAACCGAAAGGGAAATCGCCAGGCGTTATTGGGGTTGTTCTTCATTGCATATCCTATGAATGACCAATATGTGTGATGTGTATAACCATTCTCAACTTGTGTGTGTTCTTGGTAAAACTATTCACATAAGGCCTGACTTTTGTATTGGTATAACTTTTATTAGTAAAACCAATCTTAAGTAATCACCTGGGGTATGATCGGGCTGTGTATGTCTGAACTTATTACTGGGAAGAGGGGAACCGATTCCAGTAAGAGGTGCAGTGCATCACAAGGGGGAACCGATCCTTGTATGAGGTGCATCAAGGTTTATGGAAGAAAGGGGAACCGATCCTATGAACATGTGCAGCAAAGTTTGGAAAGGGGGAACCGATCCTATGAACATGTGCAACAAAGGTTTGGTAAGGGGTAACCGATCCTACGGACATGTGCAGTGCATACAAGTTAGATACCATATATATGTGGGGGACCTATCCTAGTACCTAGTCAACCGTTTCTTTGGTAAAGCTAGTGTAATTATGCACAATACTCACATGGAAACCCATGAGATGTGATTGAGTGTAACTTGATCAATCACATAGTTCTTGAAAGTCAGATGAACCAATTCTAAACTTGTTTGGAAGTGTGGTAAATAGGTTTCAAGTGAGCAAGCATGGTAAAGTCGTGCAAGAGTAAGATGTCGACATTCTTTGAACACGGTGCATTATTTATTATTCTATTTTGTTCAAAGATATTCCTTAAAGGCTAAGAAGGAAGTAAATCCCAAGATCGAATTTAAATAAGTTAAGAATCTTTTTAATTAAGGGTTTTTAATTATATATGGAAAATAAGAATTACTAATGTGCATTTGCTAATTAGATTTTCCAAGAAGATTTCGATCACTATTTTTGGATAGTGCATTCACGGGAATTATGAAAACCGAATCTGGTGGAGTAATGAAAATATCTTGAGAATATTTTCGGTTTTGGAAATTCCTTGGTGTCCAAACTTCCTTGTCTATAAATACTTTTAGTTTGCATTTCTAGCAAACTAATCATGCGTAACCTAAACTTTGTCTTTTGTGTTTGTTACTGGTGAGGTGCCTATCTGAGAGGAGAGTAATCTAATTAGGTGAAATCTCTTACGGCCACTCAGTTTAAAGTCTTCTTTGAGATTGAGAAGCTCTAGCGCGACCCGTTGGTGGGAAACTAGATATTGCGGTTTATCTTTAGATTTCTTATTGATTTGATTGACTAACGGAGGTTGAATCTTGATTGCACCTAGTTTGTTTATGCTTGAGAATCTTCTCTTATGATATAAGATTCACTCAAACTAGTTCAAGGTTTCGACAGGGATCTTTAGACTGTTGTTAAATCTAAAGACGATCTTGTGATAATCCATTGTTAACAGACTCCGTTATGTGTGTAATTGATCACAAGAGATTCAAGTGATTGTGTGCAGGTATTTATTGAAGATCTAAGAAGATTTGAAGACAAAGAAGATATTGAAGATTTCTTACTTGGTGTTTTTATAATCTTTGGTGCGCACAATACTTGTTTGGTAAAAAGAGGATCCAATTAATAATCGGTTTATCCTTGTGGTAGATTGTATAGATTAATTGAGAAAGATCGGCATCAACACATATTAATTGGTTGAAGAGTGTTATTGGCCTAATATTAGTGATTGCCTTTGGGTGATTTAACGTAAGATAGATCTTGGAACCTGGCAAAGGAGTTTATGTTAAGATAAATAAGGGAACCTTTGTGCAACTCATATCACTTTGTTGAAGAGAGTTGATACCAAACAGATTTGTTGTTCCTTTACTGTTTGGAATACGATCCAAAGGAATTGGTCCAAGTACGTGACTTGTTTACAGGTAGGAGTCGTAGGAATACTAAGGGAACTAGGTGAACTATAGGTTTAGTTGTTTGGTCTCAACTATACGAAGTTGTCTTATTTTGTATAGCGGCTTAGAGTATTCAATTCTGGACTAGGTCCCGGGGTTTTTCTGCATTCGCGGTTTCCTCGTTAACAAAATATTGATGTATCATTTACTTTATATTTCCGCATTATAATTGTTTTATTATAATTAAAGTAAATTGCACAAACGTTAATTCCTATTTACTTGATACGTGAATCCTATTGAGTTTGGTTAGGTCCAAACCTTTGTATCATTTAAACACACTTTGTTGTTGTATTGTCTCGAACTAGTATCCATAGACGATTACACAAAGTGTGAACATATTTGTTGTATTATCTCGACTCAGTCTATAGACAACCACTTTCGGGGAAATGACCTATAGGAAGGAAAAGTTATAGCTTGAGGTATATTTGGGGTACCCTAGCCTTTTCAGATATTGCAACCGAGCGATTAATCTCCCACTGTGGTCGCCAATTGTTTGTGGGTGAAAACGGTTTCAACTGATTTCGGTAATTTTGAGGTGTGTGAGTGAGAAACGAGTCTAGACCCTAAAAAATGCATTGCATAGGAGTAATTATGATTCGAGAGATCAATTTGTACAATCCTTGCCTATACCAAGAAATTGCCGTTCCAGGCTTGCTTCGATCACAAAGTGAAGGAGAATGGTTGGTCGTAGGGTGGGAAGCAAAGAGAGTGTTGAGACCAGAATTGTTGATTCTGAAGGTGTTGTTGTTTATGACTTTTTTGATGGTGGATTTTAGTTCAGGGATAAAGTTATAAAACCAATTTTTGTGCCAACACCCTACAAAGGGCAAGGCCATTTGACAAACGATGAGCGCAGAGATCCTCTCGTTTTATTTATTTGAGGCAATTCGATAAATACACAAAACTCATCCAGAATGGTGCATGTAGCAACAATCCCAATATTCTGTGAATTCGCATCATTATTAAATAATGCATGCCTAGCCTTGTATTTCCTGTGATGTTCTCAACAGGGCTCTCATTATTGGCGCGACATGATGACTGAGTGTTGCTCTCAACAGAGTAACACGAATCTCCAAGTATCAATAGTGAGGCATGAACGAAGTACCCGTACATGATACATATCTCAGTATCTTATACTAGCCAGATTGAGGATATATCTCTCGGTGTGTTATACTAGCCCGATTGAGAATCTGGACTGTCCATATTAGTCTCAGAAATAATCACGACCACAAAAGTTGGCCGCATGATTTAACCAGCCTAGACGATCCTCAACAGGAGCAGGCTATCACCACGATGACCACTAGCGGGCCCGTTTATACCCTGATAGGTCGAAATGTATCACTCCTCCAAAACAGCCACCAAACACCAACCTGGAGAAGGATGGCCGTGAAACAGCTTGGAGAAAAACTGAACGAGCAATACTTCCAACGGCAGTCTCAAAATCAGCCACGGTCGTCCAACTTCGCCGGCGTGAATTATCCCATGACCGGTTGGACAAGCTTGTCCTACACACCGGCGGTCCCCCTTCCTACCTACCTGACCGACTATCTCACGAGCAAGCCTTGGAGAAATAAACGTTTGCTCAAAACAAGGCTGGCGTGATGCTTTAAAGGGTCATGGAATTTCATATGTGTTACAGTTTGATCACAACCATCCAACTTCACCGACATGTTTGGATGTCTTAGATCAAACCCATGACCGTGAAATAGGTACCAACATGTTCACAGCCTACCCAATGTGGGCCCTACATGAACGGCCTCCCCAAGGGAGGAGCATGACATGCGAAGTCGGTCGGGTGAAGTTGCACACACACGATTGATCCAAAACCCTAATTAGGGTTCGTGGCATGTTACATATGTCGTTAATTGATCATGAGCGTCCATCTTCGCAAGCTTGGATGGAAGGTGTAGATGTAGACTTAAAAGGCCCCGAGCATGTCGACACGATCACTGTGGGCCCGTCAACGTGTGTGACTAACCAACCTAGGCTAACCATGGCCGGTTGCCTCGAAACGCATGCCCAAAGGAGGCATAACGCGCGACCTCAAGAAACCTTTGCAATAATCAATTTCTGCCGCAAAACGATCATGACCACTCATCTATGCCAGACAAATTGAGTGGCCTAGATTGCACCTCCATGGGACAATGAGGTGCGGACGTATACACCAGCATGCCGTCTACACTCATGCCTGGTCGGTCCTCCCTAAAACACTTCCCATGCTTGGTTTACACCAAGCTGAAGAGTGATGCTAGCACACCTCTTCAAAACCCTAATCAACGGTCGCAGATGTATCATCTCGTCCGTCCAACTCTACCAGCTTGGTTGGGCAGCCCAGGCTAGGAGTTAAACAACCAATAAGGTGTCGTGGTGATTACCATCTGTCACTCTACCACATAGAGTGATCGTCCAAGGGAAGGCTTGCTTGTGCAGCCTCCAAACAGTCATTCGAAGATGTCTAGGCATGCACCTGTTTAAGACGCTTAATCCGCGACCTACTCCGTTAAGCTTTAAAACAACAATGCTTCATCCATGCTGAGTATATCCAATGCATTACATGCATAGAATACACACGATAATTCATGAATATCGATTTCCCAAATAACTTAGTTATTTAACCTAGCACCGTATCCTACTTCCCGTGGGTCCCACGATCCACACCCGAGAGATCAAACATGTCACAAACTGGGGGATACTTACTGGGGTATTGGTCTGGCGGTTTACAGCGTGCAGCGTGCAGCGTGCAACACGCCATCATAAGAATGTGTCAGGAAGACATGTACGGTTAGTGATAATGGGAGAAGTGGACTAAGACGTGATTGTGCAATCACCCACTCGACCCCACTACTCCATCACTCCACTTCCTACAAGATGAGGGTTTGCACTCTATGACTTGTATAAATAGGTCCATTGCCCATTTTCCAAAAACAACAGACAAACACAGAAAAAACCAAGTGTTGTCATCAGTATCCAGAAACCACCATTCTGATACAAGTCATAAAAGCCAACACCTTCACAATCTCAACACCTTCTTCGCTTCCCTCCCTAAGATCAACCCCATCTCCTTCACTTTGTGACCGAAGCAAGTCTGGAACGACCATTTCTTAGTTTAGGCCAGAATTGTATAGATTGACCTCTCGAATTAAAAGCACTCCCATGCAGTGCATTTGTTTAGGGTTTAGATTCATTTCTCATCCACACACCCAAAATTACCAAAACTAGCAGAAATAGGTTTTACCCATAAACAACTGGCGACCACGGTGGGAGATTAATATCTCGGTTGTAAAGTCATTTCTATCAATACCCAATCTCATTGGTTGATTTCAAAATGGTTGGTTTTAGGACTCACCAAACAATTTCAAATTTCGGTCGAAATTCCTCCAACGAAGATGCTCCTCCCCCCAATGGTGTGTCTAATGGTGTAACCGGAAGAATCCCAACGTTGATCGAATTAGCACGAGTGTAGGAGATTCACACGAGGAACATGGACCTGATCAAAGAAACAATAAACGACATACTCGATCTCCTCATCAAGATGACATCATATATGAACGGTCCCCCTGTAACGGAGATTTCTGCACTGGGGATTGATGCTCACAACGATCCTCCTCAAGTCAACAGTTTCACTATGAACCAGAGACCGGTGGATCAGGAAGCCGCTTCTCTAGTGGAAAGTTTGTCCGAAATTTTACACCTCTCAAAGAATCAGCGGGCGGAGACGTTTACTGCAATAAACTAGATATCCTTGGACGTGCAGTTAACCCCTTTGCGCCCAGAAGACTCCAAAACAACGGAGATGTCTGTGAATAACGTTACATTTAGATAAAAAGACATGATGGCCGAAGAAGGTCACAACCGGGCCATACACGTTACTGCACGCATCAAGGATTCAGAATTCAAGAGGTCCCTCATCGACACAGGAGCATCTTCGAATGTAATCACCCTCAAGACACTCAGGACGGCCAAGGTTCTCCCAAGTAAGATCATGCGACAGCCTACCATGATGACAGACTTTGAAGGAAACCAAACCAACACGTACGTGTACGTCAATCAAAATTTATCTGTAGGACCTATCCAGTCAAAGATGAAATTAGAAGTCATAGAAAAAGTGCCAGATAACCACATGATATTAGGAAGGTCATGGCTTCATGATAATAGGATTGTCCATTCAACGTATCACCAGTGCCTGAAGACTATGCTGAATAAAGAAGTCATTCGTATTCCTGCGTCGTTATCCACTTACGCACCGATATGTGGAGTGGAATTGTTTGAGCCAAAAGAAACTCCGCAGGATGGATCAGGCAAAGTTCATTGCATCCCACTCCCCACGTGGGCATCAATCCAGGAGGAGGACCGACTAGAATCATTGAAGTCTAATCCCCACGATATGTCGGGACATTCTTCTTCGTCAAGTAAATCCGCAACTCATGTTCACGTTAAAAGAGAGCGAACTTTTGTAGCGAGTCGTGATCAGAAAGGGAAGACCGTATACCGACGCCGATGTTAGCAATTAGCAGGGGAGACTGCTACCCAGTCTCTCCGTCCAGTGGAATGCTACAACAACGAAGAGCCGCGAGGAGAGGTGTTGGATGCTCCACGATAGCTACAGGACGAAACCAATTCCACGACTGATGATCTCGAATTCGTTAACATAGGGAGTGAAGAATCTCCCATGCCTATCTCTATCAGCTCAAACTTGTCCACAGATGAACGCGCAAGACTTGTGCAACTTCTCAAAGAATACCATGATATATTCGCTTGGACATATGAAGAAATGCCCGGTTTAGATGAGAAATTGGTCACCCATCATCTGCATGTCATACTTGGATCCAAGCCTATCAAACAGTCTTCGCGGCAGTTCAGGCACGAGGTGGAGGAGCAGATCAAGACTGAGATACAGAAGTTGCTAGCTGTGGGCTTCATTAAACCCATTCATCATCCGACCTAGTTGGCTAATGTGGTTCCAGTAAAAAAGAAAAACGGGCAGATCAGGTGCTGCGTGGACTTCAGATACTTGAACATATGCTTCCCCAAAGATGATTTTCCTCTACCTAATATCGACATGTTAGTAGATGCAACCAGCGGGCATGACATGTTTTCCTCATGAACGGATACAGCGGGTACAATCAAATAAGAATATATGAGCATGACGCAAGTAAGACAACTTTTCGAACTCCTCTTGGAAATTTTTATTATACTGTAATGCCATTTAGTTTGAAGAATTCCGGTGCGACCTATCAACATGCCATGACGGAAATTTTCCACGACATGATGTATAAGCAAGTTGAAGACTACGTGGATGACATAGTAGTCAAATCTAGAGCTCGGGCGGATCACACATGAGTCATATGGCAAGTGTTTGAAAGGCGCCATGAATACAAATTTAAAATGAACCAATTGAAATACGTTTTCGGTGTTTCTTTAGGAAAATTTCTGGAATTCCAGGTAACTGCTAAGGAAATCGAGGTGGACCCATCCAAAACTCAATCTATGCTCACGATGTCGCCGCCACAGACTGTGAAAGAGCTTCAAAGATTCATGGGAAAGGTAAACTACATTTGACGTTTTATACTCGGTTTGGCCCAGATCATCGCTTCATTCAACCCCTTACTGAAGAAATGAGCAAGTTTCATCTGGACAGCGCTATAACAGGAAGCATTTCAGAAGATTCAACGGATATTATCATCTCCAGCGGTCATGAAGCCCCCTGTCCAAGGAGGACCGTTGTGTCTCTACACTGCCGTAGAGGCATTGATTGCTCAGGAGGATGACGAGGGAGTCGAACATCCCATATACTATTTCAGTCGAGAATTAAGAGATGCTGAACTCAGATATCCCAAAGAGGAGAAAGCATTCCTAGTCCTGATTCATTCCACTCATAAGTTCAGACATTACCTGTTGTCCAACAAGGTGGTACTTGTATCTAAATATGATCTTGCGAAGTTTTTACTCTCAAAGCCAATCTTGATGGGAAGGTCGGCCAAGTGGCTTCTCCAAATGTCAGATCTAGACATAACATGCGCATCACTAAGGGATATCAAAGGAAAAGCCGTTACTGATTTACTGGCAGCGTTCCCTGGAGAAGGCACTACTGCACTACACGAGGATCTTCCCGGAGAATTTCCAGAGATATCCGTTATTGAAGAAAAAGCGTGGATGTTGTATTTCGATGGCTCCGCCACTCCTAACAATAATACCGGAGGAGCAACGTCTTTTTAGTGTCTCTAACTGGCGAAGTTTTCTCGCATTCCTTCAAGATGGACTTTCAGTGTGCCAACAACTCAGCAGAGTATGAAGCCTTTCTCATAGGACTGTCAATATCCAAACAAGCATGGGCCACTCGCCTAGAGATAAGAGGCAACTCTAAGTTACTAGTTAATCAGATGAATGGAGTGTACGCGTTGAAGGAGGAAACGCTGGCCCCGTATCGATCAGAAGCGTAAATATTGTTAAACTACTTTGCTGATGTAACCATAACACATATTGGTAGTAACAACAACATGCATGCTGATTGTTTAGCCACATTGGCGTCCAAATTGCAGTTTGAAGGTTTAGAAGAGACCCTGACGGTAAAGAGGAGGACTGTGGAATCGACATGGCTTTCACAATATGAAGACATTGGGACCTGTGATTGGCGAACTCTCATCATTCAAGAGCTCATCATCTCACTTTCTCAAGGAAAGGTCAGTCTCAAAACCCTGCAGAGCTTTTTCATGCTTCACAGTATGTTATATCATCGAAACCCGGATGGTTCCCTATCGAGATATCTCGGAGACGAAAAAGCACAGCTACAGATTGATCGTGTTCACAATGAAATTTGTGGACAAACATTGGTAGTGACCTCTACCGTCGTCTTCAGTGCCTAGGCTATTATTGTCCAGAATTGGAAGCTCAATCTCGCTTACTCCAGAAGTCTTGCTCCAATTGCTAAATGCCGCCACATCAATTGGAGGTTTTCAACGTAAGTCATGTTTGGGACTGGAGAGAACCGTACATTAGCTATCTCCGTGATGGAGTAACTCATGCGAATCAAAAGGATGCTGTAAAGATGAATCAAAAGGCGAAGCGATTCGTATTTCACGAAGGGATCCTATATCGCAAAAGCTTTGGAAGCGATCTATTACGGTGCCTGGATAAGGAAGAGATTCTGACTATGTTGAAAGAAATGCATGAAGGGGAACATCAAGGGAAAAGGAAACTATTTCTCCAGATACACGAGAAATACTATTGGCCAACCATGGAGGATGATGTAGCTGCATTTGTTCAAAGCTGCCATGAATGCCAAATTCACGAGAACCTCGTTCACGCGCCTTCCAATCCTTTACACTCGATAAGTAGTCCATGGCGGTTTTATAGTTGGGGACTTGACATTATCGGTAAGATTAATCCGTCATCGTCAAAGCAGCATGAGTACATCATAAATGTGACGGAGTATTTTTACCAAATGGGTTGAAGCCATCCCCCTACGAGGAACCACAGGAGCAACAATTGCGGCTTTCATTAAAGAGTACATCATTTGTCAATTTGGTGTACCCAACCATATCATCACCGATAATGGCACTCCCTTTGCAAACAAACAAGTACGAGAGCTACTTGAAGAATATGGGATTAAACAGGTATTCTCCACCATTTACTATCCTCAACGAAACAGACAAGCTGAGAGCACCAACAAGACGCTAATTCGGATTCTCATCCGAACAGTGCTTGACAATTCCATAGAATGGCACGAACAGCTTCCTATGGAGTTATGGGCGTATCGGACATAACCTAGAAGTTCCATTGGGTTTTCTCCATATTCACTTGTTTATGGTGCGGACGCAATCCTCTCAGCAGAAATCAAGATTCCGTCAGCCAGGATTGCAGCAGCAAGTGGGGTCCACTGGAACGAGGCTGAATCATCTAACTCAAGAATCGCTGAGTTAGACACTCTGGACTCCAGAATAAGAAAGGCGGAGGAACGTGCTCAGGTGTACAGAAATAGGATCTCCGGGGCATATGACAAGACTGTGAAACCACGATTTTTAAAGTAAGAGATTTGGTCTTGAAGACAACCAAGCACATTCAGCAAGCCATGTCTGCACCAAAATTCTCTCCAAAATGGGAAGGTCCCTACGTAATTACCAAGGCTTACAGTATTTGGCTACTACAAAATCATTAAGGTGGATGGCGGAAAGTTAGAAGCAGTCATTAACGGAAAATGGCTCAAAGCATACCATGCTTGATCATTGTCCCGTTACTGTCCCAATACATGATAATACATGCATTTTTCATTACACATTTAAATTATCAATTTATTCAAAAAAACGTTAATGAATATTAAAAAAAAAAAACTTTATCCATCTACCAAAAAATCGAAGCAATTCATTTATCAAGAATGTTCAAAAGAAGGAAGTGTGGTTTAGAAGAGTCCATCCAGCAGATTGTAGTTCCTTGACAGCATCATCTTCAGCCAAGTTTGGTATCTCTCCGTCCTATTTTTCAAGTTTTGAACCGCCTGTTCCACCTTCTTTGATTTCGCAGCCAGAGCCTTCTCCTCCTCCAAGATAGCTTTCGCAGCAGGAACAACATTCACGAGGATACCAGCTCGATCAACTTTGATGATGTCAAGATGCTGCCGTAACCATCCCACGTTGAACTCCATGGATTCGCATGTAGACACCATATTCTCCCACTTTTCGAGATTTGGTTCAGCAACATTGTGGATAGAAATATTCTCCATCTCAGCAATCATGGGAAGAAGACAGTTTACTGTGGTGACCAAGGCGGATGAACAGTGTCGAACTACATTCCTGGTTGCGATGTGGTCGTACTTTCTCCATAACTTTGTGTACAAAGGCACAAACTCCTTCCGTACTAAGAATCTACCGATATCTCGGTAGCTGGAAGATAAACATTTCATTTGGATATCGAATGAAAGACCCGCATTGGGGTATTCATAAGATGTGATACCCATATCATCATCTTCAAGGTCCGCAGGGGTAGGCGTGTTTGAGTTTGAAGGAATAAGACTAGTTAAGTTATCGTCTTCGATAACCGTCACGCATGTTCCAGTGGAGTATCTCTGCAAAAAAAAGAGGATTATTTGTTGAAGAACAAGTAACTGTTCGGGAAAGAAAAGGAAAAGAGGGATGAACCGGTATGATCTTCTTAACTCGGAGAATACGAGCAGGGGATTCATCATGAGGATCATATGCAGGTCGTGCATGTTTAGCGGAAGACCCTGGGTGGTATGAAGAAGACGATCCATTATTGTTCGACATGATGAGGAAATTGAGTTTCTACAAGAAAACCCTATCATAAAATCAGAAGAGCGGTTCAAAATCCCTACATATACATGTATGCTGAGGAAACCCTAAAGGAAGACTAAAGCGGCGAAGCCTACCCAATATATGAGGATTCAACTCCGACCAAGTCGTACTTTTTTCCAAACCCTAATTAAGGATGGGAGAAGCCGCTGGATATGAGCGATCTGACTAGCAATGTACAAATACCCACGCTGGAGGAATCCCAGTAGAAGGAGAATTTCATTCTCAGCTCAAACGCCTAAGAGAGGAAGCTGGTCCCACCAAGGCCCATGGTCACGCCTGCATGCTCAAATGGAGGATTGTCAGTAATCGGTCATAGTTCCTCCAGGTAGACTTCATCCTATCTTCTTATGTTGTATTATGACACCATCTAATGCCTACCCAACAATAGTGTAACCATCATGTGCTAGGCAGGGGACTTAATGTTGATGGTGGATTTTAGTTCAGGGCTAAAGTTGTAAAACCAATTTTTGTGCCAACACCCTGCAAAGGGCAAGGCCATTTCACAAACAATGAGCGCAAAGATCCTCTCGTTTTATTTATTTGAGGAAATTCGATAAATACACAAAACTCATCCAGAATGGTGCATGTAGCAACAATCCCAATATTCAGTGAATTCGCAGCATTATTAATTAATGCATGCCTAAAATTGTATTTCCTGTGCTATTATCAACAGGACTCTCATTATTGGCTCGGCATGATGACTAAGTGTTGCTCTCAACAGAGTAACACGAATCTCCAAGTGTAAATAGTGAGGCATGCATGAAGTACCCGTACAGGCTACATCTCTCGGTGTGTTATACTAGCCCGATTGAGCATATATCTCTCGGTGTGTTATACTAGCCCGATTGAGAATCTGGACTGTCCATATCAGTCTCAGAAACAATCATAACCACGCAAGTTTTCCGCATGATCTAACCAGCCTATATGATCCTCAGCAGGAGTAGGCTATCAGCACGATGACCACCAGCAGGTCCATTTATACCCTGATAGGTCGAACATGTATCACGCCTCTAGAACAGCCACCAAACGCCAACCTGAAGAAGGATGGTCGTGAAGCATCTTGGAGAAAAATCGAACGAGCAAGACTACCAACGGCGGTCTCAAAATCATCCACGACCGTCCAACTTCTCCGGCGTAATTGGACGGCGTGGATTATCCCATGACCTGTCGGACAAGCTTTTCCTGCACATTGGCAGGCCCCCTTCCTACCTACCTGACCAACCATCTCACGAGCAAGCCTTGGACCAATAAAGGTTTGCTCAAAACAAGGCTGGTGTGATGCTTTAAAGGGTCATGGAATTTCATATATGTCGCAGTTTGATCACAACCATCCAACTTCACCGGCATGTTTGGATGGCTTAGATCAAACCCATAATCGTGAAACGGGTACCAGCATGTTCACCACCTACCCAATATGGTCCCCACATGATCGGCCTCCCTAAGGGAAGAGCATGGCATAAGAAGTCGGTCGGGTGAAATTACACACGCACTGTAACACCCAGTGTTTTTGGTATGGTGCATGTTAAAAGATGCGCCATGGCCAGAGATGAAGCTTTATCCTAAGCTTCCGTTGTGTGTTAAGAAGCATATTGGCTTAAGGACAATACCGCGTCAAAATGGTGCATTGTGTTTGGAATTTGGCTAAGAGCCAAATCTTGCATCATCATGATGCATTAGGCCAGTTGGGTAAGTGGCCTCGAGATTACAGCGTAATCATTGCACATTATGGAGGCTATTAGCCTAGAGCCAATATCGCACAATCATTGTGCATCAGGCCATAGAGGGCTGTATGAACGAGTGTTACGCAATCATTGTGAAATAACATAATCATTGTGAAATAGCGCAATCATTGTGAAGTAACGCAATCATTGCACATGAACAGTAAAAGTGGGAGTTGATGAATGATTTTTGCTCCCCTAATCAAAGTTATAAAAATGTCAAATAAACATATATAGGGAGGGGTAGTTGGTTGAAGGTGCATATGCGGACTATGCGCCAAGTAAGCTTCATAGCTTAGCCGGAAGAGTATAAATGATGCCTAAGGCTCATTTATAGTTGCATAGCCTTTCCAATGGGGCATGTGATGCAAAGGCATTACTATGCCATGCCGCGGACTCGGTGATGCATAATCATTGTGCATATTTGTGGAATGGCCTATACGGACCAGGCTATTACCGTTATTACTTATCCACGACTTTGAAAATGAGTTTGCTTAAGCTTTTGTCCCTTCATGATGAACTACGGTCAGTGCTTGACCCCTTTAGAGTAGGGAAGGGTACGTAGGCAACCGTAATAAGTTGCAGCATTGCCGGTCCAGCACGTTGTCGCTCATATCATCTAATTGGGAGATGATTGCGACATTCTGGCCTCTCATATCATCTAGCTCGGTAGATTGACGTAAGAGATGATTGTGGCCAAACTTGATGTGGCAAGTTGCATTCCACTCACTAGATGCTCATACTTCATATCAAGGCGTTCGACATAGGCTAAAAACCAAAGTGTCATAATTTAACTCTAGATGAATCCATTTTGATGTGAAAAGACCCAAAGATCAAGACATGTGGATCTATAGAACAACATGGTCACAAGAATTTAGGAAAATTCCATCGTTTAGGGCCTCAAAAGGCCGTTTTTTGCCGTTTTAAGAAAGTTTTTGGTTTACTTAATAAACCCTTCGCAGAACAAGGGTAAGTTGGAACGGTGTGAAATCTAAGTTAGTCGCACCCTGCTCCACGAGCATGCTTGAAAGGGCGAATGGAAGTGCATTTGCCTATCTTTGAGGCCCGGATCGTAGCTTCATCATGGCGCACCGGGAGAGTTATGGCCTGCGGGGCAACGCGCCAAAGGCATAATTTTCCGGTCCGTCACAGTTGGTATCAGAGAAAGTTCTGAGAAAACTCTAGGGACTTGTGCGGAGTGGACTCATTATCTAGTATTTCCTTTAATGGAAAACTATAAGTTGGAGACTAGGCCAACTTTTGCGTGAAAAGAGTTTGTAACTGCTTTGCCAGTTAATATGTGAATTGAGTTGAGCTTGTACATGTGTTGTGAGTTTTCCAGGCCTTAGTGGCACCCCACTTACGAGTGGATATCTGGAAGACAGTCTGGGACGGTGGGTAGACAATGGGACTGATCGTCCCCACACGTTGGAAACTTTCCAATGGTGTGCGTTTTCAGGCCCGGATAGCATCCCACTTACAAGTGGCAAACTGGATGACCGCCACGGATAGTGGGAAACTAGAAACTGTTCCACACATTACTTTGCTAAGATCTTGTCATTTCAATAACATCAACCTTGTGAACCTTAGGGATTCTTGGGTGGTGGTATGGGACGCCACCTAGGATACCTTGTTGATATATCCTTTTGGCACTGGCCAAAGAAACCCGTGATTTCTGAGCATCTGGTATGGGACTTTTGTTCAGGAATCCAAACCGAAGAGATTGTCCATAATAGTTTTTGTTTTGAATTTCGGGGACGAAATTATTGAAAGGGGTGAATAATGTAACACCCAATGTTTTTAGCATGGCACATGCTAAAAGATGCGCCATGTCCTGAGATGAAGCCTCATCCAAAGCTTCTGTTGCGTGGTAAGAAGCATATTGGCTTAAGGCCAATACTGCGTCAAAATGGCGCATTATGTTTGGCATTTGGCTAAGAGCCAAATCTTACATCATCATGATGCATTAGGCCAGTTGGGTAGGTGGCCTCGAGATTGCAGCATAATCATTGCACATTATGGAGGCTATTAGCCTAGAGCTAATATCGCACAATCATTGTGCATCAGGCCAGAGAGGCTGGCCGAATGAGTGTTACGCAATCACTGCGAAATAGCGCAATCATTGCGCGAAATCATTGCACATGAACAGTAAAAGTAGGAGTTGATGAATGATTTTTTCTCCCCTAATCAAAGTTGTAAAAAATTTCAAATAAACATATATAGGGAGGGGTAGATCGTTGAAGGTGCATATGCGGATTATGCACCAAGTAAGCTTCATAGCTTAGCCGGAAGAGTATAAATGATGCCTAAGGCTCATTTATAGTTGCATAGCATTTCCAATGGGGCATGTGATGCGAAGGCATTACTATTCCATGCCGCGGAACCGATGATGCATAATCATTGTGCATCTTTGCGGAATGGCCTATAAGGACCAGGAAAAGCTGTTAACTTTTCACACATTCTCGGAAAAAGTTGTGACAAATCCCTATGACGAGCCATCTCCTGAGGTTCTGAAGCATCACAAGCGATTGAAGCCGCTTCCGGGTAAACAAATAAGAGCTAACACCACTGATTAATGTAATCCCCAAGATGCAGGAGCGAGGTCCATGAAGCAGGCGTGTGGTTCCGTGGTCTTCAATTCTTCTCACATGTAGGTACTTTAAACTTCTTTCCTTCTATCCTACAATTCTATTCGTCTTGAACGATCTTCACTAAAGGTGATTCTTATTCAAAATCATGGGCTCCCAAAAGAGAATGCTTTCACAAGGCTGGCACAAGGTTATAACACAACTTTAGAGAAGTCTGGAAATACTGATCCTCTTGAAGGTGATTATGAGGATGATGAAGGTTTGGTTCTCGACGAAGGAAGCGTCTCCGGGCGTAGTAGGGAACTTTACCGTTCCATCAAACCGGGAGATGAGACCATGATAGATACCAACCTCGAGGTTGAGGAGAATGACAATGTAGGGGATACTGGAGATGCTGCATTCGTGACGGTTGTAGACGTGCTACCACCTGAAGAGCTTCCTGTGATCTCCAAGACATTAGTTGTGCACTCCGCTGTTGTTGGTATCATTTTTGACCCTCCTTTTGACGCTCCTTTAGTAGATCATATGCTGGTTGGAGGGTTCAGCATGCCGACTAAGTACGAAGAGTTATACACCAAAATATGGAATAAGCATGGTCATATCGCCACCTCCAAGAAGCTTAAAAGTCGCTTCGCATTAGTCAAACGTGTCGAAGAAGCTTTATCTTCCATCTACGGCATGAGCATCGTGACTGGGCGCACCTTTTCTGAAGAGGTAGTTGCAAACTGGGAGTTCCACCTTGATGTGTTCGTGAAGTATGAATTTAATGCCTCCTGGTTCTGTGAAGGATTCGCTGAAATCCAGAAGTTACGAGGCTAAATGATTGATGTTCCATCCATGGACTTCATTACTCTGCAAGAGGCAGAAGTCGAGCAATTGTCCCAAGATTTGAAGCTGAAGCAGACTGCTCTCCATAATATGAAAGATGCTTTTTCCAAAAAGACCAAGTTGTTGCTGGACGACTTCACTTGAATAATTTATGCCTTTCCTTTATTCTTAGATGATGTGAGGAATTCTTTTCATGGTTTGGTTTCAGGTTTTGAACTAATAGGTGGTTGAATTTTGAATTGGTTTATTTTGAGGTAGTTCTGTGAATGGCTTTTCTGAAAGAGATTTGTTTTAGAAGGAATTTGCATTCTGATTATAAATAACGTGACTATTCTAACGATATCATACATGACATATGAAGTTGCAAATATCTTGTGAAAAGGAACACGTCTAAGGGTAAAACTAAACATGATGTTTACAATGATTTGCATCATTATATCTCTTTCTTAGTGCGGGATGCCAAGTACCAAGTAGGCTCTACAACTATCTTTCTCCAAAATTTATTTAACAGAACTTACTTGTTCTTCGAAATTCCATCTGTATGAAATTGGATCTTTCCTGGTACTCACTTCAAGAAACTGCACGCGCTAATCTTCAGAGAGATGAGGCAAATCTTCTGAATTAACCTTCTTCTGGGCAATGCACTTCAGGGTGTTGCATTCACCGGTTGGGTGGTGAAGAAAATGGTGATAGTGACAATATCTCGGATCTATCATCTCCCGATCAGTTAGTTGTCGCCACATATGAGGCAGTTGGACTTCTCCATCTCGTACCCATACCTCCAATAATTCTAAGACTTTCTTCATCGAGACTGGGAAATGTTGATATCTTGATCCAGGCCTTTCTTGCATTGACGGATATTGTTGTGATATCTCTTGTTGACCTTAATATGAAGAACGTTTCGAAGTCGGAGCGCAAGCATGTGTCGACATATATGCATCCCACTTGGTTGGTCGTATTTGCTGGGATACTACTAAGGGCCTAGTACCGGTGATGGTATTACCATTAGGCATCTGAGCCGAGTATTCCCAGTCCCTATATTCATGTGACTCTTGGCTGATTTCTCCTTCTTCAGGCAGTTCTTCGTTTGGCTAAAAAGTCACGGTAGATTGAACTTCTTTCAGTACTTCAGCTAGGGTCTTGAGATACAAATCTTCCAGCAAGGTTTCATAAGCTGGCTCTTTTTCTTTATCTGATATAGGTTGCGGCATTCCTAACAAGTCATTTCCTCGGTGGAATTTCTTTAGGCCTCCTTCATTAGCCAGATCATGCTGCTCGTCTCTCCTTGGTCCCTGGTGTATCCATGCGTTCTTTCTTCATCCTCGCTGGTAAAGACATGACTCCCAGATAAAGATTCAACATTCTTTACGTCGTCATTTGTGATACTCCCTGGGTAAACGCTTGCCGAGCCTTCTTGTAATCGAACTGCTATTTCATTTAAAAGACATAATGTCTCACTCTTCCTTCTAGCGATACCAGCTTAGTTTTCCATGATGTCCTCTAGCATTCTGGCCACACTTTCCATGAGGTTTGGATTATTCATGGCTTCTGGATAATTTGGATGGTGAGGGTACATCATAGGACGGAAGCTTGATTCAGTGATTAAGAGAAATGAATAGGTTAATGATTGAAATGAACCTAAGATCTATCCATTCAAAATTGAATCAGGTATTGAATGAATTGACTTCACAACCGAGAGATTAATCTCACACTGTGGTCGCCAGTTGTTTATGGGTAAAAACTTTTTCTGTGGTTTTTGGTAAATTTAGATGTGTGTGGATGAGAAACGAATCTAAACCCTAAACAAATGCACTGCACGTGAGTGCTTTTGATTCGAGAGATCAATCTGTACAATTCTGGCCTAAACCAAGAAATAGCCGTTCCAGACTTGCTTCGGTCACAAAGTGAAGGAGATGGAGTTGGTCTTAGGGAGGGAAGCGAAGAAGGTGTTGAGATTGTGAAGGTGTTGGGCTTTTATGACTTGTATCAGAATGGTGATTTCTGGATACTGATGACAACACTTGGTTTTTTCTGTGTTTATCTGTCCTGTTTGGAAATAGGTGAAATACCTATTTATACAAGTCATTGAGCGCAATCTTCATCTCATATGAAGTGGACGAGGTGAAGTGATAAAGTAGTGGGGCCGTGTAGGAATGATTGTTACACGTTCACACCTTTGCCCACTTCCCCATCACTATTAACCGTCCACTCCTCCTGACACATTCTTGTAATGGCGCGTTGCACGCTGCATATTGTAAACCACCAGACCAATACCCCAGTGAGTATCCCCTAGTTTGTGACATGCTTGATATCTCGAATGAGTGGGTCGAATCGTGGGACCCGCCGTGGGAAATAGCACACGGTGCTATGTTAAATAACTAAGTTATTTAAGAAATTAATATTCATGAAATATCGTGTATACTCGATGCATGTAATGCATCGAAAACAATCAATATGTATGAAGCATCGCTTTTTTAAAGCTTAACTGAATGAGTCGCGGATTAAGCGTCTTAAAATAGCATCACGTCCAACCATCTTCGAGTGATCATTTGGAGGCCGCATGGGCGAGACATCTCCTGGTCGATCACTCCTTGTGGAAGAGTGCTGGGCGGTGATCACCAAGGCGCTTCATTAGTCGTCTATATTTTAACCTAGGTTGTCTGACCAAGATGGCAAGGTTGGACGGACGAGATGGTTTACGGCATAAATCTGCGACCGTTGATGGATTTTTAGGGTTTTTAAAAGGTGCGCAAGCATCCCTCTTTGGCTTGACCGAATTCAAGAATGGATGTTATTTTTGGTAGGACCGACCGAGCATGCGTGTAGATGGCCTGCCGGTGTACATGTCCATACCTCTTTGTCTCATGAAGACTTGATCTAGGCCACTCAAATCGGTTGGCAAAGATGAGAGGTCGTGATCGATTTGCGACAGGAATCCATTGCCACGAAGGATTTGGAAGCCGTGTGATATACCACCTTCGGGCATGGGTTTCGAGGCGCTCGGCAATAGTTAGCCTAGGACAGTCGGTCACACGCACAGGTGGGCCCGTGGTGATCACGTCGAAATCCTTGGGACCTCTTGAGTCTATATCTACACCCTCCATTTAGGCTGGCGAAGATGTATGGACGCGATCAATTTGCGATAGATGTTCATTGTCGTAAACCCTAATTAGGGTTTCGAAACAGCCACGTCCATGCTACTTTGGACAAGCGGTTTGGCATGTTTTCGGCCTCCTTTTGGGAGATCGATCTCGTAGGGACAATATTGGGCTGACAGAGAACACATGCGTACCTTCCTGATGGTCCTAAATACGATCTAAGCCATCCAAATAGGCTGTCTAAGTTGGATGGTTATGATCGATTTAAGACGCGGGTTTGGAAACATCACGCCTTCCATAGTTTGAGCGAAAATTTCACTGCTCAATGGCCCCACCGTGGGAAAATCATTCGAGCAAGGATAAAGTGGGGCCGTCGGTGTGCATGCCAGCATTTTCCTAATTGCTCGTTGGATCATATATCCCGCCCAACTAAGCTGTCAAAGTTGGACGGTTGCGATGATTTTGAGACCGGCTTGGGCGGTCAAACTCGTTCGAGTTTCTCTTTATCCAGCGCAACTACCCTATTTAGGGTTAGCATTTTGATGAGCTAGGGAATGCATGGTGATGTTCGGCCGGCTAGGGCATTAGTGGGCCTGCCGGTGGTCATCACGGTAATTGTCTATTCCTTCAAAGATTGGCTACGCTGGTTAAATCATGTGGCCAACTTGCGTGGCTGTGGTCGTTTCTGAGACTAGTATGGACAGTCTAGATTTCTATTAAGGAAATTAAGTATGCTCGATCGAGACTCTCTCTGTCAGAGAGTGATGTAGCTTGCGTAAGTACTTCATGCATGTCTCAATATTGGCACGGAGATTCATGCTACTCTGTTGAGAGTGAACACACAGTCCTCATGTCATTTCAATAATGAGAGTTTGGATGAGAACACAACACGGAAAATACTAAGAAGATCATGCATTAATTGTTAATGCTAATAAAATTCACAAAATATTTGGGATTGTTGTTGCACGCTCCATTCTAGGTGAATTTTGTGTATTTATTGAATTGCTTCAAATAAATAAAGTGAAGAGGTTTTGTGCACTCATCACTTCTTAATCGGTTTTCCCTTTTCAAGGTGACAGCGCGTAAAAATACTAGTTTTACAATTTTAGCTCTGAACTAAAATCCACCATCGACACTAACTTACTTACTTCCTTTCTAGGTGGGCACTGATCGAACCTATTGGTATCTCCATCTACTTTTATGAAGCCATGACCTCAACCACACTTTCACCAAGTGTAGTTATAACACCTCAGTTTAAGGTGCATATCCTTTATGAAGGATTTTTTTTTAACCTTACAGGAACGTTTGCAGTTGGTATTAGAGCACTGCTCGGTCAAACTCGCATGTGTTAATATCTCAAGCATGTTTGTCAATCTTAGTGATCAAAACTACATAGTCTTGATTTCTAGTCTACTATAGCTAAGGTCTCGGACTAGGATAGAAAGTGTAGTTGATCTCAAGAACTCCATGGAGATCATCATACAAGACGAAGGACTACGTAAGGAACTAGTGGATCTTCATCGATTAAAGGTATGTGGAGACTTGAACTTATCTATCACTCAAAAGTATATATACTCTATCTCCTATCTTGAGACAAAAGTCGTTTTACTATATAGACTAAAGATATGCACATGTGACATTTCGATCTGAGTATATCTCGCTTATCTATTTCTCGAAATGTGTGTTGGTAAAGCTTTCGCTTTATCCAAGTTCATCTTTGCCTAGTGACGAAATTCACGTTATGTTTCAATCACTTTGTAAATCTCTCTAACGAAAACTAGTTCGTGAAAACAGCTATATGACGTCCTATGAGAATGTTTCAATGATTGAAATGAGAGTTTAGACTATATAACCATTGGGGGATATAAACATTGTTGTGGCAACATATATATGTATAAGTCCTTAACACTTGAACCGAAGTTTACGAACTTTGTTGATCAAGTGGAACCGGAACGTGAGCAGCAACTCAGTCCGCTAACTAGCATAAGTTCTCTAACCCGAGAATATCTGCTGAAGTTGAAGCTCAGGTAGAGTCCGCGAACTGACGGAAGTTCTCATCCCGAGAAATTCTGCTGGAGTTTATTAACTTCAACCGGTCAGCTTGAGTCCGCGAACTCAGTTCTCGAACTCTATAGGTTATGTATGAAAACGTTGTTCATGAACTTATTCTTAAATTACTAAGGGATGATTTTGCAAACCGTGGATTTATAGTTCATGATTAATGACTCGAGTGAATCACATCGTTTTTGATTCAATTATGTCTCTTGTAGTACTTGAGATCTCATAGCAATTGAACAACTCTCTAACTAGTTCATTTGAGTCATTTGGACTAGTTATGGTGAACAAAAATATGGTTGATATGAAAGTTATCATTTGGATAACCATTTGGTTGACTAATATTGAACCAACCATTGTACACGTTTGGGTACGGTTACACAAACCCAAAAACGTCAAGTACATGTGTGTATGGCAAGCTAAGTTTTCGATCTAACGGTTGAGATATATTAGCTTGTACCTAATCAGGTTTTCATCTAACCGTGAATATTGAATGATTTGTTAGCAAGTTAACATTGATTGCAAACCCTGATTTGAAAGACTATATAAGGGGAACTCTAGCTATTGGAAAAACTAATCCCCGCACACCTTTCTTGTGTGATACTAGTTTTCTCTAAGCTAGAGTCGATCTCCATTAACCCTTGAGTTTTCTCTCTAAATTCGGGTTAACGACTTAAAGACTTCATTGGGATTGTGAAGCCATGCCGATACTACTTATCTTGTAATTGTGTGATATGATCTTGCTATTTCTATCGTACGAGTATAATTGTAATAATTGGCTTGAGATTACTATCTCCAATAGGCAAGATAAAAGTAGTCACAAACATCTTCGTCTCATTGTTTGTGATTCCTCAATAATATTCTTCGCTGCGTCGATTAAGTTTATTGTGAGGTGATTGATGAAACTGAGCTGTTCTTCGGGAATATAAGTCTGGTTTTATCGATTGGTTCCTGTTTACCTTGATTTATCAAAAGACAACAAAACTCATAGTTTTATTCGTGGGAGACGAATTTATCTATTACCGGTAGACTTTATGTGTGAGACAAATTTGTTTACTAAAGTCTTCGACTATGGGTCGTAGAAACTCTTGGTTATGGGTGAGATCAGCTAAGGGAATCAAATGCGCAGTATCATGTTGGGATCAGAGGCGTAGGAGCATAACTGTACCTTGGATCAGTGTGAGATTGGTTGGGGTTCAACTACAGTCCAGGTCGAAGTTAATTTGGAGTAAGATAGCGTCTATAGCGGCCTAATATAGTGTATGTTTAATCTGGACTAGGTCCCGAGGTTTTTCTGCATTTGCGGTTTCCTCGTTAACAAAATTCTGGTGTATGTGTTATTTATTTTCCGCATTATATTTTTATATAATTGAAATAATACATGTTGTTCGTTGTTCAATTGATTAGAATATCCGACCTTATTGGTTGTTGATTTAAATCAATTTACACTTGGATATTGGTCTTTGGTACTATCCAAGTTATCTCTCTTTGATTAGGCTCGCGAATCATATTTGCTTGATTAAATCAAATCGAGAGATTGAGATAATAACTCCTTGAGTATTTTTCTATTGATTGAGTCTTGTTGATTCTCTTGAAAATAACTCGGAGTTGTCCATACCGATTGCTAATCGAAATATTGGGTGAGGTTGTTAGACCCCCGCATTTTCAATTGGTATGTTTGAACTCATCAGTTTGGAGATATCAGTGTTCTGAAAATCGATAATCCTTTTTTCACTTCACATTTCCATTTGTGGAGTATAGGAGTCTATAGAGACAAAATGGGAATACACTACAACATTCCCTATCGTTCCCTAGGAAAATACTTTTTCATGTCTCCCCCTAACGACGTGAAGACTATCTCATTAGAGTGACTATCCTCAAATTAGCGGTTGAGAGATCGCCTGTCAAAAGGTTTAAAACTACGGAAAACTGTTGAAAATTATTGTCCAACATAGTCACTTAATTATTTTGATGACCCATCATAGTACGATGTGGAATCGTAATGACAAATATATAGTGCAACCAAAAATGTGTAAGAACACAAATGTCAGGCTTATATCCAGTTACCAACTGGTACGCAAAGAATGGTTGACCAATAGTGTGTTTAAAAATGTATAAGTGAAGATGTGTTTAATATTGCATATCCCCCAAGCAGTTAAAGGTAGGTTGGTACGCATAAACATGCCTTAGACATCATCTGTAACCTTTGATGATAGCATTTGCGAGACCATGAGGTATATGATGCTTTGCATTGATCCTATTAAATATGCAATAACCATCAAGTCATTTTGATGTACACTAGCTAGCATTTACAAGGGGTGGTGAGCCCTTAAATATAAAATTTGTGCTAGTAGTTTACCAAACGCAAAATTTCTTGGGAACTATAACTAGTCCAAAATGTCAAAACATCCACCACATCCATAAGTCACTTTAATGGTCCTCATTCTGCATGAATATTTTTTTTCTAAATATCACCTTATTTTCTTTGTAATATGGATTGTTTTTCATTTGCATCTTAGGACGTTCTCGATCCCGTTTTAATGAAAACTTTGTAAAATAAGTGATATGCTTTCTTACTTAAAAGCATAATGAAGGGGTGGGGGGGGGGGGTGCGAGGGGTTATGCATCTAATACTTTAGAAAAATTTTATTGAGAGATATGTCGTCACTTCGCATTCTGTCAATCTTTTTCCCGTTATCTCGTTCGCTCAAATAAAGTGATGTACGTATAAGTCCTTTCAAAACGATCATCATGTCACATTTATGGTTATGCCAAAGCATGTATGATTCAATACCCAATATTTCATTATCGGGGTCAATATGGATTCAATAATCCAAATACTAGTGATTTACTTTTCACCAAATTGACCATAAATTTCTCTAAGAATATGCTTCCTTCCACATTCATTAAAGACAATAAAAGATGCAATCAATTGCATTCTCATTACTACGAGTTTCCATATGACAACCATTTGCATGGATATCCTTGGAATTTAACAAGGTGTAAATAGGTCTAGGTACATACAGAGCTTTTGTGACTTTTAGTCTTTGTCCTATCTTAGAAACAAAATTTGAGCAGTACTTCACTCGATGACCCAATCATTGTAGTCATACTATATTATAAGGAATTAGTTAAATAACTAGTGTATATTCTTTAAGTTAGTGGGAGGGAAAACACTATCAGTTAGATATCGAGTATTCAAAGATTTAATAAGTTGCGTGGACTTATTACTTAACAAAAGTGGGGATCACTCAATTAGTTTAGAGTGTATGTTACGATTTTGAGGGGATATCATACTTTTCATCCAGATATATCTAAAATGTTGTAGAGATTTTTTGTTTCGTTTCGTGATAATGATATACTTTTCATAAGTGCTGAAAATGGGTCTAGTTCAACTGAAATTAATTGGATAGGCGAAGTTCTTCTTGCAAATAAATTTGACGTCTAAAGTATGATATTGATATGGAAATCGATTGATACTATGGTACATGCATGACATTGCTTGTACTAATACCAGTAACAAGATTTATTCACAACTCTTTTATTTTGATGCAAGTTAGAATTACATCTTAGCTTGATCCCATGTTCGGTTGATACCTGCACTTTGGTGTCATTACTACCGGGTACAAAAATACATATTTGTCTCATAATATATGTATGTCCCTTTTCACATGCTTCACACGAGTCACTAAGCATTTTCCTCATTACTTCGTAGTTCTTTCTATTATTAATTTTTCTACAATTAGCTTAATTTGAGAAATTTCTTCATCTCAATGGGTCAAGAGAATCTCACTTTGCATGTCAACCACTTACTTTAGGTTCAACAACTTACAATGAATCTCTTATTTTCATACTTCAACATATACTGGTTCGTTAGTATCATGGATGAAGTAGAAAAGTGGAAAAACAATTATGACTTATATCACCTTTTGTGAGTCCTTACACAAAAGTTGAGACACATGTGCTCTAATTGCAACATAACTTTATTGAAGCTACTGATTCTTATTTAATAGTCTAGTAAGTGGATTAATCCACCGAACTTCATGTTTGGGGAGAGAGTTTCATGAATTATTTCAAAAAAATTCCTTCAAAGCATTACGTAGCTCTTTAGTTGTTTTCAACAAATATTTTTGTTGCTCAAAGTAAATTGAGGACATTATGTTTCCTTAGAAACATAGGGGCATATGACTTTACCTTTTAGACGGTAGATCATCATTTATAGAAGGTTTTATATGGGATATATTCCTTTCCCATAACGAAATGGTTTCCACATCAAATTGACAATAATGGTGCTCAAGTACTTCTGAGCCAAAAAAAAAAAAAGTATTTGAGTCAAGTTAGTTTAACCAATTGAATAAAAGCCATCATTTTGACAAGATCCAATATCATATAGAGAACAAAATAATACCGAGACCAAATTTCTTAATGGTCAAAAGGATTGACTCATTGGTCAAAATCAACGTTAACAAGGTCATGGGCATATATGGTCCATTATATATGAAGTTTTCAGGCTCATTGAAATAAAATTGAAAATATCAACATAAGCCCAAAACACATCGTTAACCTCAAAATAGAAAATTCCATCATTCTGATGTTCTTGATTTTAAGTCTAATTATCTCTCAAGCAAATGCTTAGTATTGTTATGTTGATCAAACAAAAAGCATGGAGATTAATTGTTTCAACCTTAATTGATGAAACAAAATTAAACGCATAATTCCATTAGTGAATTTAATGACTTATTCATGTTACTTGGTGTGTATTAATCAGCGTATCTAATTAACTATTGATGTACGTAGTTGTAAATTCCTAATTGCAACATAAATAATAGACCATATGAGATATTGTTTATGGGTAAAAACTACTTCTGCTGGTTTTGGTAATTTGGGGTGTGTGGATGAGAAGTGAATCTAAACCCTAAACAAATGCACTGCACGGGAGTGCTTTTGATTCGAGAAATCAATCTATATAATTCTGGCCTAAACCAAGAAATGGTCGTTCCAGACTTGTTTTGATCACAAAGTGAAGGAGATGGGTTTGATCTTAGGAAGGGAAGCGAAGAAGGTGTTGAGATTGTGAAGTTGTATGCTTGTTTATGACTTGTAACAGAAAGGTGAGCAGGCTTACAATTAATGCAAGCAGTCTCTGAGTGTTCAAATACGTTTTGTATTAACACTTGGTTTCTGTGTTGTGTTATTGTTTGTGAAATAGGGAGGAGAACCTATTTATACAAGTCATTTGAGCCTTATTCACGTCTCTCATGGGAAGTGGATAAAGTTGAGTGATGGAGTAGTGGAGTTTTGATCAGTCTTTCCCACTTTTCCTATCATCACTAACCGTCCATGTCTTCTTGACACGTTCTTGTGATGGCGCGTTGCACGCTATAAACCGCCAGACCAATACCCCAGTATGTATCCCCCAGTTTGTGACATGATTGATGTCTCGAGTGTGTGGACCCACAGAAGGTAGCATATAATTCTAGATTAAATAACTAAGTTATTTATTTAGGAAATCGAAACTCGTGAAGTATCGCGTGTATTCTATGCAGGTACTACATCGAATATATTATCACGCTGGATTTCTTGATGTTGCCTCTGGAATGAAAAAGAGGGAGACAGTCCCCTACCCACGAGTATCCACTGAGCCTTCGACTTGATAGATGTTGTAACGCTGGTTTCATGGGGCCATCTTTACTACGTTGCGTTTCATAGACATCCAGGAATATCACCGATCTTTGACAATATGTCTGTTCTCTTGAGTGTATACTCGCATTTGAGCATCTTGGAATCATAATGATAGCATGCTTGCATCCATGTTAGAGATGAAAACCGAGCAGAAGTCCCCAATCACACTCCTTTGGTAACGCAACTACTTCTTCTATGGGAGACGAAATTATGAAAGCGTCTCTTAATGTTTCTGATTTCGATACAGATATGGAATATCTTGGACGTTGTTTCATCATTGTGGCAGTCGTGTATGCGGTAATGGAGTTGGAATTGGCGCACAGGATGTTGTATCTCGGTGGTTTTCCTTTTACTGCTTCGGCGAAACTGGTTCTTTCTAGCAGGCAGATGTTGTTGTAAATGAGCGTTCAACATCTCCAGAAGATGACCAAAAGCGCAGATTCTCCAACATAGCACGATAGACGTGCACCACTGTTTGATAGAGTGACTCGTCCGGATCTTGCTCAAAATGACGCGTGGACATCGTTATCTTCTTGGGGCTGCTCCCTTGAGGTATCGGCTCCAGTGGAAGACTTCCACCATAGAGCTTTGATACGTTGCACCGACATTCTTTAAACCAAATGGAAGTACAGTATAATAAAAAATTCTGAGAGGAGTTCGAAAAGCTATCGTACTTGCGTCATGCTCGTACATCCTCATCTGGTTGTAGCCGCTACATCCATCCATGGAGGAGAAAATGCCGTGTCCGCTGGTGGCATCCACTAACATGTCGATGTTAGGTAGAGGAAAATCATCTTTTGGGTAGCATCTGCTCAAGTCTCTGAAATCCACACAGTACCTGATCTCATGTTTGAACTGTCTCGGAGACTGTTTAACCGGATTGGATCCAGGTATGACATGTAGATGATGGGTGACCAATTTTTTATCTAAACCGGGCATTTCTTCATACGTCCAAGCAAATATGTCATGGTACTCTTTGAGAAGTTCCAAAAGCTTCGTGCGTTCATCCGTGTACAAGGTTGAGCTGGCGGAGATAGGCCTAGGAGATTCCTCATTCCCGATGTTAACGACTTCGATCTCATCAGTTGTGGAGTTGGTGCCACCTTGCGGCTGTCGTGGAGTATCTGGCACTTCTTCTTCTTGTGTCTCGTCATTGTTGCAGTATTATGTTGAGCTGAGAAACTGGGTATCATCCGTAGATTCACATGATGAGGAAGAGTTTGGACGCCGCGTCAGCAAGGATGCATCATGGGACTTAATATGCAATGATGCAAGCCGGTCTTCCTCCTATATTGACTCCCATGTAGGGAGTGGGATGCAATGAACTCTGTCCAATTCCTTGTGCGGAGCTTATCTTGGCTCAAATAATTCCACTCAACATATTGGTGTATAAGGAGACAATGATGAAGGAATACAAACAACTTATTTATTCAGCATAGTCTTCTGGAATTGGTGATACATCGAGGGGAAGACCCTATTGTCGTGAATCCATGGTCTCCCCAGTATCATATGGTGGTCCGACTCTTTTTCTATGACTTCGAATTTCACCTTTGATTGGATAGGCCCTACAGATAAGTTCAGATTGACATACTCATACGTGTTTGTTTGGTTTCCTTCAAAGTCTATCATCGTGGTAGACTGTCGTACGATCTTGCTTGGGAGAACCTTGGCCGTCCTGAGTGTCTTGAGGGTAATCACATTCGAAGACGCTCTTGTGTCGATGAGGGACCTCTTGAACTTAGAATCCTTGATACGTGCAGTAACGTGTAGGGCCCGGTTGTGACCTTCTTCCTCCATCATGTCTTCTTCTATAAATGTAACGTTATTCGCAGACATCTCCAGTGTTTTGGAGGCTTATGGGCGCAAAGGAGTTAACTGTACATCCATGGTTATCTATTTGATTGCAGCAAATGTCTCTGCCCGCTGATCCTTCAAGAGGTGTAAAAGTTCGCACAAACTTTCTACTAGAGAAGCGGCCTCCTGGTCCACCGGCCTCTGGTTCATAGTGAAATTGTAGACTTGAGGAGGATCGTTGTGAGGATCAGTCCCCAGTGTAGAAATCTCCGTGACATGGGAACCGCTCATATCTGATGTCATCTTGACGAGGAGATCGAGTATGCCATTTATCGTTTCTTTGATTAGGTCCATGTTCTTCATGTGAATCTCCTACACCCGTGCAAACTCGATCAATGTTGGTATTCTTGCGGTTACACCATTAGACACACCGTTGGGAGGAGGGGCATCTTCGTTGGAGAAACTTCGACCGGAATTCAAAATTGTTTTATGAGTCCTAAGACCAACCATTTTGAAATCAACCAATGTGATTGGGTATTTAAGAAATTGATATTGCAACCGAGAGATTAATCTCCCACTGTGGTCGCCAATTGTTTATGGGTAAAAACTACTTCTGTTGGTTTTGGTAATTTGGGGTGTGTGGATGAGAAGTGAATATAAACCCTAAACAAATGCACTGCACGGGAGTGCTTTTGATTCGAGAGATCAATCTATACAATTCTGGCCTAAACCAAGAAATGGTCATTTCAGACTTATTTCGGCCACAAAGTGAAGGAGATGGGGTTGATCTTAGGGAGGGAAGCGAAGAAGGTGTTGAGATTGTGAAGGTGTAGGCTTGTTTATGACTTGTAACAGAAAGGTGAGAAGTCTTACAATTAATTCAAGCAGGCTCTAGGTGTTCGAATACGTTTTGTATTAACACTTGGTTTCTGTGTTGTGTTATTGTTTGTGAAATAGGGAGGAGAACCTATTTATACAAGTCATTTGAGCCTTATTCATGTCTCTCATGGAAAGTGGAGTGATGGAGTTGTGGAGTTGTGTGTTAGTGTCACACGATCAGTCTTTCCCACTTCTCCTATCATCACTAACCGTCCATGTCTTCCTAACACGTTCTTGTGATGGCGCATTGCACGTTGTAAACCTCCAGACCAATACCCTAGTATGTATCCCCCAGTTTGTGACATGATTGATGTCTCGAGTTTGTGGATCGTGGTACCCATATAAGGTAGCATGTAATGCTAGATTAAATAACTAAGTTATTTATTTAGGAAATCGATACTCGTGAAGTATCGCGTGTATTCTATGCAGGTACTGCATCGAATATATTTAGCATGTATGAAGCATCGTTGTTGGAGCGTCTTAAAATAGCTTCATGTCTAGCCTACTTCATGTGATAGTTTGGAGGCTACGCAGGAAAGTCCTCCCTTGGCCGACCACATGGTGTGGTAGAGTGGAGGATGGTAATCATCACGACGCCCCATTTACCAATTAACTCCTGACTAGGGCTGTATAACCAAGCAGGTGAAGTTGAATGGACGAGATGATCTTGAGACACTCATCTGCGACCGTTAGTGGAATTATGGTTTATGAAGAGGTGCGCAAGCATCACTCTTCAGCTTGGTTGAATCCAAGCTTGGGACATGAGTTTGGCATGGCCGATCGTGCATGCGTGTAAACGGCATGACGTTGTAGGTGCCCATACTTCATTGTCTCGTGAAAGTATGATCTAGGACACTCAATTTGTCCTGCGAAGTTGAGTGGTTGAGATCAATCTGTGACAGAAATCTGGTGCTGCAAATGCCGCGCGTCATGCCAATTTCGGGAGCACGTTTCGAGACGACCAAGCTTTGTCAGTCTTGGCTGATTAGTCTGGTATACATACAGCAGGCTGGTGTGCACACTTGTACTTCATTATCCCATGTAAACATGATCTAAGCCACTCAGTTTGTCCGGTGAAGTTGAGTGGTCGAGATCAGTTTATAATTGGAAGATGTGACCATACCTTGTTTGGGCGTACGAACCGAGGAGTACAACCAAGTTTGGTCTTGGACGATCAGGTGTAGAGATAGGTGGGCCCGTAGTGATCAAGTTGATACTTACCGGACCTGCTTAGCCTATTCCTGGACCCTTCATCCGAGCAGGAGAAGATGGATGCTCATGATCGATTTGCAACACATGGATGATGCCGCAAACCCCAATTAGGGTTTTTCCGTCCGTGCATCATGCCTTTTTTGGGCGCACGAATTGTGACGACCAAACATATTTGGTCTTGACCGATCAGTCAGGTATGTAGGCAGGCCCATGGTGTTTGTGTTGACATGTTCTGGGCCCTTTGAATCTACATCTACACCCTTCATCTATGCCTGCGAATATGGATGGTTGAGACTGATTTGCGACACATGTATTGTGCCATAACCTTAATTTAGGGTTTCACGTCCATGCTGCTTTAGCTGGACGAATTGGTAAGCCATGCTTCCCTCATGGGCAGGCCGACCATGTGGAGCCCTCATTGGGTCGGTGGTGAACACGCCAATACCTGCCTGAGGGTTATGGATTCGATCTGAGCCATCCAATCATGCTGGTGAAGTTGGATGGTCGTGATCATTTCTGAGACTGATGTGGATAGTTCAGATTCAAATATGCTCGATCGGGCTAGTATAACACACCGAGAGATGATTCTCTTTGTCAGAGAATGGTGTAGCCTGTACGGGTATTTCGTGCATGCCTCACTGTTGATACTTGGATATTCATGTTACTCTGTTGAGAGTAACAATCAGTCATCATGCCGCACCAACAATGAGAGTTCTGCTGAGAACAGCACAGGAAATACAAGGCGATTTATGCATTAATTGGTAATGCTAAAATTCACAGAATACTTGGGGATTGTTGCTACATGCTCCATTCTAGGTGAATTAATAAAGTGGAGAAGTATTCATCACTTATCAAATGGTCTTATCCTTTGCAGGACGGCCGTACAAAAATTGGTTTTACAACTTTAGCCCTGAACTAAAATCCACCATCAACGGATATGTATGTAAATAGGCTATATGCAATATTAGCCAAATTACAAAGAGAAAGTAAATAAATCATTCCATGTATCACTGCATATCTATGCTTGTAGACCGTCTCTCTGTCAAATACACATATTATCTCCTTAGCATTACACTTGATTAAATTCCAAGATATTATACTCAACCGAGAAATTCGTGCTGATAACTTGTTGTAGATAAACTAAAGTTAATACAAGGATAAATAAAGAGAATAATAAATGAAGCTATTATTAATGGATACTATCTTCATACATAGATTATGGCTCTATTTATAGGTTAAATATAGAGGGGATTCATTACGTACATTAGAGTTTCTAATGCATACATGCACACTAAATTGGTGGTTACATAATAGTGAATGTCATGCAGATATGCAGACATTATACCAATATTTGTCCGCACATTCATGGGTATTAAACCCTACAACAATAATAATTTCATGTCTTGATCAAGATCATGGGCTAAAAGTTAATTAGGCTAAAACTACATTGGCTAATCATAAATATAAGGAGGGCTATATAGTGATTTTGATAAATTTTCTTATACCTAATTGTTCTAGGCCAAAAATTAGGAATGGGCTATATAGTCCGGGTTAGCTCCTTGCTGGGCCCGTCTTCGATTATAACTAGTCATCCATTAAAAAAAACGATATGGAAAACCTATACTTATTGCACAATATGGGTAAAGTTTTGATAGTATCCCATCTAATGAGAGAGCTGAAAAATAGAGGGTTCCAAGTACACCACCAAATTCTAATTCGGAAACTTGTATGGACAAACTTTTCATAATCAGTAACACAGATCAACAGAATGATCTGACATCTGATATAAATCCAAGTTTAACTTGAACGATCTCAGAAATCAATATCCAATTAATAACCTAGTATATACCCGAACTGTAATACGAATTGAATCCCAACAAGAACAAGTATTGTAATATTTCTTTCAAGATACAAATCTCAAGAATAATTCTTGTAGGTTTTATACAGTTTTATAGGCTTACAAACTGGCTAGGTTATTCTAACGCACTACTTGTGATATTTCAATCACAAAGATAAACAATATAATGCGAACAAAAAAAAAACAAGACACCAGAAATTTTGTTAAAGAGGAAAACTGCAAAGATGAAAAACCCTGGGACGTAGTCCAGAACTTAAGGATTATAATGTATTAAGTTGTTACACACACTAGCCTACTCAAACTTTGGACAGGAATGAAGTTGATACCGAATCGAACTTACAAGAATTTCATCTTCGGTTTCTCTCCTTTACGTTTCTTGGATCTTGCAAGACCTTATGCAACACGATTCCCTTAGTTGACGTCCTTTATAGGCCTAGGAGTTGCTTCAACTTAAGTAAAGACTCTTATGACTATTCTACCTCTAACAGAAAACTTATTTGATTTATTAAAGAAATATATTATATGCTATGAGGGATCTTCAAGAAAAGAAGATATCAAGCAAACTTAAGATAAGGTTGAACTTATTCTCCTCAAATTGATAAAGATGCTTAATCAATTCCACCTCACAAGAACAATATAAACAAATCAAATCAGAAAGTGATTTAGATATTTATCTTGTGGATTACAAAGTCTGAAACGAATAGTACTTTCTGATTTCTATTAAATCAATTTCCTTATCTAAAGTTTAGAGAACCCAGAAGATTAATAAAAACAAGATCCGGATGAACAAGAACTATCATGTAAAAGATAGTTTGATCGGGCTTCATGAATCCCTTAGTGAAGTCTTCCAAATTCGTAACCTATAATACGCTATGAGGGATCTTCAAGAAAAGAAGATATCAAGCAAACTTAAGGTTTTTCCTCAAATTGATAAAGATGCTTAATCAATTCCACCTCACAAGAACAATATAAACAAATCAAATCGAAAGTGATTTAGATATTTATCTTGTGGACTATAGGATTTCTATTAAATCAATTTCCTTATCTAAAGTTTAGAGAACCCAGAAGATTAATAAAAACAAGATCCGGATGAACAAGAACTATCATGTAAAAGATAGTTTGATCGGGCTTCATGAATCCCTTAGTGAAGTCTTCCAAATTCGTAACCTATAATACAGTTTACATAAGAAACCTAGGTTTTTAGAGGACGACTCTAGTTTGAAACTAGGACATAGTAGTGCCAGGATTGAGCTTCTAGTGTGCAATGACTCCTCTATTTATATTGATGAACAACCCTGGTATCTTACAAATAAAGCTAAGTTCACGAACTATTGTCTTGTATATAACTACCAAGTAAGCGAAACTTATTTACATAGATTGTGCATGAACTCATGCGAGAAGTTTGCTTTGAATTAATAAGAAAATATATGCAACTAGAATGCACCATATAGTATTCCAAAGAGCCATGATTAGTAGCTTTAAAACCGACGAGCTTCATTTTTCGCAAGACCAAATTAGTTTGTGAACTATTAAAACAGTTTGTGAACTTAAAATTCGTCTCGTAACTCTGGAGTTTTTATATTGAAAAGTTTCACAGTTTGTGTACTTGAAAAATAAAAAGTGTACTAGAAACATAAAAAATCAACTAGTTAGCAAACTAAGTAAATCAGTTCGTGTACGCTAAAATAAACAGTATCCGGTACTATCTCAAAATCGACCAGTTTGTGTATGCGAGTTAATTGAGATATTGAAAATCAAGTATTTATATCTACAAGTTTAATTTCATGAACTGTTGAAATATCTAGTGAACTTAAGAACTAACTTGACTACTCCTTATGGCTTGTAATCTTCTTCAAATGTTCACCATAATACTAAATCATATGACATGTTTCAGTAGATAAATTGAGTAAATAGGATAGTCAGTCTTCACATACCTTTGTTGATGAAGTTTCCGTTGACGCCGACTTCATTCTTAAAATCTTCAAGGTCGATTGGTGAATTCTGATACTTAATTACGATGTTTTATTCCTAGTCTGAGACTGAATTTAGTAGATTATAAATCAAGACATAGTTTTTATTATCCAAAATTGATAACAAGCTTGACATACCAAAACTTGAGAGTTTGACCGATCTATGCTCTAATAATCCCCTATTTTCAATTTAGTGAAGAAACTATTAAGTACATATGAATTAAAAAAAAATCAACTCTGCCTCCATAATGCATCTTGATTTATTGAATATTCAACAATCTTGAATTCTTCGTTCTTCAAGTCCTTCAATGGTTTTGCATGTGTTCGTTCAACACCTTGTTGTTAAAGATTTATAGCTTATAACAATTCATGAGAATACTCAAGTTAGAGCATTTAGAATGAATAATCAATATACTCAGTGGTTATTATACCAGTACATAATGTTGTACCTCATTCCAAATATATTTTACCAAGACTTTAAAGCAATACTATGGTGATATGTTCTCTCGCTTAGTCTCTACTTGTCTATTTTTGCTAGATTTGAAGTTTACCTTCGTCCAAGTGATTCACTCCCCCTTAGACATTGCTTAGTAAATCCATATGTTTTAGTATATTTCTATTAAATACTTCTCTCTCTTTTTGTCATAGATTGACAAAGGTCTCGAATATGGATCATAATGAACTACACCTTAAGAGAATATCAGATTTTTTTCGATGATACCACTAAGTTTGGCAACTTAGTACGACATCTAGGAGAGGTTGTTTACAAGTAGCATCCTCATCTATAGATTCTAGAGCCGCACTCCCCACAAATATAAAGCTTTTTAAGCACAAGTTCAATTGAACTCTCACTCATTAATGTCATCTGATAGACACATTTTTGTGTCTAATATGATCTCAATAGTATGTATTGTTAGTGTTCGATTTTATATTTATTTTGAATTTTTATGTCTTTGTAGGTATTTTTGGAGAAATAAGCTTTTACGGTGAAATTGGCTCGAAAAGTGGTTTTTGCACTCGTGGGAGAAAATTGCTAAAGATACCCCTCATTTGGATAAGGGGCACCTCAATTACTAAGGGGTACCCCAGGTCAGCTGATAAGGACACCCGGCTATAGGATAGGGGGAGACCCATCTTCATTGTTTGAAATATCTTTTTGGCGGGAAAAGTTGTTTTGAAAATTCAGTTGCAGTGAACTTTCGTGGGTTAAATTTGAACGAGCTTTCATTGGATTTTTGTCTCGGATTTGGGCTTCATGGACTGGTTAACGGTAAACAGGGTTGGTTAGAGGAGTTTGTTGCGTTAAAAAGGAAAAGATTTCCTCATTATCTCGGTAAAACAGGATATGCGAGAGTCTCGGGAAATTCTTGGTCGTAACTTTGGTAATAAGAAAAAGAGAGGAAAATCAATTTATTTCTTGGAATATAATTTTTGTTGGATTTGCTACTATCTTTAGAAGATTTTTGTATCAAACAGGGATATTTTGAAGCCAACCAGAAATGAGTTTCAAAGGAAATAAAGTCCGAGACTTGTGGGAAAGGAAAAGGGTGAAAAACAAGGATTATATCGAGTTATTCTCCACCCTTTTTATGTATAAATAGATGGGGTTGAGGTGATAAAGGTCTGTCGAGGAGTTTGGGGAAGTTACATAGGTACAGGAGAGCTGCAGAAGGGTGATCGGGAAGTTGCAGAAAAGTACCATGCTGCTGCTGCTGAAGAATAACGGGATGAAGAACATTGAACCGACAATGACAGTCGCGAAAACTACGACGGGGAAGGCATACCTATTTGTAGAGGTCTTATTAATTCCGTTACCCTTGTAACAGTATTCTGCAACTAATATAAACGTTGCGATTGAACTGTTTTATTCTTTTTGAGTCTCTTCACCTTTGTAAACACCTTTTGTGCAATGGAAAAATCTTTTGAACGTGTTTTCAACATGAGGAGCTAAACCCCAATACTGGGACGATGGAGGAAGACATGTTCACAATTGTTTGGTAACTATATTTGATTCTCTATGACTTTTGCATTGATTTAATTGATTTATGATTTTTATTAATTTTTTGTGATTTTGTCTGATGGTGTATTCTTAGACTTAGAGATTTTGATGCACCATGCTTATGATTTACAATTAATCTTTTACAAAATCTACCTTTGGCAAATAAAAGAGTCCATAAAAGAGCTAGAAGTTTTTTGAATCAATATACGAACCAATTGATTGTGAAGTTTGGTGGAATCCTAAGTATCAGTTCTCTCGATATCGTGACAAACTTGTGTATATATTAAATCTAAAATCAGTCTCTACAAGTCTTTAAACGAAGTTTTACTACCACATTTTCTACAACAACATTAAAATCACATCAAATTTTGGCGCCGCTGACGCGGACTTGTTTTTAGGTTAGGTTTTAGATATTATTTTTTTAGGTTTTTTTTTTTTCCTTTTTATTTTTATTTTGTTTCTTTTGTTAGATTTTACTCTGGGTATTTTTGTTTTTGGTGTGCAGGTTCTGCTGGAAACTAAAGGTGGAAAGTTGGACTTGCCAAAAAGAGCAGAAAATCCCAAACCTTTCTTCTTCTTTTATTTATTTATTTTTGTTAGCTTTTATTTTATTTTTGTTTATTTGTCTATATTTGTTAATATTAAAAGAAAAAACACGAAAGCACACGTGCACTTCATATTGCATCGTCTGGAAAACACGTGGTTTAGTACGGTGAACCCTTTGGGCGTTATCATCCGAAACACCACAAGCCTTAGCCTCGTACCTTAGACCAGTCTCTGACTGTAGGTATATTTTGCTAAAGGTAACCCAAGCCCACCCAAAATAGTCAACCCAGCATTTGCATTTGCACGTGCACATAAAAATGTCGAACTGGTATTATAATAGCCAATATAACGATTATTCGACTGAGCAAAATGTATATTATCCTTATTATGACCATAGTGTGAATAGTGGTTGCGAACGCCATCCTTTTGAAGGATATGGTTCATACCATGGTGAGCCCAATTACTATCCACATGTATACCGGTCATACGAGCAAGATTCTTACACTTCTCCTCGACTAGAAGAGGCACGTAGGATACTTGAGAGAACACGTAAGTTACTTGAGTCATAACATAGGTTAGCGAACACAAATAACTTAGTTATGGACGAAAGCAATGCAACGTGTGAACTTTCTTTCCTAGATAAAATCAAGAAGTCATGTGAGTCGACTCAGAAAGTTTTGTTAGAGGCCCAGGAAAGAACCGCTCGAAATAATCTTAATTTCCAATAAAGTGTTTCCAATAATACCCTTGAAAATGAAGATAGTTGTTCACATAATCAAGAAGACGAGGTTAGAATTTGTAACACTACTTATTTAGATGAGGTTCAACCATTTTCATGTTATTACGATGATTATGACGAGGATAGTGTCAATGAAGAATCTGAAATATGTAGGCATAGTAATTAGGAATTTATTACTTCAAATATTGACATTCAAGAAAATATTATTTCTGGTTCAGATCCTAATAATTTTAACAATTATTCACCTATTTAAAAGGACGAGGATTTGACTAGAGATACCCCCGTTTTAGATGATGTAGTATTCCCTTATGATTACGCAGCCGATGATAGTTTATAGGAACGGGTTTATCCTGAGAATATTGTTTTCGAGTCTAGCGATTTAGAAATATTAGTCTTAGACAAAGAAGATGAACTTGTAGAGATGAGTGAGGATGAACCTGACTTAGAAGAATCAATTGACTATTTTCAAGAATCTGATAACCTTGAAATTAGGGAAGTTGTGACTAGTCTATCTAGAGACACTGAAAACTCTAAGTTTGGGGGTGATTATCATTCTCCATGTGCTTTAACTCTTAGAAAGGTCCCTCACTTGGGACTTGACATATGTGCCTCAACCATTTTAAAAGATTATCTTCATACACGTTTTCCTGAACCTAGTAATTTCCATAAGGAAGTTCAGTTGTTAAGAACCCATCCTCTGGTTGATGTGGTTTATCCAGGCTATGATACCCATATTGACTTTGTTTTCCCACCAAATATTTTTCTACCAGTTGTGGGAATGTTTGAATTTCAAATGTGTCAGTTATTAAGTTCAGAGACTAAACCTAATTATTTTAGGAAAATAGAATTGAAACATTTGCTTAAGAATGACCACCACTTTCATTTTGGTCAACTGTGTAAGTCAAATCTGATTGACTTAAAGGATCCTCATTTATTCAGGTTATTATTGTGTGCTTCTAAATTTCTCCAGACCTTAGAACCTGATATTTCAGATCTTATTTATGAGGAGGGGCAACCCATGCAAATATTTTATTTAGACCCCTTTATAGAACCTGAACCTAAACCACAACTAGATGTAGTTGTCTTAAACAGGAAACTAGGCAAAGGTGTGCTATGTTTATTCTTGGTTTGTTGCAGTTTCCTTTTATCTGTGTTAACACTTTTTGATGCAGATGATCCACAATTATTTCGGCTATTGCTATATGATTCGAGGTGATTAATTCTTACTTATGTCTGGCTGAAGACGTTAAACTTAGCACTTCTTGGGAGGTAACCCAATATTCATGCGACACGGTAATATCTTTCCTTAACTCTTTTACTTCAAATGGTAACAGTTTATCATTGTTCATGCTTTTAATTTTAGCTTTAGAACATTGAGGACAATGTTAGATTTAAGTTTAGGGGGATGGGAGAAACTTTTTGTTAGTTGCAATAAATAAACTCCAGAGCCTAGAAATTTATGCTTATTAAGGATGGCACTAACCAATCTAAGTGGATGGAAGCATTTTGGTTGTAGGAGTTGAGGAACCAATCTGAGTATATGGAAACATCTATAAGAGTCTATTCATAAAAGCACAGAGCTCAGGTGTTAGAAATAACATGGTAGTTTCGCCATATTTCGTTGAGTCCTTTTCACTTATATTTTTATTTTGCTTTCTTTTATGTTTCTCTAAGTGATTAGGTGGGGCTCACGATTCAAGTTGTTACCACTGCTATGGTGAAATAGAGTGATTGAGTTACTAAGAAAAAGAAAAAGAAAAAAAAAACACTTGGGAATAGAAATATGTGTGTGTTTTCCCTGTCTCCGTCGCCTAAACAAGTGTGGAACGCAGGATCCATGGGAACTATCATGTAATCTGATGACAAGAATCATGCGCTTGGATCCAAAAGATCTAATCATGCAGTTAAAAAAAATGAAAAGTTTATTATTGTGCAATAAATTGACCGTTGGTTCCCTTGTATATGCCAGACGAGTTGATCTAGAATTAAGATTGTCGACCACTGGTTCCCTTGTAAATGCCAGTTGTGTTGATATTAGTCAGACCAGTATCTCAGTCCATTAGGATAGGTTCATTTTGTCAGTGGCCTTCAGACAGATATGGGAAACACCGTTCACTTAGTAAACATCAAAACCATCTATGTTTTTCTCTATATCCATCTTCAAAATCTTTCCATGTGATTTGTTGACTCCGGGTATTGATGTCCATAGTGAGACTATCTGAGTAGAGATTTGTCACTTATATATGCATTTTAGTATGCTTGAGTGCAAACTCGTGTACAGCAATTGGAATTTCGCATCAGGGTACTTCCTCTTGTAGTCAATATGTATGTCAACCAAGGAGATTCTTTAGTGCCTTCCAAGGTTCTGTGTAGATAGCTAGGGTCTGGAGTATAGGTTTTGTTGGTATATCTCTAGTAAGCCCTCCCGAGACTATAACTCGGACACTAGGGCTACCTATGGGTTTAAAGGCTTATTGCATACGCTAAATGCAATCGACGATGCCTGCGACAGTGAGTTAGGATTTTATTTCTATTTTATTTTTGCTCGAGGACTAGCAAATAATAAGTTTGGGGGTATTTGATAGACACATTTTTGTGTCTAATATGATCTCAATAGTATGTATTGTTAGTGTTCGATTTTATATTTATTTTGAATTTTTATGTCTTTGTAGGTATTTTTGGAGAAATAAGCTTTTACGGCGAAATTGGCTCGAAAAGTGGTTTTTGCACTCGTGAGAGAAAATTGCTAAAGATACCCCTCATTTGGATAAGGGGAACCTCAATTAATAAGGGGTACCCCAGGTCAACTGATAAGGACACCCGGCTATAGAATAGGGGGCGACCCATCTTCATTGTTTGAAATATCTTTTTGGCGGGAAAAGTTATTTTGAAAATTCAGTTGCAGTGAACTTTCGTGGGTTGAATTTGGACGAGTTTTCATTGGATTTTTGTCTTGGATTTGGGCTTCATGGACTGGTTAACTGTAAACAGGGTTGGTTAGAGGAGTTTGTTGCGTTAAAAAGGAAAATATTTGCTCATTATCTCGGTAAAACAGGATATGCGAGAGTCTCGAGAAATTCTTGGTCGTAACTTTGGTAATAAGAATAAGAGAGAAAAATCAGTTTATTTCTTAGAAAATCATCTTTGTTAGATTTGCTATTATCTTTAGAAGATTTTTGTATCAAACAGGGAGAGTTTGAAGCCAACCAGAAACGGGTTTGAAAGGAAATAAAGTCCGAGACTTGTGGGAAAGGAAAAGGATGAAAAACAAGGATTATATCGAGTTATTCTCCACCCTTTTTATGTATAAATAGATGGGGTTGAGGTGATAAAGGTCTGTCGAGGAGTTTTGGGAAGTTACAGAGGTACAGGAGAGCTGCAGAAGGGTGATCGGGAAGTTGCAAAAAAGTACCCTGCTGCTGCTGCTGAAGAAGAACGGGATGAAGAACATTGAACCGACAAATACAGTCGTGAAAACTACGACGGGGAAGGCAGTCCTATTTGTAGCAGTCTTATTAATTCTGTTACCCTTATAACAGTCATTCTGCAACTAATATAAACCCCAATACTGGGATGATGGAGGAAGCCATGTTCACAATTGTTTGGTAACTATATTTGATTCTCTATGACTTTTGCATTGATTTAATTGATTTATGATTTTTATTAATTATTTGTGATTTTGTATGATGGTGTATGCTTAGACTTAGAGCTTTTGATGCACCATTCTTATGATTTACAATTAATCTTTTACAAAATCTACCTTTGGCAAAGAAAAGAGTCCATAAAAGAGCTAGAAGTTTTTTGAATCAATGTACGAACCAATTGATTGTGAATTTTTGTGGAATCCTAAGTCTCGGTTCTCTCGATATCGTGACAAACTTGTGTATATATTAATTCTAAAATCAGTCTCTACAAGTCTTTAAACGAACTTTTACTACCACTTTTTCTACAACAACATTAAAATCACATCAAAGTTTGCCCAAAGAGAACGCCAAGAGCGAGCTTAATCAATACAAGAGAATGGTATTCCTTTGACATTAGCAAATATGATTTTTTTTATCCAATATTTTCTCACTTCTCGTCAGTCACGAACAAAGAAGATTCAAAAAAATGATTTTAGAGTTAAGAGTAATCCAAAAAGCATTGTTCGTTATGATGAAAATCATCACTAAAAATTTTCTCGTCTAAGCTAGAACACATAAAGTTTGATGTAGGACATCTACCTATTTTCATTGTATCAACTATTATAGTTGATATTTGCATTTGTATCAACAATCATTGTTGATCCCTTGCGTCTGTTTTATCTTACTTGCTTTGCAAGTCCTTTACTTTCCTAGTTTAGGTAGAATTCCTTTTATTATCTTTTAGTCGGTCATGCTAGCTTATATAAATCCTGAGATTTCTTGTTTAGAACACACATCTTATTATTCAGTAATATTATCAAGTTTGATTTTCAATCTTTTTACCTTAGAAACTAGATCCTATAATCATATTTTAATTAAGTTCTTAACTGAACTTCAAATATCTTCAAAACCCAAGCAACTAGTTTGCTATATCCTGTTATGTGCTACACTAGTTGGTATCAGATACAACGTTTTTATATTTTTATCTAGGAACATATCCTTCAACCCGCTTCCGCAAAACTCAAACCCTATCCCATATTAAAAAAAAAACTACTTTTCTTTTATTTTCGTTTTTTATCATGAAAGAAATCCAGATGACAGATCTTAAGAAGCTTCAACTGGAATTAACAACAAGTTTAAGAGATGATAAATATGAATTGAATAAACTTATTATTGGCAGATAAGATAACCGGAAAATCAAACAACTTTGTTATGTCATTGAAGATAAAACAAAGCGTATTGAAGAACTTAAAGCTCAACGTAAAAAAATTGCGGACGATTTACTCCGTGATTTTAGGAATGGTATTGCTGAAATTCACCGTGAATACAATGAGAGGTTAAGAGATCGTGAAGAGGAAATTCGGAATAAACGAGTTTCGTCTTCAACTCAAGCAGTTTTATTATCATCTATTATGGATAAACCAGCTACGAGAGCAGACCTTCCCGATATATACAAATCTTTGGGATTGGAATATAAAGAAGAAATCAAAACGACTTCTCAAAAGGATGAAGAGATTCATGTTTCACATATGGTCAACGAAGAAGAGATGGAAGTTATTATTCTAGAAGAAGAAAATCAGGTTCATAAAGTTCTGTTTGTTCCAGTTGTTATTGAAGTTACTTCCGAAAAGAGCGAAGAAGACCAAGAGGTTTCATCTTCATCCGTGACATCAATTGGTGAGGAAAAGATGAAAAATACTTCTCAAACAGAAGAAGTAAATCATCTTCATAAGGAATAAAATCAAGTCAGCTTGGGTCTTAAAGAATCACATGATTTATCTGAACTTAATGGTACGTCTTCATATCTTAGTTTCGTATTTTCTGATTTTGATATGCCTGTTCATTCTTTTGTTGATTCTATTCAAGTTAGTGATCAACTGGATACACAAATAGTGTTGCATACAAGCCCTAGTAAGACTCAACTCATTGAGATAAACGATGAGAATTCTTTGGTGTCGTTTGATATATTTGTTGATATGCATAAAAATATGTCTCTGAAATATACATATATTGAAGATTATATTGGTAGACAAGTTTTAGTTGAAAGGTTATTGTCGGTTTTGAAAATTTTGATGTGCGCAGTATATTATGATGATAAATCTTGCATTGAAGAAACGTTTGTGCAATGGTCTACACCAAAAGGTATTGGATGGAGTTTTCCTAAAGTTCCTTCTACCATAATTCTTCTATGTCATTTCATAAATTTGTTAATGATTGTGAATGTGATACCACTATTGAAACTTATGATGGAAGAATTCGTGGTCGAGTTTTGTCAAATAAAGAGAAATTGATTATGGCAGAACCCTCTCTATTTATACACAAAAAATTCTCTCACACTTAGGAAAATGTATTCGTGGTCGAGTTTTGTGTCTACAAGAATAATGCTTTTGTGATGTTCCCGACAACAACAAGTAAGAGAAATGCAGCTGCACATCTAACTTCTGTAGTTTTGTATGAATTTTTTTCATCTCGTTTTAAGATGGAGATAATGACACCAATTGTTGGAAATGGTATTGACGCTATATTGAGTTTTCCTATGATCAAGTCCCAAAGAACTACTAGGACCGAAGCAACTGATTTGGCTAGTACGGTTAATGAAACAGCCTGTGTGATGCTCTATGATGTTGTGTTGGTTACTGACAAACCAGGTACTATAGTTCGAGATGATCCAAACTGCCCTTTGATGAATATTCAAGTTATTTTTGTGTCTTGGCATGTGTATATGGGGAAAAATGATTTGCTTGATTTTACGGAATAGAGGAGTCGACCGCGCGAAGGAGACTCCTTGAACCAAGCGAAATGCTTAACCTCACACATATGCACTGCAAGAAGGGAGTGCTTTGAATTCGAGAGATCAATATGTAGTACTCCGGCCTAAACCAAGACAATAGCCGTACCAGAGTAAAATCGGTCACAAGAGAGGATGGGTCGATCTGTGGGAGGGAAGCTGAGAAATGTGTGAGATCAATGGTGATTGAAGATAGTAGGTGTGTTGTGTATTTTGAAAATAAGATAAGTTCTGAATGATTGAATTTGCTCTGTTGAGAGTTGGATTTTTAATCTTGTGTTGTCTATTTGACGTGAGATTATCCATATTTCAATCATGATTCATAAATTTATTTATATTGCTAGAATTGTAAACACCATGATCCTATGAAGTATGACAGTTGATGGAATCAAAGAATGGGGAAATGGAAATCGTGTTAAAACCAGTTGCTTAACGTGCGGAGACTTGGTTGATTTTCCATCCGCTACTTTGTTAACTCCTCCAACTGATTGCACGACTTGCTCACATTCTTATCGTGTGTATGAACACACATGTCGTAGACCGCCAGACCAAAACCCTAGTTAATATCTCCCCATGTAACACGATTTACGTCTCGTGTGATTGTGGAGTCTGCAAGGCAGACGGGTATTTAGTTAGTTAGTTGTTGACTTCATGACTTCATGGGACGATGAGTCCTTGTATTGTTGAGTCGAACATGATTTGAAAATGTTCTAAGACCCACGAATTGATGTAGAGGCATAATGTATAAATAAACATAGTTAATGTGAGTAAATATTGCTCATTCGATGATTTGTTGAATATTGATAGTTGAACCAATATTCCTTGGTTTGAGCAAATGTTGCTCGTTTGATGAATTATTGGTAGCATGACCAAATAAATATTAAATTAGAATACTGGAAAATGGTCCAAGTATAATAAATAAAATGTTGATCATGAGATCAATTTAAAATTATTAGCGTTTAAATCTGGAATTATGAACCTTGGACTCAAAACCCTAATTTGATCAATTGATGATTTATTGACGGTTTATTGAAAACTAACCATGGAGTGAAGAGGGACCGGCTACATGGGATTATGGTCAACCATGTAGCGCCCAGATGCTCACGTGAGAAAATACCAAGATCTCCTGAAGACCAGTTGGTTTGTTTATGAAAGGATGATTAAATACTGGTTTAATCATTTATTAAAGTAATGCTCGTCTGAGCCTTAGGTGGTAAAACCTAACTAATCATGAAGATATGAGGTACCGACCAAGGGGTTACAAAACTGGCCCTGGGTAGTCACGGGATCGAATATTGATCGTCTTATGAAGTTCCAGGTTGTTTGGAAGAGTTTTGGACCAAATACGAGCAATTGCGCAAATTAGGTCAAATTGTGAAAATACGTGGGACCGGATTCTTGCAAGCCAAATAGCCAACTTTGGTCGGTCAAGATAACATGCTCACGTCACCAAAGGGTTCATATCTCATTTCTGAGAATTTTGATATTTTTTGGTGTGCGTTTGAGCAACATTTTGAGAAAATATGAAGAAATCAAGGATTTTTGTTGAAAACGTCAAAAACCTTCATGAGATGAAGGAAAATAATAAAAAAAAATGAGAGCATCATGAAGTGTGGGACCGGCTATGGCCAAGGCATGGTCGTCCGGCAAAGGAGCCCGGTCCCACGTCATTTTCATATTTTTATAATATTTTTTCATGATTTTAGGGAAATATCATAAAACCAAGGAGTTTGTTGAAACCAAGGAGTTTTGTTGAAATCAAGGAGTTTCCATGAGATGAGGAAAATATAAAATAAAAAAAAAGTAAGGGACGTGTGGGACCGGCTTGGGTATGGTTGGCCGGCTAGGGCCCGATCCCATGATTTTTCCCTAATTTTATGTATTATTTCATGATTTGAAAGAATTTTCATAATTTGAAGGAAACATCATGAAATCAAGGAATTTCATGGGATTATGGAAATATGAAAAATATAATAATAGTAAAATGGGACGTATGGGGCCGTCTAGGGCATGGCGGGCCGGCTAGGGCCCGGTCACGGGGTTTCCATAATTTTATATTATTTTTCATGGGATCAAAGAAATATCATGAGATTAAGGAGTTTTAAAGGTGTGGGACCGGCCATGACTAGGGCCTAGCCGGCCGACATGGTCCCATGACACCTTTCCCAATTTTATATTAATTCCTTGATGTGAAGGAAACACCATGAAACGGGGGAGTTTCTTTAAAACAAAATATATTTGTTCAAATGAAGGGATTTTCATGAGATCAAAGAAAATATGATAAAATATAGGATTGGGCGTGAGACTAGCCACGGCGTAACTGGCCCGCCTGTGGGTCCAGTCCCTCAGCATCTTGGTGAATATTTTATTTTTATTATTTGTTTTCCTATTTGCATAGGTTCATCGTCTCGTCGTATTTTGAAATACTTGTTTGTTCATTCAGGTGTTTGTTAATGCATTATTTGTCGAATACATCTACACCACTTTGGTCGGGGCTTACACGAAGGTAACTCAGATGCCCGTGTGTTGAATATTTATTACTAACCCATGGAATTCTGCTGGGAAGAACCATAAATTGAAGTAATGAAATATTATGAAAAATATTGAATATTTTCCAGGGATTCAGTTAATGAATCTATTGATTTTTAGAATAATTAATTGATATCTCTATACTAGTACGATCGTCTAGGAGCGTTAATTATTCAGGAATTATGTGATATGAGCTTGTTGAAGCGTCATATTTCTTTTATATAGTCAGGGAAAACATCGTTTGGAAGACGTTATTGCTCTATACTAGCAGGCAAGCTGTCTAAGAACCGTCTAACCTTTCGATTCTATATAAAAGTAGTTACTGAAATTGCTCAGTATTTATAAGATATGTCGTTGCTTCAGCTGAGAGACTACACATTTACATGTACTCTGAGAGACAGTATTCTTAGTCAGAGATTCTTATAGCATGAGCTTTCATTCTTTTCGATAAGAGACATGATCCTCAATACTCGTCTGATTGCTGGATCAGGAGCACATATAAGTATGGGTTTACGATTTTAGTCTTTGACGAAAATCCACCATCTACATTAAGTCCCCTGCTTAGTGAGGGAAAATCATGTTCCTCAGTCAGCACTGAATGGTGATTTTCCGGTTATAAACGATATAAGCAATTGAACTTAGTCGTAAGATAAGACCTTACCGGATTTCTGATAGTACGAGCAAACCACGGCTTGAACGAAAATTCCAGTGGCATGATAGAGCGTCATCTAATGAGCATAAATTGGTGTTGAACCTCTGATTTTGATGACGGGACCTTGGTCGCTTTAGGAATCACGGGCCGGGCCCAGGAAATCCTTGTAAAATTAGGTTTTGGAAATAAAATTTGATATAAAAGGAATTAATCCCTTTTTTTTTATTTTACCTTACACGACCAACACCACCCTCATCTCTTCAATTTCCTCACGTCAACAGCAGGGGAAGAATTTTCCGTCGGAGCTTCATCGTCGCCAGTCGTCGTAGATCGTCCATCCAGCCAACTTCTGGCTGCTGACCAGGTAAGTCTGCATTTTTTTTTTACAGAAGTCTGCTGAGTTTATGAGTTGTTCATGCCTTGGTCATGTTGAAATCTTATACATGTGCATATATGAATATGAGTTTTATTGAAAACTCTTATTTTTAGGAAACGTATGCTCGTTCCATCATTAGTTTGAGAAACTATTAATAATCCCTAACCTAGTAGAGATTTTTTTTTTTTCTGTATAAACTCGTGTCCAGTGATAAATTTGTTTATGAGCTTTCATGAAAACTAAAATTTTATCTTGAAAAGATGTGAGCTTTCACAAAACCGAAATAAACCTTCGTTTCAAAGAAAGACAAACGTACGAAGGAAAAACAAAATTATGAAACCATGGAATATCCAATGAATTTTATTTAGTGAGAATTGCTCACGTCAAAAAAAAAATACTTAGTGAGTTAATCACGTTTTTGTTTATATTTAAATATATATTAAGACCAAAACTTGAGTTTTGTGCAGTCGTTAGAAGTAAACAATTATTTATGATGAAATAATATTTTAGTTTTCATAATTCCATGGTGAATGTTCACGCAGTAGAAATATTCATGATTTTATGATCTGAGTTTTTTGCTCATCTTTTGTAGGTTCGAAGAAACGAGCAAATTTTGAAGTGTCAACTCTTACGTTGCAATCACTATTGTTAGTTGAATCGTAAAAAGGTAAGAGTTGAGAATTACCATTTTGTAGATGCTTGCATGAGCATTTATCCAATCACTTCACTCCATTGATATTTGCATCTTGTATGAATGATATACTGAAGCGTGGCATTGTGTGTATGCTACATCTACTTTGCAAGAATGCCTAATTCTCGAGCCAATGATACTTCCAGAGATGATATGTGTGTGGACAATGATGCTTCCAGGGAAGATTCACACATACACAATGATGCCTCTAGGGATGATTCATGTACGGACGAGACTTCCATTGGCGAAGATGAAACTCATGGGATCAAGAACGTTCTGAATATAAAGGATGCATTCTTCATTGATCAAGTGTCTGAAAAGTGTCTCAAAACTCCAGCATTTCGTCTTCTGATAAATCCCAGAGAGATTACTCAGAAAAAATTGGTGACTCCTCAAGCAGCTATTCGGTTCTGTCTTGAACGAGGATATTTTTCTGCATCAGTCAATGAATTCAAGCTTTCTCGACGGCCTTTGGAAAAAAATTCTAGATGGGAGAGGTACATGCTGGGTTTTCCTCGTGTTCGAGCTAAGTTGCATGACGCACGAGTAATAAGAGTTATTCAAGCTTCTGTAGATTTATTCGTTTTTCATGATGCGCGAGGTATTGTAGCTTTACTTGCTCTATGGTGTATTCCAACTCACTCTTTCATATGCAGATGGGGAGAGTTTACTATTACTTTAGAAGATGTAGTTGCTTTTTTGCATCTTCCAATCACGGGCAATCTTTCTGAAAATATTTTTTCATCAGAGGAAGTTGCAATCTCTAACATCTTGACAACCACGATGGAGGAGATTAATAAGGCATCTGGAAGTAAAGGTTGTTATGCTCATTGGTTAATACACTAGTGGCCAAGAGATACTCCTCTGGAGTGGCATGTTGACGGTACGTTATCTATTGTTGATTTCTTGTGCTTATGGCTGTCCAGAGATGTATTTGAAGATGCTGGAAATTTTTTGAAGCCATTCGTGATTCCCTTTGCGATTAAAATGGCTCAGGGCGAGCAACTCCCAATAGGTAGCTTGTTCCTGGGTTCTTTTACTCTAACTTGGACTCCTTGATTATGGATTCTAGCATCTCGAACGGTTTCATGAAGATTGAATGTTATGCTAATCCAATGTTTCTTCAAGCTCTGATGTGGGAGCACTTCAAGAATTATGCACCTATTACCATTTTGCACGGATTGAATACTGATGCTCGTCATGTTCTCTGAGAAAGCTAATGCAAGGATCATGCGTTGGTCCACAAAGCAACCTCGACTGAAAACTCGCTTCATTGACGTCCTGATTCGTGAATCTGAATTCAACTTCCGCCCATGGGTATCAGTTCCCCCTTACATCTCTTAGTTGGGAACTTTTAATGATGAAGATAGTATGACTTTGAAATCTGGTGTTGATTTGGACGACGGTGAGAGAGCTTTTATGCTAAGTTGTACTCCCGGTTATCTGATATCCATAATGCATGGTGAATTCTCAGTGGAAGAATACAATATTAATAGGGGGCTCGGCAAATGGGTATGGATCAGTGTGTTCCGACTTTTCGAAGAAGAAAACCTTCGGTTGATCAGCTCATGACCCGTCTGGACCGCACACATGTGGAAGGAAGCGAATTCTGGTTCCCCAGCTCTGAGAGAGTTTCATACGTAACTCCAGGTTACATAAACTTTTGGGATCAACAACTCAAGCGTTTACCTAATTTTTTGAGAGTTGATCAACCTTTAGTGAAGGAGCCTCGTTCTCCTGAGATGATTGCTACTCGACCAAGATTGAATCATTTCCCTGGTAGTAATAAACGGAAAATATCTCCAGGATATTCACAAGTAAGTATTTTACGAAGTCTTCATAAGATTATGATGATTGTATTTTGATTATTGCATCAAAATTTTCTTTTTCACAAGGTGGTCGTAATGTAAGACTGCGAATTGATGTAAACCTCTCAGAAGCTGAAGCGACTGTTAATGGTGGAGAAGGCAGGAGTAAGAATTATAAGATGTTAACTAACATCATAAAGTCCCCAGTGACTTGTTTGGTGAGTTATCGATATTTCTTTCATCATGACTTCTTCTCATCCATGTAATTAGGATATTGAAACCAATCTTTGCTATTCCGTTGCAGAATTTTACTCCATCGAGTATTGATGGTCTTCAGTTTTCTGCTGATGGGCAGACGGTTTCTGACTTGGGTGTTGAAGAAGAATCTGAAGTAAGTATTTCTTCATATAACATATTATGATGCTTAGTAAATAAAATGCTAATTGTTGAGAATATGTCCAGGAGGATGTTTCCACGAAAGTGGAGAATACTGGTGATGCTCGCTCGAAGAATGGTGATAAATAAAACTTCCAGAGTTCGAAACCGAATGAAAGTAATGGTGTTGTCGATGTCAGTGTGAGCCATTATGGTTTTTTGAGCACTTTGGAGACCACCCAAGTAAGTATTTATCTTGTATTTTATCTATAGAAGCATAAATTTGTTGATATACGACTGAATGAGTGAGAATGCATGTGAATATATGAAAAGTTTTGTCGAAAATACAATACCAGAAAATTCAGAACTCAGCGTTTTAGTAAAAACACCTTAAAATCTTTGTCTGATATCAGATTTTCATGATCCGCATATGTATCTTTATGCCCAGGAAATTTCCAAGATTTGTCATAGAAGATTTTTAAGTTTTTAGCAAGTTTAGGAGTCGAAATAGATGAAATAGTAAACATCCAGGAGACTATTCAGAAAAATTTCAGCTGTCATGTAGTCCGAAGTTTCGACCACATCTTCTTGCTCGTTTATCCGATTGCTGTGAAATTTTGAAATGTTGTAGATAACATCCATACAAATAGAATGGTATATAACTCATCCTTCGATTATTCACCAATTTCTCCCATATGATCGCTTTGTACAGGGCAGTGTAAAATATTCCAAGGCGGGCTTGTTGTAAAAAGAGTTCTTGTGACTTTCATGTTATTTGCTGACGTTTAGCATGTGTAATAAATAAATTTGATGATGTTAGACTACTTGTATGCTATAGTTCATGAATTATTTTGGTCTTATACTTGGATGGTATTAATCTCATGTAATCTTCATATTAGGTGCAAAATACCGAAGTTGAGAATGGAGGAGCCAATAATGATGAAACAAGCAACCCTGAGGTTATCGATAAAAATGCAACCATATCTTCACTTCAAGTCCATGAGAGAATTGTTTTTGAAGTAATTAAGGAGACTGAGACTTCGATTGTTGTTTCTTCAGTGGCGAAAGGAACTGAGCCGTTAGTAGAAGAGACTGAAGAAACTGTTGTTGCGGAAGTTGCTCCAGTAATTGAAAACCATATAGTGGTGCATGAATACCCAAGTGTGGGAGTTGATTTTGATCCCCCATTTGATGCATCACTCCCATACCATGAGCTAGTTGGTGGATTCAACATTCCCGTTGGATATTCAGGCTTATATGATAAAATATGGAGGAAGTTCGGTCACATCGTCATCACTAGAGACCCAAAGTGTGCTTATTATTTAAAAATGCAAGTGAGTGTTATCTTGCATGTTGTAAATGATATATGCACTAGGGAAAGAAATATTGTGACTCCAGATGTACTCTTTGATTGGGAGTTCAACTTGGAGAATTCTAAGAGACTTGGCTTCAACGTGAAGTGGCTTCGTAAGAAGATGAATGATATTAAGGACTCGTGTGAAAATAACATACCCTTTCCCAATGATACTTTGATGGAGAAGGAAGACAAAATGCCAGACTGACTGAAGAGTTGAACATGGAGAAGGCGGCTTTACTAGTCTTTAAGGATGCAGAGGAGCAAAAATATTTCTTTGCTGATTTCCTTTGATTTCTTTTCATAATCCCTTGAACTTATGAACTTCTGAGAGATGTGAGATTTATTTCTGGTTTTAATTGGTTTTAAGTAAGTAGATGATTGAGGATTTTCTTTGGATTTAGTAGAGATTTTCTTTAAGTAGGCTGAATTTTGATAAATTGCTGGATTTAAATTAATGAATGCAAGTATTGCAAACATTTTGGAGGAATTGAAATACAATGAAAGCAAAACTCTAAATGCCAAATATTTTGTACGTTGTGCCCAATACTCCAAATATCCAAAACCTCATACGTCAAAGGCCTTAAGCCAGTTTTTATGTATCACGGCCACACCTTCCTTGCCATCCATGTTGATCAATCTGTAGTATCCACCAGAAACAGACTTAGAGATCATGAAGGGTCCTTCCCAGTTGGAATTCTTTGCAGAATGGGAATTACGCTTAGTTACTTTGAGAACTAAATCTCCTTCTTGGAATTTGTTAGGCTTGACTTGACCATCCGTGCTCTGAATATCTTCTGCTGATTTTGAATTCCTCGTATAGTGGAGTTCCATGGCTGAGGTATGTACGGACACTCGTGCGGGAGAGAGTATTTGAGATACTCTTTGTATACTTAGCTACGTCTTCAGTAATAAACTTTTTGATCGATTTGAAAAAACTCAGAGCTTATCCATTTGGTGAAATATTGCTGAGGTGAGGTCATCCATTCATAGCATTTTCCAATTGCTAAGTTGTTGGTGGAGTGAAGCCCTCCGATCAAATAAGCATATTTGAAAACTGATGATATGGGCATATGAGGAGGAATAAGACTTGCCTGAGTATGAAATCTTTTGATGAAAGCGTTTGCATTTTCCTTAGGATTTTGTGTTAGATACGTCAGGGCTTTGACCTCCTTCAGATACTTGAATGGTGAAATGTCTTCCTTTTCTTCTTCCGAATCAGAGGTTTCTTCAACGGAGAAATGTGCAATTGAAGGTGTTGGTGTTACCTTTATATCATGAACCCATGTACGTCCAAGGATCATGTCATATCCTGGATCTTCTCGGATTATGTAAAATTTTGTTTCCGCCCAGACTGAGTTTATGTTCACCTTAAGAGTAATGTGGTCATAAGCATCTCTGGGTGTTCCTTCATGGTCTGTGATTATTACTGGAGCATGAATGGATTCTTGTCGTGTGATACCAGCAGCTCTGAGAGTTTTTCAGAGGGATAACATTGACAGTGGTTCCAACATCAATCAGTGCTCGTTTGAACTTGTTTCCCTTGAGATAGACTGTGGTGAGAAGTCCCCAGTCGTACATTTATTTGTCTATCGTTGAGGGCGGCTCAGAAAATGCTTCTTGAATCAATAAACGCTTTCCTGAAACAATGTGATTCAGTACGGCGAACATGTCTCCCCTTTGAGCCTTTGATAAGTATAATAATTCGCAGACATGTTCGATTAAATATTGAGTTGCTTCTTTGATAGGTGGTTCATAAAAAGTGAAGGTTATGACTGGGAGAGGGTCTCTGTTCACTCCTTCAGTCCCCAGATTGAGTTCTCCTGATTCGACTTTCTCTTTAAATATGCGCTTCAAAGTTCTGCAATCACTTGTGGGATGGTTGACGAACCTATGGAAGTGACAGTAGCGGGGGTTTTCCATGGCCTCTTCATTTGGATATTTCTTGACATAAGGCAATTTGATTGCGCCGTCTTGAACCCAAGCGTCTAGCAGCTCAATAACTTCCTCAATGGAGCAGGGGAAATCAGGTTCCTCTGGATCAGCTTATGTGTGTTGAGTAGGAGTTTGCGCATTATCTTTCCTTTGTGTTTTTGTAGGAGTTGAGGAAGCATGCTTGCGCGGTGGCTCATACTTTCAGTTGTTCCCTTCCATAACATCATTTGTGGAAGGTTTGGAGGTTATATTATTTGTTGATTAAACGTCTTCTACCTCGAGTCTCTCATGGTTCTTCATATTTTTTAGTCTTATCCCTTTCCAATAAAGCAGGTACAGTAGTTGCTGATCTCTTGGCCGCTTCATGAAGTTCTGAGAAGGTCTGGAACCTGAGATTTTCTAATAGGGATCTGTAGACTGGAATCATTTCATTGATGCACAAATCTATGAGTTGTTTCTCTATGACATTTGGATCATGGAAATCCAAGGCTTGAACCCTTAACCTTTTCACATAATCGTTAGGATGTTCGTTGCTCCTTTGAAACATCCTTCCAAGGTCAGAGAGGGTGATTTTCTCTGAAATGAAGAATTATTTTCTGTAGAAAGATTAACCATTTCTCCCCAACTTTTGATACTTTCTGGTGCGATGTTGTTGTACCAGGTATATGCTCTACCTATCAGAGACTTTGAAAATTCCTTCAGACGGGCAATATGGTTGTGCTCATGTTCACCCAGTGCTTCCAGAAACCGAGAAACATGTTCTCGAGCATTGCATGTTCCATTATAAAGTGTGAAGGTTGGAGAAGTGTAACCTTTTGGCAAAGGCATTCTTTGTGTAGCAACAGGGTATAGAGGTTGGTGACGATGTTCAGAAGGCATTTTGTCTTTCCCACGATCTTCCAAAAGACGTTCCAAGTCCTCACAAGTAATGAAATTGGACGGCTCTTTCGCTGGTGGGTTGTCTGCAGTCTTATGAACTTCTTCATCGTATACTACATGGATTGGAGTGACTTCGGGGATCCGCATCCGAAGACACTTCCTTAGATTTTCCATTCTTCCGAGTTTTCTTTGACATCTTGCTTGTAAGAGTCTTGAGATAGTTGAATAGTTCCATCTTAGTAGCAACCATGTCAGTCTGATTTTTGGCGAGAGTTTCTTGCACCTTTATGAGATATCCTATGGTAGGTGGATTTTCTCTGACTTCTTCAGGAGACCGTTCAAAAGGTGGATTGTTGATGGCCCCAGTTCCGGTACCAGCGTTCGGAGGAGTAGTAGTAGCGGGTTGCACCTAATGGTGCACATGGTACGGTTCGGCTCGGTTCTTTCCAAGGCCGAGCACCCGTACCTCCCTAGCCTCGGTTCCAAAATTTTGGACCGGTACATGTACCTTGTACCTCGGTTCCGGTACCATTCGGTACACGTACGGTACCAGGTACGGTTCCGGTACCAATCAATACTTTCTGTCTAAATTCCAAACAGATTTTAAAAAACAATTCACCATTTTGAAAATCCATTTGAATGACCACTATGAGTATAATATACTCCAATTCGATGTAAACAGAAAATGGAAGCTCCCATTTAAGTGATTGAACCTTTTAAGTTGGTCGATTCAAACAAATTCGAACAAATTTGAGATATAGAAAATATTTTTTCTGTAATAGACATAGCTCACAAAGAACTCTTGATAACTCATACGAAGAAGACAATAGGTTATGGCTCGACCGACATCCGAAATAACCCAACTCGGACTGCAATTTCTAGATTACAAAAAAAAAATACACCCGATTATTTTCTACAACCCATTTTCTTCATGCTAGACGATTGATTCTTAATTTCTTACGATCTTCCAATTACCATCAACCCAAAATTAACCGATTGATGTCGATCACAGACAGAACTTGATTATCATTGCACTGGATAGAAAAATAGAAGTGATTGGTTGGTAGAAATTATTGTGGTGTTTAAGGCTGTGAGAAAGGAATAAGAGATACAGATACCCAAAATCTAAAACCTATGAAAAACCCACTGCGAAAATCAGGAGAATAAGAGAAACCCAAGTACTCTAGTTGTATAAAAATTCTTTTGTTACCCCTCTGTTTTCATCTATATATGTCTGAAAATGGTTTCATTTATTTGCTGATAGTAAATAAACTGAGGGAAGGAGAAAGCGGCACTTGTTGGAGGAGGTTGAAAAATTACTACGGCAGCAATAACTAAGGCTTATCTCCTATGAGTCATTCAATGACCAAAACACCCTGTATAACCAAATGCTCTCTTCGGTACATTCGGTCTGGGACGGTCCGGGACTAGGGCAGGACCGTGTACCTGTACATGCTTAGCTCTTCGGTTCCTATTTTTTGGACCGTTACATGTACCCCCTTCCTCGGTTTAGTACAAAACCAGGTACGGTTCCTGTGCACCCTTAGTTGCACCGGTGGAGCGGTAGTGGCAGGTTACACCGGAAGAGTGGTAGTGGCAGGTTGCACCGGAGGAGTGGTAGTGGAATGTTTCACTGGAGGAGTGGTGTTAGAAGCGCCACTAGAGCTTGCAATTGGTAACTGAACCGGACCTAAGACCATTTTTGTGATAAGTGAAATTGCAACCGAGAGAATTATCGCCCACTATGGTCTCCAATCTGTAGATGGGTAAAACCTATTTGCTGGTTTTTACGAAATTGAGGAGTCAACCGCGTGGAGAAGACTCCTTGAACAAAATGAAATGCTTAACCTCATACAGATGCACTGCAAGAAGGGAGTGCTTTGAATTCGAGAGATCAATCTAAAGTACTCCGGCCTAAACCAAGATAATGGCCATTCCAGAGTAAATTCGGTCACAAGAGTGGATGGGTCGATCTGTAGGAGGGAAGCTGAGAAATATGTGATATCAATGGTGATCGAAGATAGTAGGTGTGTTGTGTATTCTAAAAATAAGATAAGTTCTGAATGATTGAATTTGCTATGTTGAGAGTTGGATTGTTAATCTTGTGTTGTCTGTTTGACGTAAGATTATCCTTGTTTCAATCAAGATTCAGAGACTTATTTATATTGCTAGAATTGTAAACACCATGATCCCACGAAGTGTGACAGTTGATGGAATCAAAGAATGGGGAAGTGGAAATCATGTTAAAACCAGTTGCTTAACGTGCGGAGACTTGGTTGATTTTCCATCCGCTACTTTGTTAACTCCTCCAGCTGATTAATTGCACGACTTGCTCACATTCTCATCGTGTGTATGAACACATGTGTCGTAGACCGCCAGACCAAAACCCTAGTTAATATCCCCTCATGTAACACGATTGACGTCTCGTGTGATTGTGGAGTCTGCAAGGCAGACACGTATTTAGTTAGTCAGTTGTTGACTTCATGACTTCATGGGACGATGAGTCCTTGTATTGTTGAGTCGAACATGATTTGAAAATGTTTTGAGACCCACGAATTGAGATAGAGGCATAATGTATAAATAAACATAGTTAACGTGAGTAAATATTGCTCATTCGATGATTTGTTGAATATTGATAGTTGAACCAATATTCCTTGGTTTGAGCAAATATTGTTCATTTGAGCAAATGTTGCTCATTTGATGAATTATTGGTAGCATGACCAAATAAATATTAAATTAGAATACTGGAAACTGGTCCAAGTATAATAAATAAAATGTTGATCATGAGATCAATGTAAAATTATTAGCGTTTGAATCTGGAATTATGAACCTTGGACTCAAAACCCTAATTTGATCAATTGATGATTTACTGACGGTTTATTGAAAATTAACCATGGAGTGAAGAGGGACCGGATACATGGGATTATGGTCGACCATGTAGCGCCCAGATGCTCACGTGAGAAAATACCAAGATCTCCTGAAGACCAGTTGGTTTGTTGATGAAAGGATGATTAAATGTTGGTTTAATCATTTATTAAAGTAATGCTCGTCTGAGACTTAGGTGATAAAACCTAATTAATCATGAAGAGATGAGGGATCGATCAAGGGGTTACAAAACCGGCCTTGGGTAGTCACGGGATCGAATATTGATCGTCTTATGAAGTTCCAGGTTGTTTGGAAGAGTTTTGGACCAAATTGTGAAAATACATGGGATCGGCTTCTTGCAAGCCAAAGATCCAACCTTGGTCGGTCAAGGTAACATGCTCACGTTACCAAAGGGTTCATATCTCAGTTCTGAGAATTTTGATATTTTCTGGTGTGCGTTTGAGCAACCTTTTGAGAAAATATGAAGAAATCAAGGATTTTTGCCGAAACCGTCAAAAACCTTCATGAGATGAAGGAAAATTAAAAAACAATTAAAGAAATCATGAAGTGTGGGACCGGATATGGCCAAGGCATGGTCGGCCTGCCAAGGAGCACGGTCCCACGTCATTTTCTTATTTTTATAATATTTTTTCATGATTTTAGGGAAATATCATAAAACCAAGGAGTTTGTTGAAATCAAGGAGTTTCCATGAGATGAGGAAAACATTAAAAATAAAATAAGGGACGTGTGGGATCGGCTTGGGTATGGTTGGCCGGCTAGGGCCCGGTCCCATGATTTTTCCCTAATTTTATGTATTATTTCATGATTTGAAGGAATTTTCATAATTTGAAGGAAACATCAAGAAATCAAGGAATTTCATGGGATTATGGAAACATGAAAAATATAATAATAGTAAAATGGGACGTGTGGGGCCGGCTAGGGCATGACCGGCCGGCTAGGGCCCGGTCACACGGGTTTTCCTAATTTTATATTATTTTTCATGGGATCAAGGAAATATCATGAGATTAAGGAGTTTTAAAGGTGTAGGATCGGCAATGACTAGGGCCTAGCCGTCCGACACGGTCCCATGACATCTTTCCCAATTTTATATTATTTCCTTGATGCGAAGGAAACACCATGAAACGGAGGAGTTTCTTTAAAACAAAGGATATTTGTTCAAATGAAGGGATTTTCATGAGATCAAAGAAAATATGATAAAATATAGGATTGGGCGTGGGACTGGCCGGCCGGTGGGTCCAGCCCCTCAGCGCCTTGGTGAATATTTTATTTTTATTATTTTCTTTCCTATTTGCATAGGTTCATCGTCTCGTCGTATTTTGAAATATTTGTTTGTTCATTCAGGTGTTTGTTAATGCATTATTTGTCGAATACATCTACACCACTTTGGTCGGGGCTTACTCGAAGGTAACTCAGATGCCCGTGTGTTGAATATTTATTACTAACCCATGGAATTCTGTTGGGAAGAACCATAAATTTAAGTAATGAAATATTATGAAAAATATTGAATATTTTCCAGGGATTCAGTTAATGAGTCTACTGATTTTAAGAATAATTAATTGATAGCTCTATATTAGTACGATTGTCTAGGAGCATTAATTATTCAGGAATTATTTGATATGAGCTTGTTGAAGCGTCATATTTCTTTTATATAGTCAGGGAAAACATCGTCCTGAAGACGTTATTGCTCTATACTAGCAGGCAAGCTGTCTAGAAACCGTCTAACCTTTCGATTCTATATAAAAGTAGTTACTGAAATTGCTAAGTATTCATAAGATATGCCGTTGCCTCAGCTGAGAGACTACACATCTACATGTACTCTGAGAGACAGTATTCTTAGTCATAGATTCTTATAGCATGAGCTTTCATTCTTTTCGATAAGAGACATGAGCCTCAATACTCGTATGATTGCTGGATCAGGAGCACATATAAGTATGGGTTTACGATTTTAGCCTTTGTCGAAAATCCACCATCTACAGCATGGCGACTGCAATATCTTTTATTTGAGATTTCATATAGGGTTTCTTTGGGTAATTTTTGTTCCTGCTTTGAACTCGCATAATTATTTCTTTGGAGAGTTTCCGGAAGGAGAAACATTGAGTAAAAGCTTGTTCGTGAATTCTTGACATACCAATGTTCGTATGAATTTACTTCATGGTGTTGCCATCTTAACTTCTGTTTCGAAACTAAATCTTTTACTTACAAGTAAATTTGTTTCGTTGAACAATGACTATTTGCCATTTAAGAGGCTACCCTGTAGAGAAGAATTTGATGAAGTTCATAAGGTATTAAAAGAGATAAGTTCATGTAAATTAACTGCTAATGGATTGACGTACTGGATTTCGATGAATGCATATTCAAAAAACAAGCTTGGTAAAGGGGCGTCATGAAATGGTAGAGGGGCGTCAAGTGTGATAGCAATGTCCCTCTTATTGGTTAGGGGGTGTCATATAGGGGTGTAGATTGACTATATTACCCTTTCACCTTAAATTAACTAAAATTAAATCAATTTTTTTTAATTATCAAAATCAAATCAGTTTTTTTTTTTTCATCTTCTTCTTCATCTTCTCTTCTCCTCCATCAACCCTAACCTCCATTAAAACCAAAAATGTCATCGTCTTCGATTAATCGGCGATTTGAAAAATGTTTAGAAAAACCCAGTTAGGGTTTAGTTTATCGTGTTGGATTTAAGTTAATTTTGTATCAAAAATTAAGGTTTTGAATGAAAATTAAAATTGAAATTTATGGGTTTATGCTAGTTACGGTTGGTAATAACTCAAATACGAACCGTAACTGTTGATTGGGTTGATGTTACGGTTGGTTTAAACTCAAATACCAACCGTAAGTTCTTAGTTTTGAGAAAATGTTCAGTTACGGTTTTTATTTGCATCATATTTATCAACCGTAATTGAGTTACGGTTTGAAACTCAATTAAACTAACCAACCGTAAATCATCCTGAATGTTAACAACTTATCAAATAGTTATGTACGGTTCAAAAGTTAAGATGACTTACCAACCGTAGGTTAGTTACGGTTGGTTTCGATACATTAGTTACCAACCGTACGTTAGTTACGGTTAGTTATAATCATTAGTTACCAACCGTATGTTAGTTACGGTTGGTTTCTATTCATTAGTTAGAATGTATCAGCTACCCGATGACTTGAAACAAAGTAATTCTTGATGTAGTGTAACTTTAAAACTTCATTTTTCTTTCTTCTATTTGACAAAGTGTACTCATTATTCTGCAGCAAGCGTGGACTTTAGTTTTTGTGGAGACAAAGAGAGGAGTGATGCATGATCATTGGTGACGATAAATGGTTTTCCTGCAACAGCAATACATGGGGATAAAGTTCAAATGGTATGCTTTTCTTTTAACCTTCAGTTCCTTTTCTTATTTGCTTACTATTGCATGTTATGAATGCTGCAACTTACAACTCATGTCCAGGCTTGATTACGGTTGGTTTATATTCATTAGTTACCAATAGTAAGTTCTCTACGATTCGTAAGGGAACAAACTATACCAACCGTGAATTGGTTTTTTCTAAGGTTTTCCCCAACATGTAGTTACTGGTTGGTAACGAGCTCCATTCCAACCAGTATGTTCTTAAATTTTGGGTTTTCCCAAAATTGAACGATCTGATTGGTAATTGATACATTACGTATCGTAATATATAGTTCTGGTTGGTAACGAGCTCAATTCCAACCGTATGTTCTTCGAAAATTTTAAAATTTTGATTTGTTACGCACTTTAGAAGTATGCCTAATCATTTTCAATCTTTGGGTTCTTCACTTTGTTGGTTAATTTCTTCAATTGGTTGAGATTGACCTTCACAAATATCATAAAAGTTTCTTTTTTCTTCTCTAATTTTTTTTTAATAACCTATTTTAGGGTTATGAATCATATGATAAGTGAAAATTAATTATCAACATTAATCTTGATTATCAACACTAATCTTGATTATCATTACTAATCTTGATTATCAACAATAAGGACTAATTAGTCATTTCCAGACTTTATTTGATAAGGGACACTTGAAAATTACTTGTAATGACCTTTTTGTCTTATTAGGGTGACGCCCCTCTACCAAAACATGCCGCCCCTTTACCAAGCTTGTCAAAAAAGGCTATGGAGATATTTAGAGTGTTAAAGAAAGCACGTATAAAAGATGTTGTCTTACTGTATACTTCATGGGCTGTTTTCTTTTGCAAAAATGGTGCGGGGGCATTTTTTGAGTCCTTACTGTGTGCATTGACAACCGAAGTTTCTCGATTCTACACTGTCACTTATGATTCAGTGATTGTTAGCAGTGGAGTTTTGAATGGAGATGCATTGATAATGGGTCCATGGTGCCAAACTGACTATCATACCGAGTTCAAGGGAGTTGACATTTTGCTGCCAAAGAAATCGGTGATTTTTAATACTTATCACAAGAGCAGGCAGAAACATGATATTTGGTTACCACTTCTAAACATTAAGATAAGAAGTTGTCATCTTGCAGTAACCGTTTTTACCATGTACTCTAGTGAAGGGTACGATTTTTTGTCCTACAGAAGTCATGAAGATTATCACTTTGTCGCTACTGAAGTTGGTAATCTTAGTTACCTTTCACCACTGCGAGAACACCATGTCTCGTGTTGGAAATTATCATTTTCCTTTTGGTAATAGGGTATTCTCTGACATAGAAGCCGTAGAAGCAAGATATAATCACGTTCCAATATTTATCAAGTTCTTCGAGCTCTCTTCGTCAACCCTAGTGCATGCTGTGAAAATTCTACTCTTCTTCGTGATTGGAATATGATATATCTTCTTTGAGTTGTTGTATACATACCAACCTTGGAAGAAAAAGTCGAGGAGGACATCTTACCTTGTCACGGTGGAAGTACATTATGATGACAATGGAGTTCTTATCTACACTGACCTTGCTAATCGTATTTTTCGGCAAAGATACGACAAGAATGAGTGTCTATGGCTTAGCCGTGCTTTGAATTATAATATCAAAGTGATTTTAGCTCAGTCGGTTTGCGAAAATGCTATATGACCGAAAATGCTATATGACCAGCTAAATGACAGCCGAGTAACAGCAAAAGTGATGTGGAAACTGACGTGGGGGAGAGAGACATTTTTCTTTGTTTGCCCAGTCACCGTTCAAAAAAATATAAAATTTCGCGAATTCATAGGAAAGTAATGTGTATACAGAAACGTCATGTGCTAGAAGAAAAAGAACGATGAGTTTATTTCAATCATGATGAACACGATGAAGACCATAGTAATGAAGCTGCAGTCCTGATGGGTTTCAGAATCTTTCTACTTAAGATGAAGTTACAAAAGTTACAGATAATGCAAAAAAAAAAAAGTATCTGTTTCTCAGAAAGATTCAGCAAACTGGAAGACTAATACTTAAGCCTCATGATCGTGAATCTGATCTTAATAAACAAAGCAAACTCTCTCCAAGTTAGATTATTCTTTTATTCAAGCCAATTTAATTAAAAGAGGGTGAATTTGAAGAGAGCACAATCATTAACTTCTACTTAATTACGACCGGTCTGGGGATGCAAATCTAAAAATTTCCCTGATTATCACAGCACCCATAATACATTAGTTAGAGATTCAATTAAGTTATACGGAAGAGCGAAGAAGAGGCCATAATTGAAGTGATTTAACAGGGATCATGTCATGAATTTCATAATTGAGCCGATAAAAACAGGAAAAGCAAAACAAAAACAAAAAAAGTTGTTTTCTCCATGAATGTCACCATTTCAGCTTGCAACTGAAAAATGAGAACCACGGTGCAAAATTCTGAGCCAATACATATTCACTGATTTTTTTACATTCGGTTTTTCTTTTTATCACCGATGATGACGCGACTAAGCAGAAAAAACTCATTCCACCGTGTCAGTTTCCACGTCAGTTTTGCTGTTATTCAGCTGTCAACTGGCTGTTCATGTAGCAGGATTGATGAGTTTGTGACCCTTGTGATAAATCTTGTGTCGTGGTTATTACACGTACACTAACATCTAATACAATATGCACTAAAGATGGTTGTGGTATGAAGAAGAGTACAAGCTTTTATGCGGAGCAACACTTGCAGAAAGTACAAGAGGTATCCAGAAGAGAGTTTGGATTGCGTAGTTCAAGTTTTCCATGCAATATTACTAAGTTTGGAAGAACTGATGGGTACCATTTGGTGGAGTACGTATCTTACGTTATTGGTCTTTCTTATGGTGGACAAGTATATATATTTCCCTGAACAAAGGACTAAACTACAGCAGAGACAAATTGTATTGGATGCAAGAATTTTTATTAAACAAGATGTCATTCCAAATATGATGACGCATGCAAAGCTAGGCAAAACTATCTCAACGACTTTGGAGATCAATGGAAAGTGCCATAACACACTTCTACAGTATATCATTTCAACAATCGAAGTGAAGATCGGTAACATTTTGGTGTTTCCCAAGGAGTTTGGCGATACTCCAACTCAAATATTTATTGTTGCAAGATCGGTATCGAAGTTCCAAAGCAATCAAATAATTATTTTTCCAGGTAATTACTTTGGGAGAGGCAAAGTAGTTTCAATAACAAGGGAGCAATGTGACTTGGGAATTATTAACCTATTGATGCTGTTATTTCAAACTATTGATGCTACTATTGACGGGAGATGGTTATTTGACCTCTTTAATACCACATTCTTTTCGCATGTTGCTGCATCATTATTTGCTGGGAGATTTCAAGATGACACACTTAACGGCAGATGATGGTATGTCGAAGATAGAAGACTTGGTTGGTGGTTTCTTTTTCAAACAGAAAAGTTGGAACTGAAGTCAAGGAATTATTCTTAATCCAGAGAAGGACTGAGTTAATTAAATACACTTCCAAAAGTGTGATTTGCAAACAAGAAGATATTACCACCTTATAAGATGATGCTGTTATTTCAAAGTTAAGGAATGGATATTGATGCTACTATTGACTTATGGTAGGAAGTTGGGTAATTTGGGGAGATGGTTATTTGACCTAAGTTTCTTTAATACCTAAAAGAACATGGATTCTTTTCGCTCATGTTGAATCTCATGTTTTTGACTCTTTATTGATCATTATTTGCTGGGAGATTTCAAGATGACACACAATTGGAACTAGGCATCTGGTTTGCCGATGAAAATGGTCAACTCAATATGTTGTTAGATGGGAGAAGATAGTGATATTAAAAGTTTATTAGGTTCTTGGTTGGTGGTTTCTTTTTCAAACAAGTTATTTCTTCTTTGTTAAAAGTTGGAACTGAAGTCAAGGAATTATTCTTAATCCAGAGAAGGACTGAGTTAATTAAATACACTTCCAAAAGTGTAGTTCCTAACTTGAATGATACACTTGTTGTACCCGTGGTGGTCTCTACTTGCATGGTATTCATTGCCAACACTGGTGAAGTGACTTTTGTCTTTGATCGTGGGAAATTTAAGTACAACTCTTATCATACTTCAAGAAATATTTCTTGGATACTTCGGTTTATGATTTCTAGAGCTACGAGTTTTGTTTTTGATCATGGTAAGTCCGCAAACATGATATCTATATTTTTCATGGAGGAAAAAAACTCGTATTCTTTGATGACAACTCGAAGTCTAGAGCAATATACGGAGAGAATGAAGTTTTTCTTATTAGGTAACTCGAGGGCGAGTTTCTTTCAAGAAGGGGACTGATGTAGGACATCTACCTATTTTCATTGTATCAACTATTATAGTTGATCCCCTGTGTTTGTATCAACAATCATTGTTGATCCCCTGCGTCTGTTTTAGCTTACTTGATTTGCAAATCCTTTATTTTCCTAGTTTAAGTAGAATTCCTTTGGGTTAATTGGTTTTTGGTACTTACATTTTGTCCAGAGTTAGTATTTGGTCTAACATTTGTCCAACTTAGGGCTTGGTACTTAGAAATCACGTTGACTGTTTTTGACCGTTTGTGACCAGAATTTAATTAATTTTAAATTTTAAATTTTACCGAAATTACAAATATAGCCTTGAAGATGGGCAGGGATCTAACGGCGTTGATGAAATCATTTAGCCAACGGTTAGAGATTAAATATCCATTAACCATTTAGCCCAAATTATGTATTCCTCTTCCTCCTCCAATATGCACTGGATCACTCTTTTCATCAATCAATTTCTCTGATGGCAAAAGCTTTTCAATTACTCTATCATGATCATCAGGTATAGTAATAACACCATTATCTCTATTCCTCTTCCCATATTATCTTTAGTACCCACTATCCAGTAGTTGTGAAATCATCGATGGAAAACAATATTGATTCCAGGCATATTCTTCATTTTCAGAGGCAAAGCAGGACACTAGGTGACTAAATAAAGATATAATTCAAAAATTGGTCCATGAAAGACTAAAAGACGGGAGAGAATTTTATTTACAGGTATTGGATGGAATTTCTAAAGAAGAAGGTTCTCCTTTTGCTGTTTAAAACATTTTTGCCGTGGTGGGTTAGGAAGGATTTAGGTATTGAATGGGGAAACGTAATTAATTGCAGAGGCATAGGTGTTGTTGTTTTTAGGGGTTTGTAATGGTACTAGTAGCAACCTATCCAGTCACTGTCTTGCTGTGCTGCTGAAGTGTCAGTTCTGTGCCAGCCTGGCTTATGTGACAGCTATGTGATAGCATGTCCAGTCACTGCCTTGCTGTGCTGTTTAAGTGTCAGTTTTCTATTGGTAGTTAGTTTGACTTTTCTATAGGTTGTCTGTAAGATTCTTTATATACTGTGTCTGGTTCTTTCTTTGTTTGTGATGAAAAAAAAGACAATTGATTCATCAATTGCAAATCAAATGTTCTCAGTGAATTCTTTGTAAATGAATATTATGTTCTACTATGGTATCAGATTGTTAATGATCCTTACTTCCGCTGTTCTCAAATTGTTAATGAAATTTCAGTAATTCATCATCTTCACTACAACTTTCTTTTTCATCAAATTTTCGATTCAATGGCAGCTGCTCCATATGAATCAAGAATCTCTTTTATTCCTCTCAATCAGATTTCTAATATCATTCAATACAAACTCAAAGATGATAATTTCTTAACCTGGAAGAGTTTAATTTTTCCTTTGTTGAAACGATGCAAAGTCTCTGGATTCTTGGATGGATCTCTACCTTGTCCGGCTAAATTTCTAACTCAAGAAGATATTGATCAAGGTAATATTAATCCTTCTTATACTGCTTGGTGTGATGATGATAATACGCTCATTCTTTGGATTCAATCAACCATTTCTGAGTCAGTAGTTGCTTATGTTGTTGGTGCTAATTCTCAAGAGAGTTATGGTCAAATATTGAATCTAGGTTTGCTAGAACTTCTGTTACTCATGCTATACAATTGCGTACTCAGTTACAATCTCTTAGACTGGGTTCTGGTGAAATGTCTTCATATTTGGCAGATGTCAAGAAGTTAATTGATCAATTAGCTGCATCTGGATCTGAGATTTATAATGATGAACTTGTTGTTCTTATTCTTACTGGAATTGGTCAAGAATACAATTCTTTCAGTACTTCAATTAGGATTCGTAATCCTCCTGTTAATTTTGATGAGTTACACAATTTGTTGTTGAGTGAGGAAATTGTAGTTAAATAAAGATCAAAATCATTGTTGTCAGAAGCAAATAGTAAAGCTTTTTATGCCTTTCAATCCCAACAAGCTTTTCTTGCTCAACAAAGACCTCAATATGGCTATCCACATTCCAGTGTTTCATTCAGGCCAAGAACCAGGGGTAATTTTTCATTTGCACCTACTTACAGAGGTTTTTCACCTCAATACAGAAGTGGTTTTCAATTACCACCAAGAATGCAGTACCAACATTCCTTCTCAAATCCTTCAGTATCTGTTCCACCAACTATTGTTGCTTCTTCTTCTACTCTTCCAACAGAACCACCTTGTCAGATGTGTAACAAGAATGGTCATACAGCACCTGCTTGTCGTCATAGGCTCAATTTTGCTTATCAAAATGCTCATACTCTCAATAATATGAGTGCCATGCTTGCAACTGCAAATATCTTAGGAGAAAATCCCTGGTATGATGATTCTGGTGCTAATAATCACTTAACTTCTGATGAAACTGAGTTACAACTTATGTCTGCTTATGATGGTTCTGAAGATATACATACATCCAATGGAGAAGGTATGAAAATTACTCATACTGGTTCTACTATTAAAACTACTTCTTCTCATGATTTTGCTCTTAATGATGTTTTACTAGTACCACAAGCTTCAAACAATCTTCTATTTGTTTATAAATTCACTAAAGATAACAAATGTTCTATCACATTTTATTGTTCTGGATTCTATGTGAAGGATCTATTATCTGGGAAGGTAACTTTGAGAGGCCCTTAATGTAATGTACTTTATCCTATCAAATTTCAACCTCCAATTTTCAAGATTTCTTCATCAACATCATCACCAACAGCATTGACAGCATCTACATCAACTTCTCCAGTCACTGCTTCCATTTGGCATAGAAAACTTGCTCATTCTTCTTTTCAAACTTTACAACATGTCTGTAGACAACTTTCTTTGAAAAATGTGCTTAATAAACCTCTATTTTGCCATGATTGTCAACTTGGTAGAAGTCATAAACTTCCATTTTCTGTTTTCACTTTTACTAGGACAAAACCACTAGAACTTTTGCATCTTGATTTGTGGGGTCCAAGTCCTGTAGCTTCTAATTCTGGTTTCAGATACTATGTGAATGTAATTGATGAATTCTCAAAGTACTGTTGGATTTTCCCTTTGTATGAGAAATCAGATTTTAAGAAGGTGTTTTTTCAGTTCAAGGCTCAAGTTGAAAATTTGCTACAATGCAGTATTCTTGTTATAAGAACAAATGGTGGTGGAGAATTTTTGAACAATGAACTATCTACTTTTCTTTCTCATACTGGTATTGTTCATGAAATTTCATGTCCTCACACTCCAGAGCAAAATGGAGTTACAGAATCTAAGCATAGACATTTGGTGGATATTGGGAGAACTTTTCTAATTCAATCAGGACTTAAGGATTCATATTGGGTTGAAGATTTTCAGGCAGCAAATTACACTTTCAATAGACTTCCAACCAAGTATTTGTCTTTTAAGTCTCCATTTGAAGTATTGTTTCACAGAAAACCTGATTATACTTTTTTGAGGTCTTTTGGGTGTTTATGTTTTCCATGGCTCAGACCATACACTAAGCACAAACTAGAACCCAGAAGCATCTCTTGTATTTTTATAGGATATAGCCCTCAACACAAGGGTTATAGGTGCCTTAATCCTAAGACTGGTAGGGTCTTCATTTCCAGGCATGTAGTGTTTGATGAAGCAGTTTTTCCCTTAAGATCTAATATTTTACCAAGTATTTCTTCTGCTCCATGTTCCACTACTTCAGTTATGAATTCTTCTGCAGAAATATTATCCCCTGCTGCTATTTCAGATTCAATATCTCATATTTCAACTGATACTTCTACTACTACTGTTCACTCAATTTCTTCTCCTACTTCAGTTGTCATCCCTGCTTCTACTACTTCAGAGTTTGATCATCCCTATTCATTACTAAAATCAGAACCCACAGCAGTTGTCAATGCTCATAAGATGATTACAAGGGGTAAAAACAAAATTTCCAAGAAGAAAGTTTTCTCTACTAAACATGCTCTTACTGCAGATCAGCTTGTTCTTGCTCCATCTACAACTCCAACATGCTTCACTCAAGCCAATAAAATTCCACAATGGAGAATTTCAATGGTTGATGAAATCACAGCTCACAAAAATGCTGGTACATGGACTCTTGAAGCACCACATCCTTCTTAAAACTTGGTAGGTTGTAAGTGGGTGTTTAGGATTAAACAGAATCCAGATGGTACTCTTGAGAAGTTCAAATCAAGGCTGGTGGCTAAAGGCTATCATCAACAAGAAGGTTTGGATTATACTGAGACATTTAGTCTAGTTGCAAAACCCACTACAATCAGAATTTTATTATCTTTAGCTGTTCACTTTGATTGGCAGATTTCTCAACTTGACATCAGTAATGCTTTCCTTCATGGTGATCTTCAAGAAGAGGTTTTTATGACTCAACCACCTGGATTTGTTGATCCAGAAAGGCCTCATCATGTCTGCAGATTACACAAGTCCATTTATGGACTTAAACAGGCACCCAGGGCATGGTATGACAAACTTCACAAGGTTCTTGTTTCTTATAATTTTAAATCTTCAGCAGCTGATACTTCCTTATTTGTTCAAAAACAAGGTACTAGAATTACTCTTATTCTAGTCTATGTGGATGATATTCTCATAACTGGGAATGATTCAACCTACTACACTGATTTTATTGTCACATTGGGTACTCATTTTCTAGTTAAGAATTTAGGAGCTGTACACTATTTCTTGGGTCTTGAGGTTAAGAGGAATTCTGCTGGCATCTTTTTATCTCAAAACAAGTATGCTCTTGAACTTCTTGATAAAACTGATATGTCAGGGTCTAATCCTTGTTCTTCACCAGTTCCAGTTGGTTATAAGTTCACTGCTTCTGATGGCATCTTATTGTCCAATCCAACTGAGTTTAGATTATTAGTTGGTGCCCTCCAATATCTTACATGGACAAGACCTGAAATCAGTTATGCTGTTAATCAAGTATGCAAACATATGCAGTCACCCACTGATGTCCATTTTACTGCTGCAAAGAGGATTTTGAGATACATCAAAGGAACCATTAATTATGGTATTCTATTCTCCAAAGGGCTTTTAGATGTCCATGGCTTCAGTGATGCAGACTGGGCTGGTGACCCTGATACTAGAAGAAGCACTGGTGGGTATTGTATTTTCTTTGGTTCTAATTCAATTTCTTGGTCAAGCAAAAGGCAAACTACAGTAGCTAAGATCTCCACAGAGGCTGAGTATAGAAGCTTGTCTCAATCTGCTGCAGAAGTTGTTTGGTTGTGCAAACTGCTGAAGGATTTACACATTTTTCTTCCTCTACCACCTCTCTTTTGTGATAATATGAGTGCTATCTCACTATCTTCAAATCCAGTTTTTCATAGCAGGATGAAGCATCTAGCAGTTGATTTCCATTTTATCAGAGAACTAGTTCAGGATAAATCTTGTCATGTTCACTACATTTCTACTCTTCAACAGGTTGCTGATATCTTCACTAAGGATATAGCAGGGCCTAGATTTGCATTACTGAGGGACAAGTTGAAGGCTTTTTCACCAAACTCCCTTCATATTGAGGGGGGATAGTAGAAACCTATCCAGTCACTGTCTTGCTGTGCTGCTGAAGTGTCAGTTCTGTGCCAGCCTGGCTTATGTGAAAGCTATGTGACAGCATGTCCAGTCACTGCCTTGCTGTGTTGTTTAAGTGTCAGTTTTCTATTGGTAGTTAGTTTGACTTTTCTATAGGTTGTCTGTAATATTCTTTATATACAGTGTATGGTTCTTTCTTTATTTGTAATGAAAAAAAAAAGACAATTGATTCATCAATTGCAAATCAAATGTTCTTAGTGAATTCTTTGTAAATGAATATTATGTTCTACTAGGTACTGCTTGTTGCTAATCATTCTGAAGTTGTGATAGTATAAATCCTAAAGAATTTAAATCTAATAATTTGCTTGATATGATTTTCTCTATCATAATCATCGGGTAAGACCTTTTTTCTTATATTGATTTGATTTGGTAAGAAATCGGGTGGTTCAATCTGTTGTTTGAATTTGATTTGAAATTGAAATTTGTATTTGCAATTAAATGATTTGTAATTGGATATCTTCCAATTGAACAAAATCATAATTTGTGAACGGGGTTTTAATTCTTCGTTGATGGTGGTGGTTGGAGGCAATGTGAAGTCGACGGTGGTTGAGGTAGTGGTGGCTAGATCTGATGTAAATTTTTAACAAATGAAGGGTAAAATAGTAAATGGATAAATATATTAGACTATAATTTAATTAAAATTTGACCTAACAGAGTCAACGGAAGTCAATGTGATTTACAGGTACCAATCCCTAAGTTGGACAAATGTTAGACCAAATGCTAACTTTGGACAAAATGTTAGTACTAAATACCAATTAACCCAATTCCTTTTATTATCGTTTAGTTGGTCATGCTAACTTATATAAAGCCTAAGATTTCTTGTTTAGAACACACATCTTATTATTCAATATTATTATCAAGTTTGATTTTCAATCTTTTTACCTTAGAATCTAGATCCTAGAATCAGATTTTAACTAAGTTCTTGACGGAACTTCAACTATCTTCAAAACCCAAGCAACTAGTTTGCTATATCCTGTTTTGTGCTACACTAGAGTTAAAAGTGTAATTTTTGTGATATGATTTCATAAGCTAGTGATGAACATAGAAATTAAATAAACATGTTTTCCGTCAGTTATGACAAGAGAAATAAACTCTTTGTAAGAATTATTTTTATAAAATCCTTGCGAGTTGAATACAACCATGAAGATTAAATATTGTAATATGATTTTTCAAGAAATTTACTCATTTTTATGAACAAAAAGAGTAAAGAGCATAGCGTATAAGAGAAATATTATACTCTTACAATATGAATTTTCTGTTTTATCCTGGATCTTGATCTTTCAAGTACTCGATTTCTTTATAACTCAGTCCTGGATCTTGATCTTTCATAGTACTCAACTATAATCTTACTATAATAAATAAAAGGGGGACTTTTCAACCGTGGCCCCCTTTATTACGAAAATGTCCTCCTGTGTTTTTCCCGTTCGTAACATATTTATCATTAATTTCGAAACACCAAGGGGAAAATATCTGTTTCTTCTCTTTTCTATTTTTTTTTATCGCTTCAACCAAATCATCAAATCCAAATATCTGTTTGGATTGGATAAGCTGCAATAAGTACTCATAACATTGAAGAACTGAAGACATGAAATACAAACAACCCCACAAGGATACACACATAAAACGATATTAAATATTTTAAGAGAAGACAAGCAGAGATACAGGTTAGTCTGACTTTAGATGCATTATATTTCAACTGTATTTCATTAAATGCATTATTCAATGGTTTTCATGGAACAAAACCTTCAAATTATACTGTCAAATTGCTATATGTGGAATTATGGAAAAGCTAAAGAGAAAAAATTTGTGAACGTCAGCTGTTTGTTTATCTTAATAAGAGATGAAACATGTTTAAAGTTCTATTTCAAGTCAATAGTTTTCTCTTCTCTATTTCAACCTTAATTTGGTGTTGGTTAGTCAAATGGTTTCGCGTTTCCATCTAGATATTTATGAATTTAGAAAACTACGTAGTAAAATTTTAGCTTCCACTTTTTTCAACTGTCCATTATGCTAAGCTTTCATTTCAACTAGTGCTTTGGTACTTAAAGTAGAAACTTTACCAGAGACAATTTATGAGCTAGCTGTTGCTATAGATCAGTATATTTATGTTAGGCAGCTTTGAACTTTCACTTAGGATGATAATTTAACTATTATAAGTTGCTCTTATTCATGCAACAGTGTCGAAGAGGGATGGAAATTAGCTGCTGGCGTTGTCAATTTAATGTGCTTACAAAACAGGGTCTAAAGTTTTAGTAGTTGTTGTGGCAAGATATATTAAGGTGATTCTCGAGGTTGGCAGGCCAACAAATTCTCCACTATTATCATTTTTGAATCATAAGAATTGGCACACATAGCACGAGTTATAAGTTCCCTTTTAATGTTTTTGTTATCGAAGCTAGACCTCTTTTTGGGCAAGGAAGTCTTCGTTCCCCCGTTATAGCATTAGAATGATAGAGTAAGGCAGAATTATGTTTGTTTCCAATATTATTGTTTTACTTGCTGTCAGTCTTCATATATATATTCTTTGGCTTCTAATACTGGGTTTGAATATGATATAAATATAAATTATATGGTATTCTGTTTCCGTGAGAATTTATGGAAGTTTGCATATTAGTTTCAAAAATGGGAAAAATAGATGATAAAGGGTATTTGTTCGCTGTTTTTATTTTGTTTTTGTTGCATTTGATGATGTGAAATATATGAGCTTTTTCACTGAGGTGTATAGTATTTTTCAGGTATTTGAGTGCATGTTGGATGCAAATAATGATGGATTAGGGAGTGATTCTCCTACTTCTGCCTCATGTTTAATTTTGATTCTTGGTTTTTCTAAATTGAGTTATTCAATTTTATCCAGGAATTTGCCCCGGGGATCAATGTATGATTTGATTTTGTTTTTGATGAGTAAGTTCCTACCACCTCCTTTTTGAATTGCATCTGTCAAATATAGTTTCCTATAAACGGTAATGTATAGGTTTTAAGGTTTTAATTCTATTGAAGGGCCATAAAAATGTAGAGTTACTGTCATGCAATCACCCTCTTTCATTCGCAAATTTTTCTTTGTTCTTCTGATCCTCCTATATAACATCCAGTGACTGTACTGTTTAGTCTTTATCTTTTGTCAGAGAACAATAATGCTGACTATTGGAAGCCACTAGAGAGAGCACATTGAAAGAATGTTACGATGAGAAAGTCTTTGGGTCATGATGTTGAGAGGAATGCTTGAACTTCTTAAAAATTAGACGTTGTAGACTGTTCACTATTATTGTCCAGCATAAGCATCTTCGTTAATTACTTCCATAAAATTAATCGATTTGATGCTAACATTGATTTGAAATGAGCATGCGGTAGTGTTTATGTCGTATTCTGTACCATTTTAGGAATTCTCTCTTCTTCTTTTTCCAGCAGTTTCGAATCACATGACAAGCGCATCGCGCGTGCGTTTTATACTAGTATCAATAAAGAGATATCATTTATTATATATATATATATAATTATATGTATATAAAAAATTATAATAAATAAATGTGAATTGACTAAGTCAAAGACATTTTTGTGCCTTTTATAGGTCGGGACGCTACTAAGGGTATGTTCACCAACTGTTCGGTTATTGTCATCCCATAACACAACACCTTTTTTTTAATGAAAGACAGATTTTATAAAACTAAGGGAAAGATAATACATTGTTTTGATTACAAAGCTTACTTAACCAGATATCTTTTTTATATTTATCCCAATACCTATAATCGATATGAATATCATTATACCTATTTAAAAACTTAAGCTAATTTATTTGCTAATCTGCTACATGATCTTCTAAATGTAAATGAAGGAAAAACTAGCAAAAAAGTGATTTAAATTTAAAGCTTGTAGCAAAATAGCTTTCGATCTTCAATTGACGGCACAATTTTTCTTCTTCATGTTGTTAGCGGCATTTTTGTTGTCATTAAGAAAGACTAATCTTTTATTATTGTATCCATGCATCCATTTGATTGCTTCACTAAATGCTTTGGACTCTGCTTCCTCTGGACTAGTACACCATCCTGTTACTCCTGAGAAATCCATAACCAAACCCACATTATTCATTTTGACCATCCCTTAAGAAATTTTTTTGATCTTGCTCTGAAAAACAGCATCAAAGATACATAAATATCATGCAAACTATCATGACTTCCAGAGGTAGAGTTAAGGTGAGGACCATCACAAACAGTAGTGTATTTGGGTTTCTCAATGTTAAAATTCTGATTTCTAAGGTAATTAGGAAGGTCTTTTCTAATAAACTCAATTAAGTCCTTAGGGTTTGCCTTAACATTGTCTAAGACTACCCTACATATATACTTCCAATTATACCATACCATAAAACATAAGCAAAGTAGTCGCTATTACCACTGTCCTTTAACCAAAACAAACACCAATCTTTAAAATTAAGGTAAGAAGCAGCATATAAATTACTTGAAAGAGAAAGACCTCTCCAAATAGCTTCAGAAAGCACACATCTAGTAAATAAATGCTCAACATTTTCATTAGCATTACATTTACATAAAGGGCAATGAACAATAGGTGTATACCTACCTACACTCTCCCTAACAGGAGGACAATCACTTAATGTTTTCCAAATAAAGATTTTAACTTTGGGCATTATGTTAAATTTCCAGAACCATTCAATAATATAACATGATTTCTATTGCACAGATAATTATAAGCAGACTTTACAGAGACTGATCCCTCTCTGGTACCAATCCATTTCTTAGCATATTTTTTATTGTCACTGTTACATGGTTCAAGTGATTTCATTTCTTTAACAGAATTAGCATCAAATAAATTTTTAATAAGATGAAAACTCCAGTTACCACGATTATCAATAATATCAAACACTTTAGAAACTAAATGCACACTACTGCTATTCTAAACCTTTAGATATGCTAGTCCAAACCCACGACTTAACAGTTTTCTTCTTAATTCTTATAATTAAGATAACACAAGAATAAAACACAGCCAACATGACGATCCCAAATTAGGCTCCCCAACGTGATTTCAAGCCGATTTGTCTTTTGAAAGTCCCCTAATTTTGGCGTTTTATTTATACCTTAGCCGCATACCTTCCTTGCCACCGTAGAAGAAATTTTCCTTCTGCCCCTTCATGGTCACAAGTTCACAACCCACCACTGAATCTAACAGTGACATAGGAAAATATGCAGTACCTCCACCTCCAATTAAGAGAATGCTCCCTTTCTATTGTCCGGCGTTTTTAAAATTGAATCTGTATCATTCAGTCTGGAGTCTGGCACGAGTTATCCATAATCAACACTTAATGTTCATAATTGTCCTCTATCACCAAGAATCATAGATTAAACAACCGAAAACTGAAGCATATAATGGGGAACCTTATCCATTCTACATCCTCTCTTTATTTATAACTTTTTTCATATTCTTCCCCCCTTGATTTCTAGGAGAACTAGCCCTTAACCTGTGCCGTAACGACACGGGCCTTGATGTTGGTTCATTTTTAAAATATCGTATAATTTGTGTCCCGAATACTTATCAACTCCTTATGATTTAATATGTGTTTGTCATAAAAATAGTTGGGATTTTCCTCTCATTTTTTCTTTGTTTCTTCCTTTAATATTTTACTGTCGGAGATTTTCTCAAACGAAAGAAATATAATCTTAACTTCCAAACACTTTTTTATTTAGGTTCATTGCTTATAATGAGATAATGCTCTACATGAACATGGAAGTTTAAATATTTTTTGGAAATATGTAAATAAAAGCAACTCATCTTAGTGAAATTAACTAATCAATATCGTCCATAAAAGTCTCCACATGCTCCTATTTCGCTCCAGCTGACTCATCTATCATGATCATGTTGTCGATCCTCCAAATATGCAGAGAATAGTATTTTTTGCATCGAACGAATGATACAAACTATTAGATGACGATGTTTAAAATGTGTACCCATTACCTTTTCGAGGGGATTGTATATATGCGAACCTCTGCCATTAAATATTCTACAAAGTATTGTGCCCATCAATTCGTCTTAACGAAGGCTTTGGTAACTTCAAAAGTCTTGGACATTTTGTCACTTCCTTATGTTCCTACCTTCACTTGGAATACAATCTGGCGATACATTACCTCATAAAGAACCATGAACACATATTGTACTCCCTTATCCTATTTCAAATTAATAGGTTGTCAATAGATCCTTTACCCAAAGTTGACATATTCTACGTTGAATATTTATTAAAAAAAATTATGGTATTGTGGATCGTTGCATTCTAAAATTGTAGTTTTCAAAATTGGCCTCTTCAAGTCCTTTGGCTTTCTAAGTTTATATATCTTGTATTTTTTTAACATTTTAGTTAGTCGTATTATGTTTGTTACTAACTTTAAACTTGAAGTCATCTTCTACTGTGAACTTTATGTGATTTCAGAATCGAAATAGTCATACCTCTTTCATTCGTATCAAGTAATCCATTGTATATCCCAACAATTCTTATACAACAATTCCTTTCTTTTGCCATTTCCGAACCATCAGTATCCATTATTGTCAAACGTAATTTGTCTAATTTTTGTTGATGTTATGTATTTGCAATGTTCATTTTTATTAAATAAATAGATTGTGGAAAAGCTATAAAAAAAAGAACATAAGTATTACATCAGGTCTAAGTTACTATATCCAAAATACTCCGGACACTGCTTCTGGTGCCTTGTTTCCTCAAATTCCTCGTTTCATTCTAGACAGTACATGCAACACCAATCATTTGCGAAGTGAGCTATTTGCGCAAGTGTAGTCAATGTAAATGTATCCCTTGCCTGTAATAATAATAACAACACGTCAATTTTTTTCAAGGCATCCAGTTGTAAATGGTATGAATCTAATAGATTTGAATTATACATCAATCTTAGATATCACCTTCTTCTAACATAGCATAGCAATTGAGGAAGGACAAATCTTGACCACTCTTTACATAGGCAGAGTTAGCCAAACTATGTTTTGCAATTGTCTTACGTGAAAATTATTATTAATCCATATTTTAGTCAGCTCCTATCGAAGCCGATCTAATTAGTTCTATAGAAAGTTAATCTTAAATTTTTGACCTTATCTCTTGACCAAATTATTGAAGTATTCTCAGTCATATTCTGCATTGTGTGATCTACCCATCTGTGTTTACTCTACCTTCTAACCCATTGAATGAAACCTACACATATTGATCCGTAATTTTATATTGTTGATTTGTCATCAAGAGGTCGCATGATTTGAGAATGTAAAATATAAAAAATATTCTATAAACTTCAGAGGCGAAATTTAGATTTATGTTTAGAGTTTTTTATGATGATTTTGATGAAACATAATTTTCAAACAAATATTTTAGAATGCAAATACATTTTCCCGATCAATAAGGTTTTATATCGGGAATTGAGTGAAAGTTGTTGTCTTTGTAGGTAGTTGTCGCGAAACAACTCGACATTGATGGTCTTTCAGGAAAAAGAATGTAATAGTACTTGATAGAGCGATAATGTTCTCTTACGCGGGTACACCAATTGCCTTTGCATAATACGGTTTATCGAACAGTCATGATCATATTGTCTTATACATTCCGGTATCATCCTCGAAATATTTAGATTTTGTCCTTATCAATTGTGCTAAAAACAACCGACTACATCTTTCACAATACAATGTTGCATGTTTTGTGAAGATTATTTTTTTTACTTGGTCAATAAAACTCACTAAAAAGAAAAAACTATTATTATACACTACTATTACCAACACCCACCACCATAAAAACCATCCACCGCCACTATTTCTTCCACCAATAGTAATATTACCGCCTCCACCATTCAAAAACACCCGCCACCACTTATACTAACCCTACTTCCACTACCACCATTAGAATTAATATAGTTTTTAGTAAAATTATTTATTAATAAAATTATGTATTTATGTTAAATTATTAAAGGGACATTTATAATAGAAATTTAATTAATCATTATGAACAATCAATGAGACACTAATTAATAAAACGTTTAAAAATGGTTAAGTTGAACAAACCCCAGCGGTAAATTTATCTTTGTCAAGGACAAATCCTGACCACTCTTTACATAAACAAATTGATAATAAATGATTTCATATGTTCTGATCTTGATTCGTGTCGTTCGTTTAGTTATTACATAACATGGCAATTGATTGCACCAATTTTTTTAAAATGAACATGTGTTTTATCGAGTTTATTTTAACATTAGAATGATCAACCACGTTTTATACTTTATAATATAACATTACACATTTTGTGGCGTTACGAAATTAGCATAATATGTTTTTGTTCACGAATACCCGCCAAGGGTTGACTAACCTGGCTCTAATCCTTTAAATTTTTAATAACTACATAAAAAAATTAGTTTATTTTATAAATAGTACTTTTTCCATATATTTTATGGTTTAGTCCACAAAAGTTTACATGTTTCTTTTTTTTTTTAAATAGGCCTCCTCAATGTCAATTTTTGACCCCACCACTGCAACCATCACTGCCGCCCATCCCATGTAGGTTGTTGGACGCAATTCTAATTTTCAATCACAAATGCCATGTATGAGGTTTAGATTGAGCAAAATTTCGTCAATTGATTAGTTTCATTTTTTTTTCCGTGTATATATTCTTTTTTGTATTGCAATCAATTTTATTTTAACATAAAAAAATCATGATTTATATGATATAGTACCAAAGATAACATGGGTACCATTTGGGTGATCCAACTACGATCATGAAAATATTGTCTTGTATGATATCATCCCTGAAATATATGGTACCTTCATTTATCAAAAGTGTTAAAAACAACCAACCACATCTTCCACACTACGATGTTATCGATGTTGTAACAAAAACATAAAATTAATATTGTCCATCACTACTCACCAGCATTCACCGTCACTACTTTTTCCACCACAAACCAGGGGCGGAGCCCGGATTTTGAGGAGAAAGGGAGAAAAAATTCTTGGCAAGTTGGATACATGTGAAAAATGGACTTTGTATCTAATTTTACGATAAAAGAACAAAATAAATATAATTGTGCTTGGCTCCACCCTTAACACCACTAATCTTTCGGCCTTTCATCTCTTCTACTACTCATTGTCGCATAAAATGTCTATTGATATTATTTATCAAAATTACTTATTAATAGAAATAAATATTATAATTAATTAAGAAAACATTTATAATTAAAAAATGATTAGTCATTTATTATGAGCAATTAGTGAAACACTAATTAATGAAACACTTTATAATGAATACATTATTTATTATGTGCAATAGAAATAAATATTATAATTAATTAAGAAAATATTTATAATTAAAAAATGATTAGTCATTTATTATGAGCAATTAGTGAAACACTAATTAATGAAACACTTTATAATGAATACGTTATTTATTATGTGCAATTAGTGAAACGCTAATTAATAAAGCAATTATGGTATTTAAGTTGAACAAAGCACCATTGTTGATTTATCTTTTCTATCAATTCCAACCAAGGTGGAACACTGGTTAGAGACCACTCGTACAACACAATAGGTCATGGGTTCGAACCTCCCCGTTATAATTTTTGAAGTTCCATATCTTGACTTGAGTGCTCATTTTTCATTCATAATATTGTAATGAACGCCACACGTGCGAGATGTAGGGGGTGGTCTGAGGAACCACAACCCTTGATTTATCTCTGCAAGGACAAATCATGACCACCACTAACAAAGGCTAACTTGTCCAAACCCTGTTTTATACTAATGATTGAACACGTCAACCATCAAATTCGAACATGTTATTAGAACTGCAACTAAAACAAAAGAACGCGCAGGGATATAAATTATTTTTCCCGACCAATAGTGTTTGCTAAGGGGTATTTATGGGGGGGAAAATACTAAAATACCCTTCCCTCAAAATAAAAATCTAATAACTTAAAATCAAAAAACAAAATCATATCCCTCATTTCCATCTTCACCGCCGGCATTCTCGTTAGGGTTAGGGATTTGAAACCTAAATATTCTCCACTTTGAAAACGATTTTTTTTTTTACATTCGGAACTGATGAAGACCATGTCGGTAGAGATGAAGATCATGCCGTTAGTGATGAAGACCATGCCGGAAGTGATGAATATCATGCCGGTAGTGATGATGAAGACCATGTCGGAAATTAAAAAAAATTACATCATCGGAATTGATGACAACCATGCCGAAAAATGGTGTCGGCATGCTTGGTAACTAACATTTCAATGCCGTAACTTAATGTCGGCATGCTCGATAGAAATCTATCGATGCCGGTAGTCAAGTGAAAAAAAATCAATTTTCTGGATACTTTGCATCATGTGTCGGCAAAGAAATTTAAGCAACATATTATGCCGTTAGCAGTGCCGGCATGCTCGAGAATCAACTGACTGTGCCGGCAGTGGACTGATTAAAACTAGAAAATTTTCAAAACGGAATAGGTTTAGAATTTCAAAACCAGAAAAAATTTCTAAGAGACGTTGTCTCGTACTCTAGACCCCCGCGACCTGACCTGTCAGGTCGAACACGGTCTACGCCCTCCCGGACCCCCCGAATATCGACAAACATTTATGAAAATTTCCAACAAATGCCGGCATGGATGAACGATCGACAACAACGCCGTCACATTGTGTTGGTGTGCCGGCATTGATATAATTATGAATACCATGCCGGTTTAAGTTATATCAATGTCGGTTTAAGTTGTTCCGGCATGATATTCATAGTTATATCAATGCCGACAAGATGTTTTGCAGGTGCATCCATGGTGAATCCAAAGTTACATCTGGAAAAGATTAACATAAAACATAAAATTTGAAGACTCAAAGACATCTCTTTGGTCACTATAGTCACTCATCTCAACCAAAAATTTTGAACCCAACACTCATACTTCTAATCTCTACAAAATGATAAAGATTTCTATAAATTATTTTCAAATTAATTAATTAACATAACTAATTATTATTAACCACTAAACCTGATTAATGAGGGGTAGATTAGGAATTATAGAAAATACTTAGATAAGGGGTGACCCGGATTTGATATTTAAATCCAGTTTTTTGTCTTTTTCCTCTGTCCCCGGTTAGTTTTCATATCCCCAATTCGGCGTTCAAACAAAAATCGTTCTTTCCCCACAAAAGTCCACCAGCCAAAAGAGAAACAGGTTTTCAAGGCTGTAACCCATTGGACACTATTAAGATTGCTTGTACCTCATGACATTTCACCAAAAATGACATCCACATAATTTCAAATTTATCCCAGATTTTGGACTCAATAATAGGCTCCTTTCTCACTGTGCTTTACTGCTGTATCCTATTTAAACAAATTCAATCAAAGGAGAGATTATAAAACTCTGACAAACAAACATGACAGAAAAGAGCTGCAGATTACCACGGCTTAGATGAGTGACCAGACATAAAAAGCTTCAGCAAAAGAATTAAATGCATAATCTCACAGGGATCTCTCTGATGAATAGCTGCAAAAGCTTTGGTTTTTCTAGAGAGGTTTTAAAGGCACATAACTGTTCTTGGAAGAACTGACCAATGAAACAAACAAACCTTATCAACAGGAAGTGGTTCAAACGTCTATATAAACATGAGAACATGATAAGTAAAACAAATGGGAGTAGACACTGCAAAGAAATATTCTAGCAACCAAAAAGACAAGATAGTATAACAGTACGTAGACACGCATTATAACAATCATTGAATCTAGCAACTCAGTGGTTTTCATTCCAACGCCTTCAAATGCTTTCATCAGCTCCTCTGTGTCATCTATGCTGTTACTTGTGTATAAATACCAGTAACCTAATGTGAATTGAACTCATAATACTATCAGGTTGTTGTATTGGATGGAAGAGAAGCTTATGTGGTTCTATCAAGCAAAACTAATGATGAAAATAGATGGGATTCTAATAAGAAAACAGATGGGATTCTAAAAAGCCATGTTGAGTAGTAGCACCAAAGGAATCGAAAGAAGCATCAAACTTGGAGTAGCTCAGAAGGATGGGGTAACACTTATCTCACAGAATGTGTGATATCTTGTTGTCTAAATAGAGATGGAGGACAAAGACAGTTCACGTGGATGGCGATCTAATAAGAACGAATTACAAATTTAGAAAAGAAAACAATTATGAGGCCTATGAATTCTGTTTGTTTGTTTTTTTGGAAATGCCCAACCTAATAATATTGACAAGCAACAAAGATTTTCCTAAGTGTTGGAAAAATGCATCAACCAAAGGATTACAACCATTAACCTATCTATATTTTGATCAATTGAAGCCAGCAGATATGCTTTAGTCTGATGTGTAAGTGAAGAGCTAAATACCTAAACAGGAAACAGTTGGATATAAATGAAGAGCGTAAAAGTAATATAACATCAGGTCATCATCCAAAACACAAAGTACATACATCAATTCGATCAGGAGAATGATAAGTGATAACGTATAAGCAAATCAAAGATTAATTCTGAAGTTCTATCTTTCTCCCTAACTGGGTTTGGTAATGATCCCATCAAATTTAATTCAAAACAGTCAAATTAAAAAAAAGTAATGAGAAACTCTGTCTATCTGATGAAAACTTGATTAGCGGTAAGAACAACAAAAATATTCTCAGATCTTCATCATTTTAATCATCTAAAAATGGTGAGGAGATCTGTAAGATGATGACGATGAACCATACCATCCACCCGAATTAGGTCGATTCCCGCTAGAATTAGGTCGACTGCCGCTAGAATTAGGTCGATTTAAATTTCCACTGGAAGAAGACGAAGAAGTAGGTCGATTCATAAGCTCCTGATCCGAATCACCACCTCTGTAATATCCTCCTGATTTAGGACGCCCATTATCACCACCATACTGATTCGCTGAAGGGCCTTGATGATTATTTCCAAGCTCACGAGATCGAAACCCTAGATTAATCTTCTGTCCGTCCTGTCCTAATCTATCTTGTTTACCAGCAAATCCTGGTCTTAGATGTGGAGGAACAAATGGTTCTGGTTTTGGAGAAGAAAGCGATGATGATGAAAATGAAGGCGATCGCGATGATGAAGATGATAATAATACTGATTCTTTGTCTTTGTTCTGTGCCACAATTGTTATAGGCTGGGATGAAGTAGTTGAGGTAGAACCAGGACGAAGAGATATTGAATCTTGTCCGATTTGATCTGAAACTTTAGGGATTTGTGTAGCAGATAGAGATGGTTGTTGTTGTTGTGGGATAATTTGAGGTTGAGGTTGAGGCTTTGGAGTAGGACGAGTTAAAACAAGCATTCCGCCATGAATGCGAGAGTTAGAAAGGTTCTGAAGTGATGATTTGGTTGATGGATTTGTAGAATTTGTAGCTGCAGATGATTTGTTTGGATTAATTTTCTTATCGTATATTTCGTTGAAATTGATAGAGGAATACTTGTTGGTCCTTGCCATCAACCACCACCGTTTTTAGAGAAAGGGAAATTTTAAAAAGAAAGAAGAGAGAGATTTTAGATTTTAGAGAGAGAGAAAAAATCAAAGAGGAGAAGAGAGAGACGTTTCTATTTGTTTTTGTTAGTCTTTTCGTAGCAGGCGGAGGGTTTTCGTGGTATAGTTGGTGTAGGGTTTTGTTGTCTTAAAAATCGACACGTTTGCACAGTGGGAGTACCGAAACACTTGAGGGAAATAATACGTAGGACGGTAGGAGTGGGACTGTAGAGCGGGGGAGTTTTAGGCTTAATTTGGTATTGATGCGGCTTTTATAAACTTTTCTATTGTGTGTTGTTGCGCTATGTTGTGAGAAAAAAAAACAGTTATACGTTTGGTAAAATATTAATTAAAACTAAAGCTGATTAAAACCTGGCTTGATTGGGGTATACCCAGATTAATTGGGGTATACCAAATGAGACAAAATATGGTCATTTTGAAGTAAAAGAGGTCACCCCTAAACCAAATATTTTCAAAATGGCAAAAATGCCCTTATTTAATTAACACTAAAAAATAATTAGGTTAATTAATTGAGTTTAGATTAAAATTTTGAAATTGATAATTCAGTAGGTTAAACCTTTAATCTGTCTTATGAGTTCGATTAAGATCAAAAAAATTGGTTTTCAAAAATGTGATAGGTCGACTTTTGAATAAGGTGCCGGCTATATTTCGCCGGCATGGTATACGTTTTGAATAAGATGTCGATCGGGTTTAGCCGGCATGGTCCTTGGATGAAGAAAACGCCGACCATTCTTTGGTCGGCAAGGTATTTAAATGAAGAACATGCCGACCTTATTTTTTTGACACACAGGAGATGGCTATTGAAAAATATTAGTCGGCAAGGTCTACAAAAAAAACTACGTAAATTCTTTGAAAAAAATGTTGGTCGGCAAGGTATTTAAAAATACCCTTAAAATTGTTTTTTAGTAGGCAAGGTATTTAAAAAATACCTAGGTTGTATTTGGGCGACAGAAGGTATTCAAAAAAAATACCTCAAATTTGTTGAAAAAATTTACAATCGCCGCCATGGTTGTTATGAAAAGTCGGAAAGATATGCATGTTACGACCTTGCCGACCTAAAACACAGAAATCATAATTTTCGATTTCTAACCTAATATAACAATCAAATCACACAACACAATGATGGGTTTGAGTTAAAACATCATTTATAGTCTTCTTTTCGCTGGTAGAGTCAACAATTTTTTTGGAAAATCAAAGTTGAAGATTTTTATGTGGCTTTGGTTGATGGAAGATGAAGATGAAGAAGAAGAAGAGAAGATTAAGAGTTGTTTAGTTTTTTAATTTTAGGGTTAATGAAATTAAGAAATGGGTTTATTTTTAAGATTTAATTAGTTAAAGGGTATTAAAGTAAAATCACTCTTTTTAATAATGATACACCATGTCCCCTTGAAATTGGGTATACCCCAATTAATCTGGGTATACCCCAATCAAGCCAGGGATTAAAAAGGCAATCAAAGTGTGTTTGGTAAAACATTATATTCTACCATTGTTGTTGTGGCAAATGACAAAAACAGACATATTTCTGAAAATAGTTTTATTTAATTTTATTGAGTTTAAAATAATTAACTTTTTTACTATTAAATATTAAATATACTAGTTGTTACTGCTATTATGATTGTTAAAAAATATTTTAGTTAACCACTTTTTAATATATATATAATTTTCAAACAAAAAATCAAACTAAAATTAAGATTTTATTTTTTTATTTTTTTTACAAATTAAATTAAATGGTATCATAAAATAGTTTGAAAATAAAATATAATAAAATTTAAAAATATAATATAGTAAATAAAAAATTGATTGTATATATATTTATATTTAAGGGTAATTTTTGTCATTTAGAAAATAAAATCAAGCATTAAATTTTGGTGGGACCAAAGCTTATGCTTTTGTAGCTTTTAAAAGCTCCTCCTCCCCAGCTTTTAAAAATTGAGGAATTTGGGAAGTGCTTTGGGTAAAAAGCACTTTGATTTTTTTTTACCAAACACCAATTTCAAAAATTATTAACATATATAGGTTTTGAAAGTGCTTTTGAAAAAATAAAAGCATTACCAAACGCAGCCTTAGGTTTCGCTAAACCGAAAAGCGGGTCACAGCCGATGTGCTCCATTGTCATGCACCATATACGATTTGGCCTTGGCCAGAAATGCGCGAAATATGATTTGGGCATGAACGACAATGTGATAAGAGCAACCACAGTGGACGAGTAAAACTATAAATATGGTCCAGAAACGAGACACAGTCGTACGAACTAAAGAGTAAATCCTGGACTAAAACCAAATCTCAAAGTATATATATTTGGTCTGAAACCAAGACCAAAACCAAACTTAGTCAAGCGAAGTTATAACGTACGTTTGTTAACATGCGAAGTTATAAAGTACGTTTCATGTGAAGCGGTTGTATATTGCTTGTTTCATGATGAGGCGTGTATATAAATTACGCTTCGATCGAGCATTGGTAAAATGTACGCCCGACTAGACGTAGGTAAAATGTATGCCTCATGGCAGGCGTTGGTAATAGGTTCACCCCTTTCAGGTGTTGGTAAAGTTCACGCCTCATGGAAGGCGTTGATAATAGATTCTCCCAAGAAAAGCTAAAATGATTAAAGGAAAAGCTAAAATAATTAAAAGAAAATCTCAGTAAAGATTTAGACTGAGGTTTTTTACATGGGGGAAATTTTCAAAAGAAGATCAATCAATAATTTAGAGATTTTTTCCTAAATTATAAATATAACAATTCTTGACAAGAAATGAATCAGGGATGAAGCCCTAGACTGCTTTTAACCACTTTGGATTTATCTTGTTTCGACATGCTAAATTAAACATGGTCTTCTGATCTTTTTCACTATTCTTTTCTTGGGTTAGATGATCTTGCAGGCTTTGCTGGTTTGACAACCATACCTAGGAGGATCAACATAATGGGGATGACAGTACCAATGTAATGTACACTCCCATATGAAGCTAGTATCACGTGCATGCTCAATACCTTCACATTAAACCATAACCAACAAGATGTTCAGCGAAAAGAAAAGTTTGATCAAGTTCACATTTTCATGGATAAAATACATGAATGATTCATCTTTTGTCATGAAAAGATGTGACTAGTTTTGTATGTGAACTTACCACGAATCCAATGCAGGAATAGCTAAGAACCAGTACGGTATATGCAAAATTCATAAGGATAAGTACAGTCTTAAGACCCTGAGGAACAACTTGTTGCCATCGGTAAATAACTACCAGTAACAAAACAAATCAATTAATATGACTGAAAAACAAGGGTTAAAATCATTTCATAAGGCTTCAAGATACGAGTTTTCTTTCAAGGGAAAACAATTAGATGGATACCTTTTGAACCTGCAATCATCAATGCTGATTAAACAAATAAAATGATGTATCCAGGATATAGACCTTGTTAAGCAATGGAGCGAAGAATGAGAAAGTTAGTCTTTTGGAAAAGGCTGTAAAATAACATATATTTCATAATTTAACAGAACACTGAGTAAATCTAAGAATTTCTTCTTCTTATCAGTGATGTACGTGTGTGATTTTGGGATGCTCTAATATGTTCGCCTGAAATCAGGCGTATGTTTAACCTCCGCGCCACCAGGCGTGAACAATATATCCACCTGTTATTCGGGCGTGAGTTATATGTTCGCCCCACAACAAACGTTCATTTAATCCACGCCTCACGACGAGCGTCAGTTATATGTACGCCCATTTCAGACGAGCATTATATCCACGCTCCACAGGAAACGAACGTTATATCCACGCTCGACCAAATATACTCTGCTACCGTAGCGTAGCACCACAGACTAAACTCAAATTTGGTCATTTTGTTTTGTCTTTGATCTTTAGTTTTGATCGCACCATTGCAGTTGCTCTAAGAAATGAGATATGACAAATGGAATTTGGATATGACATGTATGCACGACGCATTTGGGAATGCAAGCAAGAGTTACATAAGCACACTTGTTTCATTGGAAGAAGGAATGAAGTAAAATGATGGTGTTAGTTGGCTGGGGTACACATTACTAGCACATCAAGGCCTGAAGCGTGCGCCAAGCACATGGACTTGGTTACAAGTTGGTTACACTTAGTTGCCTTAGATTTATGTTTTTATGAAAGATAGGAACTGCCTTTGTAGCTTTAGGAAAAGTCATCTAGAAATCAAACCTAATATTTCAATAACTAAAACCCTGAAAATCGTTTTCTTTTGTAAAGAAGTTGAAAGGTATGATGATCCAACATGAATTTTTTTCCTCCAGTGATTAACTATCATGTATGGTATAAATTTTATAGTGATAGATCTATAACCCTTGATTTATAACTTCGAACATTTCTCTATCCTCTCTGATTCTCTTCTAACCACTTAGCTCTCTAATTGTCTTATAAGATAATCAGAAACCTTAACTTTGCATCACCGGAAATCCGATCAGCGATTTAGTGATAACCAAGATTGTATTCCCTAATTAACGACTATAACTATCTAATTGTGAATGTATATTTATCGGTAGGATTGACACATCTTCAACTTGTTATGTAGAATTTCCAATGGATCATGTTGCCGCCCCTTGCTTATCAGTCAGATAGGCAGAGAAAACTGTACAAAGAGCAAAAAAAGTGTTAATATCCACAATGAATCATTACATTTTGAACTCACTATTAGCGACCAAGTCAATAAACTGACTCACAATTAAAGGTGCATATAAGACAATGATAACAAACACATAAGGATTTTAATGTCATAAAACCATTCAAATAAAAGGTCATCTAACCTATTTGAATTCGGACTCGTCTCATTGGAGCACAACAACATAAAGATAAAGATATTGTATTTCTAAAATTAGTGGGTATTTCACATCAAGTATATGTATAAATAACTAACCAAGATGATACTAGGATTCCCACCAATCACTTAGCAAAGTATTAAAGCACAACAACTAAAATAAAGTGATTTTAGTAATAATAGATCAAGATATAAAGCATGTATATACTAATAGAATCATCAAACTTGATCAAGTTAATAGACATACCTTTAGAGGGATTTACCAATCATCAGTTCATCAGATATCGAATCATATTATCTAACGGAATGTGTGCCCTAATTCTTGTGCTTCCCTCATCAATTCTAGGGCTTTTTTGGTGAGAATGCACACTTTACAACACAATCAAACTGTATGGTTAAATATTGCTAAGTGAAAATGAGGGGGTACCAAGTACACCACCAACTTTTTCGTTCGGCGACTTTTATGGACAAATTCTAATACAATCACAAGTGGGTCAAAGCAGACCCTTGAAGAAGATTGTATATAGAGTTTTTCTCTTTCTATTCCACAATCAATATATTTAAACTAAAAGTCCGTGAACCTGATTGTGTAGAATAGTTCTTGGACGATCTCAAAAATCAATATCCAAGATCGAGGATCATAATTCTAACAAGTATGAAACTTGCAATCTATCTTTCAAGATACGAATTCAACAAAAATGAGTCTTATTTTTTATGTTAAATAATAAGGACATAAACTATCTAGATTGAATATGTACTACTTGTGTTATTCCTATTGTAAAGATAAACCAATATATGTGGGGGGGGGGGGAAGCCGAAAGTTTTGTTAACGAGGAAAACTGCACCTGCAGAAAAACCCTAGGATCTCATCCAGCAGGTTTCTGAACGTAAAATTTGGTGGCGTATGGCATCGATCTCCTTTTCAAAAATTTACAGTTGACATACTTATAAAAAAGTATAACCTATATTGTTAACCAAAAACATTATAAAGGAATGGAGAGTGTGATTCTTTTGGCACCTTTATGCAGGTTAGACGAATTTTGATAGTCCGCAAAAACACTCAAAATGTTATATTTAGTGGATCTGATGGTCTCAAATGGTAAATTTATGGGGATCAAAAAGGGTTGGTTTTTTGGGGGATATATAGGGTCACCAAATAGTAATAGGGGATATCCCATATCCAAATATTTCTATAATGACTAATATGACCCCTATTTGATTTTAGATAATAAACTTGATGAACATCACTAATCATGATTAGATAATCAATTAAGACTAATTCATTTCTTTAAGTTGAGTGATGAAGATGAAAATCAAAACCAAAAAAAAAATAGAGGGAAGAGAAGAAGAGAAAAGAAGAGAAAAAAATTTGGGGAAAAAAATTAGAAATGAGTGATTCAAGCAAGACTTTTGATGTAGGTGAACCCTCATCTTCAAAATACGATACCATGTTAATATCCATCAACAACGATCAGTTCTTTGCTGATTTTTCAGAAAACAAACTCAACATAACCATTATGAACCTTACGATAATTTCGAAGGACCAACCCAAGAAGAATAATAAATCGAAGAGACCAATGCTCATGATTACCAGGTATTTCTCTATTCTAACTCCAATTTCATTTTTTAAGCTCAGAGTTGCAAGAAGTTTAGATTTTTTCCTTCCGAACACCCTAGTGTTTATGGGTGAAAACTACTCCTGTCAGTTTTGATATTTTGGGATGTGTGGATGAGGAATGAATCTAAACCCTAAACAAATGCACTGCGCTGTGAGTGCTTGTAGATTCAGGAGATCAATCTGTGCAAGTCCGGCCTAAACCAAGAAATGGTCGTTCCAGACTTGTTTCGGTCACAAAGTGAAGGAGATGGGGTTGATCTTAGGGAGGGAAGAAAAGAAGGTGTTGAGATTGTGAAGGTGTTGGCTATGTATGACTTGTATCAGAAAGCTGAACTGGCTTGCAGGATGTAAGCTATCAGTTCTGGCATTTGAACACGATTGTATTAACACTTGCTTCTGTTGTCTTGTCCTGTTTGAAAAATGGGATGGAGAACCTATTTATACAAGTCTTTTAGCCTAACCCTCGTATCTCGTGGGAAGTGGAGAAAGTGGAGTGATGGAGTAGTGGAGTAATGTGTTAGTGTCACACGACCAGTCTTGCCAACTTCTATCATCATCACTAACCGTTCATGACTTCCTGACAAGTTCTTATGATGGCGCGTTGTGCGCTACACGCTGTAAACCGCCAGACCAATACCCTAGTATGTATCCCCCAGTTTGTGACATGATTGATGTCTCGAGTGTGTGGATTGTGGGACCCACAGAAAGTATCATGTAATGTTAGATTAAATAACTACGTTATTTAGAAAGTCGATACTTGTGAAGTATCGTGTGTATTCTATGCAGGTACTGCATCGAGTATATTCAGCATGTATGAAGCATCGTTGTTTGAGCGTCTCAAAACCTCATATCCAGCCTACTTCATGTGATGGTTTGGAAGTTGCGCAAGCAAATCCTCCCTTGACCGACCACATGGTGTGGTAGAGTGACGGATGGTGATCACCATGACGCCGCACTGACCAATTAACTCCTAACCAGGGTTGTATAACCAAGTCGGTGAAGTTGGACAGACGAGATGATCTTTGAGACACTCATTTGCGACAGCTAATGAAATTAGGGTTTTAGAAGAGGTGCGCAAGCATCCCTCCTCGGCCTAGTCGAATCCAAGCTTGGGATACGATTTTGGCCAGGACAATCGTACATGCGTGTAGACGACATGACGGTGTAGGCGTGCATACCTCATTGTTTTATAAAAGTGTGATCTGGGCCACTCAATTCGTCCGGCGAAGTTGAGTGGTCGAGATCAATTTGCGACAGAAAACTAGTACCACAAAATCCGCAGATCGTGCCAACATCGGGCGTGCGTTCCAAGACGACCAGTCTTGGCCGGTTGATCTGGCGTATAGGTGGTAGGCTGGTGTTTACGCCTATACCTGACTGTCCCATGAAAACGTGATCTTAGCCACTCAAATTATCCGGCGAAGTTGAGTGGTCGAGATTAGTTTGCAATCGGGAAGTGTGATCACGCTAGTTTGGGCGAGCGTTTTGGGATAACCAGGCGTGGTATGCCTTGGACGATCATGTGAGGGGATAGATGGTCCCACGGTGGTCATGTTGGTATGACCGGAAATGCTTATTATAATCTCGGACCCTTCATTCGTGCCGGAGAAAATGGACGCTCGTGATGTTTCAAAACCCTAATTTTGAGTTTCACGGCTGTACGTCATGCTCCGTTCGTGTGCACGAATTGGGATGACCAACCATGGTTGGTCCTAACCGATTGGTCAGGTATGTAGGCGGGCCCACCGTGATTGTGTTGACATGCTATGGGCCCTTTGAATCTACATATACACCCTCCATCTTTACCTGCGAAGATGGATGGTTGAGACTGTTTTGCGACACATGTAATGTGCCGCAAACCCTAATTTAGGGTTTTTCGTCCATGCTGCCTCTGGCTTGGACGTTTTTTGGAAAGTTATGCCAATCTTTTGGGGAGGCCGACCATGCGGGGCCCGCGTTGGTTCGGCATAGAATATTCCATGCCTCCTTCTTGGGGGTTATGGAATTGATCTGGGCCATCCAATCATGTTGGTGGAGTTGGATGGTCGTGATCATTTTCAGACTGATACGGACAGTCCGGATGCTCAATCGGGCTAGTATAGCACACCGAGAGTTGCAGCCTGTACGGGTATTTCGTACATGCTTTCATTATAATGCTTGGAGATTCGTGTTGCTCTGCTGAGAGCAACACTCAGTCGTCATGCCGCGCCGATAATGAGTACAGGAAATACAAGGCTGGTTACGCATTAATTAATAATGCTGTAAATTCACAGGGTATATGGGATTGTTGCTACATGCTCCAACCTGGATGAATTTCGTGTATTTAATTCACAGAATGGGATTGTTGTCACATGCTCCATTCTAGGTGAATTAGTATAGTGAAGAAGTATCCATCACTTATTAATGGCCTTATCTTTTACAAGATGTTAGCGCATAATTTTTTGGCTTTTACAATCTTAGCCTTTAAATGAAAATCCACCATCAACACCTAGGTTTCCAGCCGCCAGGTCCAATAACGGCTTGGAACCTATGAACTTCTAGCCGTTATTTTATTTTATGGCTCATTATTGATGAACTCCCAGCCATTACCAAACAATCATGGATGGAACGATGAATATTCTCGGTCGTAACTAAAAAATTACGGCCAGGTTTTTTCTACGTGCATGGGAAGCATTTAACACTGTTTGCGGCGGTTAGGTTTCCTAGCCGAAAATATTAAATGTTATTTAATTCTGTCGGCGCCAGTTGGGTTACCCAGTCGTATCTTCTTTTACGGCTCGTTTTCTAGGCCATAACCTGACTCTTCTAGTTACAGGCCAATTAACGGCCCGAAATTCCTGGACGTAAATATTTTACGGTTCAGAATATCACTTTTCGATCCAGCCGTGTACGTTATGACGGCTGGAAATTTTATTTTCTACGAATCCGTATACTCAATGATGGATGGATATTCCCTTTTCGACAAAGCCGTATACCCAATGACGGCTGGATATTCCATTTTCGACCCAACTGTTTTTGTGTGTTTAAAAAAAAAATTGTGACAAATGATGTGACATTTTTCATTTTATTATAGATTAAACCGTACATTACGGTGGTACAATCAAGAGGTGGTTATGGAAGATCAACCCCCACCTATGCAAGTTTCCGAGGACACAAGTGCTCAATATGAAACAACTATGAGTGGAAAGATAAGGAAGATGCAAAGAACTGGGCTCGATCACAAGGGATGAAAAAGACGTGCATCATAGTCCAGAATAAAAAAGTTACAGCCACCACCTTTCAAATGGTTTGCGTGTGTAGTGGAAAGTATGAAATCCATTGGAAAAAGGGCAGTGAGTATAAACCAAAAACCACGGGGAAGAAGGGACGTTATAATACGAAGAAATGCAGATGCCCTTTTAAGCTTCAATTTAAATATAACGATGATAAGAAAGTCTGGTTTATGGCGAAGGTCGTCTCAGGTTATCATAATTATCCTATTCCGGAGAGTTTGATCAACCATCCTTATTCGGAAAGGCTCAACCCCTTAGAAAATGAGTTAGTACACGTGTTGAGTAAAAGACGAACAAGACCTATTGATATTCTTAGTGGCATGAAGGTGTTAAACCCCCAAAACTCATCCTCATTGGCAACTATCTATAACGAAAGAGAAAAATTTAGAAATGAGACATGGCAATAGAGAGTGCTTATGCAACAATTATTGTTTTTGTTTGAGGAGGAAAAATACTCTACTTCCTATGACACGAATGAAGAAAAGGAAGTGGAATATCTTTTCATCTCGAATCCAGAATGTGTACGATTGACAAGATGCTTTCATCAAATTCTGTTTATGGATTGAACGTATAAAACTAACAAGTACAACATGCCGATATTGAACTTTGTTGAGCAAACATCTACCAAGTCAACATTTACCATTGCATTTTGTTTCTTGAAAGACGTGACGAAGGAAAATTATATGTGGGCATTGCAAAAGGTGAAGTTATTGTATCAAGAAGGTTAAACTCCAAAGGTGATGATTACGGATAAGGAGCAAGCATTGATGTGGGTCATACCACGTGTTTTTCCTAATGCGCATCATCATTTTTGCACGTTTCATCTATGGAACAATGTGCAAACTAATTGCAAGAGGGTTATTTGGGAAGCAAAGAAGACCGAGATGGAGAGGATTAAAAAACTACCATTGGATAAACAACAAGAAGAAAAAGATAAGTTTGAGATCAATGAAAAAATAGCCGAGGTGCTTTGGGCGGATTTTCAAGGTGATTGGGTACAACTAATATGGTCGCTCACGGAAAAAGTTTATTTCCTAAGAGAGCATTTTGTAATGGAAAAATAGTCAACCTACCCGGATCTTATAACATATTTGAAGAACGGGTTATTGGATCCACACAAAGAAAATTTTGTTAGTGCATGGGTAAACCGTTATAGACATTATGACAATCAAGCAACAAGCACGATGGATTCGTCTCACCATCGGTTCAACAGTAAGTTAAATGGTTGTGATGGTGGATTCGTTGTTATTTTTGAAGTTATGGTCGAGTATTTTCAAGCGTGATCTCGATAGAATTAAAGAGGATTTTGAAAAAAGCCGACCTAGAAAGCTTGTCGATTACAGGGATAGCCTTTGGCTCAGGGGAATCAGTTTATACGTTTCTCAATGGGCAATCTTAAAAATTATAACGGAAGTGGAGGCTTGGTAGGAAAATAATGTGGTTATTTAGAAGTGCTTACGGCCAGGCTATACGCTGAAATGACCTAGTCGTAATGACCCAAGTGGGCTTTTCGCAGAATTACGGCTGAAACACCAAACGGTGAACACGTTTACGGCTAGGAATCCTACCCATATTTCTGGGTACTATCATATTTACGACTAGTAATTCTAGTCGTACATACAGTTTACAGTTGGTAATACTGGCCGTAACTCGCCCTGGAATGTCAGTATCAGATTTTACTCTGTTACGGCTGAAACACCTAACCGTGACACCAATTTCGGCTAGGAATCCTAGTCGTAACTGGCCCTGGATTGTCAGTATCAAATTTCACTTCGTTATACTTAACAAGAATCTGATAAATTAAGAATCAAAACACTAGTATCCATTCATTCAAGGTAAATTAATATCCCATTACTTAAAACAAACGAAATCACCCAAATTCATAACCTAAAACATGTTAAAAGTAAGTCTGCATAATGAAAAGCTGGAATGACTTAAACAAGTACATAAAACAATCATCCACTACGACCAATAATCTTGGGAACATCCTCAAAAGATGATGAAAAACTGTGGGAAGTTTGGGAACCACTCATCCAATCATCCTCGTCGTTAGTATAGAGATCATGCTTCGCTGGATTATGTGACTCCTGAGGCCTGAGAAGCATTGTTTTTTGTTAGTCGCAATCCAAATATAAAACTTCCTCAATGTTACGGATCAGTGCCATGCAAATCCACTTAGCTCGCTTAACCTATTTTCACATCATTCAATTAATAGTGGTACATAATTTGATAAACGTATACAAAATAAAAAGAATCATATACTTAGCATATGTACCATCATCGTAGCAATATCACATATTGGTAGTTCTTGGGGTTCTTTCTCCTTTTCAGGGTTCCTAAAAATAGTGAAAAACATATCAGAAGATATGACCAAATCACTCAGAGTTACACATTTACGATTCCGAACCAACAGGTGAACCATCCGTACGGGAAATGTGAGACTTCCTAACCGTAAACAAAGTATCTACTAAGAAACATGCAGACGACCCATCTGTTTGACACAATTGTGGCCGGGAATTGTGACACCACCTAACCATAAAACAGTCTCGGCTAGGAAATATAAATAACAGTTAGGAAATTTCGGTTACGGTTAGGAATTTCCCAGCCGAAACAATCATTACCCAATTTTTTTCGGCATACACGGGACAACTTACGGCTGGGAAAGTCCCATCCGTAAAAATATTTAACGGTTGGGATATCGAATTTTCCTAACCGCATGAACAATTAACGACTGGGAGTTCTTGATGTCCCAACCGTTAGGTATACATTACGGCCAGGACGATATGATATCCTAGACGTAAACGCTTCATAAAGCCATTTTTGAAAACCCTAAAATCATCAATCGAACCTATTTTTTCAATCTAATGGTAAAATAACTGGTGAGTTTTTCGATTCTTACCTAGTAGGAGTAATTTGTGGAGGATTCACAGGTGATTGAACAGATTGGTTCACCACATCTCCGTTAAAAGGAACATCAATAACTTACCATGTTTCATAATCAGGGTTCAATCGGTCGGATCTTGTCACTCTTGATCTTGCTGCCATCTTGAGAATCAAGAAGAAGAAATCGAATCACGTTGAGCTGCTTCAAAAATCAAAGGAGGAGAGAAGGAGATATTATTAGGTTTTGGAGAGTGTTTTTGAGAAGAAGAAGAGAGAAAATGAAAGGGTTTTGATTTTTGGTTTTGAATTAGGATTAGGTTTTGATTATATAAGATTTGATTTTAAAATTAATTTATTTGGGAGGAGTAAATCTGACTTTTCAATCACTTAAGATCTTCCCTATCCATATTTTGTCTACCCAAAGCACAATCAGCCCCCAAAATCTTATTGGGTTCGAGCCCAAATAATAGGATTCAAATTTATTTGGGCCAAGGAAACTACTAACTAGGTGAAATTTTGTAAGAAATGGGAAGGGATACAATCGGGTTTGGTCAACCTGTACTTCCACCCTTGTCATCTGCACTAATTTTCAGATAGAAAGGAATAATCTAAAGTTAAAGTTAATTAGTAATATATATTTGGAGTCCTTTCTTGATCCATCTCTAGTAGTTTCCTTTATTTTTTTAAAGTTAAAGTTAGTAATATATATCTTTCAAACGTAAAATTTGGTAGTTTACTTGGTATCGATCTCCATTTCCCTAATTTAACGGTCGGCATACTTATCAAAATTATAACTTATATTTTTAATCAAGAACATTATGAAGGAAGGGAAAATGTGATTCTTTTGGCACTTTATGCAAGTTAGACGAATTTTGATAGTCATTTGATGTGTTACTGCCTAAAATTTCAGCAGTCCCCAAAAACCCTCAAAGTGTTCTATTTAGCGGACTAAGTTTCTGGGCTTGGTGGACTAGTCATATGATCTTAATGGGCTCAAGTGATAAATTTTGTTTGGGATAAGGAAACTACTAACTAGGTGAGGTTTTGTAAGAAAAGGGAAGGGCAACAATCGGGTTTGGTAAGGTAAACCTATACTTCCACCCTTGTCATCTACGCTAATTTTCAAATAGATAGGAAGAATCTAAAGTTTGTTACAGGGCCTACGGCCCACAGATATGTGGTTCATCTAGTTACCTTGAGTTTACCTTTACATGTATATAAAGGATATTGTATCCATATAACCCTATTATCCTGATCAATAGAAACCTCTCTTTATCTCTTTACTTTCTCCATATTTTCCACTGCAACAAAGTTAAAGTTGGTAATATATATTTGGAGTCATTTCCTTTATTTTTTAATGGCACATTAAAATCTTTTGAAAATATAAATGACCACAATATAATACTCGGTAATATATTGCTAGACCAATTAAAGAGAGAGATTGGTTAGCACCTTGCTCATGACTGAAAAAGATTTACGAACTTCTAGTATTTTTGCCCGATAAAATTCACCAGTTCAAAAATAATAAATAAACTGGTGTAGTAGCCACTTTTTAGCTACATAACCAAGTGATATACACCATAAAACTTGATTGAGAAGTTAAAGATGTAAAACATGAAATCAAAAGTAAAACTTGAACAGGTGAGGGAGCACAAAATTTTATAGTGGTTCGGTATTCTTACCTACGTCCACTTCCAAACTAAGACCTATTGATGGTAAATAGCTTATTACAATGAACTAACGAAAACCCCTAGACTTGCCACTGAACACACAAACTTAACTTTGTTTCTTTAGAATTGGACTCGGACTCGGTATTTATAGGTGAAGTGCTTTTACACGCACTTTGCTACTTTACTTGTATCTAAAATGATGTATGTGCCACGTGTTGTGATATTGATCTTACTTCCATTACACACCGCGAGAGTTGAGCTGAAGAACACGATCTACTTGAAAAGTATAAATACTTGCCCCTGTCTTCTGCGATGCTCCAAGGTAAATAGGTATCAGGTTCCTACTATGTACGGAGGTACCAATATCCTTCGCTATATACTCGAATATTACTTTTTTGGTCGGGTACTGCAATGATCGCTGCTTCTTCCGAATTCGCATATTGGAATACTGGTAGATTGACTTACTGGTTCGCTGACTTCTTCAAGGGTCGCCTTTAACTTTTTCTCCTACTTATTTCTGACAAACCTAACCCTCCACGCATGTCTTTCACATTAAGTGCTCTGCCTCCTCATTTAAATTTGTCTGTTGATTTTCCATGCAGCTTTCCATGCGGTGCATCCAGATGGAGACAATAGATTTCTCGAAACTGGTAAATGTAACTTTTTCCATTTTTATTCTGTGTTTCTCATTGCATCGAACTGGTTGTGCAAAGATCTTAAAATGTCACCACATGTCATCTAGATATTTTGCAAATCACAACTGGGTTTCTAAACTCCACAAAAACCGTCTCTCATTTGGCAATGAGTCTCTGGGCAGTATTCAGGACCTACAGTATCTATGAGGGTGTCTTTCCCAATAGAATCTTTAGGTGGTAGACCCGCATTTTCCAACTCCAGCCAACACTTGATTTAAGTCAGAGTCAATTCTGCCAGCAAAGTAAAAGGTATGATATATGCTATTAACTGCCCTTGTGGGCAGGGAAGTTATGGTGTCCACTTGCTCTAAAGAAGTTTGGAGCAACTCGCGTAGTTTTAAGTTTATCCGAGTCTGTAACAGTTTGGACTTGCACCTCTCCTGACATTCTTTGAGAAAATCAACATTATATTTCACTTTTCTTTATTTTTGTTTTGAGTAGCTTAGTTTTTCACAAAATTGGTTAAAAATATCAAAATCAACAATTTTTGGATGAAAAAGACATCTAGAATTTGATATTGTTTAAATGGACAAAAATGTAAAAATAGTCAGGATGTAACCAGTTTCGTTCTGCCCATTTTCAAATACTTTTTCTTATTTTTAATTTACACAGGATGCATCCAGTTTCATCCTCGCTATTTTTTAAGTTTAAGCCAGGATGAATCCAGTTTCATCCTTGCTATATTTTTTTTTTGTCCATTTCACTCATAAAAAATTTTACTCGTCCATTTGAACCGTGTTTTAAAAATATTTGGACAAATAACCATTTTCCGTTAGTTTTTTACATTTCATCAATAACTGCATACGTTTAATTTAATCCAAGGTTTGAAAAACGGGTCACGGCTCAGGTCACGGGCTCTAGGCGTGACCGTTATAAAGAGTTTTTACGGGTGTGAGAACGTTCTGGGCAAAAAACGCGTTATTTTCCTAAAAAAACGCGTTTTTTGTACGTTTTTTTCATAAAAACGGGCGTTATAACGGTTAAATAGAAAATTAAAAATAATTATGATCTGAATTTCCTATGTAACGGTTATAACGTGAGTGAAAACGTTATAATGTGCCTAAAAAACGTTGTGACCATTCATTTTTAAATTTTGTCCCCTTAATAGATGACCTACCTATATCACTAAACTACCATTTAATTGATTATTGTTAGTATAAGAAATATGTATATATAATTCGATAGTCATGTTTATATTCTTTACGTAGGTGTTTTAAAATACCTTAAACTATACAAATTACGAAGTTAGATAAAATTCGTACGGTATAGCCACTAAAATTTTGTCGGCAGCAATTATCCAACTTAAAAGAGTGTATAACCTATCTAAGTAGACTTGTCCCTTTATTAGATGAGGGAAGATCCATGGACACTCTTAGATGGACACTATCATACATGATTTGTGTCATTTTCTCCGCAAAACTCAAATAATAATGAATTTAAATCTAATATTTTGACATTACGTTCCCCTCATAAAACTCTACATTCATACCAAAAATGAGCACAATTCTAGACGTATAACACCACCATCTACCCCTTTGAATATCAGCCGTTAAAAGTTAACAATTGAAATTAAGGTTGGTAGATGGTGAGGTTTGGTATCCCGGATTGTGCTCATTTTTGGTAGGATTGTAGAGTCTTATAAGGGGAACCTATTATCAAAAAAATAGATTTAAATTCATTGTCATTTTATTTTGCGGAAAAAATGGCGCAAATATATGATAGTGTCCATCTAAGAGTGTCCATCGATCCTTCCTCTTATTAGATTGCAAAATTTCTAACAAGTAGTCAAGGTTTTAAATTTTAACTCGTCAATAGATTTGGTACTAATTTATAAAACTCAATCATTGAATGCTTAAAATAGAGTAAACTAGGCATGTACCTTGTGTTGCTCACGTATTGGACTTGATGTTGGAAGATACAGAAAAAATTTCCTTTGTTTAAGATGTAATCGGAGCAAGACAAATTAGCAAATTTATTTACAATCATGGTTGGGTTCTTGCTAGATTTCGACAACATTCTGGAGGATGCAATCTATTGCGCCCATGCTTAACAAGGTTTTCAACGAATTTTATTGCAATCAAAAGCATCATTGATCAACGTAATGCTATCGAGAGCCTATTTCTGGACAAAGAATATCTGAAATCGGATGAGGCAAAAACTAAACAAACTAGACAAGTGAAGAATATTATTTCAAATGAGATGTTCTAGACGACGTGTCAAAATGCATGCATAATGGTTGATCCTTTATTGAAAATGATTCGTTTCTTGGACTCAAACAAACCCACCATGGGTTATTTGTTCCATGCATGCACTTGCTACATGTGTGGTAACTATACAAATGGGTTTGGGATCAAATCGAAATGCTTTTATCGTCGGTGTAATAAAGAAACGATGGAAAAGTCAGTTGAGTTCTCCTCTTCATGCTGCAACGTATTTCCTCAATCCTTATTACATATTTAACCCAGCAACTAATCTCATCAATAATGATATTTTTGAGCCCCAAATTTGTCTTACCGAAGTTATATCAAAAATAGTTAGTGGCCCGCAAGAACAAGCAAAATGTAAGTTGGTGGTTATCTTATGGGGCTGAGTATCCATCCCTCCAAAAGATTGCAGTAAAGATATTAAGTCAAACAAATACATCGTCTGGATTAGAGAGGAATTGGAGTGTGTTTGAAAGAATCCACACCAAACTACGCAATAGTTTACTTTCATCGAGAATAAATTATCTGGGGTATGTCCAGTACAATTTGAAGTTGGAGCAACAAAGAATTAAAGGTATAGCAAGGCGACATAACATTGATGTTCACGACGTTCATAGTCTACTGAGGGATGACAATATGCTTGACTGGATAGTGGGGAAAGATGAAACACCGGTTTTACCTCAAGAAGAACAATGGTTAAATATGCTGGAAGAGGAGGCCGTTAATAATCCAGAGCATGTCCCTCTACCATACAACTGTCATGATCCTGAAATTCAAATCACATACGAAAGGTTACCGGTGAGTGACTTTGTTTATGACTTTGGTAATCTTTCATTTGGAGACAATACACAAGTTTATGAGAATGTGAATCCAACATTTGATTCTCGTTACACTTCCGATCGCTCTGACCATGGTGTTCAACATATGAACGAAAGATATAATTCTAATATTGATAACAATAATGAAGTAGGTAACAATAATGATGATACTGGAGGAGGTTATCATAACGATAATGACGGTTATACGATAATGACGGTTATTATGATGATGATACTTATGCAAACGGAGATAGCGAGTATCCCCACGACGATGACTATGATGTGGAAGCGAACCGTCGAGAAAATGAAGAATACATGAATAAATCAAAAAAAATGTGGTGGTCGTAGTTGGTTCGTGTAGCTTTTTAAATGATGAATACTAGTTTAACAATCCTATATTTTTAATACTGTAGTTACTTTCCTTGTATCATTTAAAAAAAAAATCGAAGTTTTTAGCTTTCAATCCAGAGAAAAAAAAATCAAAAAAAATGGTAAGAAAGTTATTACACGGTTATAACGTGCATGATAATGGGAAAACAGTTCTAAAAAACGCACATTAAAATGTTATTTAGAAGAAGAAAAACATTCAAACTAATTTTAGAAAAACGGTTATAACGTGGATGAAAACTGAAAAACGGTACTAAAAAATTGTCGTTATTTCCTATTTATCGGCATTATAAAGGCACGAGGTTCGGGGACCCTCACGGGCACGGTATATGGGTGTGACCGTTTTAACAGTCGTTTTTTCGGTAAAAACGGGTGTTTTTCAAACCTTGATTTAATCTGATAGTTAAACCGGTTTCTTTTACGGAGAATGATTTTTCTTTTAAGTCTTCTCGTGGTCGCCAAAGCAGATAACTAAATTTAACAGCCCTACGATGCCAAGATGCACTTACTTGAGAAAAATATATAATTGAATAAATAAATTCAATTAGTCATCTCTGATTATATGCACAGTACTCCACATGAATACACTCTAATGATGATTAACTGAGCCTCCTGAGAGCGTCCACAATGGACGACCATCCTAAAACTAAAACTAAAACTAAAACCAAATACTAAAATTATTTGGGTTTGAACGTGTTTCAACGTAAGGGTGGGGAGTAAAATTATAGTCGAGCGGATATTTTAATCTTCGTGCCTCTACCAGACGGATACCTAGCTAAACGCCCGAATGAGGCGTAAATCAAATGTGCGTCTGTCATCAAACGAATGTTTAAGTTACGCCCGAAAGGAAACGTAGGTGGTGTTGTCCGCGCGAGTGAGGGACGAAGTTTTAAAGTCCGCCCCATGAGGCGCACGAATAAACTTCGCTTGAACCCCATGGGGCGGAGGCAAAAACGTGATCCCCATGGGGCGGTAACCAAACCATCCGCCCCACTCAGGCGTACATTCCTTCTACGCCTCACCGTCGGGCGTAATTTTAAAGTACGCGCCTCTACAAACACACTTTAAACTGCTCGCCCCCTATCAAACGAACTTTAAACATTCGCCCCACTATAATCAGTTTTACTATAGCGTATCGACCAAATATACTCTGATTTACGCTCTCTCTCCAACTAAAACCAAATATTTGGTTTTACTCTACCCCCACTGTGATTGGTTTTCGACTAAAAATGGGTTTTACTCCGGTTTTTAGTCGTCCATTGTGGATGCTCCGAGACACGATATTTCTATCTGCCGTCCTACAGCTTCCTCACTTAAATGGATGATGGAGAAATGGAAGAGTGAGTCAGTCCCCACACGTACAGTCCCCACAAGTTTATCTTTAATTTCAACTATAATTGACTATTTAGTTTTGCATATTTCACTATCTCGATACTCGTCTAGATTGTAACGACCAATCTTGTGGCACATAGCTTGCTTTCAAATTCATCCGCCTATTTAATAAGGTGCTTTCTCTTCTTCTTCTTCTCCTCCTCCCCGACTCCCTCTTATATTAATATTCTAGTTGGCCCAAAATACTAATTCAAACTAGCTAGTCCAGTCCCTAATTGTTTGTTGATATAGTATATTCAACACATATTTATAGCTCAAATCTACATACATATACAAGAGATCCATTCATATTGTATACATAGATCTAGTCAGTGTGTGTGTTTCAGAGAGTATCTACTTTGGGTTCAAAGTATGGCCGGAGATGAAGGAGCAGTACAGACTACTATTCCGACGTCGACAAACCTTCAAACAACACCAACGTGGGCTATTGCAACTGTTTGTTTTGTTCTCATCTTTATCTCTATCTTCCTTGAACATGCCATCCATCTCTTATCTAAGGTAATTTCATCCAACAGAAACACCCATGACATTCCTTGGTTATATGTAACATGTACAATTTCATTAATATTCTTTTATATACTTGGTCCGTGATACAGTTCTTTATGAGGAAGAGAATGTCTCTGCACAAAGCTTTGTACCGAATTAAATCAGGTAACAAATAAGATCTGTAGCTGTGTATATTGCTGCTAGCCACAATGTTACTCAATTGGTTTTTATTTTGATTTTCTCTTTTTGAATTAGTTTGTTTCCAAATTTCCAATCGAACTATATAGTTGTAAACTTAAGTTACTAAAAGTCGTGTGTTTAATGCAGAATTAATGCTTTTTGGGTTCTTATCTTTGTTACTTACTGTAACAAAAGAGCCTATTTCAAAGATTTGTATCCCTAAAAGTAGCAGTAAAAAAACTTAAGTTACTAAAAGTCGTGTGTTTAATGCAGAATTAATGCTTTTTGGGTTCTTATCTTTGTTACTTACTGTAACAAAAGAGCCTATTTCAAAGATTTGTATCCCTAAAAGTAGTAGTAAAACTTTTCTTCCATGCAACTACAGCAAGTCTTTAGACGAAAATGTCTTCGAAGAACCCTCTTGCCTAAACAAGGTATATATACATTATACAATAAAGAACCAAAGTTATGCTAGCTAATCATCAGTCGGCCGGAAATTATCATCAATAATACATCATTAATTCATGATTTTTGTTCCCTGGTCGCAGGGAAAGGTTTCTCTTATCTCTGGAGACGGAGTGAATCAACTTCAAATTCTAATCTTCATCTTGGCTCTTTATCATGTCTTCTCATGTGTTCTTACGTTCAGTTTTGGCCACCTAAAGGTAATTAGAATTAATCTACTTTTCTTTCTCCGGTATAAGATTTGACAAGAACCCATTTAATTTTTACGGTCTTACCTGAATGATGCTACGTTGGTTGACCGCGATTTTCTCCGCGAGAAATCCCGTAAGGAAAATGGACGGTCAGATAGGCGTGTTGGGGGAGATCTGCAAGGGGTGGGTTTATTTTATTTTTCTCTCAGGCGGTAGCCCTCACGGTACACAGAGAATTATTGGTCTTACCTCGGCCAGCTGGAGCAAACACTGAGTAATTCGTTTTACATAACTTCTAAACCATGTTGCGTAATCTAAGTAATAACTCATGGGATAGCTGTACGTGGGTATTGAATCCTAGTGATTACTACTTTCTATATTTAATATTATATACACCCTAGATGAAAAACGTGGAACGTTTACTACTAAGTCTATTAAGATTGTTTCAACATTCAATACGTGGATTGGTTCGTGGTTGTGAATATTTGTGTGGCACCCAGCAATGGATAGTACTGTACATTATAGCAATAGTAGTCCTAGATACTGGACCATTATAGGAATGGTAGTAAGTTACATTGATTTACGTATTGATTATGATTACCGTTTTCTTAATTATTAAGATGAGAAGTTGGAAGTCCTGGGAGGAGGAGACGAGAACGTTAGAGTATCAATTTTCAAACGGTGAGTTATTTATTTATTTGAAAATGACTTGTGAGGTTCATTCTGGCCCCTGTTACTTGGGGATGGATAATTCTTTCTTGCTATTATTATGTTGAATAAAACTGTAGAAACACTTCCGTTGCAAAAAGAAGAGGGGAAATGCAGTCTATATATCACCCCAAATTTGGTTGTTTTTTTTTTCTGGACGAAAATTTAATTGTTTTCCAACCCCAGAATTTTAATCAGCTCTAATTGTAATGTCCATCGACACATACACGCCACCACCATATTGCCTGAGCTCGGATATTCTGCCTTAATTGTGTGGTGTAACTGGTGTCCTGTCACGTTACAAGTAGGTTTCATTAACGTTTCAAGCAAGATAACTAGCTAAACCAGGTTTATTCAAGGCTCTGTTGTACTAGTATTGTACTATGCAATTATGTGCGCTCAACTGCAGTATCATTTGATATAAATATTTCTCCCGTCGCAGATCCAAGGAGATTCAGGCTCACACATCAAACATCATTCGCACAGCGACATCTAAAGTTCTGGAGTGATCATCGTCTCCTTCGCTGGCCGGTTAGTTTCGTTTAATCATTTCTTATCTGCCCATTTGTTTTCATTCTTTAACTAAACCTTGTTTTGTTGATGATTTTCTCAGGTCTGTTTCCTTCGTCAGTTTTATGGCTCAGTCTCTAAAACAGATTACTTCACACTCCGTCATGGATTCCTCACTGTAAGCCTGCAACAAGTTTTTACAGAAAAAAAAAGAGATCAGTGTTTATTGTATATGCAAAGTTGAAGTGAAAGAAATTTAGATTCTCTCTTCTTTCTCTTTTAGGCTCACTTTGCAGAAGGCAGCAGCTTTGATTTCCGAATGTTTCTAAGGAGAGTTTTGGACGAGGACTTACAGGTGGTCGTGGGTACAAGGTACGATTACAAGAAAACTCAAAAACGTTAACAACTGCAGAGTGTATGACTTGGCAATGAGTATAGCACGCCAGATAGATCAAAAAATAAAATCAATTCAAGTTTGATTCTGGGGTTTCTTGTTTTGCAGCCTGTGGATTTGGGTCTTCTCCGTACTTTTCATTTTTTTCCATGCAAAGGGTAAGCGACTAAACATCCACCTCCTTTCAAGATTATACAAACAACAGTGTCACAGATAATTATCTAGACAAAGCTAACTTGAGCTATCACATTTGCAGGATTTTACAACCATTTCTGGCTTCCTTTCCTTCCTCTACTGGTATGACTGCAGACAATGCCACATATCTTAGTTAATAAAAACTTCTGACAGACAAATCTATACTAAGAAGCCTAGAACTTCAAATTTCATTCATGGCAGATGCTTTTGATAGTTGGGACTAAATTACAAGTAATCATAACCAAAATGTGCTTAGAAAGCCGTGATTCAGCTTCTGTTGTTCGTGGGACTTTGCTGGTGAAACCCCATGATAAGTTTTTCTGGTTCAACCGGCCTCAGTTGGTTCTTCATCTTCTACATTTTATCCTATTTCAGGTAATGAAGATTGTAACTGCAACGATTGAAATGCAAACACTTAAGTTGTTCTAGGGTTTATCAACTGTTTCCTTACAAATCTCAGTTGGCTTTTGCAGAACTCTTTTCAACTGGCATTCTTCACCTGGACATGGGTAAGCAGTCGAATAAAATCCAATAGAAAGTTCTTCAACTTCTCCATAAAAAGAAATAACCAAACTTCTTACATAAACAGATTAAGTTCGGAATGAGATCTTGCTTCCATGAAGAAACAAACAACATTGTTATAAGGCTCGTCGCTGGATCACTAGTTCATATCCTTTGTGGTTACGTAACACTACCTCTATATGCTTTAGTTACACAGGTAAAATCCAAATGTTTTTCAGAAGACCTCAGTTTGTCTCTTCTTTGATCTGTATCTAAATTGTGCTAAACTTATATCAGATGGGTTCATCAATGAAAAAAGAGGTATTCACGCCAACGGTTATTGAGGGTCTAAAGAGCTGGCATAACGACGCCAAGGGAAACAAACATGGAAGGAAAAATAATTTGACGAAACTGTCACCTTCTCACAGAGTTGACAATGCACTGTGTGACAATCAAGAACTAAAAACTGTACAAATTGATAATTCTTCGCTACAAGGAACTGGCTATACACAAAATCCCTCATCTGGACATGCAGCAGTGGAAATAATGGAAGAAGAATTGGCTTATGAAAAGACTTAATATAAAAATTAAGTATGGCTAGACTTCCAAATTTATTGAATCAAAGACGAGAACTGGAACTTATCATTAGAGATTTTCTCTGAGCTTCTCCATGATAATCAAGACCCATACGGTTATTCCATCGTTACGACTTATGAAATATTGTACAGAGAATAATTATAGGATATTAAATACGTGTTGAGCAATAACATTTTATCATTGTCTTAGATTAAAATTCAGGGGACAGATATTAAGTATCACACATTCAACTGGTTCGTTGTTGAGCAAGATAAACGTAACTTTCTAAGTTAAAAGTGAAGATTTATAGTTTAGTTTAATTAGATGTACATATGTTGAGCAGATATAGAGCAGCAATGCAAAAAGTTACTACTCATTAATGTGGCAGGATTGATTAATGATTCTAATTTTAACGAAAATAAAGAGCAGAGGTGAGATCAAACGGACTTACTATTTACTCAACCAGTAATCTGAACTGCCCCAGAAGGAAGTCAATCATCAAACTGATATCTTTACAGAGGTCCACGAATAATGTAGGCTATAAGGGATGTCCATGGCTACACTGTTAAGTGGGAATTAAGCTCCTAACAATAGGAATACTTTGTTCCCATAGCTCCATCCTGATGTTTGTTTCTGATCTAGCAAGTCGAAAGAAAAATCATCTACATTAGTTTTTGATAGGTGGATCCACCAAAAACCCTACACCATGCTCCAACTCATTTACATAGCAGATGAACAAAACCAGGCTGTAAAATAACACATTTCAAAAGTATTTACCTGGGAATTAAGCTCCTAACAATAGGAATACTTTGTTCCCATAGCTCCATCCTGATGTTTGTTTCTGATCTAGCAAGTCGAAAGAAAAATCATCTACATTAGTTTTTGATAGGTGGATCCACCAAAAACCCTACACCATGCTCCAACTCATTTACATAGCAGATTAACAAAACCAGGCTGTAAAATAACACATTTCAAAAGTATTTACCTGAGTCATACATCTTCCATTGGAACTGTGTATAGATCGACTCCGGTGGGATCTAGAAGATTGTGGGTGCACTTTTCAGTCTGTTGCATCTTTATCAAATAAGACATACTTGAACTACACAAGTTCCAGTACTTAGGCCTCGTGTAACTAGTAACATCCCACAGAAACAGCTAATCTTTAAACTCATGCAAAAAGGGAAGATATTACAGAAAATAAAATATAGAAGCATGAGAAAATCGGATAAAAAAAGGTAAAACAAGAAGAAAAACAACAGTTTTCGAGGGGCACAAGTTCGACTTTGAAGCAGAAAAAATAAACACAGACACATTGCACCAGTAAAAAAGCCATGGAATGTATCGGTTAAAATGCAATTTTAATCTACAAAATTGACTTACAATATCCCGAGAAATCTAACAGTTGGATTTCAGGAAGACTTTTCAATACGAGTAGGTATACTCGAGTTGACAATATAGCACATCAATCTAACGGCTGCTTGATCTTCAAAACCAGCTCTATAAGAGAACTGAGGCACAAATTCTCAACTTTGCAATGAAATAAAACATCCTTGTCGGAATCTAAAGGGATTAGTACATTGTTTCTGAAAAAAAATCTTAATCCTAATTCCAATTGAGAGTTTAAACATTTATCTGCCTTTGCAGTGATAGTCTTGCTTTCTATGTGACAACCACACTCCGTTGGCAAGACTACCCCTTTACCAGTACTTCTGCAGATCCCAAAAGTCTTATTAAAATGGCCAACTCCTGGACATGCACAAGAGTTTTCTCGACCTTCATGTCCAACTTCATCTTCAACAAATTCTGAACTTTTAGCACTTTCGGCGGCACAAAATTTTCTAACGGATGACAGAAGATTCACAGACAAGGATGAAACAGCATCATGAACATCTTCTACAGTCCAGCTGTTTCCCTTTTTCTCCTTCTCGTGAATGAGAAGCTTCTGAATCAAGCCGTTGATCCTGTATACGCAGTCAGGGCAACAATTATAAAAACAAGTTACCCCAGAGACAGCTGAAACATCACTGTTTTCGTTTGAGATAGAATTGACATCTTTATCAGGATCATCATGAATATCCACCCTTCGATTACACATGTCAGTTTCTCCCATTGCCAGACCATTAGAATGGTAGCTGACACTTTCAGTTCTGGAGTTTATATTGCCACCTGATTCACCCAGATTACAAACACTATCCTCGGATGGAAAAGTTATTTCTTCCTGTCCCACACCATTCGACGACTCAAAACCTTCACGATGTACTGCAACTGAGACATGCTTTTCAGATAGACCACCTATAAATTCATTGGTCTTCCTACATGTGGTGGAAGTGATTTCAACCGTAAGCGAGTTTGCAACCAAGGAAGAACTTTGAGGCAGAACAGGAGAAGAGTGATCCACAAACACCAACTGTTCAGACTGCTCCTTGGCCACTGTGGTTCTCACCTCAGAGTTGAGTAAACCAAGATTAGTAAATTCCGCTACAGAATCAATGCATTTGTCATTTTTTATCACAAATCTCTGAGGACTCTGTCCATGCATTTTTACTTCATCGGAGTTCTTTTCAGCAATTCCGGGTATACATGGTTTACTTCCAGTTAGGAATTCTGAAGAACCCCCAAATACCGCATCTGTGCTTGACAGGGGAATTCGACTGTCCAACTCTAAACTGCAATGGAAGCAAATTACATTAATTTAAATATTATATATTTTCAGAGTAAAACAATAAAAGTGAAGTTGTTCGTGTTGGCTTTTTATGGTTTAGCATCAAGTTAACCTCTGATCAGTTTAAGCTAGGCCGGATAAACAAATAATCAAACTTATATGATATGATGTATAGTCCTTGTGTATTTAATCTTGTTTATGGTTAATGCTAGATTAAGCTAATCCTTCTATGAGCTGTCCTATGTAGCCAATTGAGGTGTCTCTCAACCCATGATGGAAAGGTAAAACAGACATGTGGCAAGCATGATTAGGACTCTCTTCTAGCCTCATAAATGAAAGACATTATGCTTTACCCACCAAAAAAGTACGGGGAAACAGAAGTAGAAATCCAAGTTAAAATCTATTCAAGCTATGTTCTTTTGTGTTATGACTTATGTAACTTTAAACTCTTTTTTATTACATTCATAAGTATTTCCCGCCTTAAAGGACAACTCCACGGATGAATCCGAAAAAAATCTTCCTATTTTTAGTGAAGAGAATGAAAAAAAATTGACACAGAATATTTCCAAGGGTATAATCTGCTGTTGTTATATACTATCATGTTGTTAACTAAACCAGGCTGTGGAGTATTTTAATACTAAGATAAATCTATTTTCAGCATAAGGCACAGCTAACTCTTAAGTATGAAGTTTATGGAGCTTAAATTCCAACAGGTCGAAGTCTAGCATTACCTCTGAAGTGTGTATGCCCAGCTGTACACCAGATCTTCTAGATAAGCAACTTGAGAAAGAAGACGAAGGAACCGATTTCTATCTTTCCCACTCGAAATTTTTGCATTGATCTGTTCAACTAAGAGCTCAAGAACCTTTCGAACATTAGAGGAAACTTCTCTAACTGATGTATAAGCACCTTGATATGCCAACATACCAACAGCTATAAGCCCTCTGACAACACCAGAATTCTCTCTGTTTTTTGTATTACTAGAGTCCCAGGTAACAGCTACACTCTCCATCGATATCTTGGGACGAATAATACAAGCATTAAATGGCCAACCTTTCCAAGGCCCATTTATATTTGTACAAGGACCTTCTTTTAGTTTCGATGTAGTCCAACAGAGTTCTGAGAAATGAGGATATCGGAGAATTTGATACCCAAATGTAGATATTGCACATAACAAGCTCGGTTTCCCTTTTAAAGTTCTACTTGGGAGAAATTTCGGAACAGAATCCTGAGAGTAACCTGGTGTGTCCTCAATTTCATGATGGTCAGTAGATCTTAACACCGCTGGACATGGTTCATCACAGCTAGTGTGCTGCTGACTTTGGCTGCCAATAGATACAGGCTTTCCAGATGTCACAGCGTAGGATCCTTCTTCAACTACTCCGTTCTCTTTATGGCGATTCTCAGTAATGGGATTATCCACAACTGCAGCAGTAACAGTATGTTCCTTGGATATATTAGCAATATGAGTTCGGTCATGAATTAACTGAACGTAATGTTGAACCAAGCGCCATGATAAGTCTTTTGCAGATGAGATGATTGCCATGCTGCAATCGAAGTTCTCGTCAAGTTGAACAAGAAATCGTGGTACAGTGTGTTCAGAAGGAGCTAATTTGCTACAGTGGGACACATGACTTGTGAAGAACTGACTTATTCTGAAAGGGAGTACTTGATTTGGCACCTCAGAAGTAGCCTGCAGGTGGACAACGTGTATTCAGAATGTTTTATATCACAAAAACAAGAACAGCACTGCGAATTGAAAAAAACAAAAATTATAAACAACATATGAAATAATTTACTGAAAACAAGATAAACCATACAACCACACAAGTAATACTAATCAAACAAGAGAAAATAATAGCACACATCTACAGCCACTATACAAATAATAACCTAAAGTCAGATAGCCCCCACAAGTCAGGTAGAGCATGTCTCGCCTCTGAGCACTGAGTAAAACCAAAAGGTACAACATCTAAGAGCTATAAAAAAAAAGCAACTTCAGATCGAGTTGCAGTCATAAAAAGAATAAAAAACAAGCAACAACACGAGAAAACCCCTATGGACAATCAAGAACACTTCTTTCAAATTCTTCCTTTTTTTTTAAATAAAATAAATAAAAATTGACATTAATAAACCGAGTAGGAAAGCTTCGTCCATACCAGAATTATCAAGGACGTGGACAAACATGTTGAATCCACCTGTTCAATAAAAGTATTCCACGCCTGTGAGGCAGTTCTTCTAGCATCATAAGCCACTGTTGTATCAGTTGATTTGTATCCATTATCAGATGTATCACTCTCGCTTTCAGCAACCATATTGTTAGCCTCCATGGCCCACAAATCAATTCTGGGTAAGTAAATAATGCACAAGCCCGCACGTGCACACTTCACTGTCAGATAAACTAACATTTAGAATTACCAAACATGAATAAACCCTAGCACATGGGCAATGCCGTTATGCTAAACGAATGATCCTAGAATAAAACCTTGGTCATCTACATGACTATGTTAGTTTCTGTGTAAAAATTAATCAAGTTAGAACATAACAGAGAAAACTACACTGAACGATACTTAAGGGCTCCTAAAGTTCCCAGTAAAGCGGTAACAAACCAGTATCATCAGTCATCTAGGTTATCACTCTAAGCTACATTCCGAGAAAACTGTGAAAGAAAAGAAAGACGTCCACTAAAAAATGATCGGGCAATTAGTTGTCCAACTGGAAGACTTCAGAGAATATACCAGCAATCCTATATTAAAACTAGTAAAAAACCCAACAAATAAAGAAAACTTACGCAATATTCGGGTTACGCCTTGGACTACATCTCCTTGTCCTTCTTGTGAAATAGTAGCCTGATTAACCTTCTGGATTTCAACACGCCCCACGAAACTATGGAGAAGACAAGAGGCAAGGTGATTTTGACCAGATCTGGGACATCCAGCAACCAATACCCGAAATCCTGATCCCCTGCCTGATGAATATGATAAATTGCTCAACAAATTAGCACGAGCACCAGCTAGATTCACTTTGTGAAGTTCAAATTTCTCATTTTCTTTATTGGCATCATCATCATCTACTACATCTAAATCTGCAACGCCAGAAGGCCCGATTAAAAGGCCACTACGAAATAGATTTTTTTCTATTTCTTCGACAATGTCTGCTTCCTGAATTAAATCATGAAGATGACACCACCAGGATTTACTACACGTATGCCTCTTCTCCAACGCCGTTATGATGACGTTTTTAATCAACTCAGCTGCTTTGTAAAGAGAAGGAGGCAACCATATGCGCTCATCGAGAAAAAGGGAAACAAGCAAGTGTGATAACGGTTGTAGCAGACAGGGAGTTAGATGAGTTTGAAGAGGAGAAGAAACCACATCACTTGCAGCCATTCCTGCTTCTCTGCGAGAACACGGGGGAGGGGCACATGCGAGAGCATCTAACCAATCCCTTTCTTCCACAGCAAAGGAAGGAAGTGGGGGACATTTATCATTGTTAGCTTTCTTTTCTGCAACCAATACCATTAAATCTTGCCAGGCACAGTTCCGCTTTAAAGCAATCATGGCTGCTTGAGTACAAAGAGCTTGCAGATCTGCACCAGCGAAGCCCACAGTTTGCTGGGAAATCCACTTCAGCAACGCCCCATTTACAGGTTTTGGCCACGTTTGAGTGTGAAATGACAGAATATCAGCTCTATCTTTAACTGATGGCAATGGAAAGTAAATTTCCCTATCAAATCTTCCTGGCCTCCTCAAAGCAGGGTCAACTGCCTCAGGACGATTTGTTGCCCCAATTACTATGACTGAACCACGAGATTTCAGACCATCCAATAGCGCCAACAAAGTTGACACAACAGAGTTATGTGTTTGATCTTGCTGCCTCGTCCGACATGGTGCCAACCCATCAATCTCGTCAAAAAATATTATAGACGGCTGAGATTTCTCAGCAACCTGGAACAAGAGTCTTAGCTGGCGCTCGGCATCACCAACATACTTTCCTAAACAATCTGCACCCTTACGAGCAAAATACGCTATCCGCTTATCACCACGAGCACATGAACCAATCAACGCTCGCACTACTAGTGTTTTTCCTGTTCCAGGATAACCATGCAAAAGAACTCCTCTAGGTGGTGTAATCCCTAAAGTACTAAACAACTCTGGATACAGAAGAGGCAATATGACAACCTCCTTCATACATTGGATGACGTCTTGAAGGCCAGCAACTGATTCCCAACCCTGGTGTATTTTTTCATTTTCCGAGTTAGAACCTCCAATATACACAGGTGCAATTCTCAAGATATCTCGATGAAGCCTCTTGCCCTCACGTTTCAAGAACTCTTCATCCTCACCACAGTTCTCCAACCACTTCTCCTCTACCTCAAGATCCTTACGTGAAGAGTCATGTGAAATCTTCATCATTTCCAACTTCATTTTCTGAACCTTCAACTTTTTCATCCACTTTAAATGATGGGGCTGGAAAAAGTGTCGATGATCTTCACAAGCTATGAGAAACTTGCGGTGATCAAAAACGCAACCCTCAACTCGCGCACAAGGCTGAAGAGCGAAAATTGCATAGAAGCCATGAAGATGATAGTGAAACATAGAAAAGATAAAAACAACTTGTGGAAGTCAAGAAATATAAAAGTAAGGCCTGACTGAAAAGATATTATCTTACCAAGTGGTAAGTTTTAGGACATCGATCGACACGACATCCAATAGTTGCTCCTGGCCTCCCACAGCGGCTGCATTTCAATGATCTTCCCCTACAAAGAGCTGCTTTTACATTTTTCAGGCATCCTAAACCGGCAAAATACACCTAAAAAGCGAAATTCATCAGAAAAAATTTAGAATACCAGATCATATCACATAAAATGAAACAATAGCTACCATTTCCAACATAGGAAACATCTGTCATGAGGAGTTATATAGGTTAAAGATCATCAGCAAACATGAACAACCGAAATACATAGAGAAAGGAAATCTGAAGGCAGTATCAACTGAATAAATTGAATAACACCTGATTGGCATTATACAGTGACAAAGAAGATAACAATGTCATTAAGTTTATATTTTTCATGCAACGAAAACCTTTGTTTTACGTTGCGCTCAACTGCTAGGAAAACCCAATCCTACATTGTCAAATAAATCTCAACACTTGGTTGATAGATGTGTACGTTTCAGATATGACAACAGATCATACTAGCAGCGACCTTTGCCCCCACATTGGTTCATGTACTACCAAAACTTATTCCTTCTATTTTGAACTAATAAATCTCAAGATTTGGTTATCATGTTTACGGATGTCTATGCTTCATATGATGATGGATCCTGGTAAAAAGACAGTCTAAGGTTGGAATTTAATTTATATTTGTCATGTGACTCTCCCTTAATGTTGAAAAGAGACACATTGCAGGTGCCACTGACAACTCAGTTTCTACTCCATGAACTATAAAAACTGGTATTTCCATTTGTTACATCATCATGCTCTTTGTTTCCAGGGTTCACTAAATATTACGAAGGGCCAACAGCACTCACTACTTTTTCTAATTTACTGCAGAAAGCCCATGGTGGAGCAAACGAACCCATATGATGGCACCACATCCTAAGCCATACGAACTAAATTGTATTTTAAAGTAACTGATGGATAAATAAACAATTCAAGCGCAAAGGAAGCATCTTTGACTCACAACAGGTGACAATGAAGAAAACCTCCTTAAAAAATCTGCAAAATATAACTGATTATTGGCCCCACAAAAAGGTTATACGAATCTAAACTAGTCCTTAATTTAATAATAACATCAATTTTATCAGCAGATTACAGACGCAGAAAAAGGTAACAGTGAATTGTTAAACTATCCTGAGCAGAAAGACATAACGAGCAGAGAAAACCAACGAAACTCCTCATGTTAAATGGTAGAGGAAATAATAAGCGAGCAGCATGCAGAAATGAATACTATTAAGTTGTACACAATGTTGCGCTTGTAGTAAATAATTGATGGCTAATAATCAACATATGTATCGATAAAAGTACATAAGACATTCAAATATGTGCAGTCTTTCTCAAGTGAACCACAAGTATAAAGCTTAATAATAAAAGTAGCTAAGTCCAAGAACCCAACCTCTGGACTCCACACAGCACAGTTTTGATGAACCCATACACCAGCAATGCCAAAGCGATCGTTCATGGGACCCAAAAGACGTCCAAGCCAGCCAGGTTCATCCACAAAGCCATCCAACACATCATAACTGATATTGATCTCCTCTGAAGCTGATGACCCCCCATATGCCTCATTATCACTCTCAGCCGAATAATGGACCAACTTCCTTGGAGGTTTTCCATCAGTCCCTCCGCCACACAAACCACATCTTCGCCCTTCTCTTATCCGACTCTTGTAGGGAGTACCAGTCCGAAATTGTTTCAACTTATCCATCTTTGTATTATTCTCATCCATCTTTGTGTTATTCTCATCCATCTTTGTGTTATTCACATCCACTACAGGCTCTCTACCAAGGTCGCCTAGCGAGGTATCCTTGTCCTCACAAGACCCACATATATCTAATTGTTCTGTCTGAATTTTCTCCATTTCCACAGCACTTACTTGGTTCCCTTCTTCCTTTTGACTGCCTGCTTTTTTCAGCTGCTCATCAAATTCCGCCATTGTCTCCACATACTTGCGTACACTCTGCTTCACATCAAATTTCAAACTACCCGCCCTTTGCCCCTCCCCTTCCTCATTTCCCTGTCTAAAACTAACTGTAGTAACTTCCGTGTCATTTTGATCTTCAACATTCATATCATTGTTTTGTTCTTCTTTATCAGAAGACGGAGTTGGTTGATTATCAGCCTTGTGAGCCGTCAAACCATTGGTTTCATCATTAACGACCATATTCCCCTTAACTACAGTCAATGTTGCCTCTTTAAACACTTCCTTCTTGTTATTCGCTTCACTACCATTCACCTCGGATCCTTCTCCCGACTCATCCTCGTCATATATAAGTTTCCTCTTACCCCGAGGAGAACAACTCTTTCCCATTAATGCAAAGCTAACATTACCAGCTCTAGATCGAAGCCTTGACGTCCAACCACTCGATTCATCCAGATTTTCAGAACTCCTGGATGAAGAGGTCTTCTTCAATCCATCTTCAACCCAATCCTTATTTCTAACAGACACAGAACGCCCACCACTGCCATTATCAAATCTACGCCTCTTTCTTACAGGAGGAGAAGGGGAGGCATCAAGTACAGTAGGTGCTCTCCTAGCACGAGTACTCCTACGAAGTAATCCAGAGTCTGATCCAACCCCTTCGGCATTGTTTTCATCTTTACTAACACGATGTTGATTATATACTTGTTCACAAATAGCATCTAAACTCTTCTCTTTCTTCTTAACTTTGACAAATCTATCAGTATCTATGTGTTGTTTTTGTTTAGGAAAAACAGTTTTACCCTTCTCTCGCATGACAAGAGAAAGAAATAGGTATAGAAAAATAAATGGTAAATCTCTAAACCTAATAAATAAACACAAACCCTTAACCAATCTTTCTAGGTTTCAATGATTTTCCAGTTCCACTATATCTCTCTATGACATGGAGAAATTGATAAAACAAAATTATTGAAATGACAAAACAAACTTGCTTGTTTTCTCCGATTGATTGATCTACAATACAGAGACTGCAAACAGGGATTCTTTAATTAAAAAATTTAGGGCAAAAAGTAAAACCCTAGAAATTAAAACCATGGAGGAAGGGATTTTTGATTTAGGAGTTATCGAGAGTCTATTGGGTTTTGCGAAGACTAGGGCGTAATGGAAGCGAGAGACAGAGACAGAAGAGGAGAAATATGAGTAAAACCCTTTGTAAGAAATAAAATAATAATGCATGAAATGTAATAGGTTTAGTTTTGTGGGCTATTTTTGGTTTTCGTTTCTCCGTTTCCCACCAAACGTTACCGCCAATAAAGCTTTTTTTTCTTGGTAAAAGGGCGTCATGAATTGATAAAGGGGCGTCAAGTGTGATAGCAATGTCCCTTTTATTGGTTAGGGGGTATCCTATAGGTGTGTAGAATGACTAGATTACCCCTTTCACCTTAAATTAACCAAAATCAAATCAATTTTTTTAATTAACCAAAATCAAATCAGTTTTTTTTTTTCATCTTCTCTTCTCATCCATCAACCCTAACCTCCATAAAACCGAAAATGTCATCGTCTTCGATTAATCGTGATTTGAAAAATATTTGGAAAAACCAGTTAGGGTTTAGTTTATTGTGTTGGATTTAAGTTAATTTTGTATCAAAAATTAGGGTTTGAATGAAAATTGAAATTGAAATTTTCAGGTTTATGCTAGTTACGGTTGGTAATAACTCAAATCTGAACCGAATCAGTAGATTGGGTTGATGTTACGGTTGGTTTAAACTCAAATACCAACCGTAAGTTCTTAGTTTTGGGAATATGTTGATTACGGTTTTTATTTGCATCATATTTATCAACAGTAATTGAGTTACTGGTTTGAAACTCAATTAAACTTACCAACCGTAAATCATCCGAATGTTAACAACTTATCAAATAGTTATGTACGGTTCAAAAGTTAAGATGACTTACCAATCAGTAGGTTAGTTACGATTGGTTTCTATTCATTAGTTAATAACCGTAATTTAGTTACGGTTGGTAACTAAATTAAATTACCAACCGTGAATCGGGTTTACGATTGGATCTTCCCCAAATTTAACGATTCTGGTTGGTATTCGATAACTTACGAACAGTAACTAAGAGTTCTGATTGGTCACGAGCAAAATTGCAACCGTAAGTTCTTCTCCGAAAATTCAAAATTTTGATTTTGTTATGTAATTTAGATAATTTTGAGTGAGAAAAAGCTAATTGGAACTAATTTAGAAGTATATCGGGTCCTTTGGACTCACTCATTTTGGTAGAGTGAATCAAAATCTAGGGTTTCACAAATATCACGTAAGTTTTCTTCTCCTCAAATTTTTTTTTTTATAACTCTAAAAATCTGATTTTAGAGTTATAATACACTAATCTTGATTATCAACACTAATCTTAATTATCATTACTAATCTTGATTATTAACAATAAGGGCTAATTAGTCATTTACAGATTTTTTATTGATAAGGGGCACTTGAATTTACTTCTAATGACCTTTTTTGTTTATTAGTTTGACGCCCCTCTACCAATTCATGACGCCCCTTTACCAAGCTTGTTTTTTTTCTTGTACTCTCTGACTTGTTTTTGTGTGTTGCAAAATGCAAAATTGTTGCGAGAGAATGACTCAGCGTCTCAGTGAAGGTTACAACGGCTATAAAAATATATATATGGAGTGTTTTTCTACCCGGCGAGATTGGGGTATACCCATATTTATATGGACATGCGCCCTTACTATGGGGAGACCAAATATGGGTGAAATTATTTTAGTACCCCTTACCCTTTATAATTCTAATTACCCTAAATCAGTTTTATTATTTTTATTTCATCTTCCTTCTTCTCTTCTTCTTCTCCTCCATAACCATACCGGCTCCTCCATCCCCCACCACCGAAACTCGTCGATTAATTCGTTAACATCGTCGATTCGAAAACTCCGATTAATTTTCATCAATGGATCCGCCAAGACCTAGGACAAGTCGTATGAAAGACGCTAATAGAAAACTCAATCAATACAACCCCGGAATTGCAAAACTAGTTCAACAAAAAGTGAAGAAAAAAACGGTTGAAGAAGAAATTGAACCCGCTCCAAACGAAGAAATGGTGCGATTAAGAAAGTAAGGGCCTATTTAAACTCACTCCAGTACTTCAATTTCATGTTTGCATGTCAATTTATGTCTGAAAAATCGATTCTTTGATTTTCAGTTATTCTCACCGGCAAGGTATTATGTTATCGACCTTGCCGGCTTTTCATAGTTAGGGTTTGCCCGGCAGGCTCTTAGGTTGAATATCGTGTCGGCTATAGAATACCTGTAACTGTTACTTGCGGGGCCGGCAAGTTATTCAACCCCAGAGCCTGCCGGCGGAAGTTTTTTTTGTTAGCCGGGTTGGTTATAAATTTTTACCTTGCCGGCTGTATTTCAAGTTTTTTGTGTCTCCTGATGCCTTGAATTTTAAAACCGGAATGGTAATTGAATAAAGCCATGCCGGCTGTTTGTTAGCCGGCAATGTATGGGTAATGGACCTTGACGACTGGTTTGGTGAAGAATCCTTGAATCTACTGTGCTCATATTTGTTACAAGCCGGCAGGTTATGTGAATCATACCCTGCCAGCTTATGTTTAGCCGGCATGCATGTCTTTGTCGACCCTTCCGACCTTTATATAGCCGGCAATGTTATATTTGTCGACCCTGCCGACTTATAATTTTGTTTCTCAATTTTTTTTGTTTAGGTTGCAAAAGGCAAAGAAGAAAGCTCTGAAAGCTCTTAGTCCTCCTTCAATACCTCCTCGTGTTGGTGAAAAACTCTTGACTTCAACACATCGAGGGGAATACGTTGTGCCGGGAACGCTCAGGATCCGTGTACCGAATGATTCTGAACCACCATCGGAACCCTGTGATTCAGACGAGACTCCAGATGAAGACCAATCAATTCCATCTGGTAGAAGAGGTGATGATGATGATGTTGATGAAAGAACTCCGGCTGCTGGAGGAGGTAACAATGATGATGATGATGGTGATCAAGACATGCCTAATGTTAGAGGAGGTAATGATGATGATGATGATGATGATGATGATATCGAAGAAGAAATTTTTGAAGAGGAAGTGGAAGAAGAAGAAGAAGAAGATGGAGATGGAGAACAAACTCAAGCTAATGTTCAACAAGCCGAAGCTTCAACTTCAACTGAAACCGGAAAGAAAAAGAGGGTGATCACTAAACCAGCTGATTCCCACATGCCTTCCCCTCACTTGATGGTTACACTGAAAAAAGATGAGCCTCCAAGGGGGACCCCAAAAGATGGTGGCAATGTTCTTTTTGGATATAAAGACTCATGGGCATGTACGATCCATAATATTATCGTAAGTAATCTCAATCCGTCTTTGTTTTTTATTTAAGTGTGTAACTATCTTAAATTTGCGTCAAGTGTTTGTATTTCTTTTCATTTTGTTTTTTTGGTATTTAGGATCACAAGCATGCTTTTCGTCTTATGAGGCGCCAAGCTTCATGTTCAGCGACTAAGACTTGGGATCTTGAGGATGAATGTGAGGAGGTGAAAGTGATTGTCAAGAACTCCGGGTTATGGCATGAGGTGGAGAGTTTGAATATTTAGCATGATAGAGTTACTGTATCTACATTCTGTGAGAGGTTCTACGGAGAGACTGATACAATTTTATTCCCATTCGGTGAGATGGCGATAACTTCCGATGATCCTCATCAAATTCTAGGCCTCGAGGTTGAGGGAAAATCAGTCAGTGAGGGCTTCGATAATAAGTTTACTTTCACCACTAGTCCAAAATGCGAAAATTAGGACAGGCCAAAACTGTCAAAAATAGAGTTATAAGACTAATACCATCCGTCCTAAAATCTGTCACATTTTTGGTGTACTATTTATTATAGGATCTGTCACATTTTTGGTATACTATTTATTATAGGACAGTTCATCTCTGTTCAAATTAAATAACAGATTTCTTTTGTCCGAAAATAACAACTGGTGATGGCTGTCGAAATTCCATAATCAGAGATTCAGCCAAATCTCATTCAGGTGAGTCAGTTTCAGCCGAATATGATTCAGGTGACTCAGTTTCAACCGAATCTGATTCAGGTGACTCAGTTTCAACCGAACCTGATTCAGTCTCTAGGAATTCATTTTTACTTATGTTTTTCTTCTTCTTTGTTTCTAGATTTATACCACAGACAAGCCAACATATGAATTTTGTAAGCAAATATAACCCATTCTATTAAAATTAACTTTGAATTCAGTTAACAACTTGACAACCCAAACATCTATAAATTCAATTACAAAAGCTACTTTATGTACTAAACAACAAAGAAGAAGGGGAAAAAAGTGTTGATTTAACATCCAAGTGCGCGAGTCACATTGCTTTGGCCATTCAATCGTCTCACTGGGGTCAAAGTGTTCCATCTCCAACACATGGTTCCATACTTGTAGCGATAATTTCATTTGGTGGTGTGCTAATATAGGAATGTAAAATCCAGGAGTTATCATCCATATTCACTACAAAGTAGAGCAAAGAAACAATTATTAATAACACAAGCTGATGAATCTACATATGTAAGGGATTATATAAGACTCATAGGTTCTGAAACAATTTAAATCACAAACAATGGAAATTCTTTCAGAGTTCAGTTTACCTTGCATTTGCCTTTGTTCCTTAGTATCTTCTTTAGCCTTGTTCCTTTTCCTTTGTTCCTTAGTATCTTCTTTAGCCTTGTTCCTATATTTGAACGACATCATAAAAAGCTTCAACCAATATTACTGCGATAGCTAAATTCTAACATACCAAACAAATATTTTGCTAACAAACAGATGAGGGAATGAGCAAAACCAACGCAATTTTGTATATAGCAATAATAGTAGATAATCTGGTGTACTATTAATACAAATTGCAATTATACACTTGTTGGTAGTATTGGGACATGGTAAATCCCGTTAAACAAAAAATTAAAAGACCTTTCTTTTGCTTCCTGATGTATTCCTCTATTGGTACATCAAATAACCTTGCAATAATTATGGACTTTATAACCTAGGGCACACAACAACACACAAATGGCGCAACAATTGACAAATAATAATTCAGTAAATATTGGAGCTTGAAAACAGAATTAGGAGAACAAAGGTTTGTACACAAGAAAGTTTCTCTCTCACAAGTTTATGAACTCCATGTCTCGAACCAAATCTAGATTAGTTTACTATGAATCATCTGTACATATGACCACATGGATCAGCCACTCGACAGTCAAAACATTGAGAAATGAACTCCCCCAGGCTTCATCTATTGTATTTGCTTGTCACAAATGAATCACACAGCTTCAAAAACTAGGTAGTAAGGAAAGAGCCATACTATTCAGTAAATAAACCCCTACAGGAAAAATTAAGAATGCTAAAACATCTCCAAAAGTAGCTTTCATAAGTTCAATATCTAACATAAGTGGAAGTCGCTCGATAGGAAAACATAGGTTGTGAAACACGAGGGTTCATTTTTATGTGAAGATTGTGGATTTAGGGATCTTATCACCATTTCAAATCAACAAATATTCAAAAAAAAATCAATCAAAAGAAGGGTTGTAAGGACAAAGTTTTGATTTTGGGGTTTTTATCTTCTGCTAATCCCAAAATACTGAAAATCCTAAATCTCGTACTACCAATCGGGCAAGCAAAGAAGTGTTCATTTCCAATAGCAGTAGCTATTATACCAGATGTGTGCAGCTTTAGGTCATACCTGTTAAAGAAGTACTCGGTGATGACATTATCGGTTGACAACTCTACACCCATAGAGTACCCATAAAGCAGTATAAAGATCCATGTCCTGTAATTGGTTACGGCATACCTAAGTACCTAAAAAAGAGATGACATCTCAATTCGGTATTACTTAGTTAGAAATGGAATATTCAAGGTTTAAACATTAAACAATCGTTGTGCCTCTATGGAGCAAGATAGGGTGCGATTGATTCATTTTCCACTATTTCTATATATCTAGTAAAAACTAGTCCATTCTCAGCGCTGCCTCACATAATCAATTCCAATACAAACGAATTTAATAATCACAGTGGATCTCAAAGTTATTTTTTTTTTTAAATCTTACTAATAAAAACTTAAAGATGCAGTAATTGAACTTACCATCAACAGATTGATACTCAAATCTGATTCATTTAAGTTCTCATAAGAATTAATTTCAATCGGTTTTCGCAATGTCTTTCCTTGGTGATTTCAACACAAATCGTATGCCTAATCCATTCAATGATTTTAACCTAAAAACAAACAAATCTGTTCAATGATTTTAACCTAGAAACAAACAGATGATGAAAATTCATGAAAGAAAAGAAAGATTTTACCTCTGGAGGTAGACTTGAAATCTGGGTATATCTGGATTCAAGGTAGAAGATAGATTTACAGAGAGACCTTGTTGAAAACAGAACAAATTTCTCCACTCGCTTTTGTGAGTTGGATTCAGAATTTAATTCGATTCAAATTTTGTAAAAGAATTAGGGGATTTGAAGAAATTAGATGCGGTTGTTCTAAGATTATTTTTTCTCCAGAAGTAACGAGTGGGGGAAGTTAATGAATATTGAAATAGTTACATTATTGATAAGCACGAAGGAGAAGAATATGGGAACTTTTATCAGTTTTGAGAAGCTTATGGATCTAATTATAGGCCGTAGGATTAATGGGATTTAAGGGTATTAGATATGGATGAAAATTTGGGGAGGTGGGGGGAAATAGATACGGAAAAAACTACAGATTACTAGCGTTAATTATCACGCACAAAATATTTGACTAATCCTAACTGTAATATAATTAAGGACAAAATAAATGTGTCATTTTACCCGTGCGGGAAGTGTCCTAAAAACCATGTTTTGGACTAGTGCACGGATATTTACAAATTGAGCCAGAAATTGTTTGGTTGGAATCAGGTTGAGACGGAGTCTATGCTTGTGAAGAAGGATGGCCGTCTAACTAAGAAGTTTAATCTGAAGCAGTTTAGGGACACATTATGTGACACCAAGAAAATCTTTGATAGGGAAGAAAGGGTGAACCCGGTGTGAATCAATGCTACCGCATCAGCTTATTTTCTATACGTCTTGGGAAAATGTATCTTCCTTGACAGTTCTGGAAGATTGGTTGACGCCAGTTATATGCAACTATTGGATCCCTTAGATAAGATACGTGAGTATTCTTGGGGTACTGCGGTGATCGCCTTCTTGAACAATGAGTTGACAAAGGGTTATAGAGCACTCACTGCGCAAGTTAACGGAAACATATGTCTCTTCCAGGAAATTATATTGTCTAAATCATTTATATTTGAAAAATTCTCGTAAGATACGATTCTTACTAAACTTTTTTTTTTGCATAGGTTTGGATATATGAGCACTTCCCTACTTTGGTGAAAGCCAACTCCTACATCAAAGTGGATGCAAATGTTGATGTTGATAAGCCAAGAGCGCAAAGGTACAGTTTTAAGGGTACTCGGGATAAGGAAATTCCGTAAAATCTTATCAAAATCCAAATGGCCATCGACAAATTGACTGCGGAGGAGGTGATATTTGATCCGTATCGGGATGCTAGAAATCAAGGTTTAATCCAAAGGAGATATGAAGTTGCACTATACTATGGACCCTTGTTGTTATGCTCCAAAGGATATTCAATGTACGATCCACTTCGGGTAATGCGACAATTGGGTTACGTTCAAGAAGAACCTCATTTATATGAAGATAAGTCGTTCTTTACTAGGAACCTGGATGACTGCACCACGTCCCAAAAAACTATTAACGTCTCTTACGATCCAACGCCAACTTAAGAACATTGGGACGATAGACGTGGCCGTAACATTGATGTGAGTATTTTGGACGAGGTGACCACCGGTCATGAATCTAGTGAGAGATACATGTCATGGTACTTAGGTTAGGCTCGTCCTATTGTGATTGGGGAGATGACTGCTGAAGAATTGGCTCGTAAGAGGAAGATGGCATTGAAAGACCCAGCAACAAGTCTTAAGTTCTTTGTAAGTATTTTAGAGTTGTTCGTATTATTTTAAGATCACATTATCGAATCATTCTATTAATTGTTTGTTGTTTAATTGAAAATAGAAGGAGCATTTGAAGACCTTTGCGAAGGTGTTGTGTTGCACGAGAGAAAGAGGACATCCTTTGTCGATTGAAGAGCAAAGCAAGAACATTGACTATGTTAACAATGTTGACAATGAGGATGCCTATGAAATGTTCAAGCAAGCTGATGTTGAAGTAAAGAGGGAATAAAAAGCCAGGAGGGAAGCACAAGCCAAGATGAATGCTGACAAAAAGAGGGCTCGTAGTGGTCGTGGTGGTGAAAGTAGTAGTGTTGGTGGTGTTCCTAAACGGGGTCGGGGTCGTGGTCGTGGTGGTGAATGAATGCATTTCTAGTTCATTTCTTTATGTTGTGTTTTGGACAAATGTTAAGGTTAATGGTTGGATTTCTAGTTGCTGAATGAATGGTTTGTTTAGGTACGTAAAGTTTCAATACTTATTATGCCTGCATGTTTTTTTTAAGTTACATTGCCGACCAAACCAGGGCCGGCAAGGTTTTGAAGTGTCAGACTGCCGGCCCTGACAGCAGAAAATGCTTGCATACCAGGATCAGCAAGGTAATCAGATCATTACCAAGCCGGATGTTATGCAGACAACAGAGTATTATGTTATAGAACATGCCGGACATTTGTTGCAGAAAAAAACTTATCCTGATGCCTAAAAGTCATAAGGCCGGCATGGTTATAAATTATGTTCCCTGCCGACCACATCATAGCCGGCACGCTAGTGAACAAATACTGCTCCGATGGTTTAACAGAAAATTGCATGAACTCATGATGCCTAAAAGTCATAAGGTCGGCATGGTAAGAAAATTTATGCCTTGCCGACCTTATCATAGCCAGCAGACAAATGTCCATATACATTGCCGGCTGATACACAGAAGAAAATGTTCTCATGATGCCTAAAATCATCATAAGGTCGGCATGGTCTCAAAATTCCCACCCTGTCGGCCATAGTTAGTCGGCATACTTGGGAAAATAAACCTCTCTGGCGAATTCAAAATTCAAATTTTTTGCAAGTACAATTTCATTGATTGACTTGTACTTGGGCACTATAACGGCCAAATTTGGCCACCATCATATAAATACACTACTTCTCTCTACAAAACAACATATAAATAGTTCCATATACTCTCCAAAGCTCATATCATCATACACTCCATATAACTCACCCAATAGCTCTCTACAAACAACAATGGCATCATTTGATTCAAATGAAGATTTGGCAATCACCAAATCATGGTATGCGGAAAATCAACTTAGACATCAATCCTCCGAAAGGGAGGATTCCACAAATTTTTGGGCCAGGGTACACAACAAATTTACCCAAGAGTTTGGGAATCCTAATGTAATAAGTGTTCACCAAATCCACGCTAGGCACCTAGTCACCGAAAAAGCGATACTTGCTTTTTTGGCTCTCCAACCTCAGATTTTTAACACTCGCCCCTTCACCTTGTCCATTGCACAATTTTTAAGTAATTTTGTGGTTTTTTTTTACGTAACCCATGTTGTTTTATCTTCTAATGAAACACCACTAACAAATGTAAGTTTATTTTTGTGTTTCTGTAGCATGAAGTCGTGAAAACACGCTACTTGGAGGAAAAGGGGGAAGTATTCGCTTTCGATGCAAGCTATCACTTCTTGGCAGAAATAATCCCGGAGGATAACCCGGACTACTTGGATGTTGTATCGTCTTCGAAGGAGGAAGATTGATGGTTTTAGAAGTTTTTGTGTAGGTTTTGTGGGTAGATCTCTATGTAAACCCTCACGAGACTATAACTCATCCACTAGGGTCGCCAAGGGGTTCAAAGGCTTGATGCACATGCTAAGTGCATTCCTTTTTCCGTCGACAAGGAGTTAGATTTTATGTTTCAATCAATGTAGTAACCAAAATTGCATGAATAAAGTGAATTACATCTTCCCATATTCTGTTTGGTATAAGTACAGGTCGGCAGGGTTAGAAATCCTTAACATGCCGGCTTCAAGTCAACCGGCAGTGTTATTACTAATGTGCATGCCGACTATATTATAGCTGGCATGGTAGGGAATATTTACATGCCGACCGTTAGATTCCTGGCCCAAGATAGTCGGCATATTCTTCATTCAAAGACCCTTCCAGCCAAAAAATGGTCGGCGTTTATGGCATCCAAGGACCATGCTGGCTAAACTTGGTCGGCATCTTATTCAAACATAGACCAAGCCGGCGATATATACCCGGCACTTTATTCATACGTCTACCTTGCCGACCTTTGACATTTTTGAAAACCAAAATTTTTGATCGAAATCGAACTTATAAGACGGATTAAAGTTTAAACTACTGAGTTTTCATTTTCAAAATTTTAATCTAAAATGAATTAATTAAGCTAATCATATTTTTTAGTGTTAATTAAATAAGGGCATATTAGCCATTTTGAAAATATATGGTTCAGGGGTGACCTCTTTTACTTCAAAATGACCCTATTTTGTCTCATTTGGTATACCCCAATTAATCTGGGTATACCCCAATCAAGCCATGTTTTTCTAGTGGAAATACTCTTCTCTTTTCATTTTTGTTAAAAAACTTGAGTTGAGCTTGAATACAAATTCGTGTTGATTGGTTATGCAACAATTGTTATCTAGGCTTCTACAAGTTAGGCACCCTCCATGAATTCCCTGGTGGCGGATCGTCTGGGTAGATCATGAACTTATGAGGGCTGTCAATCTTAATACCGATCTAACATTTCCATTCTGATGAAAAGAATGAGGAGAGAGAGTGTTAAAGAGGGAGAGGAAATTTCAAAAAATCTCACTCAGATAGATTCAAAAAAATTTGAATTCTCATCTCAAATTTTAGGTAATCAATCAGGTTTCAAGATCATTAAAAGAGGACCAAGAGGATTAAACTTCAAAATCATCTTCTCAAAACAAATTGGATTATGGATTAGCAAAGTTATGGGAGAAATTGTACAACCAAAGTCAAATCGGAATAAATGGTCCAATAGAGATGGTAATTTCTCATTCCTCATTGAGAAACTACATAATTCAAAAGGAGGGTTCATTAAGATTGACATAACAGATGTTAACATAGCTAATAATAAGGCATGGTGTGTTCCAAAAGGTAATGATAGTTATGGTTGGGAAAGATTTATAAGCTACTCAACAAACTTCTGGGAGTTAAAACATTCACTCCACAAAGAATACCATTAAGATCTGATTTTCCGGCAGAGAAGGGAGTACAAACAACAAATAGATCTAATCGTACTTTCAGTTGCATAGCATATGGTAGTATCTCTTGGAATCATGTGGCTGGAGAAATAGCAAATAAACTCAATTGGGACAGGTATTTAAAACTATCAGTCATCAATAATTCAATGGCGTACTTTCAACCAAATAATAATGTTGAATGGGGAAATTGTTGGAAACCAATGAAATGGAAGTACAAGGATACAATCATTGAAATCAAGAGATGGATTGATGAGGATGTCACTATAGATTCTAGATCATTTTCTCTAGCTCAGCACTGGATTAGAATCAAAGGACTACCAGTACAGATGTGGTCCAAAATAAATTGTGATCTTGTCGGAGAATATTTGGGTGGTTTAGCTAAGATTGATCGTAATACGACAGGAAAGAACTCATCGGTGTGAAGATTAAGAATTAAAGGTCGGGCACAACACATTCCTGCAGCAATTAACATTTCTTTGCAAGGAGTTCAATTGATTCTAGCAATAGAATGGGATTATTCATTCATACCAGAAAAACCTTCGACGGTTAAAGCTTATCGTCAGATGCTGACTAGACTAGATAGAGGTGAATACTCAATTACTTTTTTAAATTCAAATTTTGAAAGGTCTAACAATTACAAAGACCATTCTGCAAATCAAATGCAAAATATGAGGTTTAGGAAGCACCATGTGGAGAAAGGAGATGGGTCGGGGAAGAATGATATTTCGGCCCCTAAAACTATCATGGATTTCTTTAACATATTTAATTCAAAACGAGTCAACAAAAGTCAGCATGTCAAAGATAATGCAGTTACAGAAAAATCTAAAACGCTTATGAAGGATTTTGTCGATCGTTATTTTTACAAAAAGAGGATAAATCATCTGAAGATAACTGCAGATCAACTTTAGAAGAGAATTTCAAGGAACATAATGGCAGAAAATACTTCAGTAAATACTGATTCTGAAACAATTATAGCGGATTCAACTAAATTATCCCAAAACCTAAACAATGAAATTGAGAGAACCAATGGAATTCATAACATAGTGGATTTAATAATGGAAGTAACAACAAATATTGGTGCAAATTTTAGAGGTGATGAAGATAAAGCAAGATCTCTTTACACTGAGATAATAGTAAGGAATATATCTTCTTTAGAAGTGAGAAACAAGACAGTGGAAAGAACATATGAGGAGACAATAAAGAAGAATATTCAAATACTGGATACAATTTAAAATATTGATACATCAAATGATAATGAAGTGGGAATGCTTGAAGATGCAGTTAATTTGGCTTTAGATGGTGCAAATGGATATTAAGGTTTTAGTGTGGAATATGAGAGGGATCAATGCAACTGACAAAATTGATGCACTAAAGGATTTAATCTATTTTACAAAAACAAATGGGTTTTGCTCTATCCGATGGTTTTGGATGAACGTTTATAGGAAATCCACGGTTCCCATTACTCTCAAAATGGAAGAAATGCAAGGAGATAAATCGTGGATGAAATTTCACCCTCTTCTTACGCCCTCATCTGAGATCTCAAACCCAACTGCTTCATCTGTTACGCCCACAAAGTTTCCAAAAATAAGTTGTCGGGGTTATTTAGCTCCAGCTTTTCATCCGTAACGGGAAAATAAACACCAGTATATAAACTAAATTTTTATTCTTGTGGTTTGATTGTGAAGGTGCTCTTTGATGTTTTGGATGATTGTCTTTAGTTAAACACAGGGTTCTTATTTTTTTGTGATGAATTTTTGTTGTTGTCCTGATTTGATGGATACTTACAGTTTCGTTGCAGGTTGTGGTTTTCTTAGCGGTGGTGAAGGTGGTATGTATTCTGGATTCTCTTTTGAATGGGCAATGTTATGAATTTAAGGGTTTTTTTAGTTTCATTTTGATTTTCTGATTTTTACATAACTGCAGGTTGGGTTTTGAGCAAATGTTTGTGTTTGTATAACTCTTGATTTGTGTTGATTTGTGTCAAACCACCTTCTATTGGAAACTCATACTTGGTTTAGACTGATTTCTAGAGTTTTGGAATTTGCAGATTTGCAGTGAAGTATGAGATCGAGAACCTAATCCTCAGAAATACTTTATTTTATCCTTCGGATCTGCTGAATGGTAAGCGTTTCAGGATTTATTTTGCAAATAATGTTTCAGGATTATACGGCATCAATGTTTGATTTTGATTTGCTCACTGCTTGGAACTTAGAAATTTGTTTTTTTATGAGTAAGATGTTTTCGTTCTTTAATTCAGTTCATGCTTACATGAATAGCTTCTCCCCTCTTTAATTATTGAGACCCTTTTGGTGCTTTTTGAGTGGTTTAATGTCGGTGAATCTCCTGGTAGGACCGGAGGTAAGGACTGTAGTGAAGTCGAATATTCTTGTTGTTGTTTTTGATCCCAAGCTAAGATTTCTGCCACTGTTGTTTGTTTTTGACGGTATACTAGTTCATTCCTAGCTAGACAAAAGGTCCAGAATAGAAAACAGATGTTGGTGCTGGTTGTTGTTGTATTTGGGAGATGGTTGTATGAGGAGTCAAAACACATGCAGGGGCATTGTTGGAGTTTGGTGTGGTTGGGGGTTGAGAGAGTGCAATGTTCCAAGATGTAGTCGTCGTTGGACAGTGAATTAGCAGGTGATTTGTTGATTATGGATAAATCTTGTATCTGGGGAAAATGTCTGAGTTGGTTAAATGGATGTGATGAAGAAGAGATAAGGTTGGTAATCCTTCATTGATTGCTTTCCACAAGAAAAGCTGAATTTTTGGTGGACACGGTAATGTCCACAGGAATTTGGTGGGTGGGATGGGGATATGGTTAGGTAGATTATGAGTCAGACATTTGTATCCCGATGAAGTAGTGTATTTTCCTGATTTTGAATGTGGCCAGATAATTTTATCCTGGGGTATATCTTGGGGGAGGTGGATGTTTATGATTTTGTGAGCTATATAACTGGGGAGAGCGTTTATTTTTTCTTGGTTCCAGTTTTGAGAGATTGGATCAATGAAATCAGCTACATTTCGGATTGGGTAACAATCAGTTGGATCTAGGTTTGGTGAGTGTGGGATCCAGTTTGCTTCTATTGGTGTTGAAACTCCATTTCCAATACGATGAAATATCAGTTGTTGCAGGAGGTTGCTATGATGTTGATGATCATGACTGCCACTGTAAAAATGTTTTTATGGAGTGTAATTGAGTATGGCCAACAAATATATGATTCTGGTGATATGGATGCACACTTGAAGCGATATATCAAGGATTAATTCGAATATTAACATTTTTGTTTTTTAATCCAGTCTTGGATATCCACGAGGCCACGAAGTAGAATTAATATACAGAACTAGATTTCGTGGGGACTAATGGTGTCACTAGCTTGGAATTTTCATGCTCGACAACAATGTAATCATCCCAACGAATTAGTTATTTATTCAGTTAACATAAATTAGCATAATACTATAGAATTTTAGTTATTGATTTTAATGTTTAACATGTCAAACTTAGCATGTTATGGGAACTAAATTTGTTCGATGTTGAAAGTTAGATCATAAATCTGTCAAAAGGATTTTTTGGGAAAAACTCAAAAGCCGCTTACGAAGATTACCTTCCTCATGTTTCCTGCATCATTTTTCGGTTAGTGCTTGATATGATGTTCTCTTGATCATATTGCAGACTCTGCATGTTTTTTTGCACTGTAGAAGCGAGAACACTTTCATTTTTCCTATTTTCTTCTCAACAGTTGTAGATGGGGAAAAAGGATTTGCTGGTTTTTACGGAATTGAAGAGCCGACCGTGTGGGGACTCCTTGAACCGAGCGAAATGTTGAACCTCACACATATGCACTGCAATAAGGGAGTGCTTTGAATTCGAGAGATTAATCTGTAGTACTCCGACCTAAACCAAGACAATGGTCGTTCCAAAGTAAATTCGGTCACAAGAGAGGATGGGTTGATCTGTAGGAGGGAAGCTGAGAAATGTGTGAGATCAATGGTGATCTGAGATAGTAGGTGTGTTGTAAATTCAGCGTGAAAATGCTCTGAATGATTGAAATTTGTCTGATTGAGAGTGATTTTTGTGAGTTCGTGTAGACGAGATCGTCTGTATGAACTTTGATGAGAAATTGCTCGTTTAGGCGAAAGTTGCTTGAATCTTCGAATTGTGCGAATCTTGTTCAAGGTTTTTCGATGTCCTTCGATGATGCCCTTTCAATCAGGATTCAGAGACATTTTATAGTGCCGGAATTGAAAACACCATGATCCCATGAAGTGTGACAGTTGATGGAATCAGAGAGTGGGAAAGCGGGAAATCATGTTAAACCAATTACTCATCGTGCAGAGACTTGGTTAATTTTCCATCCACTACTTCTGATGATTCCTCCAACTGACTACACGACTTGCTCACATTCTCATCGTGGGTGAACACACGTGCCGTAGACCGCCAAACCAAAAACCCTAGTTAATATCCCCCCATTGTGACACGATTGAAATCTCGTGATAGTGGAGTCGATTCTTGACTTTGGGACGATGAGTCCATGTAGTCTTTGAGTTTAACACGTTGTGGCAAATGTTCGAAACTCATGAATTAAATGTATGTCTCATTGAGACGAGGTACCATAACCTAAAACGAGCAAAACTGTTCTTTGAAACTGTCGAATATTGATAGTTGAACCAATATTCTTTGATTGAGCAAATATTGCTAGCCCGAGTGAATATTTCCGGTTCGAGCAAATATTTCCAGTTTAGCGAGCATTGCTCCTTTGATGAATTTATTGGTAGCGAGGACCGAATAAAATAATAATTTAATTTCTTTGATCTCTTGAGTCGAGCAAAATGAATAAGAATGTTGATCATGGGATCAACATAAAATTATTAAAGTGTTTGAATCTGCTCAGAATCACGTTTCTGCAGAGCTCTGGATTCAAAACCCTAATTTCACCGAAATGATGATTTATTGCAAATCAACACGGGACCGGCTACATGGGATGACGGGTTCACCATGTATTGCCCAGATGCGCGAATGAGCAGAAAAATACCAAAGTCTCTTGAGGACCAGTTGGTGATATAATGATTAAATGCTGGTTTAATCACTTACTGAAATAATGCTCGTGTGAGCGACAAATAATAAAACCTGGTATTATGAAAATGTGAAGGACCGACCAAGAGGTCATGAGACCGGCTCCTGGTGCGTGCGGGACCTAGTGGATGGTCGTTTGAGCAAACTTCCAATAGTTTGGAAAGAGTTTGAACCTAATATGAGCAGTTGAGCAAATTAGGTTAAAGTCAGTAAAACATGCGGGATCAGATGTTTGCAAGCCTCAGGGTCACCCTTGGTCGGTCAAGGGGATGTGCCAGTGTCACCACAATGTTCGTGTTTCAGTCTTGAGAATTTTGATATTTTCTAGTGCACGTTTGAGCAACATTTGGAGAAGATATGCCAAATCCATGGTTTTGCTGAAACCGGGAACAACACATGAGATGAGGGAAAATAAATAAAACAAGGAATTACAAGGTGTGGGACCGGCCACGGCTAGGGCATGGCCGACCGGCTGACACGTGGCGTGCTTTTCCCAGTTTCATGTGATTTTATGTATTTTTATGATTTTAAGGGAATTTTACATGAAATCAAAGGGATTTATTGAAAACCAATATTTTTCTGAAATCAGGGAGTTTTCATGAAATCATGTAACAAAATACCAAATAATAACAAAACAAGAGGTACGTGGGACCGGCTGAAACCCTAATTAACGCCCTTTAGTAGAATTAACGTAAAATTGTCATACGGACTCGGATTTTGATGGTCCGCCCCTCCATTCCGTACGAAAAAGAATTTCCTATCTCCGTACGCGGGAATATTTAGGTTTTAAGCTCTTCCGGGAGGTGAAAATATCCCAAGAGTAAAATTCAGGAAGATTTCAAGGGATCAGTCCCATAGTATTTTTTCTAATTTTATCATGTATGGTAAAATCATGTGATAAAATACATGAAATTAGGTAATTTTAGGAAAATTCATGAAATAAAGGGAATTTTCATAATTTGAGGAGAAATAATAAAATAATGGGGAAGTGAGTTGTGGACCGGCCACGGCCAGGGCATGACCAGCCGACTAGTGGTCTCATCTCACCTTTTCCTAATTTTATTATGTTTTGATAAAATCATGTGACTTAGGTAAAAATACATGAAATTAGGTAGTTTTCATGATTTTAGAGAAAATTCATAAGAAATCAGGGAATTTTCATAATTCAAGAGAAATAATAAAATAATGAGGACATGAGGTGTGGGACCGGCCACGGCCAGGCATGGCATGGCCGGCCGGCGGTCCCATGTCACGTTTCCCTAATTTTATTATTTTTTGATAAAATCACGTGGTTTAGATAATTTCTTTGAAATAAAGAAAATTGCTCGAACGAGAGGATTTCATGAGACCAGGAAAATAGCAAAATATGATAACATAAAATTGGGCACTGGATTTGGTCACGGCATTGGATTTGGTGAACCCGGTCCCTGGTGCTTTTGCTAATATTTTTTTATTATTATTTTCCCTCATATTTTGCATAGGTTCCTCGTTCGTTCATTCTGGTCTGTGCATTATTTGCTAATTACACTTGCACCATTTTCATCAGGGCTTATTCGATGCTCAGATGCCTGTTTCGTCGGATATTTATCACTAACCCGTGGCATTCTGCTGGGAAGAACCACGAATTGAAGCGACTAAATATAACAAAGAATCGTAGAATATTGCTGGATATTCAGACGATGGTTCGTAGAATATTGCTGGATATTCAGACGATCTCAGATAATTAATTGATGACTCTAGAAGGGCTTCATGTATAAGAGCAATAATCATATGAGGGTTTGAGCAATATAAACTTGCTGGAGTGTCATATTCCTTTTTGGATAGTCCGGGAGAACCGGTCGCATCCCGAAGACGTTGTCGCCCAATCTTTCGATTCTATACAATATGAGATATGCCGTGGTCTCAGCTGGGAGAATGCATATCTGCATCTTCTTTGAAATACTTTCTCCATCAAAGGGTTATGAGATGTGTCTTGGTCTCAGCTGGGAGACTGCACACCTACATCTTCTCTGAGAGACTTTCTCCATCAGAGGGTTATGAGATGTGCCGTGGTCTCAGCTGGGAGACTGCACATCTGAATCTTCTTTGAGAGTCTTTCTCCATCAAAGGGTTATGAGATGTGCCGTGGTCTCAGCTGGGAGACTGCACATCTGCATCTTCTCTGAGAGACTTTCTCTATCAGAGGTAGCACGAGCTTTCATGCATAGAGACATGAGTCTCGATACTCATCCGATTGCCGGATCCGGATTAATTACTGAAATTGCTCAGTATTCATGAGATGTGTCGTGGCCTCAGCTAAGAGACTACACATCTTCATGTACTCTGAGAGACAGCCTTCTCAGTCAGAGATTTGTGGCATGAGCTTTCATGATTTAATCGAGAGACACGAGCCTCGATATTCATTCGATTGCCGATTCTGGAGTATAGTTTTACAACTCTACCCTTCGTCGAAAATCCACCATCTACATTAATTCCCCTGCTTAGTGAGGAACAGTCATGTTCCTCATTCAGCATTGAATGGTGATTTTCCTAGTGTAAATTGAACTTAGCTATTATATGTGATGTTACCGGATTTCGACTGAATGAGCGAACAATGGTTTGAGAGGAAACCCAAGTGACATAATAGAGCGTCATCCAGTGAAAATAAATTCACGTAGAACCGCTGATTCGATGGTGGAACCACGGTTGGCTTAGGAATTACGGGTCGGGCCCAAGAAGGAAATCCTTAAGGAATTAGGTTTTAGAAATAAAATTAGGTATAAAAGGAATTAATCTTTTTTTATTATTTCTTCCACACGTCCACCACCATCTTCCTATTCCTCACCTCATGTCCAAGCTTCAGCAGGTGAAGTTCGCCGGAATTCCACCGTCGGCGCCGTCCGTTCGATCGTCCGGCCATATTCCGGCCGGCCAGGTCCAGGTAAAAATTTTTTTTTTTTTTTTTTCAAATACTTGCTGATTCCATGAGTTGCTCATGATTTTATCATGTCAAAAAATTATACATGGGTATATGTTAACGTGAGTTTTGTAGAAAAACCCTTATTTTTTAAATGTACGTTCGTTCAATCATTAGTTTTGAAACTTAAATCCCTGATTTATGAGAGATTTTCTTTGAAAATAGACTTATGTCCAGTGGTGAAATTTTTTTTATGATCTTTCATGAGAAACAAAACCTTATGTTAGGGGTTATGAGCTTTCACAAAACCGAAGTAAACCTCTCTTTAGAAAATAGAGTTTGTCCGAGGAAAATAGATTTTTTTTATGCACATAAACTTATGTCTAGTGATAAACTTTATGTATGAGATTTCATGAGAATTATTATTTTATCACAAGAGGTGTGAGCTTTCAAAAAACTAGCATAAACCTTCGTTTTTAAGAGAAATTACTAAGACGAAGGAAAATAGATTTTTTTTTACATATGTGCAACCATGACATATAATGTGGGATATGATAACATGTGTAATCCATATGGATTTGTTCTTATTAAATAAATTCTTGAAAATTTACGTGAATAAGTTACACTAATTATTATTCTTTGGTAAAATCAAGACGCGGGTCTTGAGTAACCTCCGAAATTAGACAATTTATTTATAATGAAACAATGTCTTGTTATAAACTTCAAAGTTCAGTTGTGTGTATGTTCATATTATGAAAATTATGTCTATGATTTTATGAGAAAATCATTTTTATGAACTAATGAAGTTTCGTTCGTTACTGCAGGCTTCAAGAAACGAACTAATTTCGTATGGTAATTCTCACGGGCGCAATCACTGTTGTTTAGTGAAATTGAAAGAGGTAAAAGTTAAGAATTACCATTTTAACGATGAACTGATCATGTTGATAATTCCGTGTTCCTGGTTTTTAGAAAAAATTCCAACTTCCAGCAGTTCTTCCGACGAAGCCTCCAAAGCTTCTGTAGCTAAATCGAGAGCCAAGGAAACTTGCAATGAAGGAGCAAAACCTAGCATCCCTTTGAATGAACGAAGGGTCTCCCTTGCTGAACTCAGGAAAAGGAAAGCTGAAGAGGATGCGAAAGAAGCCTGTCGTCGTGACAAGGATAGAGTCCGGTGCAAATTGCAAAGAGTTGAAGAGAAACGTCAATTCTTGGATGGGCGGCTCATTGACTCGAGCATCGATGATTGAAGAAGACATATGGGAGGTACCACAACACAAGATTTGGCTTGATCGATGTGAAAAAAGGTATCAGAGATACATGAAGCAAATTGGTCCTGAGTCCGAAGAAGATTCTGATTTGGATGATGATGATGATGATGATTTTTATGGTCGTCCAGCCATCAGCAACAGTTCTGACAGTGACTCTGAAGATGAGGATTCTGATGAAGACTCTGAGAAAGAAAGTGATGATGAATCTGACGAGTAGCTTTACTTTTGATCCTCTTCTCTCTTTTAATATTTGAATAATTTAAATTTCGTAGCAGATATCTTCATTCAAACAATCTTATTGAAGTAGTTAGATTTTCCTTCTGAATGTGAGATTTTATTAATGTCAATTCTTATTGGTTGAATCAAACAACTTCCATACCGAACCCATTGTAATCTCCCTTAACTCTTGTAATTCTTAATTTCATGGAAATACCCAACTATAACCGTATAGCACGTGAGGCCGTGCGCCTTGCTGATCATGACTGACTCCGGTCAGTCCCCAGTGTACCAATTTCACTCCGCATCTTCAGTTTGACGTCATTCAAGATCTAGGGTTTCAGCAAAACTCGCAACTGATTCGGAGATAAGTGTCTGTCGTATCTTGTATATATTTTCAAGATTTAGGGTTTATCAATTGCGCAATTACTTCTTCCTTATTTAAGTTATCAGAAGAAATTTCAATCGCCATACCTCTTACGCCTTGTCTAGTGATAATACCTCTTCTCAGAATGGACTTCAGTCGGATCATGGAGTAGCAATACCCATCTCGGTAAGTTATTCGTGTTTTCTGACTTTGCTTGATCGAGGTTATTGACTGCAGGGAATCGATTTTGATGCAGAATGACCAGAAAAATTCTTCTTCTCACAACCCAAGACCTAAGCGGACTGTCAGAACCCCCGCCCGATACAAGTCTGCTCATGCTGAGGCTGGATCATCTGTAAGTAATTCTATAACTTCTTGAAGTTTTATTACATCTGATTTGGCGAAACTAAATGTTTCCCATCCCATCGCAGGCAGATATTCGCGTCATTGTTGATGCCAGGAGGAGAAGGAGTGGGAAGTTCGTGACCGTGGTTGAGGTTGAAGATAGTATCAATCAGGCATGTGAAGGCTCTTCAGAATTTGTGGAGATGGAAGCTAGTGTTCAGGATCGTGAATACCCGATGGCTGGACTTTTATTTGAAGCTCCTTTGATCAATACTTTCCCAGATAATGAAGCGTTTGGTGGATTCGTCATTCCCAAGTGTCATGCGCCTCTGTATACTAAGATCTGGAAGAAGTACGGACATATTGCTACTATGGAAGTGTGGAAAGGTTTCCCGCCAACTCTCCTAACCACAGTTGCAGGTTTGCTGCCGATTATTGAAGAGATGAACCAAATGCACTTGCAGGACGTCAAGAATCAGGAACTGCACAGGTGGGATGAAATGATTTCCAACTGTGAGATATTGCGATTCAACGTAGGCTGGCTCCGTCGTTGGCTTGAGATAATCAAGATTCATAAGGCGGCAGAGGCTGCTGATGTAATTTCCATGACTACCGCTTTATTGGAGGATGAGAAGATTCTAGCCTTGGAATCAGCAAGGGTTGAGAAAGCTGTTGAGGATTTGAGGGCAAAGACTAGGATTTTTCTGAAGAAACTTGACAGATTTTCTTATAGGGATTATCCATTGCTGGATGGTTTGCTCCGAGTAATCAGGATAATTGAGAAGTAGGTTTCTGATGAGGCGGAATAGTCTAGAAATTTGCTCAATTGATGAGTGTTAGGTGAACAAACGAGCCCTTTGCATGCTCTTTGAAGAAAATAAATTACATTTGAGATGTATTTGAATGAAAGATTAATTATCTGTTGTTGATCAAGCATAATAGGCTTTGAGCCATTTACCGTTGATAATGTTCCCTTCTTTTCCTCCATTGATTGCTAAAATTTTGTAGTATCCACTAGACACTGCCTTGGTGATAACATATGGCCCTTCCCATTTAGGTGAGAATTTGGGAGCGGACATATCTTGTTGAATGTGCTTCGCCATCTTTAATACCAAATCTCCTACTTGGAAAGTTCGAGGTTTTACCATTTTGTTGTAGGCTCTGGATATCCTCTGTTTGTACGCCTCTACATATCTTTCTACCTTGGTCCTCCTTGATTCGAGCATGTCTAGTTCAGCAACTCTTGACTTGGACACTTCAGCTTCATTCCATTGTATTCCGCTGGCTGCTGCAATTCTTGCTGAAGGAACTTTTATCTCGGCCGGGAGTATAGCATCGGACCCATAGACGAGCGAATAGGGTGACGTTCCGATTGAACTCCTTGGTGCAGTTCTATAAGCCCACAAGGCTATGGGTAGTTTCTCATGCCACGACCTTGGATTATCATGAATCGTTCGACTGACAATTCGGATCAAAGTTTTTTTGGTGCTCTCTGCTTGTCCATTCCCTTGGGGATAATATGGTGTAGAGAAGATTTGTTTGATCCCATATTCCTTGAGTAATTTCTCAACATCCTTATTGGCGAAAGGAGTCCCATTATCTGTGATGATATGTTTAGGAACGCCGAATCTACATATAATGTGTTCCTTGATGAAGGATGCAACAGTTACTCCCGTAGTACTTCTAAGCGGGATTGCTTCAACCCACTTGGTGAAGTACTCAGTAGATGTGATGATATATTCATGCTGCTTTGAGGATGATGGATTAATATTTCCAATGATATCAAGTCCCCAGTGATGTGTGTCGTAACCACAACAAATTAATTAATATTTTACTACCTAATTAACAAGTAATATAGGGTAGTCAAGATCGATCCCACGAGGAGCAAGAGATTATAGTTGTCTTATAATGTCACAAAAAAGGGGGTATTGGTTGTAAAACTTACAAAGCAAAAGAAGTAAACAAAGTGTAAGTTGAATTCAATAAGAGAGAATAGATCAAGGAATCCTTCTTCGCTGCAAAACAATGATTAAAGTTATGTTCTTTTCCACTTGTTAATATTCATAGATTATCACCAACCGTAGGTATAGCAGCTAGATCAGTGCCAACCCCAAAATCCCTTATTTCACCGGATACGGAAGTTCTCGCCTACCGGATTCTATTCACCAAACCACCTAGTAGTAGATCACCCAAGATGTAATTTAGTTAAACGCATTAAGATTCATGAATTTATTAGGTTGATATTAGTAGTTAAACTCTTAGATCAAGGTCCACTTGCTAACGTTGTTTTTACACACGATTGCTCCACGGAATCCCTCCGCAAGGTCTTGTGTTTTCTACTTATGTAAATAGTCAAGAAACGATTACTTATCCCCTAACTTTCACTATCTTTAGATTAATTAACAAATCAATTTAGTTGGCCACCCAAACGACCTATTAATCAAGCATAAACACTAATATTAGTAAAAACAAACGATAATCATATGAAAAACTTCAAAGTAGAATTGAAACAAAACTCAAATCATATATTAAGAACTAGGAATTCATCCTCAATCAATAAGAAAATTAGCTACTCATAATTTGGAGTTCACACAATAATAATAATAATTTAAGGAAGAAAGAAAACTTATTGAAAAGATGATGGTTGCTCCTTCCTCCAATCCTTGCGCACTTTAACTCCTTCTCCAAAGTAGATGTGTGTAAAAAGTTGTAGAGAACTCCTTTATTTATAGGCTTCAATACTCTCCATGTCTTTGTAGGAAAATAATCCTCATTCCAAAAGAACACCACTTTCCCAATTTGAGCCATATTCCAATTTCTAGTCCAATTCTCCAAAACTTCCAAGTTTTCATCCAATTCTCAATTCTAAGTCTACACACACATGAGAGAAGTCCACCCAAAATTCTGTAATTTTGCTCGCCGGAAAAATGTGTTTTTGGCCGGAAGTTGGGCGGAATTTTTCGCCGCCGGCCACCTGAAAATTCTCCCCCGGTGAGGAAATATTTCGTCAGTCCACCGTTAGGACTAACGGTCAAGATAACGGTCTTCTGTTAGTCAAAGGTCAAAGTCAAGGGGCTGAGTTAGAACGAGTCAGAACCGAGTCAGCTGGATAACTCAGCTGACTAGTTCTAACTAAGCCACTTGCACAGAACAAAATTGTTCACGGCCAAGATGGCGTTGCTGCCTTCCCTGCAGTATTCTTTCCTAGCTCAGGTCATTGCCACATTACTTAAGCTTCTTGTCTTTCACAGCCCTGCACCTGCAATTGCTAGCCACTCCCAAATTCTCAGCTCCCATGACAAAGCACTACCATATCCATGGACAACACCAATTTCGTTCACTACCAAAACTCCTAGCATACATCTAGTTTTAGCATTCATTTCAGGCTTCAGCTGCAGTAGAATAGCAGCATCACAATTCTCTTAATCTCTGCCAAGTTCAAGAACATCACTGCACCATCTTCTGCAGTAATACCAACCTCAGCTGTAACAACACATCCACATACCCATTTGCTCTTTATACAAGAAATCGCCACCAAATCTGTAACTACTTCAAATCCCCCATCTAAATTCCTTGCTACCACAACTATCAATAAGAAAAGAACCTTGAACTTCTGCAACTGCATCCTTATAAATGCTACTGCCTGATCTGCCATGACACAACCCTCTCTTGCCATCTTAAACCAATTCATGCCAGCTGCAAGACGCCACTGCAATTTTATCTTCAGTTATAGAACAATCCTAACATACATCTAGGTTAACAACATTTCATTCTTCTGCATTGCAACTGAGTTGCTTCACACAATCACAGACCCTCCATTCCAGAAATACCACCAACAGCAGCCATCTCTTCTCCCCAGTACCACTTGCATCTTCCCTGTATCAATCAACTGAGTTCTTTTCCCATCTGAATCTATGAATCCAACAATACCCATCTTTGATTATTCTCAGAGAGCTCAAAACCCATTCTATTCTTCACAACAGAGATCCCAAATTTCTTCTCAGATTCACTCTCCACAAACATCATCTCTCAACCCCTTCAAAATATTGACTGATTCTTCATCAATTTCATCATCGTCTCACTGCTGCCACAGAACCCTTTTCGATTCTCTCTTCATCTCCTGAATCAATTTTTCGATCCAACTTCTTGGACAGAGCAAAATTTCGAGTAGCAGCTGATCCAGTTTCTTCACTCGTGATTTCATTGCAAAGACTCACCATCATCGTTAATTCATCATTGTCTTCAACTGATTGTTGATCTGGGACTTGGTTATCACAGCAGCTGCGCTACTTTTCCTTCTCAATTTCATGAATGATTGAATGAAAAATCATTGAACGAGAGATATATTTCTCGTTTTTAGGGTTATGAACATGGAACGATATTTGCACCCAATATAGCCACCCATTGATAATTACAGCCTCTAATAAATGATAAGGGGTACTCCAATGATAACCCCTTAATCATAGCTGGTTTGCGTTTAGAATACCTCCAAGAAGAGTTGCCCCTTAACCATTACCGGGCTCCAGATAGTGCTCGTCCTATGAAATGACAATTCTGCCCTCCTTGCTCAATTTTGGTGATTCTCCTTCTTATCGTCCGTGCAACTCCAGAGTACCTAATAATTCAAAAACACACGTAAAATACATAATTCACATGAAAAATAGCAGAGAAAGCATAAACAATAGATGATAAATAGGATGTATTCTACACCCTATCAAATTCCCCCACACTTAGACTTTGCTAGTCCTCGAGCAAATCAAATTAAAACTTACAACTTCAAAGCATTCCAGCGTCCCAAGCATCCTAAGAGCTATGAGGACATAGAGTTTCTGCATGCTAGTAATAAGAAGTTAGAAATACTAAAGAACATATTCTCATTCTTAAATGTTGAGTGAGAAATAACCACACCATAATGAGAGAATGCGTGTTTGAGATACGATCAATAAGCATTTCGCCTCGACTTCTGCCTCACCAAAAGGGTTTTATGATAATTGCACTCAAAAAGACGGTTTTTTATGGGTCTCACATGTGTGCAGGTATAAATGAAGAGAGAATTCCTGCAACACGTTGAATGGTGGGAAGGATAACTTCCGAAATTTTGAAAAACCCACATCTTTTAACATTTTGAAAAACCATTTTTCTAACGATCTCTAAGAAAGGAAATCAACCACTCATATCGAGGATGATATTACTTACTTACCTTCACATCCGATTGCCAATTATGATAACACCACTCTCACGGAATCCAATAGAAACATCTTCCTCTCCTCTTGTTCATCTTCTTGGTCTTCAGCTTCAACTATTGGTGATAAACTCTTTATCTTCATAGATCCTTAACAATTTGTAACCTTTTTCCTTAACTCCTTGTCGCTTGAAACTTCCTTATAGATTTTCCTTCCCCACGGCTTATTAAATAAAAACAAACAAAAACAATAATGGATATTTCTCTTGTCTCATTTTTTTTTTCTTTTTTTTTTTTTAAAACAAGAAAAACAAAATACAAAACAAAGTGAAAAATAAAACAACCATGGCCGTGGAAAAGTACTTTACCGCTTGATTCTTCACAACTTGTATCATCTTGAAATCATAAACTTCAATAATTTTCACCTTTTGCTTTTCTTCGCTCTTGTAAATAAGTCTTAATATTTGGATATAGAATTACCTCATTGCATTTTAAGTCTTCAACATATATGTAAAAATCTGCTCATTGTATGTTGCTTTACTTAGATTTGAAATTTACTCTTTTTATTGTTCCATTGTTGCTTGCAAACCTTGAACCTTTTCAACTTTCCTTGTAGATTTTGATGTCGCTCCTTGTTGATAATTGTGATGTTTCTATGGACCCGTTGTTGTCGAGAGAGAAAATGGTGCTAACTGCAAATCGAACTAAAAGAAGGAGTCTTTCAACTATAGACGTCACCCTCATGATTGACAAAAATTAGCACTCAAGAGATCAAAATAGTGCTGAAATTAGTGTGAAATTGGGTAGCTCACCATTCTACCCGGATTTAACGTACGGTGACACACACTCAAAAGAAGCTCTTTAGTCAAGGAAGAATTTTGGTCGGTGCCTCACATGATATGAAAATGGGTAGTCTCCACTAATGATTGATCAGCAACTCTAATAACGCACTTATCCCTGCACCAAATTTGCATCACCGGCATGATTAAATCCATTATTTAACACTCTAATAAGCAAGAAATCGAATGTAGTTCCCTAACATTTCCAAGTTCAATTATGTCGGTCAGAATTCTCTATGTAAACATACCTAGAAGTATGCTAGTGACTCTAAAATATCTAAAAGTTGAAAGTTTTATGCAAAAAAATTTCTTATTTTTTTATGCAAAAATATATGCTTAGCCACTCCCCCACACTTAAACCTTACATTGTCCTCAATGTAATTGAATCGTCCAAGTAAAGTCAAGGTGGGAAATCCTAATATGATATGGAACAAGAAAAATAAACACACAAAACAAAAAGCAAATAAAAACAAAAGGATAAGAAATACAAAACCGGTGGGTTGCCTCCCACTTAGCGCTTGTTTTAAAGTCGACGGCCCGACATAGCTCTTGCTTCACATTACTCCTATAGAGGGAGCAAATCTTCAAATGGAAGTTCACCCACATTCACATAGGCGATGTTATCATAGTATGGCTTCAATCTATGGCCGTTGACTTTGGAAACCGAGTTGTCTCTAAGACTAGTAATTTTAACTGCACCATAAGGAAAAACATTAGTAACAACATATGGTCCAATCCAACGGGACCTTAATTTTCTAGGAAATAGTTTAAGGCGAGAATGAAATAAAAGGACTTTTTGCCCCACAACAAAACTTTTCCGAGAAATCATCTTGTCATGAAAAATCTTGGTCTTTTCCTTGTAAATCCGGGCACTCTCGTAAGCATCATTACGTATCTCCTCTAGCTCATTTAGTTGTAACTTTCTTTGTTTCCCCGCTTCATCATACTCCATGTTGCATTTCTTTATCGCCCAATAAGCCTTATGTTCAAGTTCAACCGGAAGATGACAAGTTTTGCCATAAACCAACCTATATGGAGACATACCAATCGGTGTCTTGTACGCCGTTCTATACGCCCAAAGTGCATCATTGAGCTTAAAGCTCCAATCTTTCCTTGTGGTATTCACCGTTTTCTCAAGAATGGACTTGATCTCACGATTTGAAATTTCTGCTTGTCCACTAGTTTGTGGATGGTAAGGCGTACCAATCTTGTGTGTTATGTTGTACTTCTTGAGGAGAGCGTGGAAAGACTTCTTGAAATGCGAGCCTCCATCGCTTATCACCACTCTTGGTGTGCCGTGCCTAGTGAATATGTTTTCTCTTACAAAATCACAAACAACTTGAGAATCATTAGTTTTGGTGGCTCTAGCCTCCACCCATTTTGAAACATAATCTACGGCAAGAAGTATATAAAAATTTCCATTCGAATTGACAAAAGGGCCCATAAAATCGATTCCCCACACATCAAAAATCTCTACGGCGAGAATTGGTGTGAGTGGCATTTGATTTCGAGCACCTAGATTGCCTGTTCTTTGACATCTATCACACGATTTACAAAAAACATATGAATCTTCAAACAAGGTGGGCCAATAAAATCCACTTTCAAGAACTTTGAGAGCGGTACGTTTAGAACCAAAATGGCCACCACAAGCAAAAGTATGACAAAAGGAGAGAATAGATTGAAATTCGGAGTTAGGTACGCACCTTCGTATTATTTGATCAACGCCATATTTCCATAAGTATGGTTCATCCCACATATATTGCTTTGCTATCTTCTTAAGTTTCATCTTTTGGAAGTTGGACATTGTACTAGGTACCTTCCTTGTCACCAAGTAATTCACTATATCCGCATACCAAGGTGTTGATTCTTCCAAGGAGAAAAGTTTTTCATCCGGAAAGAGGTCTTGTAATGGAAGTTCTTCGTGAGACATAACAAGTCTACTAAGATGATCCGCAACGGTATTCTCCACACCTTTCTTATCTCGAATTTCTATATCGAACTCTTGTAGTAATAGGATCTACCGGATTAGTCTTGGCTTAGCTTCTTTCTTCTTTATTAAGTATCTAAGTGCCGCATGATCGGAATACACAATAACCTTTGTACCCACCAAGTATGATCGAAATTTTTCCAATGCAAACACTATAGTCAATAACTCCTTTTCCGTGGTAGAATAGTTGATTTGTGCATCATTAAGGGTCCGAGATGCATAATAAATAACATGGGACAACTTGTCCACTCTTTGACCCAAAATGGCTCCAACCGTATAATCACTAGCATCACACATTAGTTCAAATGGAAGATTCCAATCCGGTGACTTGATAATCGGCGCACTTGTCAACATTGCCTTCAATTTGTCAAAAGCATCCTTGCATTCCTTGTTGAAATCAAAAGGTACCTCCTTTTGTAGTAACTTGCACATCGGCATGGAGATTTTGGAGAAATCCTTGATAAACCGCCTATAGAAACCTGCATGGCCAAGAAAAGAACGAACTTCCCTCACCGAAGTGGGATATTGTAAGTTTCTTATTAAATCTATCTTTGACTTGTCCACTTCGATCCCTTGAGAGGACACAATGTGACCAAGTACTATGCCATGGTTTACCATAAAATGACATTTATCCCAATTAAGAACAAGGTTAGTGTCTATGCATCGTTTAAGAACTAGTTCAAGGTTGTTTAAACAAATATCAAAAGAATTTCCATAAACACTAAAGTCGTCCATAAATACCTCAATAATGCGCTCCACGTAATCCGAGAATATGCTTACCATGCATTTTTGGAAAGTAGCCGGTGCATTGCAAAGACCAAATGGCATCCGCCTATATGCAAACGTTCCAAACGGACAAGTAAAAGTGGTCTTCTCTTTGTCCTCCGGTGCAATAACAAGTTGATTGTATCCCGAATAACCATCCAAGAAACAATAATAAGAATGCCCTGCTAACCGCTCCAACATTTGATCAATGAAAGGTAAAGGAAAGTGGTCCTTTCGGGTTGCGGAATTAATCTTTCTATAATCAATGCACACTCTTCAACCGGTTTGAACTCTTGTAGGAACAAGTTCATCATCTTGATTTCGAACAACCGTAACACCGGACTTCTTTGGCACCACTTGTACCGGACTAACCCATTTGCTATGGGAAATTGGGTAAATCACCCCCGCACTTTTCAATTTGAGTATCTCTTTCTTCACAACCTCCATCATGGGAGGATTAAGCCTACGTTGAGCATCACGTACCGGCTTCACGTTCTCTTCCATTAGAATCCTATGCATGCATATGGATGGACTAATGCCTTTGATGTCCGCAATTGTCCAAACAATAGCCGTTTTGTGCTCTTTCAAGACTCTAAGAAAACGGTCTTCTTGTACCGGTGTGAGGTTATTTGCAATAATCACCGGAAGCTCATCTCCATCTCCCAAAAACGCATACTTCAGATGGTCCGAAAGTGGCTTCAACTCTAGTTTAGGTGCCTTCACAATAGATGGTACAAGTAATTCATCATTCACGGGTAAAGAAATATATGAAACATTACCCTTAGCTTCTTATAATGCCGTCAAGGCACCACACGTCTCCACCAATTACGTGGAAATTTCAACATCCAAGTTAGACACGCCGTGAAAGTCCAATTCAATGCTCTTTTGCAACACCACATCAAGTTCGTCCTCTCAATTCAATTCCACCATTTGTTGCGCTAATGAACTAACCACATCAATAGAGTAAGCGGAATTCACATCACTTGGGTAGCGCATGGCTTCAAATATGTTGAAGTGTATTACTTCCTTGTCGAATTCCATAGTGAGTGTACCCTTGTCCACATCAATCTTCGTATTTGCGGTCTTCATAAATGGCCTCCCAAGAAGTAGAGAAGTAGACGACCGATTCTCATTGTTGTCCATATCCACCACGAAGAAATCCACCGGAAAAATTAACTCATTCACTTGCACTAGAACGTCTTCTACAAGTCCCTTTGGATAGATGTTAGACTTGTTTGCTAGTTGGATAATAACTCTTGTCTCTTTCAACGGGCCTAGATTCAAGGATTTATATATATCGGCCGACATCACACTAATGGAAGCTCCCAAGTCAAGTAAAGCATGTTCAAACCTTTTCTTACCAATAGTAATTGGCATCGTGAAACCACCGGGATCCGTGCACTTTGTAGGCATCTTCTTCAAAAGCATAGCCGACGCACTCTCGCCAACTTTAGTAATTTCATTATCAAGCAACCTATCCTTCTTTGTTCCTTCATGAACTTTGCATACCTTGGCATTGTCCTTATGGCCTCTATGAATGGAATGTTGATTTCTATCTTCTTGAAGATATCCATGAGTGCCTTATCTTGAGCTTCCTTCTTAGACTTAGAAAAACGACTAGGAAAAGGAGGTGGAGTAGTAAAAGTAGGAACCGGTTCCTTGGATTGGGCGGTTGGTGTTGAAGTCTCCCTTGGTTCGGCATCCTCCTTCTCTTTGACTACCTCTTCACTAGCTTCTTCATGACGAGTTGGACTCTCCACTTGTCTTCCACTTCTTAAAGTAACCGCACTAACATTCTCTCTTGGATTCACAATTGGTTGTGAAGGAAGCTTTGTGGATGCTTGAGCTTTCATTAAGTTCATATCGGTCGCCAATTGTCCCATTTGAGTTTGTAAATCCTTGATTGCCGAATCGGTCTTTTGTTGGGTTTGTTGTAACATAGAAGTGAGACCTTGCATGCTTTGCATTATCACATTCAACTTTTCATTATTCGAAGAATCTTGCTCCTTGAATTGTTGAAATTGTTGTTGTTGAGGTTGGAAACGTGATTGTTGGAATCCACCTTGTTGCGCATATGGATTAGGAGCCGCCGCTTGCTTGTTTGCATAGCTAAAGTTGGGATGATCCTTCCAACTGGGATTGTAAGTATTTGAGTATGGATCGTACCTTGGCCTTTGATTTGGATATAAAGCATTTACTTGTTCGGTTTCATCATCTGGAATAATTACCGCAGCCAACCGTTGCACTACCCTCTCTATGTTGTTTAACCGGTGATCGGATTGTGAAGACGAGTCACTAACTTCATGCACCAACTTAACCATTGAATCACCTCTTGCATAAAATTGTTGCGAGTTTTCCGCCATACTTTCAATCAACTCGGTAGCTTCAGCCACCGTCTTGTTCACTAGTGCACCACCACCGGCGGCGTCAAGAAGATATTTATCATTCATTTGGAGACCTTCATAGAAGTATTGGATTACCATGGCGTCACTAAATTGATGGTGTGGACAACTTGCCACCAATCTCTTGTATCGATCCCAACATTCATATAATGACTCTCCCACATGTTGCTTTATCCCACAAATTTCTTTGCGAATTTGAGTAGCCTTTGATGCGGGAAAATATCTCTCGAGGAAAAGTTTCTTCATCCAATTCCATGTTGTGATACTTCCGGAAGGCAAATAATATAACCATTCCTTAGCATTGCCCTCCAAAGAGAACGGAAAAGCTTTCAACATTGCTCCATACGCATTAGTATTCGGTGGAAGCATGGCCGTGACTATGGTGTTGAAGTCCATAAGATGTTTGTTTGGGTCTTCATTCACCATGCCATGGAACTTTGGTAATTCTCTAATCAACCCCGGCTTGATCTCGAAAGTTGAGTTAGTTTGGATACACCATTGTTGTGTATCGAGCTTGTGAGAAGCTAGGTCCTTGAGTGTACGATCACCCATTGCCTCTTCTTCTATGTCCGAATCTGTGAATTCACTTGATGTAGAACGAGGAAGTGGAGTGTTAACCGCTCGAATGAAATCCTTTAGTTGAGTGCCGGATCGAAGACGTATTCCAATTGGACTCGGTCTTCCCCCTTGAAGCATTCACCAAATATATAGCACCTACAACAAGGTTCACAAAACTAAGTTAGATACGGTATAAAATCTAACAAAGCAAGAATAAAGCAAAAAGAAAAATAAAAACAACTAAAATCGCCCGTTGCTCCCCGGCAGCGGCGCCAAAATTTGATGTATGTCGTAACCACAACAAATTAATTAATATTTTACTACCTAATTAACAAGTAATATAGGGTAGTCAAGATCGATCCCACGAGGAGCAAGAGATTATAGTTGTCTTATAATGTCACAAAAGGGGGGGTATTGTTTGTAAAACTTATAAAGCAAAAGAAGTAAACAAAGTTTAAGTTGAATTCAATAAGAGAGAATAGATCAAGGAATCCTTCTTCGCTGCAAAACAATGATTAAAGTTATGTTCTTTTCCACTTGTTATTAGTCATAGATTATCACCAACCGTAGGTATAGCATCTAGATCAGTGCTAACCCCAAAATCCCTTATTTCACCGGATACGGAAGTTCTCGCCTACCGGATTCTATTCACCAAACCACCTAGTAGTAGATCACCCAAGATGTAATTTAGTTAAACGCATTAAGATTCATGAATTTATTAGGTTGATATTAGTAGTTAAACTCTTAGATCAAGGTCCACTTGCTAACGTTGTTTTTACACAAAATTGCTCCACGGAATCCCTCCGCAAGGTCTTGTGTTTTCTACTTATGTATATAGTCAAGAAACGATTACTTATCCCCTAAATTTCACTATCTTTAGATTAATTAACTAATCAATTTAGTTGGCCACCCAAACGACCTATCAATCAAGCATAAACACTAATATTAGTAAAAACAAACGATAATCATATGAAAAACTTCAAAGTAGAATTGAAACAAAACTCAAATCATATATTAAGAACTAGGAATTCATCCTCAATCAATAAGAAAATTAGCTACTCATAATTTGGAGTTCACACAATAATAATAATAATTTAAGGAAGAAAGAAAACTTATTGAAAAGATGATGGTTGCTCCTTCCTCCAATCCTTTCGCACTTTAACTCCTTCTCCAAAGTAGATGTGTGTAAAAAGTTGTAGAGAACTCCTTTATTTATAGGCTTCAATACTCTCCATGTCTTTGTAGGAAAAGAATCCTCATTCCAAAAGAACACCACTTTCCCAATTTGAGCCATATTCCAATTTCTAGTCCAATTCTCCAAAACTTCCAAGTTTTCATCCAATTCCCAATTCTAAGTCTTCACACACATGAGAGAAGTCCATCCAAAATTCTGTAATTTTCTCGCCGGAAAACTGTGTTTTTGGCCGGAAGTTGGCCGGAATTTGTCGCCGCCGGCCACCTGAAAATTCTCCCCCGGTGAGGAAATATTTCGTCAGTCCACCATTAGGACTAACGGTCAAGATAACGGTCTTCTGTTAGTCAAAGGTCAAAGTTAAGGGGCTGAGTTAGAACGAGTCAGAACCGAGTCAGCTGGCTAACTCAGCTGACTATTTCTAACTAAGCCACTTGCACAGAACAAAATTGTTCACGGCCAAGATGGCCGTACTGCCTTCCCTGCAGTATTCTTTCCTAGCTCAGGTCATTGCCACATTACTTAAGCTTCTTGTCTTTCACAGCCCTGCACCTGCAATTGCTAGCCACTCCCAAATTCTCAGCTCCCATGACAAAGCACTACCAGATCCATGGCCAACACCAATTTCATTCACTACCAAAACTCCTAGCATACATCTAGTTTTAGCATTCATTTCAGGCTTCAGCTGCAGTAGAATAGAAGCATCACAATTCTCTTATTCTCTGCCAAGTTCAAGAACATCACTGCACCATCTTCTGCAGTAATACCAACCTCAGTTGTAACAGCACATCCACATACCCATTTGCTCTTTATACAAGAAATCGCCACCAAATCTGTAACTACTTCAGATCCCCCATCTAAATTCCTTGCTACCACAACCATCAATAAGAAAAGAACCTTGAACTTATGCAACTGCAATTCTGCGTCATTATAACTTCTACTGCCTGATCTGCCATGACACAACCCTTTCCTGCCATCTTAAACCAATTCATGCCAGCTGCAAGACGCCACTACAATTTTAGCTTCAGTTATAGAACAATCCTAACATACATCTAGGTTAACAGCATTTCATTCTTCTGCATTGCAACTGAGTTGCTTCACACAATCACAGACCCTCCATTCCAGAAATACCACCAAGAGCAGCCATCTCTTCTCCCCAGTACCACTTGCATCTTCCCTGTATCAATCAACTGAGTTCTTTTCCCATCTGAATCTCTGAATCCAACAATACCCATCTTTGATTCTTCTCAGAGAGCTCAAAACCCATTCTATTCTTCACAACAGAGATCCCCAATTTCTTCTCGGATTCACTCTCCACAAACATCATCTCTCAACCCCTTCAAAATATTGACCGATTCTTCATCAATTTCATCATCGTCTCACTGCTGCCATAGAACCCTTTTCTATTCTCTCTTCATCTCCTGAATCAATTTCTCGATCCAAATTCTTAGACAGAGCAAAATTTCGAGTAGCAGCTGATCCAGTTTCTTCACTGTATTCTGTTGCAAAGACTCACCATCATCGTTAATTCATCATTGTCTTCAACTGATTGTTGATATGGGACTTGGTTATCACAGCAGCTGCGCTGCTTTTCCTTCTCAATTTCATGAATGATTGAATGAAAAATCATTGAACGGGAGAGATATTTCTCGTTTTTAGGGTTATGAACATGGGACGATATTTGCACCCAATATAGCCACCCATTGATAATTACAGCCTCTAATAAATGATAAGGGGTACTCCAATGATAACCCCTTAACCTTAGATGGTTTGCGTTTAGAATACCTCCAAGAAGAGTTTCCCCTTAACCATTACCGGGCTCCAGATAGTGCTCGTCCTATGAAATGACAATTCTGCCCTCTTTGCTCAATTTTGGTGATTTCTCCTTCTTTTCGTCCGTGCAACTCCAGAGTACCTAATAATTCAAAAACACACGTAAAATACATAATTCACATGAAAAACAGCAGAGAAAGCATAAACAATAGATGATAAATAGGATGTATTCCACACCCTATCAACCAGCTATAGAAAGGCCATGGACTATTCACAGACTGTTGCGGAAGACAGGGGGTATGAATAAGATTACCGTGAACCTGGCACCGGTGACACTTATGAACATAGGAGGCTGCATCGTCCTCCATAGTCGGACAATAATATTTCTCATGAATCTGGAGAAACAACTTCTTCTTCCCTTGATGTTCTCCTTCATGCGTTTCCTTTAGAACCATCAGAACTTCATCTCTGGCTAGACATCTCAACAAATCTCCCCCGAAACTCTTGCGGTATAAGATTCCATCAAGGAAGACAAATCTCTTAGCCCTTTGTATAAGCTTGATTGCATCTTTCTTTTCCGGCGGGAACTTATTATCTCGAAGGTATTCGATGTAAGGTTGTCTCTAGTCCCCGGTATGATGGAATGTCAGGACTTCCAAATGGTGAGGCGATGTCTGACATTCAGAACAAGATCCTTGTAGAGCTCTTGATTGAGTTTCCATGGAGGGCCAGTAATATCCAAGCCTTTGAAGTCTTTTGTAAAGTGTGATTACTAGAGTCTTCCCACATACTTCTTGATGTAAGCTTTTTAGTTTTTCTCTGGATTCTTCATCTCCAATGAATCGTGATAGTGAAGCATCGGGGTTACGATGATACAACGCTCCATGGAGTAGGAAGAAGTTCTTCAATTCTTTGAGGCTGACTGTTCCTTCTGTAATGGAGCTGCTTAGCTCCCGAATAATAGGCGATCTCCAATCACTTGTTGGAGTAGCTTTAGTTTGATTAAGCCACGTGGATGATACAGCTCGTCTATGTACTATGATGGCTTTCTATGACCCTTCGAATTATAACTTGGAGGCAAGAGTTGCTAAACAATCAGCATGTCTGTTGTTGGTCCGACCGGTATGGATGATGGTCGCATCGACAAAGTGAGTCAGGAGTCGTTGTGCTTCATCCCTGAAGGGAGCAATCGTTATCTCCTTGAGAGAATATATCACATTCATTTGATTGACCAGCAACTTAGAATCTCCTCTGATCTCCAAACACATTTCTCCTGCATGTTTGGCTAAGGATAACCCTAGCAAGAAAGCCTCATATTCTGCTGAATTATTTGTACAGTGGAAATCTAACTTAAATGAATGTGAGAATACTTCCCCTGATGGCGAGACCAAGACTATGCCCGCTCCTCTAGTGTCGTTGCTAGGAGTGGCGGATCCGTCAAAATACAGCAACCATGTTTCTTCTTCGACAGCTGAGATTTAGGGAAATTCTCCTGGTACATCATCTTGCAGTGTTGTGGAATCTTCTCCTGGAAAGGCAGCCAGTAAATCTTCCACTGCTTGACCCTTGATTGCTTTGGGGGAGACACATACTATGTCGAATTCTGACATCTGCAACAGCCATTTGGCAGGTCTTCCCATCAGGGCGGGCTTTGAGAGTAGAAATTTTATGGGATCAGCTTTGGATACAATCACAACCCTGTTGGATAGAAAATAATGTCTGAATCTCTGTATCGCATGAGCTAATGCCAGGCATGTTCTTTCAGCTTTTGGGTATCTGAGTTGAGCATCTTTCATAGTTCGTCTATAATAATAAATTGGATGTTCAACGCTTTCTTCGTCTTCTTGAGCTAGAAGTGCTCCTATAACGACGTCACTGGAGGCTGTGTACAATATCAACAGTCGTCCTTGCACTGGAGACCTCATGACTGCATGTGACAAAAGTATATGTTGTATCTTTTGAAACGCTTCATGTTGAACGTTCGTCTAGGTAAAACTTGCTCCTTTCTTCAGCAGAGGAGTGAACGAAGCGATAAGTTAAGCCAATCCTGGTATGAAGCGTCTGATATAATTCACCTTACCCATGAAGCTCTGCAGTTCCTTCGCAGTGCACGGAGAAGGCATGGTGGATATTGACTTTGCTTTGTTTGGATCGACTTTGATTCCTTTGGCAGTGACCAGGAATCCCAAGAACTTTCCGGAAGAAACCCCAAAAGCGCATTTTAGAGGGTTCATCTTTAGCTTGTATTCTCTGCATCTTTCGAAAACTTGTCTCATAACTTCTAAGTGGGATGCTCGAGATTTCGATTTCACCACGACATCATCGACATAATCTTCTACTTGCTTGTGCATCATATCATGGAATATGGCTGCCATGGCCCGTTGGTAGGTGGCACCTGCGTTCTTCAGTCCAAAGGGCATCACAGTGTAATGAAAATTCCCAATGGGAGTACGAAACGCGGTCTTGGCAGCGTCGTGTTCAAACATCTTGATCTGGTTGTACCCGTTGTATCCATCCATGAACGAGAACATAACGTGGCCGCTGGTCGCGTCAACGAGCATATCAATGTTGGGTAAAGGAAAATCATCCTTCAGGCAGCATTTGTTCAAGTTTCTGAAATCTACACAGCATCTGATTTGGCCATTTTTCTTTTTAACTGGAACAACATTATCCAGCTATGTTGGGTGCTGAATAAGTTTGATGAATCCGGCTACCAGCAGTTTTTGAACTTCGATCTTGATTTTCTCTTCAACTTCATGCCTGAACTGTCTAGGTGGTTGCTTGACAGTTTTTGAGCCTGGGATGATGTGCAGACGGTGAGTGACTAGATTGTCATCTAAACCAGGCATTTCCTCATACGTCCAGGCGAATATGTCTCGATACTCCTTCAGTAATTCCACCAGACCTGCACGTTCTTCGGGTGATAGTGCAGAACTAATCAAGATTGGTCTTGGGTCTTCCTCTGTGCCGATGTTAACTGTTTCAAGTTCGTCAGTAGTAGAATCCGTGCCATCTTGAAACTGCCATGGAGCTTCCTGAACTTCCTCCTCACGTTCATTCTGAAACAATTCATCAGTACAGGGAGACTCTTGATCAATCTCTCCTGTTAATTACTAATCCTTGCGTCACCGGTAAATGACCCTTCCTTCTGCATCATGAGTGGCCATAAAATTGGATCTCGGGATCGTGATTTTATCCTTTCGGCGTTTGACTGGTGTAGTAGGTGCTTTAACCGGTCCTGCTTCTGAAGGAGATGATGATGTGTCTGCAGCAGATACTTCGATCGTCTTCCAGCTTAGAAGTGGAGTAGTGTATATCTTCTTAGGAGGTTCAGGGATACTCCTCTGGGATTCAATGAACTCGGCATCATAGGCGAGAGCGTAAGGAGATGCTGAAGCAGTTATGCAGACGATTTTATTGTTGAGTAAGGCTTTCATGCATTGGTGGTAAGTTGAGGGAACCACCTTGTTGTCATGGAGCCATGGTCGCCCAAGTATCATGTGATAATCAGGTTCTTGCTCGATCACGTGAAACTTCACTTTTGACTGGATTGGGCCCACCTTCAAATCTATGTACGCCTGTCCATATGTATGACTTTGGCTTCCTTCAAATCCTGTCATTAGAATGGGATGGAGAATGATTTTACCTTGCGGGAATCTGGCCATCCTAAGAGTCTTCATAGTAACAATGTTCGTGGAAGCACCGGTGTCGACGAGAGCCCTCCTGAATTCGGTGCCTTTGATGAAACTAGTTACATATAGCGCCCGGTTGTGTCCTTCACATGTCATGCGATCTTATTCTCCAAAGGTGATATTGTCTATGGCATGTTCATACACCAAAGATATTTCTTCAATCGCTGGGGTTGGTGAAATTATCTGCACGTCAGATGATATCTGGCTGAGAGCAGCAAATGTGTCTGTGCGCTGATTCTTGGAGAAGTGTAGAAGTTCACATAAATTTTCAATCAGATGTGTAATCTCCTGTTCCACCGGTTTCTCATACGTAGTGAAGCTGTTGGTCTGAGGAGGATCATCAGTCGGGAGACTTGGAGGTTTCGCCATCTCTGCTCCTAAAATCCTCATCACATGTTCCAGATAAGTGAACAGGTTGTCGATTTCCCTCTTCAGCCGGTCCATGTTCCTTGACAAGTCTCCTTGTATCCGTGCCAATTCAGCCAAGCTTAGGGTTTCTCCGTTGATTGATTCAATGGGGAGAAATGGAGTTGCAAGATATGATAATTCATTGTGATCAGAATTGTTCGAAGGAGTGTGAGGGACATTACCGTTCGAGTGATTCTGATTAGGATCTGGAGCGGTTGGGTTGTTCCTAAGACCGACCATCCTTGTGAAATCGTGAGACTGCAACCGAGAGATTAATCTCCCACTGTGGTCGCCAATCTGTAGATGGGGAAAAACGATTTGCTGGTTTTTACGGAATCGAAGAGTCGACCGTGTGGGGACTCCTTGAACCGAGCGAAATGTTGAACCTCACACATATGCACTGCAAGAAGGGAGTGCTTTGAATTCGAGAGATCAATCTGTAGTACTCCGGCCTAAACCAAGACAATGGTCGTTCCAGAGTAAATTCGGTCACAAGAGAGGATGGGTTGATCTGTAGGAGGGAAGCTGAGAAATGCGTGAGATCAATGGTGATCTGAGATAGTAGGTGTGTTGTAAATTCAGCGTGAAAATGCTCTGAATGATTGAAATTTGTCTGATTGAGAGTGATTTCTGTGAGTTCGTGTAGACGAGATCGTCTATATGAACTTTGATGAGAAATTGCTCGTTTAGGCGAAAGTTGCTTGAATCTTCGAATTGTTCAAATATTGTTCAAGGTTTTTCGATGTTCTTCGATGATGTCCTTTCAATCAGGATTCAGAGACATTTTATAGTGCCGGAATTGAAAACACCATGATCCCATGAAGTGTGACAGTTGATGGAATCAGAGAGTGGGAAAGCGGGAAATCATGTTAAACCAATTACTCATCGTGCAGAGACTTGGTTAATTTTCCTTCCACTACTTCTGATGATTCCTCCAACTGATTACATGACTTGCTCACATTGTCATCGTGGGTGAACACACGTGCCGTAGACCGCCAGACCAAAAACCCTAGTTAATATCCCCCCATTGTGACACGATTGAAATCTCGTGATAGTGGAGTCAGTTGTTGACTTTGCGGGACGATGAGTCCATGTAGTGCTGAGTTGAACACGTTGTGGCAAATGTTCCGAAACTCATGAATTAAATGTATGTCTGCAGAGACGAGGTACCATAACCTAAAACGAGCAAACTGTTGCTGAACTGTCGAATATTGATAGTTGAACCAATATTCTTTGATTCGAGCAAATATTACTAGCCTGAGTGAATATTTCCGGTTCGAGCAAATATTGCCAGTTTGGGCAAGCATTGCTTCTTTGATGAATTTATTGGTAGCAGGACCGAATAAAATAATAATTTAATTTACTGACTGCTGAGTCGAGCAAAATGAATAAGAATGTTGATCATGGGATCAACATAAAATTATTAAAGTGTTTGAATCTGCTCAGAATCACGTTTCTGCAGAGATCTGGATTCAAAACCCTAATTTCACCGAAATGATGATTTATTGCAAATCAACACGGGACCGGCTACATGAGACCAGCTACATGGGATGATGGGTTCACCATGTAATGCCCAGATGCTCGAATGAGCAGAAAAATACCAAAGTCTCTTGAGGACCAGTTGGTGATATAATGATTAAATGCTGGTTTAATCACTTACTGAAATAATGCTCGTGTGAGCGACAAATAATAAAACTTGGTATTATGAAAATGTGAAGGACCGACCAAGAGGTCATGAGACCGGCTCCTGGTGCGTGCGGGACCTAGTGGATGGTCGTTTGAGCAAACTTCCAATAGTTTGGAAAGAGTTTGAACCTAATATGAGCAATTGAGAAAATTAGGTTAAAGTCAGTAAAACATGCGGGATCAGCTGTTTGAAAGCCTCAGGGTCACCCTTGGTCGGTCAAGGGGATGTGCCCGTGTCACCACAATGTTCGTGTTTCGATCTCTGAGAATTTTGATATTTTCTGGTGCACGTTTGAGCAATATTTGGAGAAAATATGCAAAATCCATGGTTTTGCTGAAACCGGGAACAACACATGAGATGAGGGAAAATAAATAAAACAAGGAATTACAAGGTGCGGGACCGGCCATGGCTAGGGCATGGCCGGCCGGCTGACACGTGGTCCCGCGTGCTTTTCCGAGTTTCATGTGATTATATGTATTTTTATGATTTTAAGGGAATTTTACATGAAATCAAAGGGATTTATTGAAAACCAATATTTTGCTGAAATCAGAGAGTTTTCATGAAATCATGTAACAAAATACCAAATAATAACAAAATAAGAGGTACGTGGGACCGGCTGAAACCCTAATTAACTCCCTTTAGTAGAATTGACGTAAAATTGTCATACGGACTCGGATTTTGATGGTCCGCCCCTCCATTCCATACGAAAAAGAATTTCCTATCTCCCATCGCGGGAATATTTAGGTTTTAAGCTCGTTCGGGAGGTGAAAACATCCCAAGAGTAAAATTCAGGAAGATTTCAAGGGATCAACCCCATAGTATTTTTTCTAATTTTATCATGTTTGGTAAAATCATGTGATAAAATACATGAAATTAAGTAATTTTAGGAAAATTCATGAAATCAAGGGAATTTTCATAATTTGAGGAGAAATAATAAAATAATGGGGAAGTGAGGTGTGGACCGGCCACGGCCAGGGCATGACCGTCCGGCTGGCGGTCTCATCTCACCTTTTCCTAATTTTATTATTTTTTGATAAAATCATGTGACTTAGGTAAAAATTCATGAAATTAGGTAGTTTTCATGATTTTAGAGAAAATTCATAAGAAATCAGGGAATTTTCATAATTCAAGAAAAATAATAAAATAATGAGGATATGAGGTGTGGGATCGGCCACGGCCAGGGCATGACCGGCCGGCCGGCGGTCCCATGTCACCTTTCCCTAATTTTATTATTTTTTGATAAAATCACGTGGTTTAGATAATTTCTTTGAAATAAAGAAAATTGCTCGAACGAGAGGATTTCATGAGACCAGGAAAATAGCAAAATATGATAACATAAAATTGGGCATGGGACTGGTCAATGCATGACTGGCCGGCTAGTGAACCCAGTCCCCTGGTGCTTTTGCTAATATTTTATTATTATTATTTTCCCTCCTATTTTGCATAGGTTCCTCGTTCGTTCATGCTGGTCTGTGCATTATTTGCTAATTACACTTGCACCATTTTCATCAGGGCTTATTCGATGCTCAGATGCCTGTTTCGTCGGATATTTATCACTAACCCGTGGCATTCTGCTGTGAAGAACCACGAATTGAAGCGACGAAATATAACAAAGAATCGTAGAATATTGCTGGATATTCAGACGATCTCAGATAATTAATTGATGACTCTAGAAGGGCTTCCTGTATAAGAGCAATAATCATCTGAGGGTTTGAGCAATATGAACTTGCTGGAGTGTCATATTCCTTTTTGCATAGTCGTGGAGAACCCGGTCGCATCCCGAAGACGTTGTCGCCCAATCTTTCGATTCTATACAATATGAGATATGCCGTGGTCTCACTGGGAGATCGCATATCGCATCTTCTTTGAGAGACTTTCTCCATCAAAGGGTTATGAGATGTGCCGTGGTCTCAGCTGGGAGACTGCACACCTACATCTTCTCTGAGAGACTTTATCCATCAGAGGGTTATGAGATGTGCCGTGGTCTCAGCTGGGAGACTGCACATCTGCATCTTCTTTGAGAGACTTTCTCCATCAAAGGGTTATGAGATGTGCCGTGGTCTCGGTGGAGATCGCACATATGCATCTTCTCTGAGAGACTTTCTCTATCAGAGGTAGCACGAGCTTTCATGCATAGAGACATGAGTCTCGATACTCATCCGATTGCCGGATCCGGAGTAATTACTGAAATTGCTCAGTATTCATGAGATGTGTCGTGGCCTCAGCTAAGAGACTACACATCTTCATGTACTCTGAGAGACGACCTTCTCGATCGAGGAGATTTGTGGCATGAGCTTTCATGCTTTAATCGAGATACACGAGCCTCGATATTCATTCGATTGCCGATTCTGGAGTATAGTTTTACAACTCTACCCTTCGTTGAAAATCCACCATCTACAACAGTATGCATATTGTTATTATAGATGCGAGATAAACTGCATTTACTCTATCCTTGGAGTTCATTCCAATTTGATTTTTTGGAAGCTTAAAAACATCTTAGTTTTCTTTGCAAACACAGATTATGATAACTGTAAAGAGATTATGTATATCTTTTTCAATTGCTACAAGACTGATTTTGGCTATCGACAAAGTTGGTTTGATAAAAGCAAATCACTTAATTCATGTTCATATCACTAAAAAAAATTCATATAAGTTTGATGCTAAAGTTGGCTTTGATCTTTGTTGTAATTTCAGATGACTCGGTTGCGTAATGGTATACTGAATCATAGCTCCATGAAATGCTACAAGTCCCTTTGGTAATTTTGTGTTACTTCACTACAAGAACTACCAACTTGATATATCCCTGATGTTCTGTGACAAAGAAAATCATGTTCAGTAGTATATTTATTTTATTTAGCTGGGAATGAAATTTCTGGAAATTAAAGGAGAAATTAGCTTCTTAATTTTTTTTTCAACTTCCATGTTTTAGTTTCCAATTGTCTTCATCTGCACTATTGCAATTTCTAAACAAGTTTTCATTTCCCATTTAATGCTAAAATAAGATTATTCGTTCATTGACGAGTTGGATACTCAATGAGACTGTTTGACTGGGTCTGAAAGCTCTAGCAACCATCTACAGTTGATGGTCACATTTTTTTTGAGCCAATGATTTGTTTAATTAAACTGCGTAGTTTGGGATTTGACTGCTAAAATTTAAAATGTATTCAGTAGAGTAATTCGGGACCGTGCCTATCCATGGATGTTGATTACAAAATCATTTCCCGAGTGGAACCCTGCCTACTCTTATAAGTATTGTAATGCATCCCTATTAAGCACACTTAATTTCACCTTATATACTAGAGATTGAATTTGATTTGCTCAATCAATCTCCACTCCATGTGTACAGGTTGGTTAATGTCTTTATATGTAATGCCTGGACTACAAAATACTCATTCAGAATGGTTGGTATTATCTTGCTTGTTGTGGGTATGTATCGGAAAAGTTGTTGGTGAGGATGGTGACTTCGATCCACAAAATGTGAGATCAAATCTGACATTCACATATAAAGCCCAGTTTGTGATCACTGCTCATCACAGCGATATTAAATAATCTAATTTTGTTGCCCGTGTTCACCGTCCTTTCCGACTCAGGTATCTTATTGCTTTGAAGTTGAAGTTGTACCCGGTGTTTCTGTGCATTTATCTCTAGATAGATAGTGAAGTCTGGAAGATGACCGTGTCAGGAGAATTAACTAAATCAATCATTAGACTATCTAAGTTATGAAGGATAGAATTGTTGCTCGAATCAACAAAGATTGTCGTACTTTCTGGGTTCTCACCATTTTTGAACAAGATGTGGATTTTCAAATCCCTTTCAACTCCTTCAACATGAAGTAGAATATACCAACCACCTACACAGTGGCCCATATAATTACTACTACGGTCCCTCCACCCTGCATGAATTGAAGCATCCATCTTTTCCCACTGTCAAGGATGGATCCCAAGTCTGAATCTGAAGAGGAGTAAATATGCAAATTTGCATAGATGTTGAGTACTTGGGTGATTAACTAAATATCCATTTTGTTGTTTAGTACAAGGAATAAGACTTTAAGTTGGTTATGAGTGATATGTACGATTTTTTTTGTTATGTTTTTGCATTTGCTTCCCGTCTAGTATATCAATGTCCGGGTGATTTAGTTAAGCTCTATTTTCTGTTATGTCCTCTCACAGAGGGTATTATCTTTTTTTTTTGACGAGGAAAGGTCAAATTTAAATAAAAAACAAAGATGTCATCAAGAGTGACACCAAAGATACAAAAAAAGAAAAAAAGAAAAAGGAAAAATAACAAGCTCACGAAGTAGCAAACACAACACAAACCCAAAGAAAAGTTCAAACCTAAGCTCCATTTCAGTTAAAGATATTTAGTTAATCACCCAAGTACACTCCATTTCAGTATTCCATATTTTTTTTGACGAGGGTATTATCTTTTCTTTTGTGATATTTTCGATTAAAGATATGAACTCCATTTCAGTATTCCATTTTGTATTATCAGTTATTTATCTTGGCATACACTTGTGGATTGAGTTTGGCATGAGATCGAGTTAAATATTAGTTATGACTTATGAGAGTTGAGTTACATATTTTCTTTGTCCCGCTTCGCCGTTTCAAAAATGTTATATTATCCGTAACATTCTTTTGCAATGAATATATAATTAACATCACCACCAGCAGCAAAGCATCATCTGCTGCCATCCCACAACCAAACCCATAATACCACATTTCCACCGCCACACGCAAGCACCAGCCGCTGCTCCCTACAAATAATTATAGGTTCAGCGACTTCAGTCTATAAGTCAAAACAACGACAACAATATCACATCAAAAAATGATCAAAGAAATAAATAGTCAGCGTAATTTTTTTTTTATTATAGCTCAAACAGTGAAGATCAAATAACAAATAACAAATATGGGAAATGTGCAAAATGACATCAAATATTAGGATAGTGTTTGACGATTTTCACTTACCTACCGGTTATTTGAGTTATTAGCGTCAGTAAATAATGGCTGGAGCAAAGCCCATGGGCTCTTCGAAGCCCCTCACAAAAAAGAAAAGAAAAAAAAAGGTTAAAACGTAAGAGTATAACATCAAATCAAGCAATTTTTTAATAAAAGATTCAATGGGCACAATGTACCCTCGTATTATTTCTTCCTAGTTTTTTAATAAAAGTTTCATGCTTCAAAAAAAAAAAATCAAATCAATCAATTTTCATAACTATCGGGGGCGGACTTATGAAAAGGTTAACCTGTGCTTTAAAAAGTAAATTAAAAAAAAAGTGTTTAATGTGCATGAATTCCAAGTAATGATGATTGGTTCATTCAACCACAATATTTATATTTTTCTTGGCATCATGAGAAATTTAATACTATTACATTAATCTTTTCTTCTTGACATCATGAGAAATTTAATATTACGTGTTTTTGGTCGAATTAAGGGTCTACAATCATTGAAATCAATTTTGTTGTTAGGGCTTCATTATTTCATTGTTTCCGAAAATCAATTTATCTTGGAAGGTCGAAACAATTATCTAAAAGAATAGAAATGTCTTTGAAGTCAGTGATATGGCATTCCATTTATGCTTTTTAATCCTCCAAAGCCCGAACTTTAAACAATGTTGGTATTGGAGTGAACTATTCCCCATATATGGCATAATAAGGGATTGTCCTTCGTCTTTCTTCTGAATTCCATGCAAGCTCAGCAAATTAACAAGGAATTTACATCTTTCCAGTGACGAATTACAAATGGATATTCATGCAAAACATTGTTTCTGTTTAGGGAAATACTTTTGTAAATTCAAATTATTCCAGTAATAAAATCCGTAAGATGCATTGTAGGGAGTGCGAACAGTATTATCAAAAATAAAATAAAACATTCACGTGCACAGTATAAATTACAAGAGATTTAAAAAAAAATATTACAAGAGTAATATTTTATACTCCTGTTTCTGGAAAAGAGTTACTGATGTCTTTTCAATTTGGCCTATTTTTAGGCTAAAATGTAAAAGTGATAGTATATTTTTTCTAGAAACGGAGGTAATAGTTAATAAAGTCACGTTAAATAGTAACGATAACAACTAAACGCCCGGGTCGTTACGACATGGGTCATTTACTAGTAAGGAAAATAAAACCAAATGTATGTTTGATTCAAGAAACTCACATGATGAAAATGAATGATTGGTGGTCAAGAATATTTGGGGTAATGATCAATTCAAATGGAGATATATTTTATCACAAGGATTATTAGGTGGTCTTTTATCAATATGGGATGATTCATTATTTGAATGCACAAATGAGATAGTTGGGCCAATTACTTTATCTCAAAAAATGAAAAGCATAATTGGAGATTAGGAATGGTGCATTACAAATGTGTATTCACCATGTACATACTGGGAAAGATGGGAGTTATGGGAGGAGTTAGAGGACCTAACTGGATGGGCCACAGAGCATTGGGTGATTGCAAGGGATTTTAGTGCAATAAGAAGGATAAGTGAAAGAAACAATCCTGGAGGGTCTAGAAGGAACAAAAGATTGTTCAATGAATACATGGAGGAACATGGTTTAGTAGATTTACCTCTAAATGGAGGTTTATACACATGGTAAAATATGCAAGCAGATCCATTACTTTGCAGATTGGACAGAATACTGGTAACCACACAGTTTGAAGCTAAATTCCCTCTTCTAACTCAAACAATACTTTCTAGAACTTTATCAGATCATTCACCTTTATTGTTAACTACATCCAATATCAACATAAATAAACCCCCATTTAGAGTAGAGACTTATTGGTTTACACACCCAGATTTTCTTACAAATTTACAATGATGATGGAATGCTTTGATCTACATTGGTACACCAAGTTACATATTATCTAAGAAATTACAAAACTTAAAGTTTTTTCTTAAAAGATGGAGTAAAGAGACATATGGTCAAGTTGCAGCAAAAAAATAAGAGCTGATAAGGAAAATAAATGCATATACACTAATGGAGGAAACCACAACATTGTCAGATCAACAGTTTAGTGAAAGAGTTGAATGGATAGCAAATTTAAAACAGATCAATTTAGATAATGCAAGGAAATGGTTAGCTAGAGCAAAAACTCAACATTTTAAAGAAGGATATGCCAACGCAAAGTACTTTCATACACTAGTTATTGGGAGAAGAAGAAGAAATACAATACAAAAATTGGTGATTAATGGGGAAGATAACTTTAGTCAAGATAAAAGAGGAAATCTCAAACTATTTCTCCAACTTATTTTAGGACAAGCATCAAACAAGGCCACAAATAAATGAAGAGTTTTTCACAAAAATCACATAAGAGGAAAAAGTGGAAATAGAGAAAGATATATCAGCTGATGAAGTCTGGATGGTAATCAAATATTTTAAGAACAACAAATCACCTGGCCCAGATGGGTACAATATGGAATTTTATAAAATAGCATGGGAGGTGATAAAAGGAGATTTTATGGCAGTAATAAAAGAATTTGAGAAGGAACGTAAGCTTGATTGGAGAATAAATGTGTCTTTCATAAGTCTAATTCCAAAGAAATATCAAGTAGGCACTCCTCAAGACTTCATACCAATAAGTCTTGTAAGTAGTATCTACAAAGTCATATCAAAGGTGCGAGCTCAGAGATTCAAGAAGATCTTACAAAAACTGATTTCAAAAAATCAAGGGGCTTTCATTGCAGATAAAAAAAATTTAGATGGAATTTTAATTGCAGGTGAGTTGATTGATTCCATATTCAAATCAAAATAACCAGGAATTATATGCAATTTTAAATATTCAAAAAGCCTTTGACAATGTGAGTTGGCAAACTATAAGTAATGTGCTAAAATGCTCAGGCTTTGGAGATAAGTGGATTAATTGGATGCATTGGTGTATATCTTCAACAAAACATTCAATATTGGTTAATGGAAGCTCAAATGCAAGATTTAAACCACAAAAAGGAATCAGACAGGGAGATCCACTCTCTCCCCTTCTGTTTATACTAGTGGCAGAAATGTTTACAAAATTTATGAATAATGCAGTCCAACTCAATATGATTTCTGGTTTCTCAATGAATTCAGTTTAGATTTCTCACCTGCAGTATGCTGATGATACTTTAGGTATTCCTAAACGGTGATGAAAATGAAGCTGAGAACCTGGTTATGATTTTACAAATCTTTGAAGCCATCACTGGATTGAAGGTGAAATTCAATAAAAGCTCAGTGATAAGTATTGGAGCAGATGACAAAATTGAAGTCATTGCAGCAATACTAAACTGCAAGATTGAGAAGCTACCTCTCAAGTATCTTGGAATGTTAGTTGGAGATCAAACTAGATTGCTGCAATTTGGGATGTTGTGATTGAAAAATTTTAAAAAACGTTAGCTACATGGAAGAGGTTTTTTTTTACCAAGGTAGGAAGATTATTGCTCATAAAAACAACACTTTCAAGCCTTCTTATATATTACATCTCAATATTTCAGATGCCTGTGATGGTAGAACAAAAGCTCAATCAAATAATAAGAAGATTTTTGTAGGGTGCAACAGTGGAGAGAAAAAGAATAAATTGGGTGGCTTGGGAAAGAGCTTGCAAACCAAAGAATCTTGGTGGTTTGGATATTAGAAATATAAAACTTACCAATAAAGCATTGATGGCTAAGTGGTCATGGAGATTTTCAAAAGAAAAAAGAAAACAATTATGTAGAAGAATAATACAAGAAAAGATGAAGACTCAGAGTAAAGCATTATGGATGAAAGATTCAAATAAACCCCAGGGCAGAGGAATGTAGAATAATATATAAAATCAAAAACAGATAGTGGAGCATCTTACTACAACACAGATCAACAAAGGAAATGCAATTAGGTTCTGGTGGGATTGCTGGACATGAATTCAACCTCTGAAGCTTCGATATCCAAACATTTACAAACTCTCAACAAACAAAAGTGGTATTGTCAAAGACATGATACACAATAATGCTTGGAATTTGAATCTTAAAAGAAATCTGACTCAACAGGAAATTCCATAAATGCTGACATTGTTTACAGCTTTAGGTATTCCCTTAATACTTAAAGATGAAGAAGAAGATGATCTGGTATGCACAACTACTTGAGATTTTAATGCAAAGCTTTGTTACAACTAGCTGATAGAACAAATTCCAGTAACACATCCTACAATTCCACATTAATGTATCTGGATTCAAGCAGTGCCTCTAAAGGTACGGTCCTTTATCTGGACAGCAGTTTAAAATTCAATTCCTACAACTGATAACTTAGTAAGAAGGGGTTGTTGTCAAATACATAATCTTTCATGCTCTTTATGCAACCAAGTACCAGAAACAATAGATCATCTTCTCTTACACTGTAATTATTCTCATGCTATATGGAATTATTTCCTTGGAGGATACAACGTAAGATGGGCTCAAGCTGGTTCACCGACATTGCAGTAACAAGCATGGAAATATAGGAGAGGAAAGAACAAAGGTCGCAAAATCTGGCCACTGATTATATTTGCGTTATCTTTGGGCACTTTGAACGAGAATAATAAACGGGTAATGGCTAATAAAAAGCCTAAGTCAGAAAGGGAAACAATAATCGAGATTAAACATTTGATATATGTACGGGGGTGGGGGGAAGCATAACATGTTCAATTATATTTTCTTTAGAGAACTAATCACTCACTAGAAAGTGATTACTGATATGAGATAAGTTGTAATATCTAAAATGGGGGATTACAGCCTTATTACATTTTCAACCTTTTAAGTCAAAAAATAAATAAATCTTAATACCGAAAATACCAATTAGTCCTAATAGTAATATATTAGAGTTAGTTTGGTCCAGTTGACCTGGTCAACTTTCTGTTTGGTCCTAGGGTGAACAATACCCACGCGGGATGACATCATGAATGATATAATTTTCAAATGATAGTGGCAGAAATACCCTTTTAATTGGGACCATATATATACTCATTATTAAGAAAGAAGAGAATCATTTTTAGATTTATTTTCTCTCCCCACTCATTTTCCATATCTATTTTTTTTTCTTTTTCTTCTTCTTTTTTCTTTCATCTTTTATACTTTTTGTTGCTTGTAGATGCATTTTACTACAAACTACATCCAAAGGTTAGAAACGTACTACTCTTCTCAAATGAAAGTAAACGCTCAACCATGAACACAAGATATACGTGGTTCGGTATGATTACCTACGTCCACGGGGGTGAAATGATGAATCTTATTACTTCAAGGTGTTACAAAGGTGTTGATCTTAGTTCGATTTCTTTACAAGGTGAACTTACTTCTCACTCACTTCTTCCTAATGTTTTCTCGAGTTTCTCTCTTCTCCTCTCCCAAAATTACAACCTAACTTTCATGAATACAAGTCCCTTTATTTATAGGAGAAGTTCCATACACCCAAGATATGGTGTTGGTCATGTTACATCAATTCAACAGTTTTGCTGTCGGACCGACTTATGTCGCCTCACATGGCCGAGGTATCTTGACTCTTCGCCTGTCTTTCGTCCGAGCCAACATCTCCCAATGCTCTCTTGACACGATGTCGCGTGTTTCTGAATGTCTCCCATCTTCGATCGTTGCTTTTATGGTTAGCCGATGTGTCCCCTACTTTGTTATCCATTTAACCATAGCACCTCGTTTGTCCCGCCGCGTCTCGTCATGTCAGCTTTGTCAGAAGTCTGAATCAAGTCTTGTCCGACAGCTGTAGAGCGATCACGCCCGATCCACGTGGCTCCTGAAATCTCGCGCCACTAATCTTCATTCCATGCTTCACGTCTTTTCGTGTTTAGGTGCACCAGGCCTAGGATGTTGCCACCTGGATCTGTGTATAATTTACACCTACATTTATGCCCCTTCTTCCGCTCGTGTGGGAGACACGCATGGAAGAATATCGCCCTAACTGCCCACGTCTTTGTTCATGCCGTGAATCCCGCCATGCAGCGTCCCACTAACTCCACTTTATGACTGGTAACCGTCGGCGTCGGTTACAATTCTTCTTCTTTAAATAGCCCGCTCCTTTCTTCCTTCTTTTTCTTTACCCTTTCTTTCTCTGTTCATCTACTGTGGTTTTCTCCCAAGTTTCTTCACATTTTGCGCTTCTCCAAAAACCCTAGCTTTCTTGGTTTTCTTTCGTTGTTTTCTCCTCACCGACCGATCTGATGAGGCTGCTATCGCCTCATCTTTCTTTGCTGGGAACCGAGTTCTGCACTATCTTCGTTAATGGCTTCTTCTCCTTCCATGGCTGAAAAGAGGTCTATTGATGACGTTTTTTCCGAGTTTGATGTTCCCCCCCTTGCTTCTCTGTTTTTTCTTGAAAGCCCTTCTAGGTATGATGATCGCGCGATAAAATCTATTTTTGCTGATAGCTCTCCTTCTATTTCGTGCAGGTCCGAGAAAAGGGTGAAGGATCTCTCTGACGAAGAGTTCATTGAGCAGTTGAAGGAGAAGTACGATCTTCAAAATTACGAAGTGACCCTTCTCTCGGGCCGAAACGGTAGTTTGAAGAAAACCGATATGAAGAAGCACGAGCAATCGGCTGATTGTGTGGTCATCACCTTGGGTCAGCTGGAGATGGGCCTTCGTCTTCCCTTATACAACCCTGATAGCCCATTTTATTACGAGATTTTGTCCCAGATTCGGCCTTCTCGTGCTTTAGCTCAATGGACTGGCAATACTTTCCGAATTATGAACGAGTGGAGGGATCGCCGCGATGGTCATGGTTCTACTGCCGAGTGGTCGACCTACAAGCCCGAGGACGCTCCTGAGTATACCGTTGCCAATTTCCTTGTCAACTATCGAGCTGGTACTTCCACCTTAGGAGAACTTGCCGGTTTTTCTACTAGTCCTCATCGGGTCAAAACTATGCCCGAGGGTGTTGAAAGGATGATGCTGGATGCCGATCCCGTCGGCCATGGTTCCAACAAGCGAGCCCGCCATTCTAATGACCCGATTTATCCCCGAGTTCCACTTCTAGTCCGAGGTCCGATCCTTCATGGTGACTTCCCGTCACCTACTTTTCCCGTCGAGCCCTATTCTTTCTGGGTGGTTAATGATGACAAGGCTGATAAGGTATGCGCTTTTCTTGATTTTTATCTTGCTAGCTTCGGGCGTCAGTTAGTCATTTGTTGTTGTTTAAAAATCTCAGGTCGGCTCCACCAAAACTATCGGGTCTAGGAAAAGAGGTGTTGGAACAAGGGTTGAGGAAGACCAGGGGAAGGTAACAAACATAATGATTTTCTTATAAGTACATGTACTTGCCCCTGTTTTTTGCATTCACATGTTCTGACGAGACACTTGTGCAGAAACACCCAAGGCACGATGATGATGACGCGGGCGATGTTGACCCTACTCCGCTGAGGCGTAATCCTGGTAGAGGTAAGCAAATTTCTAAGCCACCATCGAAAACGGGCCCCATCATTGATCTTTCCGATGAGGATGAGTTTTTGGAGAGAATGTGTCGGGCGACAAAGGCGATGAACAAGGTATGGGCGACCAACAAGAGCCCTCGGAGACGCCCGTCGTAGAGAAGATCGTTACCGATGTACCGGTAGATCTCCCTTGTGTGCCCCGGATTACTGAGGGATCGTCTTCTAGTGCTGAAACTTCCTTTACTGTCTCTGGCCCGATCATGAACTCCTTGGGTGCGCTTACTTCCTCCAACTTTGTGAAGTATACAGATGAGGAAATGTTGAATGATGTGCCCCGTTATGGCAACATCGCCCCGACACTTGACACTGTGGTGAGCAAGTCGTTTCTGTATGGTTATGCTCCGCTTCCGATTTATTTTTCGTAGTGTTTCTTATGAGTCAAGCTATTTGTGTTAGATTATGAACCGCGTACGCTTGGATGCTGCCAATCGCCTTCGAGATAAGCAGTTGATAGAATCTCTCCAACTTCAACTTCAGAATGAGAGGGGTCGCGCGAATGAGCTGGAGATCAAGCTTGCCGACGCTCAAGGTATATGATCCTTCTTAACTTGTGTTGATTGAGTTTATCGTGCCAGTATCCTGAGTCGGGTATCCTTCTTCTTAGCCGAGGTATCTAGTATAGGTATAGACGCTACTTCGGAGTTTAGGATTATGAAGAGAAAATGGGATATTGAGAAGGATCTTGTGGAAAATATTCGTCAACGAATGGCAAACAAAGACGAAAAAATAGACCGTCAAACTGAGGAGATTGCAAGACTTGAGGACGAGTTAGAACGACATCGCCGGTTTGATTATGATCCTGCCGAGATGGACAACTTACGGGCTCACTTGGGGTCTTCTCAGCGCCTTGCTGCTGAAAAGGCTGCTTTAGCCACAAGTTTGGAGCAAAGGGTAGACGCTCTGCAGCTGCAGAATCGAGACCTTCACGAGGACCGCCGACGAATATTGAGAGATAAAGATGTGGTGGAGCGAGCTAATAGCGATTTACTGGGCCGTGTGAGTGAATTTGATAAGGTTATGGGTGATTTAGAGTGGAGTAGATCGCAGCTTGCAGTGCTCCAAGCGTCGCGTAATCGGTTAATGGACGGTTGGGCCGAGCATAAGAAGTATTTCCCTAGTAACGAGTTCAACGAGCAACATTATAACGAATTAACCATGAAGTTATCCAGGGCCGAGGATGAGCTGTCCAAGTCGGTAGAGTCGCTTCAGTCGGTGTTACCCGCCCTGTCAGGTCCCTTAGATGATGTGTTGAGGCCGCTCTTTTAGATTTAGATTGCGCTTTATTCTTGCAAAAATGCACCCGATGAATAACATTCTATTTTTGTGATCTTGTAGCCGAGCAACAACGCTCTCGGGAGATGGATCTGGAGGTTCGCCGATTGAAACAGGCCGAGGTCGATTTGAGCTCCAAGTTAGCTGATGCTGAGGAAAACGCTTCCCAGATTACCCAACAACTCGAGGATGAACGCGTCGCCCATGCGGAAGAGTTAGATCAGAAGGTTCAGGCTGGAATTATGGACTGGGTGGAGAAGAAGCGGCTCGAGGTCGCGCAGAGGAAGGCCGGCGCGGATCCTCCCAAGGCTTAAACTTTCTTTTTGTGGTGCTGCGTCACTATGTTGCCCCTTCCATCGGGTTGTAAATCGCTCTAAACACTTCTCCCTTTTTAATTTCCGCTACCCTGCTTGTTCGTTTTAATGGGGGTGTTGCGTCACCGATGGTGTTTGTTTTATTTTCATTAGTCGATTCGTTTCGCTTGGTCACATGACGCTTTTCATATTTTCTTAATAGTCGCATGACGCAATCGAGTTCTACTTTGTTTCATATGTTATTCCTGCAATCATTGTTCAAGTAAGTCAGTATTCTAACCATTTCTGTCGAACACACCCAACAAGGAGGGTCATCGGGCCCTATGCCATGTCCTGATTGGGGTATCTCATCACTATCTCTTTGGATTCAGTGGAAGGGTACCAGTCATCCTAGTTCTAGGCCCGACAATCCCGAGTGGTTATCGACCAACCGATCTCGGGCAAGTGGACACGCCCACTTGCGATGGTGGTGACCTTTCAGATGTAAGTAGGCCACCTAGATGAGTAAACCTCGTGTCTAAACAACCTTTGGAACTGGTTTCCAACCACCAGAACCCTTAGGCTACCTCGGCACTTGCACACTGCCACTTCCCCGAGTTCGAATAGCTAGGCGACTGTAAGGCACCTCGGCACTTCCACACTGGCGTTGCCCCGAGTACGAATGCCCATTCGAGTGTAAGTCACCTCGGCACTTCCACACTGGATTTTCCCCGAGTAAGAATGACCATTCGAGTGTAAGTCACCTCGGCACTTCCACACTGGCATTGCCCCGAGTACGAATGACCATTAGTCGCTCATGCCCTATCCCATACCCCTCACGGTTTCACAGAGATAGAGGACATGTTTGCTTACCGTTTTTCCGCGTCGCTTGTCAAGGATGGTAGAGTTTCAGGAATCGGATGTTCCATGGTTTGAGCTCTCTTGTTCCGTCGAGTCGCAGTAGTCGATATGATCCCTCGTCCGCCTTAGATTCGATTATATATGGCCCACCCCACTTTGGTGCTAGTTTTCTGCCTTTTTTGTCGCGCTCCCATTCAGCCAGAAATTTCAATACTTGCTGCCCGGGATGAAATTCTCTTGGTCGAACGCGCTTGTTGTATTCCCGTTGTAACCTCCTCTGATAATTTTCCATTTTTTGTAACGCCATTTCTCTTGTTTCTTCCAAGTCGTCGAGTTTAGCCAAGATCAGGTCGGATGACACATTTCGCCTCCAAGCTTCGGTTCTTGTGGTAGGAATCATCCCTTCTGTTGGTAGGATCGCCTCGGTTCCGTAGGTAAGCATGAATGGAGAAAATCTCGTAGCTTATCTTCATGTGGTTCTGTATGCCCATAGGACGTTGTATAGCTCCTCGCACCAGTTGCCATATTCCCCATCTAGTTTCTTTTTCATGTTATCGGCGATGGTTTTGTTTGTGATCTCGGCCTGCCCATTACACTGGGGGGTAAATCGGGGTTGCTTTACTCTTGCGGATGTTGTAAGTGTTGAATAAAAGATCAATTTTCTCGCCTTGCAGTTGCTTTCCATTATCGGAGACGATAGCCGCAGGGACCCCGAAGTGACAAATGATGTGTTCCCAAATGAACTTAAAGATATCTTTGTCCCGAATATGCCTTAGTGGTGCCGCCTCTACCCACTTGGTAAAATAATCAGTGGCCACGATCAAATACTTCCTTTGCCCCGTTCCTACATGTAATGGCCCGACGATGTCCACTCCCCATTTAACGAAGGACCACGGACTTATGATTGAGTTTAACGGTACGCTGGGAGCATGGATTTTCTTCCCAAAACGTTGACACTCTTCGCAAGCTTTCGCCATTTTCTTTGCGTCCTCTTTCATATACATCCAAAAGTAGCCCATTGTTTTTGCCTTAACCGACAAACTTCTTCCCGAGCTGTGATTTCCAGCCGCCCCATAGTGTAGCTCGTGTAGGATTATATGGCCCTCTTCCCTGCTCAGGCATCGTAGGAGTGGTCCTAGGTAAGATTTCCGATATAAGATCCCTTCCCTTAACTCGTAGGCGCCCGATTTGCTTTTGATCTTGTTCATCTCGGGCCGACTCTTAGGCAGCTCACCCGTCTCTAAGTATTGATGTATTGGCTTTCTCCAGTCGCCTTCTTTGTATCTCTCGGCTGTGCTGATGGCCACCTCAATCCGTACCTCTGGTGTTTCAGGGATAGACGGGTTAAGAAGCCTCATAACGCGTATTCCTTCGATGCTCGGGTCTACAAGTTGTGAGGCGATATATGACAGGGCGTCCGAGTGTCTGTTATCCTTTCGGCAGATGTGGCGGAATTTAATATCTGGGATTTGCTTGATGTAAGATTGGGCGAGCTCCCAATATTTTTGCAGCACCGGATCGTGTGTAGCGTATTGGCCCGTAATTTTCCGGATCACTAGTTGTGAGTCACTAGTCAGTCGAACCTCATGCATCCCCATTTCCACAATTATCCGTAAGGCATGGATCACCGCCTCATATTCGGTGACGTTGTTCGTCGCCTTGAATTCTAACCTGAACGAATGCACGATCTTCCTCCCCTTTGGCGTGGTAAACACCAACCCGAGGCCCGACCCGTCTTTGTTTGATGCCCCGTCGACAAATACTTCCCATCGTGTTGCGCTACTGGCGGCTAGTAGGTCCGCTGGATCCTCTTGTTCTTCGACCATTCCCGGTATATCTTCTACCTCGTCCTCATCACTGAGGGGGAAGTCTGCCAAGAAATCGGCCACTACTTGCCCTTTGATCGCGGTTCTTGCCTCGTATATTACGTCATATTGTTTGATTATGGCTCCCCACTTGGAGATTCTCCCAGCGCTATCCAAGACCGCTTCGATAGGCGATTTGGTGAGCACCCGTATTCGATGAGCTTGAAAATATGTTCGTAGTTTGGAGGCAGCAAAGGCTAGCGCGAGCACCATCTGCTCCATTCTGGTGTAGTTCTTCTCGGCTGGACTTAAAGTTTTGCTGGCGAAGTATACCGGATTTTCCATGCCCATCTCTGTTTTGACCAATACCGCACTAATGGCATAGGGTGTCGCACCTAAGTATAGAGTGAGATTTTCTGACGGCTCAGGCCTTTGAAGAACCAGGAGGCTAGCTAAATGTAGCTTGCTTTTTTGAAAAGCTTCTTCGCTTGCATCCGTCCATTGAAATTTTTCTCCTTTCTTCAAGATGTCGTAAAAGGCCTTGCATTTGTCTGATGACCGTGATACGAATCACCCCAATGCGGCTATGCAACCATTTAGTTTCTGCACGTCTTTTACCGTTGCGGGGGATGGCATTTCAAGGACGGCTCATACCTTCTCGGGATCTGCTTCTATTCCCCTGGGAGTGATGATGTAGCCTAGGAATTTCCCCGACGTGACCCAGAAGTCGCACTTGGCCGGATTAATTTTCATCTTGTGTCTCCTCATTGTCTGAAAAATCTCTCGAAGGTCTTGGACGTGGTTTTTTGATTTCCGACTCTTGACTAACATGTCGTCCACGTAAACTTCTATGGTATCGTGAATCTTATCTTCAAACATGTAGCCTACCAATCTCTGGTATGTAGCCCCGGCATTCCTAAGTCCGAATGGCATCTTGGTGTAACAATACAATCCTCTCGGTGTGAAGAAGGAAGTGTGTTCCTGGTCCTCGGGCGCCAATGGTATTTTGTTGTAGCCCATGTATCCATCCATTAAGGTCATTGCTTCGTATCCCACTATTGATTCTACTAGTTGATCTATCTTTGGGAAGGGGAAAGCATCTTTCGGGCAGGCCTTGTTCAAGTCATTTGAAATCAATACATATTCTGACTCCCCCTTTCTTTTTTGGTACCACGACCATGTTTGATATCCACTGTGGGTAGTGGGACTTCCTTATTATTCCGGATTCTTATAACTTCTTCAGCTCGACCTCGACCGCCGCTTGTAACTCTGGTGCGACGCGCCTCATTTTTTGTCTAACCGGTTTGAACCTCGGATCGATTTTTAAGTGGTGACAGCAGACCTTCGGGTCAATACCCTCCAAATCATGCACTTCCCAAGCGAATGCATCCAGGTTTTCTTTTAATAGCATCGTGAGTTTACTTGCTTGTTCGTCCGATAGTAATGCCCCGATCCTCACTATTTTGGGTTCTTCTATCGTTCCCAAGTTTACTTCTTTAGTCGGCTCGACTGTCGAGAAGTTTGATTTGGTCTCCCTGACTGGGGAAGCTTCCTTTAATTGCTATAAAGGGTCTTGCTCTCGAGTTTCGTGTGCCAGGACCGCTTGTGAAATTGCCTCCTCCAATTCTTTTGCCGCCTTCACTTCCTTTGATTTGTTCTTTTCTTGCCTTTGCCGAGCTCGCCGTTCTTCATTTATTTCTATATCAACTTTCATGCATTGTCGTGCCGCCTGGGAGTCGCCCACAACTTCCGCTATTCCCTTGCAAGTCGGGAACCTTAACCTTTGATGGTAGTCCGATGCTACTCCCTTAATCCCAGCAACCCATGGGTGCCCGATAATGGACTCATAAGGTGAAGCGACGTCGACCACACAGAAAGTGGTTAGTGTGTCGAGGTATCCACCACCATCTGAAACTCTTAAAGTTACTTCGCCCTTTGGGATGGTTATTGTGCCGTTAAAGCCATAGATACGATATGTTGATGGGACGAGCATGTCGTCTGAGAGTTTCATTCTTCTGAACGTGTCGTAGAACAGCACCTCAACTGAACTTCCGCTATCCACAAGAATCCTTCTTACTCCCCACTTTTCAATCAACAGCGTGATGACCAGTGGATCGTTGTGTGCCTGTCCGTTTGCTGGGACATCCTTAGCCGAGAACGATATGGGAAGCGTCATCCAAGGTTCCATGGGAAGGGACTTGGCTACGCTGAATATCTCTTTACCGTCACGATCCCTTTTATGGATCCTAGTGGTGATTACTGGGCCGAGGGTGTAGTTTTGCATAACCGAATGTGAAATGGTGCTTACGAATTGACTCGCCCTATCGATGCGGACTTGATGAACTGGTGCATCGGGTGTTGCTTCCGGCCGAGGGGGTGTCGGACATACTGCCTCAAATATCCATCGCGGATGAGGTGTTGAACAATATCTTTCACTTCTCGACAGTTATTGGTGGAATGGCCCCTATACTGATGGTAGTGACAGTATTCGGGATGATCTCGGGTCTCTTGGAATTGTACTCCCCTCGAGGCTGGGTAGTTGATGTTGTTTCTCTTCTCAACTTGAAAACCTCTTCCAAAGAAGCATTTAGAGGGGTATACGACCGGGTTTCCTGCTTTGGCTTCTTCCCTTTGGCCATCCATTCCCTCTTCTCACTGCTCCTTGGGGGCGGGTCCGATCTCTTTTCTGATCGCCTGATATGGTCGTCCATGACCGTTTTAGTCTCGGTACCAACCTCAGCGCTGGCTTCTTGTACTCCTCTATCTCTTGATTCGGCCTGAATTTCTTCCAGGGCGATATAGTGCTCTTGCATTCTTCTCATCTCCTTTAAGGTTTTAGGTTTTTCAGAAAACATGGAAATCCAGATGGGGTCCGACCTCCCCAACGCGTTTTTGAACCCAAAGATGGCTTGATCCACCGGTACCTTCCCAATTTCAGTACACAATTTCCTCCATCTGTCGGTCAGAGTTCTCAGGGGCTCTCTGAATCGTCGGGCGAGAGTAAACAGCTTGTTCATTCTTGGCCGAGGTCGGCTGTTATGCATGTAGGTCTCAAGGAAGGCCTCGACTAGTGCATCGTACCCGTTAATCGAACTAGGTGTGAGTGAATAAAACCAATCTCGCGCCTCGCCCTCCAAACTAGCTGGAAAGAATTTGCACATAACTACCGGGTTGTTTCTCCATTGGATCAGTGACATTGTATACATCTTAAGATGTTCGATCGCATCGCCCGTTCCGTCAAATCTAGAGGGGAATGAAGGTAGAGTACACTTGGGTGGGAACGGCATTTGCTCCAGTTCTTGAGAGAAAGGCGTTTTCTCGGCTTCACTCATAATCTCGGCCAACTTATTCTCTTCGCTTCCGCCCGAGAGTTCCTTGATTTTTGCTTCCAACTCCTTAAGTTTGGATTTAGTTGTTTGATCTTGTCGCTTGTCCCTTCCTCGTCTTTCTTCGTCGGTGGACGAGTCCTCGGGTGGTCCATATCTCTGCGTGGGGGGTACCGGAGGTAATGGTAGTTGACCCGACGGATCGGGCTGATTAAGGTTACTTGGCCCCATCATGGTTGATGAGTGACCGGATCGGCCGCGATATCCTGATGTCCCTCGACTGGACGACCCTCTCGATCTGGTCCGTTGGTTCCTCAACTGGTAGTTCTCATACTCCAAGGCTAGATTCCTCTGCCGGAGTTTCCTTAGTGCCGCCTCTTGCCTCCTCTGACTCTCCAAAATGGCCAACAACGTCGGGTCCGTACTTTCGTGACTGGCGTGTCCATTGGGTTGGTGTGGCCGAGGTTGTAATGGTGCTGATGTGGGTGGTGGTGGAGGTATCGGGTTGGCTACACGATCGACCGCGTGAACGGTTGTCGGGCCGATGTTACTTGCTGCTGCTCGCCCCAGCTGAATCTGCCTAAGACGCTCTTGCTCCCTTCCCAAAGCTTCCTGGTGTTCAACTTGCTGCCTCGTCCATTGCCTCTGAGCTCGCGCTGCAAGTGCTTCCTCATCGTCATCGGTATCTGAAGCTGTGAGTCAATCGATTTGGTCAAATCTCCTCTGGGTCAATATAATCTGGTCCAGAGGTAAGGTGTTATCGTCTCACCCCAAATATATTTCTTCGTCTACAACAGGCATCCCTCGCACAACTGCATGAGATTACTCGGGCGGTGGTTGTCGACTGTCCTCTTGCCTCGGCCCCGTTATCCCTGCCTGCATGCTGCTGCTAGTGACTGTGTGATTCCTCAACATCCTTATCGTCCCTGAAGCGCTATCCATTAGTCACGTCGCGTGATATGCCGAGTATCGCCCGTCCCTACGTCAGCAAATACAAAAAAAAGAACCCCTTACTTCGACCTGATTTTTCTAACAAAAAGTTCAGACAAAAAAGGCGAAACGTTCGACTCTACGACTACTGTCACTGTGTAGGGTCAACTTTGGTTATCAGGTGGGTTTCGTTTATCTATCCTATTTTGTTCTTATGCTGAATTTGTGGCTGAACTCACTTCCCCGTCACTATAACTCCGTACGACGTCGCTCTCTGTACTCGACCTATGCATTTAAGTTAGTTTGTCCTTTATTCTACATGCTCCAAATCATTGATCTTATGCACGTGACGCTTAAAAAGTACGACAAGTAACCCCTAGAATCAAATTAAACTTGTACCAACTCCACTTTCTCGAGATTTAATTATGACCTTTCCGACGACTTACGCTACACCGCCGACTAAAAATTATATATGGTCGACAGTTCATTACATGATGAAACATCTAAAACGCTAACTTTTGGTAACTCCAAGCATCCGACTTCTTACCGCAGTTAGAAACAACTCGCTTAACGCTAATAAACACACAACTATTAAGAACAAACAGTCGTCCTTTCAACAGATTCTTCACGTAGCTTCTAACCCGAACTGTTAGTCGCTGGTGAGCTCGTGAAGTTTCTCTGCCGATCAAACTGTTGAAGACGCTAAGAAGACGCTGCTACTGCTCTGACTTTAAATGCTCAGTAAATGACTCAAAACAACCATTACTTCGGCCAACAGAGTTCATCGTAGCTTCTACTCCAACACATTAACGTGCATTGAGGAGATGTTGATCGTCTCTGAAGGCTTTAATGGCAAGGTATCCGGAGATCTTAGTCGTGTCCCCTTAGTCGGCGCCAGAATGTAGATGCATTTTACTACAAACTACATCCAAAGGTTAGAAACGTACTACTCTTCTCAAATGAAAGTAAACACTCAACCATGAACACAAGATATACGTGGTTCGGTATGATTACCTACGTCCACGGGGGTGAAATGATGAATCTTATTACTTCAAGGTGTTACAAAGGTGTTGATCTTAGTTCGATTTCTTTACAAGGTGAACTTACTTCTCACTCACTTCTTCCTAATGTTTTCTCGAGTTTCTCTCTTCTCCTCTCCCAAAATTACAACCTAACTTTCATGAATACAAGTCCCTTTATTTATAGGAGAAGTTCCATACACCCAAGATATGGTGTTGGTCATGTTACATCAATTCAACAGTTCTGCTGTCGGACCGACTTATGTCGCCTCACATGGCCGAGGTATCTTGACTCTTCGCCTGTCTTTCGTCCGAGCCGACATCTCCCAATGCTCTCTTGACACGATGTCGCGTGTTTCTGAATGTCGTCCGTCTTCGATCGTTGCTTTTATGGTTAGCCGATGTGTCCCCTACTTTCTTATCTATTTGACCATAGCACCTCGTTTGTCCCGCCGCGTCTTGTCATGTCAGCTTTGTCAGAAGTATGAATCAAGTCTTGTCCGACAGCTGTAGAGCGATCACGCCCGATCCACGTGGCTCCTGAAATATCGCGCCACTAATCTTCAATCCATGCTTCGCGTCTTTTCGTGTTTAGGAGCACCAGGCCTAGGATGTTGCCACATGGATCTGTGTATAATTTACACCTACATTTATGCCCCTTCTTCCGCTCGTGTGAGAGACACGCGTGGAAGAATATCGCCCTAACTGCCCACGTCTTTGTTCATGCCGTGAATCCCGCCATGCAGCGTCCCACTAACTCCACTTTATGACTGGTAACCGTCTGCGTCGGTTACAATTATTCTTCTTTAAATAGCCCGCTCCTTTCTTCCTTCTTCTTCTTTACCCTTTCTTTCTCTGTTCATCTACTGTGGTTTTCTCCCAAGTTTCTTCACATTTTGTGCTTCTCCAAAAACCCTAGCTTTCTTGGTTTTCTTTCGTCGTTTTCTCCTCACCGACCGATACAGTAGCTGATATCGCCTCATCTTTCTTTGCTGGGAACCGAGTTCTGCACTATCTTCGTTAATGGCTTCTTCTCATTCCATGGCTGAAAAGAGGTCTATTGATGACGTTTTTTTTCCGAGTTTGATGTTCCCCCCTTGCTTCTCTGTTTTTGCTTGAAAGCCCTTCTAGGTATGATGATCGCGCGATAAAATCTATTTTTGCTGATAGCTCTCCTTCTATTTCGTGCAGGTCCGAGAAAAGGGTGAAGGATCTCTCTGACGAAGAGTTCATTGAGCAGTTGAAGGAGAAGTACGATCTTCAAAATTACGAAGTGACCCTTCTTTCGGGCCGAAACGGTAGTTTGAAGAAAACCAATATGAAGAAGAACGAGCAATCGGCTGATTGTGTGGTCATCACCTTGGGTCAGATGGAGCTGGGCCTTCGTCTTCCCTTATACAACCCTGATTCCCCATTTTATTACGAGATTTTGTCCCAGATTCGGCCTTCTCGTGCTTTAGCTCAATGGACTGGCAATACTTTCCGAATTATGAACGAGTGGAGGGATCGCCGTGATGTTCATGGTTCTACTGCCGAGTGGTCGACCTACAAGCCCGAGGACGCTCCTGAGTATACCGTTGCAAATTTCCTTGTCAACTATCGAGCTGGTACTTCCACCTTAGGAGAACTTGCCGGTTTTGCTGCTAGTCCTCATCGGGTCAAAACTATGCCCGAGGGTGTTGAAAGGATGATGCTGGATGCCGATCCCGTCGGCCATGGTTCCAACAAGCGAGCCCGCCATTCTAATGACCCGGTTTATCCCCGAGTTCCGCTTCTAGTCCAAGGTCCGATCCTTCATGGTGACTTCCCGTCACCTACTTTTTCATATTCAAATCAAAACAACCAGGAATTATATGCAATTTTAAATATTCAAAAAGCCTTTGACAATGTGAGTTGGCAAACTATAAGTAATGTGCTAAAATGCTCAGGCTTTGGAGATAAGTGGATTAATTGGATGCATTGGTGTATATCTTCAACAAAACATTCAATATTGGTTAATGGAAGCTCAAATGCAAGATTTAAACCACAAAAAGGAATCAGACAGGGAGATCCACTCTCTCCCCTTCTGTTTATACTAGTGGCAGAAATGTTTACAAAATTTATGAATAATGCAGTCCAACTCAATATGATTTCTGGTTTCTCAATGAATTCAGTTTAGATTTCTCACCTGCAGTATGCTGATGATACTTTAGGTATTCCTAAACGGTGATGAAGATGAAGCTAAGAACCTGGTTATGATTTTACAAATCTTTGAAGCCATCACTGGATTGAAGGTGAAATTCAATAAAAGCTCAGTGATAAGTATTGGAGCAGATGACAAAATTGAAGTCATTGCAGCAATACTAAACTGCAAGATTGAGAAGCTACCTCTCAAGTATCTTGGAATGTCAGTTGGAGATCAAACTAGATTGCTGCAATTTGGGATGTTGTGATTGAAAAATTTAAAAAAACGTTAGCTCCATGGAAGAGGTTTTTTTTTACCAAGGTAGGAAGATTATTTCTCATCAAAACAACACTTTCAAGCCTTCTTATATATTACATGTCAATATTTCAGATGCCTGTGATGGTAGAACAAAAGCTCAATCAAATAATAAGAAGATTTTTGTAGGGTGCAACAGTGGAGAGAAAAAGAATAAATTGGGTGGCTTGGGAAAGAGCTTGCAAACCAAAGAATCTTGGTGGTTTGGATATTAGAAATATAAAACTTACCAATAAAGCATTGATGGCTAAGTGGTCATGGAGATTTTCAAAAGAAAAAAGAAAACAATTATGGAGAAGAATAATACAAGAAAAGATGAAGACTCAGAGTAAAGCATTATGGATGAAAGATTCAAATAAACCCCAGGGCAGAGGAATGTAGAATAATATATAAAAACAAAAACAGGTAGTGGAGCATCTTACTACAACACAGATCAACAAAGGAAATGAAATTAGGTTCTGGTGGGATTGCTGGACATGAATTCAACCTCTGAAGCTTCGATATCCAAACATTTACAAACTCTCAACAAACAAAAGTGGTATTGTCAAAGACATGATACACAATAATGCTTGGAAGTTGAAACTTAAAAGAAATCTGACTCAACAGGAAATTCCATAAATGCTGACGTTGTTTACAGCTTTAGGTACCCCCTAATACTTAATGATGAAGAAGAAGATGATCTGGTATGCACAACTACTTGAGATTTTAATGCAAAGCTTTGTTACAACTAGCTGATAGAACAAATTCCAGTAACACATCCTACAATTCCACATTCATGTATCTGGATTCAAGCAGTGCCTCTAAAGGTACGGTCCTTTATCTAGACAGCAGCTTAAAATTCAATTCCTACAACTGATAACTTAGTAAGAAGGGGTTGTTGTCAAATACATAATCTTACATGCTCTTTATGCAACCAAGTACCAGAAATAATAGATCATCTTCTCTTACACTGTAATTATTCTCATGCTATATGGAATTATTTCCTTGGAGGATACAACGTAAGATGGGCTCAAGCTGGTTCACCGACATTGCAGTAACAAGCATGGAAATATAGGAGAGGAAAGAACAAAGGTCGTAAAATCTGGCCACTGATTATATTTGCAGTATGTTGGGCACTTTAGAACGAGAAAAATAAACGGGTAATGGCTAATAAAAAGCCTAAGTCAGAAAGGGAAACAATAATCGAGATTAAACATTTGATATATGTACGGGGGTGGGGGGGAAGCATAACATGTTCAATTATATTTTCTTTAGAGAACTAATCACTCACTAGAAAGTGATTACTGATATGAGATAAGTTGTAATATCTAAAATGGGGGATTACAGCCTTATTACATTTTCAACCTTTTAAGTCAAAAAATAAATAAATCTTAATACCGAAAATACCAATTAGTCCTAATAATAATATATTAGAGTTAGTTTGGTCCAGTTGACCTAGTCAACTTTCTGTTTGGTCCTAGGGTGGACAATACCCACGCGGGATGACATCATGAATGATATAATTTTCAAATGATAGTGGCAGAAATACCCTTTTAATTGGGACCATATATATACTCATTATTAAGAAAGAAGAGAATCATTTTTAGATTTATTTTCTCTCCCCACTCCTTTTCCATATCTATTTTTTTTCTTTTTTTTCTTTTTTTTTCTTTCATCTTTTATACTTTTTGTTGCTATTGAAGATTAAAGATGAAGATTTATTTTTAAAGATCGATTTGATTTGATTATAGAGGCTGATTTGGTTTTTTATTACAAAGATTTTGATTTTTGATTACGGAGATTTTTATTTGATTATAGAAATCGTGATGATGATGATTAATGATGATGATGATGATGATGATGATGATGATGATGATGATGATGATGATGATGACGACGAAGATGATGGAGACGATGATGAAAAAAAATCTTTTTCTTCATTTTTTTCTAGGTTTTGACGATGAATACGATGATGAACGATGAAGATCTTTTGTGTTCTTCTTCTCTGCTATTGTTGCTGCTATTGAAGATGATGAAGATTTGAAGAATGAACTTCGTTTTTAGATCTTTTTATTAGGTGTTCATTCTAAATAATGAACTCTGTTATTGTTGTGTGTTCATTTAAATAATGAACTCCGTTTTTAGATCTTTTTTATTTGGTGTTCATTCGAAAGAATGAACTCTGTTTTTTGTCGATAACAATGAAAGTTTGTTGTTTGTTCATTTGAAAGAATGAACTCTATTTTCATATAGGTTTTATTAGGTGTTCATTTGAAAGAATGAACTCTGTTTTCATTAGATTTTATTAGGTGTTCATTTGAAAGAATGAACTCCGTTTTTTGTTCATAATAACGAAAGTTTTGTTGGGTGTTCATTTTAAAGAATGAACTTTGTTCTAGTTTGAATTTTGGTTTGCTTTGTCGTGTGTTCATTAGAAAGAATGATCTCTGTTTTATTGTCGTAAATAGTGGAAGTTTTGTTGGGTGTTCACTTTAAAGAATGAACTTTATTTTTTGTCATAAATAGTGGAAGTTTTGTTGGGTGTTCACTTTAAAGAATGAACTCAGATCTACATAATCATGACCAACGCCTGATAGTTTCATCAAAGAGAATGAACTCCTATACGAAAATTAGAGGAAGTTCAGAGTTCATCAGAGAGCGTGAACTCGGATAATTATAGAAATAGAAGAGTACGAAAATTAAAGCTGAAACAGTATGGAAGGATATTTTTGTCCACTTAATATTGTTAAATAATTATGGACCAAACATGAAACGACTTTTCCCACTGAACCAAATAGTCTTGGGACCACCTAAAAAAGGACCAAACGATTATTTCTCCATCCTTGTATTAATCCTCCGACCTTCCGGTCTAATGTCAAATTTAATCTTTCAATTTTCAAATTTCGTTTCAAATTAGTCTGTTTGGTTTACAATCCTGTTATAGGGGCGGCAAAGTTTATTATAGGGGCCGCAGTGTGATAATAATGTCCCTCTATTTGGTTAGGGGATGTCCTATAGGGGTGTAAATTGACTAGATTACCCTCCCTATTTTTTAACCTAAATCAAATCTAAATTAAAATTTTGTTGTCTTTCTTCTTCTCTTCTCCTCCTCCCCCCATCAACCGTAACCTCCATTAAATCTCAAAATTTCATCGTCTTCGATTAATCGACGATTCGAAAATTAATCAAGTGTAACGTAATGACTTATATGCGGTATGTTTTGAAAAACCCAGTTACGATTTGGTTTATTCTGTTCGATTTAAGAACGGACCCTAGCTAAGTTGGTCATCCCCGTTCCCCAAAGTTTCATGCGTTCCAGGAGGTCCCAGGTTCAATCCCCCGATGGCGTAATATTGCAGGAAATAACATGGAAGGTAGTGTTAGTTTTCCCCCCTTGTGACACAATCTTAGCCCCCCCATCCGCTTCGGCTCCCTCGGCTAGGTTACCCATGAGGCTCGCTGGTAGGTTAGCACAGCAATCTGTTCAATTAATGTAGTAGTATGTTGTTGGAGCTTAGCTTGTTAGGCTTCCAACTAATTAATGTAATACTCTTTGTTTATATAGTATATTTAAGTTTAATTTCTATCAAGAATTAGGGTTTTAGATGAAAATTGAAATTTCTGGGATTATGTGAGTTACGGTTGATTTTAACTCAATTACGAACCGTAACTGGAGATTTTGATGTTGTTACGGTTGGTAATTGAACTATTACCAACCGTATGTTCTTATATCTGAGTATTTTCTTCAGTTACGTTTTTTTTTTTCCCACCGTAAGTGAACTTACGGTTGATGTCGATACCAGAATTACGAACCGTAAATAACTCTGGAACCCAGAGTTCAGAAAGGTCACCAATTACGGTTCATAACTAAAATTCGAGATGAACCGTAAATACTGTTACGGTTGGTAACCATTTTAGTTTACGGATCGTCTCGAGCATTTGGTTATCAACCGTAACTGGTTTTACGATTGGGTTTTCCCCAAATTTAACCAGTCAAGGTTGGTAGTTCATCTCTTACGAACCGTAACTAAGATTTACGGTTAGTTACGAGCAAAATTCCAACCGTAATTAGCTCTGGAAATGTAAAAAAATGGATTTTTTTTTAAACTCTAAAAATCTGATTTTGTTTTGATTTAGAGTTAATATAAGTGAAAATTAATCATTAACACTAAACTAGATTATCAACACTAAACTATGTAAGGGTTATAGTCATTCACTTTTTTTTTGGATAAGGGGCACTTCAAATTACCATGTAATGACCCTTTTTGTCCTATTAGTTGCCGCCCCTCTAATAAAATCTGCCGCCCCTATAACAGGATTGGTTTAGTTGTTCAGTTCCATTAAACTCTTAAGTGATTACTCATGGTACCAATGCTTCTAGTTCCAAGCAGGAAACATGGAACAGAGTTACAGAAACAATAAACTGTTCAATTACAAAAAGAGTAGCAATCACAAATGATCTACTTGTAGATTCTGATCGGTGTTGCGTTCTACGTTCTTTTGGGAGGGGGGAGTATATGATACACAGACTACTATAGCATTCATCCTTAAAGTAGGACTCATTCATCTTCCTCAAGCTCTGTGAAATCTTGTACCATATTTGGCCTTGCAGTTTGGATATTGGTTGAGCGATATTCATCAATATCAAGAAGCAATAATGGGTCACAGACAACTCTTTCAGCCTGCAATATCTTGGGGCAACCTATAGAATCACACCCCAAAAAAGGTCAATGTAAAAACTCAAAAGAAAGAAGTCAAAGTTATTGTATAGTGACCATGCTATATATGGTATATTTAAATAGCTGGCTCACATATTCTACTCAGATCACAGTATCACACTAAAGGATGAATGGGAAAAAAAAAAGGGCTAGAGTACTGTTGGAAACCAAAGTTACCTGCTACAGGGCACTTGCAAGGTGGCCTTTCTTTCTTAATATAGTGCAATACGACCTTCATTTCATAAATATGTCTGCAATCCATACTGCACCAGACAAAATAAGGCAAAAGTTTCAATGTTAGAAAAGAATTCTTTGATATAGATATACACAGTGACTGCAAGGAGTGAATCAATTTGAATAATCTCTAGGCTCATTTAACATAATTAACCAAGTCACAGATCTGGTGTTAATCGCTGTTAAAAATCCTCCTTCCTCACTCTAACTGATGTACGGACACTCTACATATAGACGACGTTTTTTTATATAAGATATATAGAATGTATCTATATATGCAATATATCGACTCTGTGAGTTGTGTGAATGACTATTATGGTTGATAGGCTACATTAGCACAAAGGATACCCAAGAAGATGACACCCCTACAGAAAATTTCATGGTTGGACAGCACAAAGAATCCTGAGGCCAAGAGTAATCTCGTCCCACCCAAACTGTAAATCTACTTTTTTTTAGTGCAGAAACCCTTAAAGCCAGCTCTAGACCTAATTTACATACACACTGGATACTGCACCCTTAAAGCCAGCTCTGGATACTGCACCCTGGACACAACAAGTCTGAAAAATAAAACTAGAGGATAAATATCTGTATCTGCCAATGAGAACTGAATTCCCATCGAATACATATCCTGGAAGAAGGTTAAATCAGCAAGGAGCATGTAAGTAAGGAATACATGACACTGCATGCTCATACACTTATGTTATATGACTGGTAGAGATCAAATAGCAGCAACTGAGCATACTGTTTATCAGAGTCACTTGCCAATTGCACACATGTCTCTTTAGAGACGGCCAATTTCATACTCAACTTGAACTGTATAGCTCCTTCATCCACCCAATGGTTTCACTCATATTCCATCTAAAACAAGTACAGAATTGTACCACTCCTACGTGATGATATTTAGATTAGAACAGTTACCGATAAATTAATATAAATGCGTGAAGAAACTGTTTCTTCGGTCTGTGAACTCCAGATAAGAGATACTAAATCGACCTACTAATAACTTGGATGCTATATTTTGCAGATTATAATATATGGGTAAGCAAATAAGGTAACGGAATAAAGGCTTGGGAATATCATACCTCCGCACAGGATCTTGTAGTTCAGTAATAGGCTTTCCACTTACTGGACATGTGATATTTAAAATGCTGGTCTGAGTGCTTGTCATTACGATGTCCTCCTGTTCGTCACCAGGCATTGGCTGACCTGCATGGTGAACATTCTGTGGAGGAGTTGTTGAGAGTGTCAAGTATATAAAAGTGATTAAAAAAAAGGAAATAATAAATATTAACAATGAAAACACATGCTGGATAGTAAATAAAATCTAAATGATATTTTTGCTGTGTGCATGTAGAAAAGAAAGGTCCTAACATGATCTCTTCATTATACTGTTTTAACTTTGTCAAGCTGATTGGTGTTTCCTCCAGTATTACTCCTCTAACAACTGCTAATTAGCAACTTAGTCGGCAAATGAACGCTGAAATTACACAAATCATGAGTCACAGCCTGCTCCTTGAATGACCATTTGCACCAAAGTGCATTGGCAGCTGATGAAGCTCACAAGTGCAGCACTAGTGGTTCTATCTATTAGTAACTCAACTGTGATTAGTCATTGGCCCTAATGATTTATGATATCATGGAATGATTTCTGCAAGTTGGACCTGATTTACCAAACATTAATTTAATTGCCTCAAACGGGAGCTTGGTTGAGCAATTCTAAGATGAGTAAGTTAAAAAACAAAACAATCCTTATAAAATTCCACAGAAGCAAAATCCGAGATAAGAATATACGGATGTAACAGATAATCTGTGATCCCCAGTGGCAACAAGAATCCGGACAAATAAACACTTTAATCAAATGAAAACGTAATGAAGACAAGTACATGTATATCGAGTTACCATTGGTTTGACCTCAGACACTAAAAATTGACTGCCATTGCAAACTATGAACTCCAGAACTGAACTTTTTATCAAAAAAACAAAGAAAAAGAATCTGAATTCTGAGATACTAGTTTCAGTGTAATACCACTCTTGTCCTAATTAACAAAACTTTAGGAGTGTATCCAAGGACTTCCACCACCAGTGTGGAATCTAGGTAAGTACACGATCAGCATTGGAGTGTTCAAACTTACATATCTAGTTAAGCTACATTCAGATTTGTAGCTTCAAACCTAACTTCTTCTCTTAGCTCACTTAGTGTTCAAAAAAGTTAAACGATGAATTTTCTTCATCCAGTGCTTTGTCAGTGATTCTTACTGTGATCTCTTAAAATAGCAAAACTGGTAAAAGAAAGAGAGAAAAATTACCCAAATAGCTTCTCTGAACTGACGTAGAGATGAATTGTTTTGGAGATTCAAAGGGTTAGCAGCCTTTGTTTTCGTTTCTTCCTCGTCAAACAACTTCTTAAAATCCGTTAACTGTAATTAAACGCAAACAAGTAAGTAAGTAAGAAACTAGCATTCCGGAACAAAGGGGAATAGAGAATAGAGAGAGATAAATCTACCCCTTCTCCAGGTTGGTAAGAATTCCCAACAGTTTGGACTGCGGATGAGAAATGTGCGCAATCATTCGATGTTTTCAGTAACTCGATGACAGCATCTTCAAGCTCTTTCACCTACATTATCACAAATGTGTACTCAAACAAACAAAACTTTATCAAAACATGAAAACTGGATTCAGAGTTGAAAAAATAAGATTTTACCATTTGAGATCGATTCTCTTTCTCCAAATTGACGGCTACTCCTTTGATCATTGTCGAAACTTTCCTAATTTCCTGAAACACGTAGGTGACGTATCAAAATTTTATAAAATAGGAAGCGAGGGTTAGGGTTACAATTAGGGTTTTGAAATAAATGACTTACACCGACGAGAGCCTGATTATCATTGAAAATATTACTAGAAGCTGTTTTGATCCTGCCAGAAGTACCCTCGACATGGCGATTAGAGGTTGAAGCCATAATTGTTTTAGGGTTTTGGAAAATTTGTTCTTCAGCTGCTTCGTTTGGTGATCTTTTGGTGATGCTGATGACAGTGACACAGAGGATCTCCGAGGAAATTATAAGTGAGGGAATTTGGAGAAACTTTTTTTGCTTTGGTGAAATTTTGCTCTGCAAGGAATTTCTCCCGCGTGCTACTACTAGTCTGCACTCTATGCGAAAAAAACCGGGAAGACCAATATTTTGGGCGGGAATGCTGGGTGGCAAGACTCGAGACAAGACTCAGAGTAAATGCTTCGGGGTCGGGTTCTACGCACGAGTGTGCACCAATGTAGTTAATTTCGGATTTCGGCAGAGACACTGGTACAACTTTGTACTGGGGATATTTCGGTTGCAAATCTAAGTGTAATTTTGGTTTCAAATTTTACACCAATAATTTTTATACCAGATATCTTTCACGAATTTCATCCATTGAGATACGATAAGTATCCTCAATACACCGTCTATCAGTAAAACACACTAAGAAGCGGAGGGAGAACCACACTGATCATTACCAGCAAGCGTAGATATTAGTTAGTCTTTGTTCTAAAAGGAGTATTTGATATCATTGACTTTTAAACTTCAGAGTTTAGACTTTGTGGCATATCAAACCCTCACGTGAAAAGCAAGCTTCCTTCTCCTTCGGTTGTGTAATCACTTTCTCCTTCTTATGATGTGTAACCATTCTCAGAATCATCCATTTATATCACCTGCTTGATATGTTAACACCCATTTAAAAACATTCCTAATTATCATCTTCTTCTCCCTATTTAATAGTATAGTATATAGTTTGAGATTTTTCATCCATATCACATTTTAGGGCTAAATCTCGGGAGTATCGGAGCGAAATTTCAGTAAAAATCGACCGAGTTAGGCTATTTTGTCACTGAAATATCGTCTCGCCGGAATTGAAGATTTCGTCTAGCTTTAGACCGAAACCGAGAAAATCGAGGAGATCTCGGTCGTTTGTGCACTAACACTTTTTTTTAAATTTATATTTTGATAAACAGGGTACCTTTTCCTTAATAATGGTAATAAATTCTTAACAATTATTGCTATCAACGGCACTTAACGAAATGGATAGTGGCTCAGCCGCTACCGTTACGTTAAAAATTAAAGGATATCTGATATCCATTAAGTTCCGGCGAAAATTTGAAATTCAATTCCAATTTCGTTACCTTGGACTTATCAGATATCAAATATTTTCCGATAAGTTCCGGTATGTCACGGAACACAGAAATACCTGAAATTCAGACACAAATTCATCTAAAAACAACCAAGTTATCAGCTCTATATCCATGCCACACAAAATAAAATCATACAAATGCTCTAAATGGACCAAATTACATGTTCAAGTGTTTTTGCAAAAGAAAAAACAAATAAACTCCATGTTCTTGCAAAAGAAAAAACAAAGAAACTTCATGTGTTGCATCCTGCAGTAAAACTGCCAACTGCAAATGCATTCCTCCTTAGTCATTAACATCTGCAATTTCAAAGAAAATCAAAAGTGTTAGTTTAGTTGGCAATGGGCCAACGGTAGTGCAACAAATATAAAAGGAAATGAAAGAATAAGATGAAAGGAAAGTTACCAACTTACCAGTAATACAACTATCACTGTCAATGAGATCTGGCAGTCAATCACCCAAGCAAGGCAATACTTGAACAAGTTCCGGAGCTAATGAACTCATGTGAGGTGTGAGAACCCTACCACCAACACTGAACATTCATTATGATGCTACACTTGTCACGGGGACAACCAATACATCTCTAGCAATCTTTGAGAGAGTTGGGAACTTAGAAGCATGATTCTTCCACCAACTTAAGATATAAAACCTCAATTCTTCAGCGGATGTGCTTTTAGGATTAACTGGTTCCTCTAAGTATATCTCCAACTTTAACTTCTGAACCTCAAACATAGTGTTTTCCATCATAAAATCATTATAACCAAATTCATTTGTTGTTGTTGTAGCTGCAGAAATCTCAAATCCAGCTGAACTCATTCCATTATCAAAATTATTTGGAGTTGTAGTGTTGGTTTCATAAGAACAGAAAAGAGCATTGAGTGAATTTTGAAATTTTTTATAGTGAGTTTAATAGTTGGCCACACCATGTACTCTCTTCAAAACAAACTCCACCCATCTAGCCTTATACCTAGGATCTAAAACAACTTCAATGCCCATCAACATGTTACTTTCTTTCCAATAGCTATCAAATTTTGACCTCATATTCTTGCCCATGTCTCTGATATACTCATGCTCACTTGATTCCCATCCCTTAATGCATTTATTAACTTTTTGCACCCCATTATAATACAAATTTGATGTGGGTACTTAATCCCAGCAAATTTGGTTGAAATCATATTAAATAATTTCAAACATTCACATATATGTATTCCTCATTGCCACTCCTGAGAATTTGGAAGTATAGTGAAGTCATTATCCAAATCAGCTAGCCTAACAAAAGTTTGTCTCGAAGCAATTGCATCCTTTAGCATCTTATAGGTGGAGTTCCATCTGGTATCCACATCTAAACCAATAGACCTTCTAGCAGGAAGCTTAACTTGGGCAATAACACATTCAAATCTCTCTTTTCTAGCCTGACTTGACTTGACATATTTCACACACTCTCTAATTGCATCTATAAATGGAGCAACTACTTTTATTCCACATAGTACAATCAAATGCAATACATGATTGCTACACCTCATTTGGAACAAATCCCCATTAAGAACTAGACAATCTTTGATATCAAGCCATGACTTCATACTTTCTTTCATAACATCATTGGATCTAGCATCGTCAACAACTACGGAAAAAAGTTTATTATCTATGTTCCAATCTGGAGCTACTGATTTCACTACATATGCTAAAACTTCTCCAGTATGTTGTGATGGCACTAAAATGTATGCTAGAGTTTTCTTAATCAGTTTCCATTCATCATCTATGTAATGCATTGTCACATAACAATAACCATCTTTTGTATGCTTACATGTCCACATATCCGTTGTTAAACTACATTTAGATGTTATTGTGTCAAATTTTTATTGTAATTGCAGTTTGAACTCAGCTGTTATTTTCATGATATCATCCATAATTATATTCTTAGTGTAAAGCTTAGCAGCAGGATTCAGAGACTTAACAAATTCTCTAAAATATGGATGCTCGACTATAGTGATTGGATAACCATGCTTAGCAATCATCTTGGCAACAAGTATCCTAGTAGCACCAGCATTGTAACAGACGGAAAAAATTTAATTTGGATAGTGGGCTCGAGTCCAACCCACGCATTTGTTGCTGGGATCGTGCAATTTGGGTGCATGAATTATAATGTTGCCGTGCCTCGCATTTGGAAATCGAGATGAGTGCCCAAAAAAAATAAAATTCAATGGGTGTTTTTAACTAAATAAGCTACTCTTTAGTGGTAATAAGGTCCTTGGTTAGTAGATGTATATGGAACACTCTAGATGCTCTAAGCATGGTTCACACGTGTTTAGCATGAGGGAAACTATGGGTGTTTTGGACCTTTTTATTTCGACCAAAAATTGAGAAGACCAAAATTATTTTTCTAATTCTAATCACATGAAGTCTTCCAATTTTCTTTGCTCTGAAAATCTGATTTGAATACGGAAGAAGAAAACAGTTCATTCTCCCTTGAAGATTTTGCTAACCGTGCCTTGGATTTCGTTTGATTCGAATCGTCAGTCGAGGTAGGGAGTTTTTCTTTCCTTTGATTTGCTATAACCTTTATGATAATCAACTGATTTTGATGGATGATTTGACCTAATCCTTTCTTGTTATTTATGATTCACGAATTTAATTAATGGGTATTGTGTAATCATCATGCTTTAGATGTTCCAACAATTTACTTTGTGCATGTCTTGAATTCCTTCACACTTGATATGAAATCTGTTTAAAATGAAAAATCAGGGTTTCATAATTTGTTTTGGTTTCCTTCCCATCTTGTGTTAACTCTTTAATTCATGTAATTATATCCTTTGGGTTTGTGTTACTTTTGTTCAATTTTGGTTTTGATGAAATGATTAACTCATTCCCTTTCCTCAATTGAAAACTCTAGCTAAGAAAAATGGTGATTTTTCTAAATTTATGATGATGTTAATTCTTGATTGCATAGAAGCCTCACACCTTGTATATCATAATGATTTCATAACTTATACTAGCTCAAAACTGAAACTTAAAGTGTTCCTGCCATGTTTTATTTCGACTTTTTGCAACAATCTATGTACCTTATTACTTTTGTTTATCAATTTTATCTTAAAGAGGGGTTTCCCAGCTTTCTAAGAATACCAAATTTGCTGAAATCCAACACCAAATGAATTTTAAGCGAATTTTCTATTAGACTTACGAAACTGAAATTTTCTGAACATGTTGCTGCTGTCTCGTTTCGTCAAGATTTTTCTTCACAACTATGTATCCTTTTGCTCCTGCTTATTATTTTTATATTAAAGGACACTCTCTCATCTTTCCAACGAGACCAAAATTCCCCAATTTCGTTGCTGAACGAATTTTGTATCAATTTTTGATTTAAGACTCCCAAAACTGAATTTTCTGAAAACGTGATTTCTTCCCTGTTTGATTTAGACCTTCGGGCACAGCTATCAAACCCATATTTGTTTCTTATCATTTTTATGTTAATAAGGGATTCCTTGTATTTCTAAATAGACCAAACTTACTGAATTTCATCACCTAATGATTTTTATACGAATTTTGATTCAAGACTTTCGAAAAACTGAATTTTTCTGAAACACGTTCCTACCCTGTTTGTCGAGACGATTCTGACATACTTTTAAAATTTATTCCTTTGTGATATAATTTTTATTTAAAGAGGAGTTTCTTAGGTTTGCAACAAGACCAAATTTGTTCAATTCCATCACACGATGATTTTTGTATGATTTTTTGAGTAAAGACTCTGAAATCTGAAATTTTCTGACAACATATTCAAGTCCTGGTTTCTTTGTGAACTTTTAACTCTGAAATCTACCTGATTATTTTTACTTGTAAATTTTATGTTAAAGATGATTTTCTCGTTTCTAGCAAGATAAGATTTGCCAAATTCCGTTATTTAATGCATTTTCTACAAATTTTAGATTAAAGACACTCAAAACTAGAAATTTCCCTTGATATCCATCTCAAGTTTTATATTTTACCTTGTTGTTGATGCTCAAGGGTTTGATAAGTTATATTTCGTTTTGGCTATCTTATATTTTTAATGTTCTCTTGTAATTTTACTATCAAGTGATGAAGGAATAAGTTTGCGGGTTTATAAACAAGAATGATATCACATTTTGATACTTTACTGGTTGCATGCTTTATCGATTCTTGAGAATGTCGCAATTGCTGCCAATGCTTGTATTGAAGTAAGTTTTTAGTTATGGATGTTCACGAGGTTCTACAGAACTTGGTTTTGATATTTCCTTTGCGGGAATTCGAATTGGAAACTAGTGGACTCTACTTTAGGAACGTTGGGCCTAAGTGGCACCCCACCACCTCGGTGGCTACCCGGAAGATCGTTGCGGCAACGATGGCTAGTAACCAGAACTACCCTGACGGTGGCACTGGCCATGAGAATAGTAGAGTAATTTTATCTACATTTAAATGAATGGTAGCTTACAAATGTTTACGAACAAATGCTTTACATTTACTTATGAATTCCAGATTCTAGTTTTATGCTCTACCGATGCTTTAAGCTCTTGACATTTTATTTGTATATCTTTTGATGCTTGATTACCGTTATACCCTCTACAGGGCATCCGCTCACCCATTTTGTTTTGTTTTGTTTTCCCCCCACGGAGATAGGAAATGACTTGGTGTGGTAATCTGAGGATATAAAGCTTGGGACGCAAAGCTGGTATATACTTTGTTGTCCTTATATATATGTATGTCATGGCACTGTATTATTGGGATTGTGTTGGGATGTGGGTAAATAGTTTGATTAATTCTCCCATGTTTAATTGCTTAAATACTTTTGTAAGTTGCAGTTAGTTTTTGTAGATGGTGGATTTTCGACAAAGGCTAAAATCGTAAACCCATAATTATACGAACTTTTGATCCAGCAATCAGATGCGAAAATTGAGACACGGGTCTCCCATCGAATCCTCTGATTGAGAATACTTCTCTCAGAATACATACAGATGTGTAGTCTCACGGCTAGACAACGGAATATCTTTATTGAGACACGGGTCTCTCATCGAATTCTCTGATCGAGAATACTTTCTCTCAGAGTATATGTAGATATGTAGTCTCACAGCTGGACAACGACATACCTCATGAATACTGAACACTTCAGTAATTATTTCTATATAGTATCACGGGATGGACGGCTCCTAGACGACTTGCTGCTCTCGCTAGTATAAAGCGATAACGTTTTCGGGATACAAACAACGAGTTTACCCTAACTATATAAAGGATATGAAGTTAAAAGAAGCTCATATCGAGAATAATTAATGCTCCTAGACAAACTGCTCTGCTAGTATAAAGTCATAAATTAATTATTCCTAAATTATTGGATTCATCCATGAGAATTTCGAAAATATTCAAATATTTTTATTTGATATTTCATTACGCAAACCATGGTTCTTCCCAGTGAGAAACCCATGGGTTAGTAATAAATATTCGACGCACGGTATTAGAACTACCTCCGAGCGAGCCCTGTCTCAAACCTAAATTCTTGGATTCATCCGCAGAATTTCTGAAAATATTCAAATATTTTCGCTGATATTTCATTACGCAAACCATGGTTCTTCCCAGCAAAAATCCATGAGTTAGTAATAAATATTCAACGCACGGGCATCAGAGCTACCTTCTGAGTAAGCCCCATTTCAAATGGTGCAAGTGTATTCAACAATGATACATTAACAACCACCGCACGAACGAGTATTTCAAAATACGATGAAACGATGAACCTATGCAAAATAGGATGAAAAATAACAAATAAATAAAAATTGATCAAGGCGTTGGGAGCATGGACCCACTGACCGGCTGACCGTGCTGTGGTCAATCCCACGCCAGTTTCATATTTTTGTTGTTTTCTCTGAGTTTATGAAAACCTTTCATTTGAACGAATATCCTTTGTTTCGAGGAAACTCCTCAATTCCATGGTGCTTCCTTCGCACGGAGGAAATAATATAAGGGAAAACGTGATGGGGAGTGGCCATTGGCCAACCGGCCATGCCTTGGTCCCACCCGGCCCCACACCTCATGGTTCCTCATTATTTTATTATTATTTCCCTAATTTCATGCAAACTCCTTAATCTCATGATATTTCCTTGGTCCCATGAAAAATAATAAAATTAGGGAAACCCGTGTGCACGGGCCATGGCCGGTCGGCCAAACCCTAGATGGCTCACACGTCCAGCTTTTATTAGCATATTTTTCATATTTTCATAATCCTATGAAAATTCCTTGATTTCATGATATTTCCTTCAAATTATGAAAATTCCTTCAAATCATGAAATAATGCATAAAATAGGGAAAACGCACGGACCAGGGCTCGCCGCCAACCATGCTCCAAGCCGGTCCCACACGCCCACACGTCCCTATTTTATTTATTATTATTTTTTATGTTTCCCTTATCTCATGGAAACTCCTTGATTTCAACAAAACTCTTTAATTTTGGCAAAACTCCTTCGGTTTATCATATTAGGAAAAATACTATGGGACCGGCCCCTTGAATTTTTTCTGAGTTTTACTCTCGGGTTGTTTTCACTTCCCGAAAAAGCTTAAAACCTAAATATTCCCGCGTTAGGAGATATGAAATTATTTTCCGTATAAAATGGAGGGGCGGACCATCAAAATTCGAGTCTGTATGAGAATCCTACATCGATTCTACTAAAGGGCGCTAACTAGGATTTCAACCAATCTGGATATTGCTCAAACGATCAATATTTGATCCCGTGACCACCCATAGCCAGTTTCATGACCCCTTGGTCGGTCCCTCATCTCTTCATAATTCCTTCACTTTTTCATTATTTTCCTTCATCCGATGAAGTTTTGACGGTTTTATCAAAAAACACTAATTTTGTCATATTTTCTCAAATGGTCGCTCAAATGTGCACGGAAAATATCAAAATTCTCGTGGATCGAGGCACGTACGTCTCAATGACGAAATCATGTTACCTTGACCGACTAGGGTTAGATTTTTGGCTCGCAATGAGCCAGTCCCACGTGTTTTCACAATTTGACCTAATTTGCGTAATTGCACATATTGGGTCCAAACTCCCCAAATAATTTCAGAATTTGACGGAGCGATCATCATTTGATCCCGTGACCACCCAGGGCCGGTTTCATGACCCCTTGGTCTGTCCCTCACCTTTTCATGATTAATTAGGTTTTATCACCTAATACTGAACCCAGCAGTAATTCAATAAATGATTAAACCAACATTTAATCATTTTTTCATCAACTCGCCAACTCTTCAATGAGTTCTTGGTTTTTGCTCACGCGAGCATATGAAAATTTCATGGTTGATCCACGGTCCCATGAAGCCAGTTCTCCTTCATTCCATGGTTAATTTTCAAATAAACCATCAATCAGTCATCAATTGATCAAATTAGGGTTTCCGAATCCAAGGATTATGATTCCAGATTCAAACACTAATAATTTTGCAACGATCTCATGATCAATATTCTAATTAATTATGCTCGGTTCAACTACCAGCGCTTTAATGAATATTTTATTTTGGTCACGCTGCCAATAATTCATCAAACGAGCAACACTTGCTCAGATGAGCAATATTTACTCAAATCAAGGAATATTGGTTCAACTATCAATATTCAACAAATTATCGAGCAACACTCACTCACCTCAACGTGAGGATTCCACCACTGTCTCAGCAAACACGTTCGATTCATGAGTTGCAGAACATTTCACAAAATCATGTTTAACTCAGCAAATACGTGGACTCATTATCCCACGAAGTCATGAAATCAACAACTGACTAAATTAACCACGAGACATCAATCGTGTCACTTGGGGGGATATAAACTAGGGTTTTGGTCTGGCGGTCTACGACACGTGTGTTCACCCACGATGAGAATGTGAACAAGTCGTGCAATCAAATGGAAGAATCAGCAAAGTAGTGGGTGGAAAATTAACCAAGTCTCCACACAATGAGTAATTGGTTTAACACGATTTCCCACTTTCCCACTCTTTGATTCCAGCAAACTCTCACACTTCATGGGATCATAGTGTTTTCATATCCGGCATTATATAATATCTCTGAATCCTGATTGAAAGGACAACATTCGAAGAGTTCTCAAACATTCGAACAACAATCTCCTGAACGAGCAATTTCTCATCAAAGTTCATACAGACACTCTTTCGTCTACACGAACTCACAGAAATCACTCTCAATCAGGCAAAATTCAATCATTCAGAGCATTTTCACGCTGAAGTTATAACACACCTATAATCTCAGATCACCATTGATCTCACACATTTCTCAGCTTCCCTCCTACAGATCAACCCATCCTCTCTTGTGACCGAATTTACTCTGGATCGTCCATTGTCTTGGTTTAGGCCGGAGTACTACAGATTGGTCTCTCGAACTTAAAGCACCCCCTTTATAGCGGTGCATCTGTGTGAGGTTGAACATTTTGCTCGGTTCAAGGAATATTCTTCGCACGGTCGTCCTCAATTCCGCAAAAACCAGCAAATCGTTTTTCCACATCTACAGATTGGCGACCACAGTGGGAGATCATTCTCTCGGTTGCAATCTCAATTCTCACAAAATGGTTGGTCTTAGGTTAGGATCTGTTACAAATCCTAATGCAGACATTGCTAGCACAAGCAACAATGAAGACATCCCAGAAACAGTTCCGGCTACTAACGTCGACGGGGTAACGATATTCCTCCTCAGGTCAATACGGAAAGCCACCCTCTGTCCGGCCGACATCCCAAAGAAATCATAGGAAATATGCCACCTTCCCTCGCTGACCTCATCAAAGCGCAAGAAACTCTTGCAAAGATTCAAACAGACATGGTTGCAGTGCAACAAAATCTATTTGATCACTTGAAGGCTCTTACGGACAAACTGTTAGATAAAACTCCAGACAAAGGGAAAGAGAAGGAGAAATCCTCATATGTTGCTGACCCTGAGGTAATTCCAATTCACACCATGAATTATGATGAAACCAACAAAGCTACAGGAAATTCATCAGCAAAAGAGTCATCAAGCTTCATCACCCGGGAAGACTTGGAGCGCCTTCTGGAGAATCATGGAAAAGACAAGACATCACATGTCCATCGTCACCAACCTCCCTATCCTGCTGCTACACAAAGGACTCCACTTCCTAAAGGTTATACCTATCCAACTTTTACCTTGTATGATGGAACTGGAAATGCTAGAGAGCACGTCTCTCTCTTTCTTGAAGCTTTGGGAGAACATGAACATAACCATGTCGTCCGTCTCAAGGAATTCTCAAAGTCCTTGAAAGGAAGAGCATACACCTGGTATAACAACATCACACCAGGGACCATCAATAATTGGGGAGAAATGATTAATGCTTTCAACAGAAAATACTTCTTCGTGTCAGAGCAAATCACTCTCTATAACCTTAGAAGGATGTTTCAAAGGGTTGGTGAAAACCCCAACGACTTTGTAAAAAGATTCAGGATCCAAGCCTTGGATTGTCATGATCCAAATGTCACAGAACAACAACTGGTGGAATTGTGCATCAACAGTATGCTCCCGGTCTACAGAGTATTACTGGAGAATCTTTGATTCCCAACTTTCTAAGAACTCCATGAAGCCGCGAAGAGATCAGCAACCACTGCACCTGCTCTGTTGGAAAGAACAAAATCTACAAAGACTGAAGAATCGCGAGACACTTGAGGAAGCAGGCGTCTGATCAACAAGCAGTAAAACCTCCAGCCTTCCACAAATACTGTTGTAGAAAGGAGAAAATGGGAAGCCAAACTTCCGCGCAAGCATACCTCAACTCCTTCAAAAGTACAAAGCAAGAATAATCAATATGCACAAGCCTCTGACCAACGCACAAGATTTATTGATCAAGAAGCACATGACTTTCCTTTTCCATTGAAGAGGTGATCGAACTCCTAGATGTCTAGATCCAAGATGGTGCAATCAAGTTGCCATATGTCCGGAAAGAACCAACTGAAGAAGACATGGAAAATCCTCGCTACTGCCACTTCCACATGAGTACACAAGAATCCTCTCCCTATCAGAACCTTTGCACTCTTTGGACAACCTATCAAAGAAGCGGTTCAAGACGAACGTGAATTGCGTTATCTGTCGAAGGCACAAAGGAGAGACATGTTCACAGTACTGAACCACATCGTGTCAAGAAGTCTATCCCGAAAATACTTCTTGATCCTCCAGCCACAAATCAAGATATGTACGACTGGGGACTGCTTACCGCAGTCAATCTCAGAAGAAACGAATTCGGAAGAACGTTGATCTGACACCACCATCAACAACATTCCAGTGAAAACCATCGGATCCACATGCATCGCTCGGCAAGAAGATAATCATTCTCCATCTCAATCAGAGACCTCGAAGGAGCGCTCGGAAATACTCATGCCTGCATCGCTCTCAAAGTGAACATGAGACCAACCTGGACAGAAACCAAGTTTCGCATAATCAGGAAGATCCATGATATGACATGTCCTTCAGACGAGCGTAGGTCCACACTGAAAATATGGATACTTACGAAGCACCTTTGGTTACACATCTCTCCAACGAAGAAAGTTCTGATCCAGAAGGTTTGACGGACATTCCATAATCAGAGTTCTTTGAGGAATTTCAAACTTCGACAAGGTTGAAACAAGAACCTGAAAAAGATGCATAGATATTCGTCAAGAGGTTCCACACTCAGGCAAGTCTTATTCATTTCATGTCTATGTCATTTATTTCCTCACATGTTATCCTAGCACGGGGACTCAATTCTTCTAGCAACTCTACAAGATGTTATGAATGGTAGCTTCACCGGATTAGTATTTTACCAAGTGGTTGAATCTGATATTTCTCCGAATTGAGCATTGAAACATTCATTACTGAGATTATGTCCAAGCATGGAAAAGAACACTTTGGGTGTTTCTCCAGAGCCTTTCAGTAGTGTCCATGTGTCCCAGAAAATCAGAAAGCTCTGATGTCTGCACAAGTGTTGAATCCCACTACCGCAACGAAAGGGATGCTGAATCAACAGAAGATACTCGGGGGCCGAGACAATGAAGCCTAAGACATTCAAAGCTTGAAGTATATGAAACTTCAACACTAAAGCATCTAATAAGTCTTCAAATTGTACTCCCAATCAAAGAGTACACCTTCGATAATGACGCCTCTGGCTTCAGCATAAATACCTCGATGATGACATACTGATTCACCACCAGTGCAATCAAAATACAACTAAACTACAATCGCTGAGTCTTCACTATCTCCATGACAAGACTTCTGAAGTGGATGCAATATCATTCACCCATGGATGGCACGAATTCCTTCAACATACGCTGGGGACTTGATCTTGCTAGAGAAATCGATTTTATTTCAATAAATGTTATCCACATAACAAGCTATTGCAACCTGATGTGATTCCATGAAACTTCATCAACGGGATCTCTCTACATCACAAGCTCCTGCACGACACCGATCACACCCAGAATGAAGGCTACTGGTGTAATCTGTCGCAACATCGTCGACTCACTGACGAATCCAGTTCACAGTAAAATCATACTGTTCAGGAAAATTCATGTTGAACTCCCAGAACACCTTCATCTTAGAGATGATCAACACACCAAAAAGCTCACTGGATGGAGGAACAACTACTATGTCTATAATCACGGTTCTATCCTTTTCGGTCTTTGGAGCAACTTCAACCGTGGTATCAGCATCAACAATAATATATAAGGGAACACCATCAATGATCTCAACATCGACAAAGATCTCTGGAGCGTGATCATTCACGGTCTCAACACCAACAATGGTCTTAGGAGCAACATCCTCAGGGCTTCATCAACTAATCATTCTCTGAAGTGTTACACATGAAGCGGACTTCTATAAAAACTAATGATTCATATCAAGATGTGTAGACCTGATAACATGCTCACATGAAGTCTTCCCAAAGCTGGCACGACTGGTGGGCGTAATCCAAAGTCTTCTACAAGATATTCTCGTCACCTCTACTGATGAGATACAACACACTTCAGGTCATGGGTTTGCAAAACACGTGCCAATAGGTGAGGAATGGGACAGTACTTCCTCAACAAAAGATGATGTTCGTATATGTATCTTCAACAACATACCAAAAGGGCACATTAATCGGACATACAAGCTGAAAGATATGGCCTTACCGTTAGGTCTACGAAGCCTAAAAAATTTGTGCGGGATTACAAATTGCAAATGTGCACGCTTCGTTGGTGGACTTCTACAACTCCATATTGAGTGATTCTTCTATCATTTAATAACTCAGTCTTTTAGCTTCAAAAGTTGGGGTCAAACATCGAATTCCGACGCCGTGTGAGGTCTTTTCGCTAAGACCTTCATCAAGGTACCTTCAGCTTCCTGGTTAGCTTGGATACTTCATCTTCTTCAACACAACATCACTAGTAGGGAAAGGAGCGTCACCCTTTTCTGCTTTCTCGATAACTTCAAGTCTTTCGCGGAGCCACTTCAGATTGAAGCCAAGTTCTTCAGCATTCTTCAAGTTGTACTCCCAATCAAAGAATACATCTTGGGAAACAACATTTCTGGTTGTAATCCGGATATCATATATAACACGCAAGATGGCCTCTACTTGTTTCGTCAAGAAATAACTACGCCCTGAATCCCGAGTAACAACAATGTGTCCATACATTTCCCACAGTTCCTTATATATAGAAACATATCTGATGGGAACGCTAAAACCTCCAACAAGCTAGTGATATGGGAGTAACTCACTAAATTGAGGATCAAAGGAAATCCCTGCAGTAGGATACTTATGCACTATCATCTGGTTCTCAGTTACTGGAGCAGTGTAAATGGTCACAAAGACAACTTTAGGGGAAGTAACTTCTGCTATTTCGGGTTCGGGTTCCACCGTCTGAGGCACAATTGGAGTTTCCACCACCTCCACGGTATCAGCTACCAGCACTTCATCATTCTGAGGCGCAGCTATGAAAGTCTTGTCACCAACAACTCCTGGATTGCCCAAATCATCATTATTGGATCCATGATTCCAAACTTCGTCGTTCGGCACCTGATCCGAAGATTACATGGGATTAGAATGATTCAAAGGAGATATACTTACTGGGGGAGTCTCTAAATCATTTGAAGGCTCGGAAATACCGGAATCTCCATTGGCAACACCGCTATCTCCATTCGGTTAGGGATTTCGGGAATTCTCCATATTCCCATATCCAAAAGAAGAGCACGCTTCATCAACATGCTTCTTATCTACAATGATTTCTTCCTGGACTCATCAACAATAATTATTATTTCATTCAAGAAGATGCCATGATCGCTTGATGCTTACATCGACTTCTTCATCTGAATTGTTTGCCGGGAACAAGTTGAAGGCCGTCAATCGATGGAGAAAAAGTCTAAAAGAAGTAACAAACCTTGGCATCGTGATCCTAATTGCACAGGCAGGGAAAAGTCATGACACAAGGAGCGCTAACAACTCACCAAATAAACGGCTGGTGACTTCACGTCATTTGCTAACATCATGCAGTCCTTACTTCTGGTTCTTCTCTCCCGTATACTTTCTTCCATTTCTATGGAGTCTATATCTATCCAGGATTCCAATAAGATCATCCCGTGGTAAATCTAAAGAAATAAGCAGAAGTTATACAACTCAGTATGAAGGATCTCTCACCATCACTTAGAGGTCCCAGAAGCACCATTTCTTGAAGCTGCATCTGTAGAGATATCATCTATGGAAATATCATCTTTGGAAGCATCGTCATGGGAATCGGTCATTCTTGCAAAGTTGCTGTGATGTCCATACAACATTCCTACTTCAGTATATCATCCGTAGATACAGATTTCATCAAAGCAGTGGAATTAAAGCACAACATAAATGATCAGGATGCTCACATCAACGTCTACAAAAATGGTAACTCTTAACTCTTACCTTTTTACGCTTCCACTAACGGTGGTGATAGTAATGCTATAGTTAACACTCCAAAATCGTTCGTCTCTTTGAACCTACAAAAGACGTTCAAAAACTCAGATTTTTCATAAAATCATGAACATTTCTACTGTGTGAACATTCACCATGGAATTACGAGAACTCACAGACATTATTTCACCATGTATAATTGTCTACTTTCAAACAGTTGTTCAAGATCAAAACATTGATTTTACAAAGTACATATATTCAACGTGAAACTCACGTAAATTTAAAAAAATAATAAAAAAAATAAAAATCTATATATTTTGCTCCCTCGCACGAGCATCTGTCTTTGAAGCGAGGGTATATTTTCAAAATTTTGTGAACGCTCACATATCGAAAATAAAAAAATTCATGAAAGCTCATAGAAAAAAAAATTATTAACAGACGCACGTCTTCTAAATTTTTTTTTCTCTCGTACGAGCATTCACCTTTGGAATGAGAGTTTATTCCATTTTGTGAAATCTCACAAAGATAAAATTTTGTTTTTCGTGAAAGCTCATAGACAAAATTTTATATCATTAGACTCAGATCTATTTTGTTTGTTCCTTAAACTAACGAACAAACGAGCGTCTATTCCTAAAACAAGGATTTCTTTTCATGGGCCCGACCCGCGAATACTAAACGACCAAGGTCCCGTCATCCAAATCAGCGGTTCAACACCAACTTATGATCATCAAACGACATTCTATCATGCCACTAGAATCTGCTCGTACGATCGAAATCCGGTAACATCTTAACTTATGATTGATTTCAATTGCTTATGACCGGAAAATCACCATTCAATGTTGACTGAGGAACACGGGTTTCCTCACTAAGCAGGGGACTTAATGTAGATGGTGGATTTTCGACAAAGGCTAAAATCGTAAACCCATAATTATACGAACTTCTGATCCAGCAATCAGATGCGAAAATTGAGACACATGTCTCCCATCGAATCCTCTGATTGAGAATACTTCTTTCAGAATACATACATATATGTAGTCTCACAGCTGGACAACATAATATATGTATTGAGATATGGGTCTCTCATCGAATTCTCTGATCAAGAATACTTTCTCTCAGAGTACATGTAGATATGTAGTCTCACAGCTGGACAACGACATACCTCATGAATACTGAACACTTCAGTAATTATTTCTATATAGTATCATGGGATGGACGGCTCCTAGAAATCTTGCTCTGCTAGTATAAAGTGATAACGTCTTCAGGATACAAACAACGAGTTTACCCTGACTATATAAAGGATATGAAGCTCCGACAAGCTCATATCAGAATAATTAATGCTCCTAGATAGCCTATTCTGCTAGTATAAAGTCATAAATTAATTATTCCTAAATTCTTGGATTTATCCGCAGAATATCTGAAAATATTCAAATATTTTCGCTGATATTTCATTACGCAAATCATGGTTCTTCCCAGCAGAAACCCATGGGTTAGTAATAAATATTCGACGCACGGGTATCAGAACTACCTCTGAGCGAGCCCTGTCTCAAACCTAAATTCTTGGATTCATCCGCAGAATTTCTGAAAATATTCAAATATTTTCGCTGATATTTAATTACGCAAACCATGGTTCTTCCCAGCAGAAATCCATGAGTTAGTAATAAATATTCAACGCACGGGCATCAGAGCAACCTTCTGAGTAAGCCCTATTTCAAATGGTGCAAGTGTATTCAACAATGATACATTAACAACCACCGCACGAACGAGTATTTCAAAATACGGTGAAACGATGAACCTATGCAAAATAGGATAAAAAATAAAAAATAAATAAAAATTGACCAAGGCGCTGGGAGCATGGACCCACTGACCGGCTGACCCTGATGTGGTCAATCCCACCCCAGTTTCATATTTTTATCATATTTTTGTTGTTTTCTCTGAGTTTATGAAAACCTTTCATTTGAACGAATATCCTTTGTTTTGAGGAAACTCCTCAATTCCATGGTGCTTCCTTCGCACAGAGGAAATAATATAAAATTAGGGAAAACGTGATGGGGCGTGACCATTGGCCAACCGGCCATGCCTTGGTCCCACCCAGCCACACACCTCATGGTTCCTCATTATTTTATTATTATTTCCCTAATTTCATGAAAACACCTTAATCTCATGATATTTCCTTGGTCCCATGAATAATAATAAAAATTAGGGAAACCCGTGTGCACGGGCCATGGCCGGTCGGCCAAACCCTAGATGGCTCACACATCCCGCTTGTATTAGCATATTTTTCATATTTTCATAATCCTATGAAAATTCCTTGATTTCATGATATTTCCTTCAAATTATGAAAATTCCTTCAAATCATGAAATAATGCATAAAATAGGGAAAACGCACGGGACCGGGCTCTGGCCGGCCAACCATGCTCCAAGACAGTCCCAGACGCCCACACGTCCCTATTTTATTTATTATGTGTCCCTCATCTCATGGAAACTCCTTGATTTCAACAAAACTCTTTAATTTTGGCAAAACTCCTTCGTTTTATCATATTAGGAAAAACACTATGGAACCGAATTTTTCCTGAGGTTTACTCTCGGGATGTTTTGACTTCCCGAACGAGCTTAAAACCTAAATATTCCCTCGTTAGGAGATAAGAAATTATTTTCCGTATAGAATGGAGGGGCGGACCATCAAAATTCGAGTCTGTATGAGAATCCTACATCGATTCTACTAAAGGGCGCTAACTAGGATTTCAACCAATCTGGGTATTGCTCAAACGATCAATATTTGATCCCGTGACCACCCAGAGCCAGTTTCATGACCCCTTGGTCGGTCCCTCATCTCTTCATAATTCCTTCACTTTTTCATTATTTTCCTTCATCCGATGAAGTTTTGACGGTTTTATCAAAAAACACTAATTTTGTCATATTTTCTCAAATGGTCGCTCAAATGTGCACCAGAAAATATCAAAATTCTCAGGACTGAGGCACGTACGTCTCAATGACGAAATCATGTTACCTTGACCGACTAGGGTTAGATTTTTGGCTCGCAATGAGCCAGTCCCACGTGTTTTCACAATTTGACCTAATTTGCGTAATTGCACATATTGGGTCCAAACTCCCCAAATAATTTCAGAATTTGACGGAGCGATCATCATTTGATCCCGTGACCACCCAGGGCCGGTTGCATGACCCCTTGGTCTGTCCCTCACCTTTTCATGATTAATTAGGTTTTATCACCTAATACTGAACCCAGCAGTAATTCAATAAATGATTAAACCAACATTTAATCATTCTTTCATCAACTCACCAACTCTTCAAAGTGGTCTTGGTTTTTGCTCACGCGAGCATATGAAAATTTCATGGTTGATCCACAGTCCCATGAAACCAGTTCTCCTTCATTCCATTGTTAATTTTCAAATAAACCATCAATCGGTCATCAATTGATCAAATTAGGGTTTCTGAATCCAAGGATTATGATTCCAGATTCAAACACTAATAATTTTGCAACGATCTCATGATCAGTATTCTTATTAATTATGCTCAGTTCAACAACCATCACTTTAATTAATATTTTATTTTGGTCACGCTGCCAATATTTCATCAAACGAGCAACACTTGCTCAGATGAGCAATATTTACTCAAATCAAGGAATATAGGTTCAACTATCAATATTCAAAAAATTATCGAGCAACACTCGCTCACCTCAACGTGAGGATTCCACCACTGTCTCAACAGACACGTTCGATTCATGAGTTGCAGAACATTTCACAAAATCATGTTTAACTCAACAAATACGTGGACTCATTATCCCACTAAGTCATGAAATCAACAACTGACTAAATTAACCACGAGACATCAATCATGTCACTCGGTGGGATATCAACTAGGGTTTTGGTCTGGCGTTCTACGGCACGTGTGCTCACCCACGATGAGAATGTGAACAAGTCGTGCAATCAGTTGGAAGAATCAGCAAAGTAGTGGGTGGAAAATTAACCAAGTCTCTGCACGATGAGTAATTGGTTTAAAACGATTTCCCACTTCCCCACCATTTGATTCCAGCAAACTCTCACACTTCATGGGATCATGGTGTTTTCATCTCCGGCATTATATAATGTCTCTGAATCCTGATTGAAAGGACAACATTCAAACAACAATCTCCTGAACGAGCAATTTCTCATCAAAGTTCATACAGACACTCTTTTGGCTACACGAACTCACAGAAATCACTCTCAACCAAGCAAAATTCAATCATTTAGAGTATTTTCACGTTGAAGTTATAACACACCTACAATCTCAGATCACCATTGATCTCATACATTTCTTAGCTTCCCTCCTACACATCAACCCATCCTCTCTTGTGACCGAATTTACTCTAGATCGGCCATTGTCTTGGTTTATGCCGGAGTACTACAGATTGGTCTCTCGAACTTAAAGCACCCCCTTTATAGCGGTGCATCTGTGTGAGGTTGAACATTTCGCTCGGTTCAAGGAATCTCCTTCGCACGGTCGTCCTCAATTCCGCAAAAACCAACAAATCATTTTTCCCCATCTACAGTTTTGTACATAAATTTATATCATATGTACAAAAAATCATTGAAGTAATTTCAGTCCATCCAGATCTTGGTAGTCTAATATCTTCATTTCTTTTCATTTACTTTTTATGATTGAAAACCCACTTAAGCAAGTTATGTTGGATTTTTATGGACAAGAATGTACTTTTTTTTCTTTTGTATAAATTCAGGCCCTACAATTGTTTTCTTTGTGTATTGAATCATTTACGTTTGATGTACCCTTTTATATGTATTCTCATTTTAGACTTTCGAGTGACGGGGCAGGGGTTTTGCCTTGCTGGACGGGTTGAATCCATCCCGTTGGAAGGGAAAATTCACTAGTCCGTTACAAGCATCATACTTTCAATTAGCTAACTTAGTTTGTGCATCACATGTTTTGATTGAAATACTCTTTCTTTGTCCACGCTTATTCCCTAGCCTTTCTCTACAGGTATCTAAATGGGAATGCAAGCGGCTGGTTCCTTGGTTACTTGGTGCTTCAAATCTCCTCTTACAATGATTGCATTTAGTTATAAGTATCCCAACCTCCTTTTTTTTTTTTTTTTTTTATTTCTTATTTCCAACTAACCTTTCAAAATCAATCCATATATCAGACCTTGTTGAACGTAGTTTTTTCTTTTCTTCAGCTACAACTGGATCTTCCTCTACTTTTACTCCTACTTCTTCTCTAGGACGAATCGCAGGTGTAACAACAACAGGTGTTGAGTTAATTACTGAACCTTGAATGGTTGTGCATGTGTGTTCTGGTAATTGTGATGCCAGTGAATGTGAGTGATTGATTGAGGAACCAACATGGTTTGATGCTCTTTCGCTTTGGGACATGATTAATTTCACAAATCTATAATTGAGATGCCCTAATTTCAGAAACCCTAAATTAAAAATTGTGTTTTTAAGATCGAAATTGAGCTCAAAACAAAGAGAAGAAAAAAATCCTAGTTTAATCACACATAATTGGAAATTTGGAATATAGGAGAAGATGATTTTCACTGAATTGAGAAGAGAATGAGTTTGCTCTAGTTTTTCTTCTCTCTTTTCCTCTCTTTTGTGTCGACTGAATGAGAAGAGATTGAGTTTTCTGCGAAGGGTATAAGCTAGGAATAGGAATTTGCACGTGCAGTACACACGTTATCGAATATCAGATATAAGGCTAACGGAAACTCCATTAACTGGTACCGTTACGTTAACAGATAAATATATGATACGTTATCGGAACCGGAATCCTATAGATGTTATGTCGGATATTAACCTAATGGATTACGGATTACGGATATCCATTGGCGGACCTATTAGCAATCTTAATTCAAAATAATTTATTGTTCAAGAACTATTTTTATGTCAAATAGATGATATTTATATCTATGGGAATTGGGAATATTTCAAAACATCAAAACAGGGTTTCCAGAACTACTGAAATCTGGACACACGATAGGTACGCATACCTAGTTGAAAAAGCGGGGGTTTAACAACCACACCCAATATTTCTCTTAGCAATCTGTATGGACTAACTCCAATATACTTTTAAGAGAATACACTAGATAGTTAGACTCAATCTTAAGAAAAGTATATCCAAGAGTTATATCTCCAAATCTCAATTCAATCTGCAATCAAACAAATAGGAATTTGCGAACCCGATTGAATTTAAGAAATAACTTGGACGGTATCAAAGACTAATATCCAAGTGTCAATCAATTCAATCAACAACCCAAAGATCAGATTCACAATTTATTGAACTTACACACAACATGTGATATTTCAATTATATAAAAATATAATGCAGAAAATAAATAACACAGACATAGAAATTTTGTTAACGAGGAAACCGCAATGCAGAAAAACCCAAGGACCTAGTCCATATTTGAACACCATACTGTATTAAGCCGCTATAGACACTAGCCTACTCCAAGTTAACTTCGGACTGGAATGTAGTTGATCCCTCACCAATCTCACACTTATCAAGGTACAGTCGTATTTCTTACGACTCTGAATACCATCAGGACTCTACTCACTTGATTCCCTTAGATGATCTCACCCACAAATAAGAGTTGATACGACCCAAAATCGAAGACTTAATAAACCAATCTGTCTCGCACAGAAAAGTCTATTGAATAGATAAATCTGTCTCCCATAGAAATACCTAGAAGTTTTTGTTCCGTCTTTTGATAAATCAAGGTGAAGAGGAACCAATTAATATACCTGACTTATATTCCCGAAGAACAACCTAGAAATATCAATCACCTCACAATAATCTTCATCGTATGGCAGTGAAACAAGATATTGTGGAATTTTAAATGATGAGTCAAAGATGTTTGTTACTAGTTTTATCTTGCCTAACGGAGAATAAATCTCGAGAAAATCTTAAAGAAGATAGTACTCAATAAGATAGAAAATAGCAAGATCAGAACAAGCAACTATAAAGAAAATAGTTGGGTCACAATCCCAATGAAGTCTTCAAGTAGTTAACATACAGGATTTTGTGAAAAACTAAGGTTAAAGGAGAATCGACTCTAGTCGCAACTAGTATCACACAGGAGGTGTGAGGATTAGGTTTCCCAGTTGCTAGAGTTCTCCTTTATATAGTCTTCAAATCAGGGTTTGCAATCAGTGCTACCTTGGTAACATAGCATTCAATATTCACCGTTAGATAAAAAACTGATTAGACTCAAGCTAATATCTTTCAAATGTTAGTTCAAACTTAGATTATTACAAAAAAAATAAAAAGTAACTTCATTTAGATATAGGTAACCGTACCTAAACGTGTACACCTTGTTGGCTCAACAATAGTTAACCGAAGTTAGCCATATGAACACTTTCATATCAACCATATTCATCTTAACTAGTTCAGATGACTCAATGAAACTAGTTCTAGAGTTGTTTAATTGTTTATATTCTCATAAAAGTATACAAGACACAATTGAAGCAAAATCGATTTTGATTTACTCAAATTAATTCATGAACATTATAGCCATGGTTTGCAAAAGATTGCATTCCTTAATTTATAAATGTATTAGTTCATGAACAAACCGATTTTAGAACATAACCCACTTATGTGTGCAAATGGGTACGCATACCTAAATAGCCGGACTTGGACTATGTTCGCCAGTATGCAAAAGGGTACGCATACTATCTTACACTTCCAAACTCTAGTTGAAACCAGTACACGTACATGTACGCATACTCTAGTACCCGGACTTCAACTGACTTCGCCAATACATGTACAGGTACGCATACTATTGCTCCCGAACTTTACATGACCAACCAGTACGCATAAGGGTATGCATACTAAGTTCCGGTCTTGGACACATATGCAAATACGCATACTGTGATTATAATCCAATAATGGTTAAGTGTTCTAAACTCCCATTTCAGTCATTGAAACATTCTCGGAAGATGACAATAGCTGTCTCACACAAACTATTATCTTCAAAGCAATTTTCAAGTGATCAAATGATCTATTTGAAACATTCTGAGTCTACATCAAATGACTGTCTCACACAAATCATGTAAGATGTTACAAGGCGATTTTCACATGATCATCTTTTGATTTATCCGCCATGGGAACTTTCTTCCACTTCCATGAAGTCCACATCGATCCGAGGTCTCACAACACGACCATCCTGTTGTAAAAGTTAATAAAATGGTTAAGAAGCGATTGTCATATATTTACAAAAACTATAAGAAGAGTACTTACTTGTGAACATCCTGGAAGTATTTTTCGTTTATCACCACCAGAGGGATACTTCAACCTCGTTCGAGAAGAAATCTTCTCAGTGGTAGGAGGTTCTTGTACCAGTGGTTGAATATCCATTACGAAACTATGTAAATGCTCAAGTTGCCGATTCCAGAAGTCTGTATAACCCAGATTTGCATAGGAGGCTCGGCCAAAACAAGGGAGCATATATTCACATCCATTTATATGTGTACAATCTAAAGAAATATTAAGTTGCTCGACCGGTGGCTCACTCTTCCGAACATTTGGAACATACTGATCAAGACCCATTTGTCGAGCTTCTCTATTGATATTGTATTCTTCCACAAGAAAGTTTCCTTGTATTACAGATACTAAATGACCAGGAGTACAACTCAGCATAAAAGTTCTCTCACCACCACTCCTGCCTGTACCGGATTCCAAAGTGATGTTTTCTTAAGCGTTAAAAGTGATCAATTGTGAGACGCAAGGAGGAACCGACACCCATGGATGAAAAGTAAATCCAGAATCGTTGTATAACAAATCAATAAGGCGTGTCTTCAACCGAGGCTGTTTTGTGGACCAACCCATGATTCTAGCGCTATTTTTCTCATAGAAGGCATGATGTGCATCAACATTTATCCCTTGCAGGTAACTACGAGAAATGAGTGCATAATTTATGAATCGTTCCCACAATAATGCTTGAAGAGACATTGAATTAACATATGATTCAATCTTCATAAAGCCATTAGAAACGTTGGAATCTACGACTAAGAAGTCTAAATTGGAGAATAACGAACCAAAAAACGAGATACCAATGGGAAGTTTCTCACCTTGAGCCATCTTAATGGCAAAAGGAATCAAAAATTGCTTCAACAAGTGTCCACTATGTTTGAGCACGTCTCTGGATATCCACAAGCATAAGAAAACAACAATGGTTAATGTACCACATGTCGACGGGCCTGTCAGGAACCCTATCTCTTGGCCACCAATACCTTCACCATTGAGCATAACAAAATTTGCTGGATAATTTATTAAGGCCATGCATCTTAGCTGTCAAGATGTCAGACATTGCAGTGTCCTTTGCTGAAAGTCCTTCAGGAAAATTATCCGTCACTGGAAGATGCAACAAAACAACTACATCCTCCAAAGTGATGGTAAATTCTCCTCATTTGCATATGAAAGTATGAGTAGGAATACACCAGCGAGCGAGCAAAGCTACCATGCCTCGTACGTTATGGTAAATGAACAGGTGTCCAACTGCTTGAATAGATTTCGTCACCTTTGCAAGGTCCAACATAGATCGAACGTGATCATAACCCAACATGTGTCTCGCCCCTCCAGAAAATTCTGCAAAAGGTTTTCGGGAAAGCTTGGATTTTATAAGTGAAGCAGCATAGCGTCCTCCTTGCATACAGAATCGAATTATTGCTTGAGGAGACACCAACTTTCTCTGAGTAATTTCTCTCGGATTTATGAGAAGCCGAAATGGAGAACCTGGGAGACGCTTTTCAGGTCTATATTGGATCACAAAGAAGTCATCATCTGTGTTCGGAATGTTTTTAATTCCAAGTGCTTCTTCTTCTTCTCCATCAATGGAAATCTCGTCCACGGATGTATCATCCCCGGAAGTGTCATCATGCCCGAAATTAAAAATCTCTGCAAGAGTAGTTGTGACATCCATACAACATTTCAACTTCAATATATCATTCATATAAGACGCAAATTTCAGTAAACCAATGAAATTATGCAATAATGGAGTAATAAGGACGCTCACATCAACGTCTACGAAAACGGTAACAATTCAACTCTTACATGTTTACAATTTTACTAATAGTAGTGATTATAATGCGAGAACTTGCTCGTTTCTTCAAACCTGCAAAGACGAGCAAAATTCATTATTCAAAATCAAAATTTAATTTTATAAAATCGTGAACGACTCATGTAATTATCTACTGTGTGAACATCCACTAATTTTTTATAAAACCGTGAATGATTCACATAGTTTTTCACCGTGTGAACATCCACTGATTTTCTACTGTGTGACCATCCACTATCAAATTGTGAAAACTCGTGTAAAGATATTATTTATCACAAATAGTTATCTATTTTCAACAATTGTTCGAAAACAAAATGCAATTTAAAAAAATAAAATAAAAAACGTGAGTAAATAAAAATTAAAAAAAAAACTTTTTTTGCTCGAATGAGCGTCCACATTTGAAACGTGAGTTTATCCTATTTTGTGAAAGCTCACATATTAAAAATATTAAAAATAAAATTTTATTTTCATGAAAGCTCATAGACAAAATTTTCTTCACCACAATTAGATCATGTCTATACGAAAATATGTACCTCTCTTATAATAGGGATTATTGTTCGTTTCTTAGACGAACGGACGAACAGACGATCGTTCGTTTCCTAAAACAAACTCTTATGAAAATTCACGCATGCATATTTACATATATGGAATTATTGTAAAAAAAATCATGAACGAACATTAAAAAAAAAAAATCTAACCTGGTCGGTGCTGTCTGTCGGAACTTGGTTGGACGGTGATCGACGTCTGTCGGCGACGGGAGCTCCGACAGAATCTTTTTTCACTTTGCTGCTCGGACGTGAGGGGGAGATGAAGAAGAGAGGTGCTTGATCGGTCAAAAAGAATAATAAAAAAAAAAGGTTTCTTCCTTTTCATAATAATTTTTATTTCCAAAACCTAACTAAATAAGGATTCCTTTTTGGGTCGGTCCCGTAAACGCTAAACCGACCAAAATTGGTCGTTTGACCACCAAAATCAGTAGTGTCTTATCTCTACACACTCAATGGACTACGCTCTATCATAATACTAGCGTTCTTATTTAAGTTATTGCTCACGCGCGACATTGGAGCAAATCGAGAATTCCGGTAACATCTCTTACGACTAAGTTCAACTACTTATTTTGTTTGCAATCAGAAAAATCACCATCCAGTGCTTACTGTGGAACATGATTGTCCCTCACTAAGCAGGAGACTTAATGTTGATGGTGGATTTTCGAAAATCGTAAAATCATAATTTTGCATATTTCTGACATGGCTTCAGACACGTATGTAAAATTCATATATTAGGATTCAGACGTGAAAGCTCATGTCATATCTCTGACTGAGCGTACATCCTCTCAAGGAAGGAATGAATATGTGATTCATAAAGCCTCTCAGCCGAGCTTTCGACACTTCGCATATTTCATCAACATTTCTATATAGAATCGAAATAATTGGACGGCTCCTGGACATATTGCATGCTAGTATAGAGCGTTAACGTCTTCAGATGTCGCAATGTTCCCTGACTATATAGAGTGAACATGTATAGAATCTCAATGATTGGAAGGCTCCTAGACATATTGCAAGCTAGTATAGAGCGTTAAAGTCTTCAGGATGTCGCATTGTTCTTCCCTGACTATACAGAACTAATATTCATAACGAGTATGATGTTTCTACCATCTCATACCTCATTATTGAATAAATGCTCCTAGACATATTGCATGCCAGTATAGAGAAATTCATAGATTAATTCTAGAGCACATTCATCAATTGAATTCCTAGAAAATAATCTATTTCATCTCATTACTCCGTTTCATGGCTTATCCTCAGCTGGAGTGCATGAATTAGTAATAAATATCCAACTAATTTTATTACTTTGTTTCATGGCTTATTCTCAGCTGAATTCCATGGATTAGTAGGGGTGAGCATTTGGCCCGTAATCCGCGGATTTAACCGGGACCAACCGTTCATTTGCGGATGGGTGTCCGGACCGTTCGTCAATGGATTGGATGCGGATGAAAAATTTGAAATCCAACGGATAACGGATCGGGCCCGGATGCAACATTGAAAATCCGTTGGACATCCATATCCGTTAAATTAAGGGCATTTGTGTAGTTCTAGAAAATACTATGGATCATTTAGGATTTTTTAAGATGTTTTCTTGGGGTGTTGTATATGGCATTTTTATATTTGTATACATATATAGGATATGTAGGTTTTATAAGGAGTCATTTGTGTTAGCTTTATTCTTTTTACTATAAATTTTAACCAAAACAAATCCATTGGATTATCCGCATCCAATCCGTCCATCCGTTGGATAAGGATTGGATGCGGATGCTAAATTTGAAATCCGTAGTGCAATGGATTGGATGCGGATGAGGCGAAAACCGGTCCATACCGGCCCATGCTCACCCCTATGGATTAGTAATAAATATTCACTTTTGGGCATTTGAGCCAGCACTGAGTAAGCCCCGAGAAAATGGTGTGAGTGTACTTAACAATAATGCACGAACGAGCACCCAAATGCATAAACGAGCATTCAAAAATATGGACAAACGCAAAATAGGGAAAGTAAATAATATAAAATAAAATAGACAATAGGTGCAAGGGACCGGGCCCATCGGCTGGCCGATCCGCCTTTCCTTTCCTTTTATTTTATTTTTACCAATTTTATTATTTTCCTTGTCTCATGAAAACTCCTTGTTTGAGCAAACTTCCCCGTTTAAGAAAAACTCTTAGTTTCTCCATATTTCCCCACATGATGAAAATAATAATATAAAATAGGAAGAGCACGGGACCGGGGACACGGGCCAGCCGGTCCCACACCTCCTTATTTCCTTATTTTATTATTATTATTATTATTATTATTATTATTTCCATTATCTCATGAAACTCCCTAGTTTGAGCAAAAAACCTAATTTTTCCATATTTCTCAAATATGCTCAAACTATCAAAAAGCAAAAAAGTCAAATGGTCACACGACCATCCGGTCTTTTCACGAAAAATATTAAAATATTATTATTTTAATATTCTCAAAATATTGATCGCACGAGCAAAGTTTTACATGCTCATTCAGGCAAAATCAAGAGTTTCAGTCAAGATCAAACTTTTCTGAAAATCCAAGATATCGCTCGAACGCGCACCAGAAAATACCAAAATTAATCACGGGAAATATGGTGACATGGGCATGCTACCTTGACCAACCAATGTCGTCCCTTTGGCTTGCAAGAAGGCGGTCCCACATCCTTTTATGATTTTGACCTAATTAGCTCATATTGGGTTCAAACTCTTTCCAAACAACTTGGAATTTGATCGAGCGACCATTAGTTGGTCCCACGACCAACAAGGGTCGGTCTCATACCCCTTGGCCGGTACTCATATCTATATAATTAGGTTTTACCACCTAATACTCAGACGAGCACTATTTTAATAATGATTAAACGAGCATTTAATCATCTTTTCACCAACTGGTATGCAAAGGACTTTGGTATACGCTCATTCGAGCACCTGAGCGCTACATGGTCGGGCCATCATCCCATGTAGCCAGTCCCTCTATCACTCACTTGTTGATTTTCAGTAAATCATTAATTGATCAACAATCGATCAAAATTAGGGTTTCAAACCAAATGCTCTGCAAATCATAATTCTGAGCAAATTTAAACACTGATAATTTTATGCCGATCCAGCAATCGACATCCTAATTAATTATATAATATTCGGTCTAGTTACCAGTATTTTGATTAATATTTTATTGGGTCCGCTACCAATAATTCATGAATCGAGCAATATTTGCTCAAACGAACAATATTTGCTCATATGAGAAATATTTGCTTAAACTAGCAATATTTATTTTGCTTACACTAAATTTCTTAAGTTAGCAAAATACATAATCAACTGGGTTTAAAACTCATTGATTTAACTATCAATTTCTCGACCGAGCAATATTCCTCATGTTGATTCAACTATCAACATTCGAGAATGCTTTGATCCAGCAATCAATATTCTAATTTAATATTTGGTCCTGTTGCCGACAATTTTGCTCAACTGAGCAATATGGTAGAATGGACGACCATCCAATATTTCTGATTCATCATTCGATCATATATTAAAACTGAACTGAACATTCTGTATAATTCAACAATATCACTGATTTCCTATTGAATACTCGACATATCAGAATAAGTACTTGATCGAGCAACCTCATCGGACGATCATCCAAATTCCTAAAATATCATTATTACCTCGACTGGTAAAATGATATATCACAATTCATTAAGACTCAACATCTAAGCGTGTTCCAACAGATACCTTATACTCAATCCATGAGTCCCAGAGCATACCAAATTCGTTCATTATGCTTGACTCATCAAGGCTAAGACTCATCATCTAGTCAAGTCAACAACTGACTAATTAAATACACATTTGCCTTGCAGAGACTCCATATTCATGAGACATCAATCACGTCACATGGGGGAATATTAACTAGGTTTTTGGTCTGGCGGCCTACAACACGTGTGTACACCCACGATGAGAAATGTGAGTAAGTCATGTAAGTAGTTGAGGGAGTTAGCAAAGTAGTGGATGGAAAATCAACCCAGTCTCCGCACGACATGGGACTGGTTTAACCACGATTTACCACTTTCCCACTCTATCACTACAACAACTATCACACTTACTAAGATCAATGTGTCTATTATTCTTGAAATATAAACAAGTCTCTGAATCCATGATTGAACAACCAAGAATCATCGTTTAAGGAAAAATTCTCATCTGAATAAGAATTCTTAACATAACAGAATTCAATCAATCAATCAGAACTTACTCGAACTCAACAGTTCACTTACAGAAATCTCCAACACATCCAAAATCCTAGATCATTATTGATCTCACACACTTCTCAGCTTCCTTCCTACAGATCGATCCTCGTGCCTCTTTGTGACCGAATTGACTCTGGAATGACCATTGTATTGGTTTAGGCTGGAGTCCTACAGATTGATGTCTCGAACTCAAAGCACTCCCATGCAGTGCATCTGTTTGAAAAATATTTAAGCAATTTTCTCGGTTGAGAAGTCCCCGCCCGCACGGGCGTCTCTTCACTTTCCTAAAAAACCAACAAATCGTTTTCTCTCATCAACAAAGAGGAAAACCGACAACTTCTCATCCCCCACGGTTGAAGGTCATTCGTGAAGCTGAGGATAATGGATTAATTTATGGGATAAAAGTTAGTCCCACATCCCCCTCCTAGCACATCTCCTTTTCTCCGACGACTGTCTAAATTTCGCTAGAGCTACGGGGGAAAAAAAGAGCAAAAATCTTCTAGATATTCTTGAATATTTCAGTAAGGATTCCGGTCAACTTATAAATTATGCTAAGTCAGGTATATTTTTTCGGAAGAGTGTATGTAACGGAGAATCTAGAGAAATAATATAAATCATGGGAGTGGGGAGAATAAAACTCGAAGACAAATATTTGGGGCTTCCTCTCTTAACCCACAGATCCAAAATAAAAAAATTGATCCTCTACTCTGGAAACTAAAAGGTAGACTGACTGGGTGGATGAGTATTTTGATCGATACTTCAAGACTCTATGGCCACATACCAAATGACGTATTTCGGCATTCCTAAAACTATTACCAAGAAAATGGATGCCCTCAGCAGAGCCTTATGGTGGGGATATAAAAAAGATAACAAAAAAGGCATATGTCTCTTCAAATGGAAATCTGTCTGTAGAACCCGAATCAATGGAGGATTGGGTTTTAAAAGATATTCTCAATTCAATATGGCAATGATCATAAAAGTAGGATGAAAATTGATAAAAAAAAACAAGGATGTTTTGTGGACTAAAACTCTAGAGAAAAAATATTTTAGGGACAACTCTCTCTTTTCAAAATCTAAAATGCCATATAACAGATCATGGGTCTACAAAGGCTTATGGAAAGGTTTGCAAATCCTAAAAGAAAATGCTAGATGAACTGTGGGTGACGAAAGTGATATCTATATTTGGAACCACAAATGGATTCCTTTGAGTTTTCCAAATCCCATAGTCATGGAGAATACTAAACCCATCATCCAAAACACCCTCACTCATGTTCATCAATTAATAGACCAGACAACCAATACTTGGAATCTAGACATCCTTCAACAAGTGTTTCTATCATCTGTAATACAAAACATAATGTGTATTGAAATACATCAGATTGGAAACACCGTGGATTATCTATCATGGCTCACTAATATCATGGGCAACTTTTCTGTTAAAAAAGCATATAACTTCCTTACACAAGAGCATGAAATCGTGGAATCTGAGATTAGGAGAAAGCCAATCTGAAAGAAGCTTTGGAAACTTAAACTGGTTCCAAGGATTCAACTTTTCCTATGGAAATCAATCCACAATATTCTGCCAGTTGCTAAAACTCTCAATGAGAGAATTTCAGCAATCTCCCCTGTCTGCCCTATGTGTACTTTCGAGGATGAGTCCCAAGAATATATCATGTGTAGGTACAATTTTAGTAGAGCTATTTGGTTCATGATAGGATACGAGAGCTTAATAGTGGATGGGGAGAATTCGTCTATGGATGTTTGGTTCAAGTCTTGGTTTGAAACTGAAAATACTAGTGGCTTAGATATGGAATCCCCAGAATTAGGTTCAACAATCTATTGGTTTATATGGAAGGCTCGCTGTGATAAAACCTTCAATGGTACATTCCAGAACCCTATCGAATTCATAACCTAGATAATAAATCACATAGGAGCCTCTGCTACAAACCAGACAAGGAATATGATTGTGAGAAATCCAACACCTATTCAGCTAAATAATCTGCAATTATCTACACCAAAACCCGGCTGGACTATCCGATGTTACTCTTGTAGGAACAACGTAAACAATACAACATGAATTTCATTGTGTCTAATGAATGAATATGGATCTATAATAGGTACAACAGGAATCAGAGGCTCCAATTCCAGCTACAAATAAGATGTGATGGTGGGGGTTTGTAGGTGCACTTTCTCTAGCAAGAATTCATGGAATCAAGAAGCTCAATGTGGAGGTGGAAGATAAGGAAGTTCAACAATGAATTAAAAAGAAAATCAGAAAACCAGATCAAAAACAAGGAAATACTATTTTAAATTCTCTATGAGACTCTTTAAATTACTTTTCCAATATAACTTGTAACCTCTAAAGGCAGCCTATAATTAGTGTCATTCCTAGTGAGGATGGCAGGAAATATACTCAATACTCAAATTAACAAAGAGGGTTGGGAAATATTATGCCACATAACACTCTATTTGTAAACCTTAAATCCACGTAGTCTCTTACTACCACATGCTAGTTTATCTTAATCTATCGGGTTTCCAAAAATAATAAAATAATCAAGAGTAAAAGACAAAATCAAGAACATATAAAAAGTAGGTTGCATTAGCCCATTATTGTGCATTTTCCTTATCTCTTAACAGGCGCATTAAATGGCGATACATTGTTTTAACTTTAGGTCGTGTGTGGTATGTTTGGATCTTGTTCTATTTATACCTTCGGATATTCCGTCTCGTTTAGGATTGTCATCTAAGCTTTGGAAAACAAAGGAGAGCATAACCTTATTAAACTTAAATTGATTGATTATCCCCCAAAATGCTAGGTGACGCTCCAAATCCCCTCTTCACTGAAATATCTTTCTAACTAAAACTTCTGGTCATTTCACACCTTATGAAAATGTAAAGCATCAAAATAAAAAGACACAATGTTGTGAGTAGTAAACAAACTGATGTTATAATTCTTGATGATATATTTTGGTCAAAAATGGAAGGAGACTGTCTAAATGTAGTTGATGCAATAAATGGAAGTGTAGGCAAAGTTAGATGGACAAATAATAATGTTATTCAAGACTGCAGAAGTCTATTAGTAGGTTTTAAAGAAAGGAAATGCACATTTGTGCACAAAGAGTCAAATGAAGTGGCAAATAGCTTAGAAAAGAGAGCTAGAAGTGCTAGATTAGATCAATACTGAAATGCAGATTTTCCTTCTTGGTAGAAATCTCTAATTAGAGAAGAACTGAATGTAGTCTTACATTAAAGTTTTAATGAATTTCTTTTCATCATATTAAAAAAAAGAAGTTATATTTTGGTCAGAAAAATCCATGCCATCAACTTGATGTTTTATAATAGTATTTTTATCTTTTTTCGCGCTTGCAATTCTACGAAAATAACTCGTATCAACAGCACTGTCGCCACTAACCTTTGGTAGTTCATCGAAATGCTTTACTACCAACCAAATCTTCTCTTGCTTGGGTATCGTTTTCCATTAATCTATTAATTTATGACATTTTTATTAGATCCACCGCCTTCCATAAAGAATTCACCATTTAGCTAGAATTTAGACGGTTCCACGTGGACAAGAAAATGGCGAGGGAAGAAATTAGAAGTATAACTCATATATTATAACTTGTTTGGATACCGTTTTAGAAGTTAGTTTGGTTACATAATTTTAAAATTACTTTTAATAATAAAAAAAATTACTTTTTTGTGAAAAAAAATATTTTGCTTCTAACTTTTATTTTTGACAAAAGCATTTGTGCTTCTAGTATCCAAACATGCTATTAAATTTAGCTGCCCTGGTTGGTATAGTACTAATTGCAAAATTGCTAATAAGGAGTACCGGTTTACCCGGGGGTGTACCAAATTCTATATAAGACAAAACATCTTATACCTTTGGAATGGTACACCCCAAGCAAACTGGTACCCCTAATGACAACCATGGCTAATTGTAGTATACCCCTAAGAAAATAAAAAATATTATGAGAAGGAGATGGGGCTCTGAGGATCAGGTGATATAGCGGAGTCAACTCAGTCATCTAGTTTCATCTATTTTCCTATGATTTACATCAATTTTTAATCGTTTCATAACAAATTTCTACTCTAATCTGTCTCATATCGTTATACTGTTAAGTTTTCTTTCATTTAAAATCAGTTTTATAGTCTTGTTTTTATTTATTTTTTTGAATTTGATTCAAATATGATGAATAACTAATTTCTCTTCTTCCAGATGTGTTTGCAGTTGATTCTATCCCAAATGGTGTTTACCTTGTTTTCAGTTGTGATACAGGCATTTGTAAAAGTTGTTCTTAAGCTTTTTGAAGCTATGGTGTGTTTCAAGATTGTCAGACTTGATTTTCTGGAGTTATTCCTTCACCGGGTTGATACAGCGATTCAATAGTCTCAATATAAGTGCGCTTCAGTGAAATTCAAAATTCAAAAATTTCGTTACAAACAAAAATCATCATTAGCTCTTGGATTTATCGCTCTTCTGTGCAGTTGTCCAGTTTCCTTTGCTGAAGAAACTTTCCTTTGCTTTGTGTTCGTTCGGACTCAATGAGTTGCATACAAGCTTTTCAGGAAGGTCAATTGTCGTGGCAACTAATGCAGAAGTGGAAGATGGCTAAATCTTTTTATGATACTATTCGTTATGTCCATAGCTATAGAGAAGTGAATTTTTCAGCTGATGCCTCGGCCAAACAAGCATGTTTGTTGGCTGAGGATATATTGAGTTTCATGAGGGTAGGCCAGTTTCCACTCAAACTTATGAGTGGCCTGGAGAGGTTTATTTTCGCTTCCAGTAAGTCTTCTACTAGGGATGGCCACACGGTTGTGCTCTAGTAAGACGTTGCCCCTGTACAGTTTTTTGTTTTTAATATTTTGACTTAGTAAAAAAAATAATGATAATCATTTTGCATTATAGGTAATGATGATTAAAGTAACGATACAAAATGAAATTGGTAATGGAGTCTTGTCTTTGATTGAAACTCTTTACTGGCTATAATCCATATACAGCTCATTCCACCATATTCCCATCCCCCACAACACCTTATCCGTATATAAACCCCATTCCCGTTCTCATCGTCCAACCAACACTCACCACCACCTCTCTCCCTCTCTCTCTAAAATTCTAATCTAAAATGGCTTTTTCTTCATCACTCTTCATTCTCTTCACTATCACAATACAATGTCTAATTCTAGCACTGGCACCCCAAACTCGAGCTCAAGCTCCAACTGCACCAGCTGGTCCAATCAATCTGACACAAATCCTTGAAAAAGGCGGGCAGTTCACAACATTCATGCGTTTATTAAACTCGACACAAGTTTCAAGCCAAGTTAATAGCCAAATCAAAACTTCAAGTGAAGGTATGACTATTTTTGCACCAAGTGACAATGCTTTCAATACCTTGAAGCCAGGAACCTTGAATGGACTCTCTCTTCAAGAACAAATTGAACTCGTTCTTTACCATGCTTTACCAAAGTATTATAGCATGGTCAATTTTCAAACTGTTTCTAACCCTGTTAGAACTCAAGCTTCTGATCAAGGTGGTAAACCCTTTGGTCTAAACTTTACTACTACTTCAAATCAAGTTAATATTTCCACCGGCATCGTTGAAACTCAGCTCAACAATGCTCTTAGACAAGAATTTCCATTAGGTGTTTATCAAGTTGATCAAGTTTTATTACCAAATGAATTGTTTGGTACTAAAACTCCTTCGGCCGCATCCCCTTCGTCAGAGGACCCTGCTGATGCAAAAGCTCCTGGTACTAAGTCTGGCGGCAAAGGTGATAATTCGGGATCGAATAATATCGGGTTCAGCGTGATTTTTGGATTTGGGTTGGTTCTTATTGGTATTATTTTCTAATGATGTAATTATGAAATTGGTCTTGCTTGTGTATTTATTGTTGTATATTGATTCTTTGTATTTTTATTTTGAGATCAATCCTGTTTTATGGTTTAATTATCTGTAACTATATATTTTTATGTCAGTTGTGAATGGAAATTCTTTTAGTTGATGATTAATCAATCTGTCTTTTATTTTTCCTGGACATCTATAGAGAGAGTCTTGACCTGTGTCTGTGTGAAACTAAGAAACCCCTCAGTATACCTGGACTTCTCCACTTCAGTATGATTGCAGCCGCATTCTATGTTTAGAGTCCGAATTTGTGGTCGAATTTTGGAATATGCCAGACATCACAGTTGTCCAAAAGCATAAATGAAGTTCAATTGCGTGAGAAGGCCGAGTCAGTCCATGGTCAACTTCTGTGAATTCCACATTTCTACTGGACACTCTGTCGGACTAAGGCCCCGGCAAATATTCATGTTTGCCATTTAAGCACCCACTATGGAGGGGGCAAACAGGCAAACAAGCAAACAAGCCTGGAGTTTCTACCGAGCGGTCGAGTCTCGACCGCTTGGTCCATTATAAACCGTTCAGTGTATACTACACCGGTAGCGGTCTAGACTAGACTGTCAGTATCATCTCATCCAACGGTCATCATTTCATCTGCCTATAAATACAATATCAAATTTCATTTTAACTCACACCATTTCTTCGATCTTCATTCTTTCACTCCACAAATCCAATATGTCAGTTCGAGTTCAACGTCGCAAATTTAGCATATCTAAAGATGAATCCATTTGCGGGCATTATGTTTTTGTTACGCAAGATATGGCCGATGGTGGACAAATATAGCATATCGAGTCGCATATTTCAGAGATTTCAAGAAGAAATATTGAACCTCAATAATCGAAATTCAGATGGATTGTGTCATCGCTTCAGAATAATCAGCAAGGATGTGAAGTTGTGGGATGCTGCACTTGCTGAAGGCTATCGAAACCAACAAAATGGCCAAAACGCAAATGATGTGGAGCAAATGTGTCGGTTCGAATGGCGCAACAGAGTTGGAACAAATTTTCATTATGAGGGTTATTATCTTATCTCGAGGGTGTTGCCCAAATATGATCAGTTTAGAGTAACTGCCCAAATATGATGCATCTTTCGTTTGTATGATGCAACTATCATTTGTATCAAATTTTAATTTTAAGATATTCAAATATAAAACTAGTGCATCTTTCATTGAAAGTTAAGAATTTTAATTTACATTAGTGCCTCTTTCATTCATCCAAATAATGACATAACTTTACATTAAGGACTTTAAAAGTAAAAGTTTGGGACAATGTTCTTCATCTTGTTTATCTTCTTCATTTCACCAAACTTCCAATCAATGCGCTCAAGAACGGAGTCTCCTTTGTTTATCTTCTTCTTTGCCTTCAAATTTTTCTTCCCTTCAACTTTTCTTGGTCTTCTCTTTGGAGGTTTGATTTGATTAATATCCAAAACTTGTAGACTTCTTTGATTTTTAACTATTTCTTTATAACCTTCACATATCTTATTAAGGGCCGATTCAAGCACCACTCCAGAAAAATCAAGTTGGATAGCCAAATCAAGTTGGGATTCAAACTTTGCCATTTTGAAAGATAATAAGATAGAAAGATATAAATTTTTGTGTAAAAAATTTTGTGTAATGTTAGTTTGATTTTTGACCCTTTTATAGCGGTGGAGAAAGAGTCGTTGGAGGTTTCAAATCCACCTAACGGTTGAGACTACACCGCTACCGGTCGAGACTCGATCGCTTAGAGTTTTTACCTTAGTGGCGCGGCCAGTTTGTCAGTCCAGCTGGCATGGCAAATGGGTGGGTTTGGCATTTGCCATAGGAACCGGCTTAATAATCGTTGGTGAGCAGATTCTCCTATTTTAGTACTAATTACAGTAGTTGTATATTTTTCACAAAATATTGGCAACCAAACGGTTCTATGGTCTAGTGGTCAGGACATTGGACTCTGAATCCAGTAACCCGAGTTCAAGTCTCGGTAGAACCTCTTTTTATTTTATTTCCCCTTGGGACACAAATCACTTATGTTACGTATCTCTAGGTTACAGTTTTTTTAGGACCCGATTGGTATTACTCAATTTCAGTCTTGAGGAGTCGGCAACTAGACATTGAAAAACCTTGGATCAAAAGAAAACAACCCTAAAACCCCTGTAACATTTTCTCCTTCTCTCTAACTCTCACCAACAAAAATGGACTTCAAGAAGGTGAAGGTACCAAATGTACCTGGTGGTGGTGCTGCTTCAGCTTTAGTTAAGGTTGGACTTTTAGGTGGAATTGGACTTTATGCTGCTTTCAACAGTCTCTACAATGTTGAAGGAGGTCATCGTGCTATCGTTTTCAACAGACTTGTTGGCATCAAAGACAAGGTTTCGCTCTTCTTTCCCCTTTCTATCTCTGGTTTTGTTTCTAGGGTTTGTTCTTGAAAGAAAAGAATCTTCTCTTTGAGCTACAGTTTTAGGTTAAAAATTGCTTGTTGTAGTCTTTTGAAACCTTAATTTCTTAATTTGAGCTTATGAATTTGTGGGATTTGGGTATTGTTGGTGTTTATCTGTTATGCGTTTGTGAATTCCACCAATGTTTGTTCATTTTAGCTGGATATTTGTGTTTTTGATGTTGCTTTGAGGATTTGAGTTTAGGGTTTTCTTGCTAAAAAAATCCATGGAACACGGGGATCAAGTCAAACTTCTAAGAAAATGCAAACCCTGATCATAATCTTAGTATGCTTGTTATAGGCTTATAGCGGCTTTAAACCTGAATCAACATCCTTATTCTGGGTTTTAGTTGGTTTTCTCGGCTAACTTTTTTTTTTTGCTTAATGACTCTTCTGTATGTGTTAAAGAAATGGTATGCAAGGTTGGGTGTTGCCAGATTTGTCAGCCTAAGAAATTCTTGGGTATTTAAGAAGCATATGTGATTGACTGAGCAAGGGTCATAATGGACTGTGACCCCAAAGGATTTGCATTCCTATATTAGGGATGAAATCATTCGCATCTAAACAGTCGTAATTTTAGTCCAATGTCGGCTGAAGAAGCGCACGAAGCTGCATTTTGAGCTTCTGTTTGTGTAGCGATGTAGGTATTTTTGACTATCAGTAGGCTGTACGCAATAAAGAAACTGGTAAGCGCAACTTATTTTATTGCTCGTGTCAATGAAATGTTTATTCAAGATTGCACCCGCAAGGCTGCCTTGAGGAGTTTGTTATTGGGTCCATTGCCTGCTAGAAAGTAAACAGTGGAAGTTCTTGCATAGTCTGGTTCTTTTATTTTTTTGTATTCCACGGCCTTTACTAACTGTAAGCTTAAAATATAATTTCTTTAAGTATTCTCTATCATTGTTTGTTTCTCAGTGTAAATTCACATAACTGCCCTTTGCTCTTGCTTGCTTATTTTGCAATTTTTTCAAACCAAAGCTTCTTTCTCCACTATTACCCACTTAGTACTCACATATTTTCATGTATATCAGGTTTATCCAGAAGGAACACATCTAATGATCCCATGGTTTGAAAGGCCAGTCATTTATGATGTCCGTGCACGACCTCATCTCGTGGAGAGTGTTTCTGGAAGCCGTGATCTCCAAATGGTATATTTTTCCGGTATTTTATTCTTTTCCCAAATATATATTGATTGTTATCTGTCACCGCTCGTGCAAACTAAGAAACTCTAAGTACATAATTGATGATGAGGTTTGTTAAAGCATCCTGTTGCTTCCCTGAGTCCAATTATTTGAAAATGGTTTTTGCTGTACTTCGGAGGCTTTTTTTCCCTTGAGTTTTTAATTTGTTTCGGCATCTCTTTTTTGTTTGCATTAATATGTTTTACAAAAATCTTTCATGTAACAGGTCAAGATTGGGCTTCGAGTTCTTACCCGACCTATAGCAGACGAGTTGCCTAGCATCTATCGAACTCTTGGGGAGAACTATAATGAGAGAGTCCTGCCTTCAATTATCCATGAAACTTTGAAAGCTGTTGTAGCACAATACAATGCCAGCCAACTTATAACTCAAAGAGAGGTAGGACTCTTCAGAGTGATAAATGAATGTGATTTTCTTCACGTGTGTGGAGAGATGGTTACCAGGTTCACCTAGATTCCACTTGTCTGTGGATTCTTGTAGGTACTGAAACAAAATTTTACTGGGCCCTCTCAAGATTTTTCTGGATTTTACATGTGTTTAAATAGATACATTACAGTTAAAAATTCACTGGACTATATCATGTGACCGAATCATCACATTATTGCAACTAAGGTATTCTATCAGATTGCATGTTAATTTTCTTAGGATATGATGTGATTTTTTCAATTTGGATAAGCGGGCTGACGACAAGTAAATCAATATCTACCCAACGGAAAGGAAGAAAAAAATGGAATATAGATGGAGGAAAGATAATTATAGAGTTGTAAGTAAGGTTTAGCCATTATCGTTGTTTGAAGAATAACTATGATCTTAATTTTGTTTACAGGCTGTGAGTAGGGAAATTAGAAAGATTCTGACTGAAAGAGCAACCAACTTTAACATTGCACTTGATGATGTATCCATCACAAGTTTGACCTTTGGGAAGGAATTCACAGCTGCTATTGAAGCAAAACAGATTGCTGCACAAGAGGCTGAGAGGGCTAAGTTTGTTGTAGAGAAAGCAGAGCAAGATAAAAAGAGTGCTGTTATCAGAGCACAGGTAAGAAAATGTTCATTATTTAAACCTGTGAGGCCTAGTTAGTTTTAGTGGTGTTAGTTTTCAGTTCTTGATTTCTGAGAATCAATTTCCAGTTCGTCTCAGTCTGGACTCGGTGGAACTAAGATAACTGGTCCTTTCTTGGGGTGTTCTGTTCCATACTAACTAATTTCTTGTTGGAGTAACCAGGGAGAAGCCAAGAGTGCTCAGCTAATAGGTCAAGCTATTGCAAACAATCCAGCCTTCATCACTTTGAGGAAGATTGAAGCTGCAAGGGAGATAGCATCGACTATAGCGCAGTCTGCGAACAAGGTATTCTTGAGCTCGGATGACCTATTGTTGAATCTTCAGAGCATGAACTTGGAGCCACCAAGCAAAAAGAAGTAAAAAACAGCACTTCAAGGTTGGGTACTTCGTTTTTAGTAAATGTCTTTGCACGTTAATGTGGTTAGAACATCCTTGAAATGATATAGCCTTTTGTGGGAATATCTCGTGGCTTCCCGTTAGTTTGATATTGATAAAAGACATGTTGGAAAATAGTGGCACGATATAGTTTAGTGTAAATTTGGTAAGATCTGCACGACGGTTGGATAAACTGGAGAGATATATGCCAAAAAATTCTGATCAAAACAAAAAAACATGCCAAAATGATCTGTGTTAGCCCACTAAGCAAGTGTATGTGCCACCACATTACAATTTACCTGGGGTATATATGCTCCATTGGTCTATGCTAGACTAGAATAGAAATGACCGAGGTTTAGCGTACTTCTGCCCCACCCTAAAAGACACATTTTGAAGTATATATTCCCATCCCATAAGACCTAAACTGGAGGTCTTGGCGAAATGCATCCTTCTTCAAAGTCATGTTCTATGACCTTGACTATTTCTACCAGACCTTTGCATCACTTTCCAGTTGTGAGCTCCATTTCATTCCACCACTTTCTCCATAGCTGTACCGATGGCTTTGTTCTCTTGCTCCTTTGCAAAGGCTAATTAAACCATGTTTGATGAAAGTGAGCTGGCTGAGGGAGAGTTGACTAATGCTTGATTATAATCCCGCGTTTTATTTGGTTTCCCATGTTTAAATTAATTCTTATGTTTATCTTTCGGTTTCTTCCACATATTAAATTTTTATTATTTTATTAGTAAAAACTCGTTTTAGTGTATTGACATTCAAAAATCAGTATCCACAAAGATCTTGGACCAAATCAACTCTTACGTTGGGTTTGTCTGATTCATACTACTTTCAGCTTGGATGAGGAAAGAGTTTCGAGCCTTATGGCAATATATCTAATCAAAGGATTGGCAATTTGTTTCTATGCGTGGCAAATGACACATATCAATATGGTTTGTGTTACGGATGCTGATCTTCTAAACCTATTGCAATTTGCAAGTGTACTAATTCCACAATTTCTAATGTGATCGAGATCAGGCAAGGAAGACTGTCACAAATAAATAGGATTTAGAGTAATGTATCAGTTCTTTCTTTTTGCCGTTTACAAATAAATTGTCTTCAGGAGTTTGTCCGAGAAAAAGAAAGAACTGATAAATAATACTACCTCCGTTTCAGGAAAAGTGTTACTTTCACTTTTTCATTTTAGCCTAAAAATAGGCCAAATTGAAAAAGTGAAAGTAACATTTTTCCTGAAACGGAGGGAGTACTATACTATTATTCATGTAATGATGGCGGAATATGGGGATAAGAGAGAATAATCCAAATACCATGTACTCTGCCTTGTCTTTGGCATCATCACCATTTTCCTTAAATTCCTAGTAAGAAAGTGTAAGACGTGAAGGGAAAAAGTAAGAAGAAAGTAACACTAAAAATTCTTTGGGAGCATTACAAACGTGACGAATGAAAGAAAGGGAACGTTCTTCTTTGGCAGTCTTGGTAACCATGACTGACTATGTCAAAAGAAAATGGATGATGCATTTCTTTTATTAAAAGTTAAGCCGTGTTTATGTCATACACACATCATCATACTTGAATAATACAGTAAAATGGAAGCCACAAAAATAAAATTAAAGAAAATAAACGTAACCCATCAAATCCGGGGGGTTGACATCATTTCTTGCAACTAACAGAAATCAAATATCTAAGGTTATATTCCTTTTTCTGTCTAACACGATTTTGGTACTTTGTTTGTTTTAATTAATCTTGGTTCTTACGTCTGCTCGCGGTGCACCGTCTTAGAGCGGCTCTTCGTCTTCATTTATCCCATTCGTTTGATCATGAAGAATAGACATATGAACTGCCACATGGAGGACTCCCACACATTTTCTTTTTCAGTCATAACTCGCATATGCATAGAGACATCACTTCATAAATATTGAATTCTAAAAACATATATGTAATCAATCAGAAATTGCATTTGATTTTCCTGTTGCTATAACAAGAAGCATTGTAGCCTTTTTAAGTAACAATCCTAGCTCATCAAAAATTTACCGATGATATTTGTTATTGAGATTATTTTTTTTTTTTTTTTTTAAAGTACTAATTGGTATTAACTCCGCATAAAATCATCATGTTAATGCAGACTGCACATTTTACTTCATTTTTTAGTGAAGATAAACCGGGGCCGGGCTGCTGCTAGCAATTGTCAAAAACGTAGAACAAGAAAAAGGAAAACATGAAATGACATCACGCTTATGTTTTATTTTAGAAAAAAGAAAAGAGAAGACATCACTCGTATGTCATCTACAGCACCATGACGCGTAAGAATGTGAAATATACGTGATATGCGTTGACGTGGGACTCTTCTACCCATCCATACCTTTCTCTGACTCTCTCCTCTTCCCCCTCCTTATAAATTCTCCTCTTCTCCTCCTCCAAACTCCCCCCCCCCCCAACTTTCTACTCTCTCTAGAAAATCATGCAACAAGCAATTCAATACAGAACTTGGTTACCAAATCAGTCAGAAACCCACCAAATCATTAGCCGTCAATCATCATCGTTAAAAATGGTTGATATCAATCTTGAAGACCCATTGAAGAATGGTGCAATGAAGATCAGTGATGACTATAGGGGTAAACTAGAAGCAGGAATCAAAGGTTTAGTATCAGAAAACGCAGTATTGGTATTTGGAAGACGTGGGTGTTGTATGTGTCATGTGGTGAAACGCTTATTATTAGCGTTAGGTGTTAATCCTACTGTTTATGAAGTTATTGATGAAGCTGATGAAATATCTGTCATCAATGAATTATTATCAGTCATTGGGACTCACAATAATGATCATAAAGGTGATAAAGAGACGCATACTGGTAATAGTGAGCTTCTTCAGTTTCCAGCTGTATATATAGGTGGGAAATTATTTGGTGGTTTAGATAGACTTATGGGTGCTCATATCACTGGTGAATTAATACCTAAGTTGAAACAAGCTGGTGCTTTGTGGCTTTAATCAGAAACTCTAGATGTCAGTCAAAAGAAATGTAGAGAGTTAATTGAGAACAAACTTAATGACTTAATTAATCTTTGCAATTTAATTTGTAAACTTTGTAATTTTGTTTTCTCTCTCTCACTTTTTTTTGTCTCCGATTATTTACTAGACTTCAATATTATTAAGCACCAAGTATTCTCTTCAAGATCTTTGTCCTTTTTTTCTTCTTTTTTGAAAATTAGTCGATTTATATTAAAGAAATAGTTAGATGATTAAAAAATCATATCACCAAATAAGAATGAGGCTTGCCAACATTGTTTTTTTTTAGCAAATTTGTACCAAAAAATTGAAAATTCACTACTAAAATTTTCTAAAATGAGCAAAACTAGGAATGAAAATTTGTATATTAAACAAACAATTTGAAAGATCAATAGTGTATGTGGAAGTAATTTGAATTTCTTTCAAATTTTTGCAAAATCCAATTTTGGCAAGTAAAATTGGACGGAGGGAGTATATATATACTAGCCCTTAACCCGTGCCGTAACGGCACGGGCCATGATGTTGGTTTATTTTTAATATATCGTATAATTTGTGTCCCGAATACATATCAACTCCTTATGATTTAATATGTGTTTGTCATAAAAATATTTGGGATTTTCCTCCCTTTTTTCTTTGTTTTTTCCTTTAATATTTTACCGTCGGAGATTTGCTCAAACGAAAGAAATATAATCTTAACTTCCAGACTCTTTTTTATTTAGGTTCATTGCTAATAATGAGATAATGCTCTACATGAACATAGTAGTTTAAATACTTTTTGGAAATACGTCGTTGCCAGCTAGCTCATCTCGTTGAAATCAACTAATCATTATCGTCCATAAAAGTCTCCACATGCTCCTATTTCGCTCCAGCTGACTCATCTATCATGGTCATGTTGTCGATACTCCAAATAGGCAGAGAATAGTATTTTTTTTTTTGCATCAAACGAACGATACAAACTATCCAATGTGACATGATTCTTCTGTAATTTTTCAACACCCATTAGATGACAATGTTTAAAATGTGTACCCATTACCTTTTCGAAGGGATTGTATATATGCGAACCTCTGCCATTAAATCTTCAACAAAGTATTGTGCCCAGCAATTCGTCTTAACGAAGGCTTTGGTAACTTCAAAAGTCTTTGACATTTTTTCACTTCCGTATGTTCCTACCTTCACTTGGAATACAATCTGGCGACATACTACCTCATAAAGAACCTTGAACACATATTTTACTCCCTGATCCTATTTCAAATTAATAGGTTGTCAATAGATCCTTTACCAAAAGTTGACATATTCTACGTTGAATATTTATAATTTTTTTTTATGGTATTGTGGATCGTTGCTTTCTAAGATTATAGTTTTCAAAATTGGCCTCTTCAAGTCCCACGACTTTCTAAGTTTATATATCTTGTTTGTTTTTAATATTTTAGTTAGCCATATTATGTTTGTTACTAACTTTAAACTTGATGTCATCTTCAACGTGAACTTTATGTGATTTCAGAATCAAAATAGTTATACCTCTTTCATTCGTATCAAGTAATCTGTTGTATATCCCAACAATTCTTCTACAATAATTCCTTTATTTTGCCGTTTCCGGACCATCAGTAGCCATTATTGTCAAAAGCAATCTGTCTAATTTTTGTTGATGTTATGTATTTGCAATGTTCATTTTTCTTAAATAAATAGATTGTGGAAAAACTAAGAAGAAAAAAAACATAAGTATTACATCGGGTCTAAGTTACTATATCCAAAATACTCCGGACACTGCTTCTGGTGCCTTGTTTCCTCAAATTCCTCTTTGCATTCTACACAGTACATGCAATACCAATCATTTGCGAAGTGAGCTATTTGCGCAAGTGTGGTCAATGTATCCCTTGCCTGTAATAATAATAACAACACGTCAACTTTTTTCAAGGCATCCAGTTGTAAATGGTATGAATCTAATAGATTTGAATTATACCTCAATCTTAGATATCACCTTCTTCTCACATAACATAGCAATTGAGGAAGGACAAATCTTGACCACTCTTTACATAAGCATAGTTAGCCAAACTATTTTTTGCAATTATCTTACGTGAAAACTATTATCAATCCATATTTTAGTCAGCTCCTATCGAACCCGATCTAATTAGTCCTATAGAAAGTTAATCTTAAATTTTTGACCTTATCTCTTGACCAAATTATTAAAGTATTCTCAGTCATGTTCTGCTTTGTGCGATGTACCCATCTGTGTCTACTCTACCTTCTAACCCAGTGAATGAAACCTATACATATTGATCCGTAATTTGATATTGTTGATTTGTCATCAAGAGGTCGCATGATTTGAGAATGTAAAATATAAAAAATATTCTATAAACATCGGAGGAGAAATTTAGATTCATGATTTAAAGTTTTTTATGATGATTTTGATGAACAAACATAATTTTCAAACAAATATTTTAGAATGCAAATACATTTTCCCGGTCAATAAGGTTTTATATCGGGAATTGAGTGAAAGTTGTTGTCTTTGTAAGTAGTTGTCGCAAAACAACTCGACATTGATGGTCTTTTAGGAAAAAGAATGTAATAATACTTGAGAGATCGATAATGTTCTCTTACGCGGGTACACCAATTTCCTTTATATAATACGGGTAATCGAACAGTCATGATCATACTGTCTTATACGTTCCGGTATCATCCTTGAAATATTTGGTTTTTGTCCTCAATCGTGCTAAAAACAACCAATTACATCTTTCACAATACAATGTTGCATGTTTTGTGAAAATTATTTTTTTTACTTGGTCAATAAAACTCACTAAAAAGCAAAAACTATTATTATACACTACTATTACCAACACCCATCATCATAAAAACCATCCACCGCCACTATTTCTTCCACCAATAGTAATGTTACCGCCTCCACCATTCACAAACACCCGCCACCGCTTATACTAACCCTACTTCCACTACCACCATTAGAATTAATATAGTTTTTAGTAAAATTATTTATAAATAAAATTATGTATTTATGTTAGATTATTAAAGGGACATTTATCATAGAAATTTAATTAATCATTATGAACAATCAATGAGACACTAATTAATAAAACATTTAAAAACGGTTAAGTTGAACAAACCCCAACGGTAAATTTATCTTTTCCAAGGAAAAATCCTGACCACTCTTTACATAAACAAATCGATAATAAATAATTTCATATGTTCTGATCTTGATTCATGTCGTTCGTTTAGTTATTACATAACATGGAAATTGATTGCACTAATTTTTTTAAAATGGACGTGTTTTTTCGAGATTATTTTAACATTAGAATGATCAACCACGTTTTATACTTTATAATATAATGTTACACATTTCGTGGCGTTACGAAATTAGTATAATATGTTTTTGTTCACCAATACCCGCCACCACCATAAAACCATATAAATCCACTTTTTTTATCCACCACCACCTAGTGGCGGAGCCAAGGGTTGACTAACCTGGCTCTAACCCCTTAAATTTTTAATAACTACATAATTTTTTTTTAGTTTATTTTATAAATAGTACTTTGTCCATATATACTATTTATGGTTTATTCCACCAAAGTTTACATGTTTTTTTTTTTAATTTAAAATAGGCCTCCTCAGTGTCAATTTTTGACTCCACTGCCACCATCACTGCGCCCATCCCATGTAGGTTGTTGGACGCAATTCTAATTTTCAATCACAAATGCCATGTATGAGGTTTAGATTGAACAAAATTTCGTCAATTGATTAGTTTCATATTTTTTTTCCCGTGTATATATTCTTTTTTGTATTGCAATCAATTTTATTTTAACATTAAAAAATCATGATTTATACGATATAATACCAAAGATAACAAGGGTACCATTTGGGTGATCCAACTACGATCATGAAAATATTTTCTTGTATTAGATCATCCCTGAAATTTATGGTACCTTCCTTTATCAAAAGTGTTAAAAACAATCAACCACATCTTCCACACTACGATGTTATCGATGTTGTGACGACAACATAAAATTAATATTTTCCATCACTACTCACCAGCATTCATAGTCACTACTTCTTCTCCCAAAAACCAGGGTCAGAGCTAGGATTTTGAGGAGAGAGGGAGAAAAAATTCTTGGAAAGTTGGATACATGTGAAAAATGGACTTTTTATCCCATTTTACGATAAAATAACAAAAATAAATATAATTGTGCTTGGCTCCGCCCTTAACCAACACTAATCTTTTGGCCTCCACCTCTTCTACTACTCATTGTCGCTAAAAATGTCTATTAATATTATTTATCAAAATTACTTATTAATAGAAATAAATATTATAATTAATTAAGAAAACATTTATAATTAAAAAATGATTAGTCATTTATTATGAGCAATTAGTGAAACACTAATTAATAAAACACTTTATAATGAATATATTATTTATTATGTGCAATTAGTGAAACGCTAATTAATAAAGCAATTATGGTATTTAATTTGAACAAACCATCACTATTGATTTATCTTTTCTATCAATTCCAACCAAGGTGGAACACTGGTTAGAGGCCATTCTTATGACACAATAGGTCATGAGTTCGAACCTCCACATTATAATTTTTGAAATTCCATATCTTGACTTGAGTATTCATTTTTCATTCATATTCATAATATTTGACATTGTAAGGAAGGCCACACGTGCGAGTTGTAAGGGGTGGTGTGAGGAACCACATCCCTTGATTTATCTTTCCCACGGACAAATCCTGACCACCACTAACAAAGGCAAACTTAGCCTAGCTTTTTTTTGTATTCTTGATATATATATAGGGTTTTGTTATCTTGTGCACCCATAGGGTTTTGTGCATTGGAGAAGGAAATAATCATGGATTTTTTGAATTTTTCTCTATACAAGTGTACACTTTCCCTTCTCCAATGCATAACATATTATCTCTCATATTTTTTTATTGGTATTTTTCATTTCCAATGCCAATGATTAGTTGTTGTGCATGGGTGCACAAGATAACAAAACCCATATAAAAGACGTAAATGTAAAGATTTCGGAAAACATTTTAGACTTATATAACCTAGACATGGAATCCATTGTTTGTGGTAAAATCTTGATGAAAGACGGAGTAAAACGCAATATGTCCGAAAATAACAAGATTAAAACTACCTAAAAAGATAAAATTACATGCATAATTTTTCGGGATCCAATGAGTCAGTATGTATGTCTCCACAGGCAAGTTGTGGAAGTTGTCTTATAATAAGATGAGAAATGTATCTCAGAAGAAATACAAGTAGATGAATTATTTTTAAAACCAGACCAAGACAATACGTAACCCACTATGATTTTAACAACATGTTGTTTCACGGGAGAATTCATAATTTATAAAAAAGAAGAATTAACCATGTATACTAAACTAAACACTAATACTATATACCCTCTTCGTCCCCAATATATAGGCGGAGAAGGTGAAATCTCTTCAATTAAGAAATTGTTTGGGTTTCATAAATTTTCATGTTTTTTCCTGTTTTTACCCTTTGTCTTATTATCACTACAATTTCCCATGCAATATAAATATGGGTATATATGTCAAAAATCTTCTTGGAATTGGAATTCCACCTATATAGTGGGACTAGAAAATCTCATATTCCGTCTATATAATAGGGACGGAGGGAGTAGTTTATTAATTGACTAGAAAAGTAGTAAGACTAATCATAGAGATGAGAATGCAAAAAAGAAGAACAACTAAAACTGTAAAAACCACTACACAAGATGATGTTTAATGCACTAAACTAGTTGAAACTTAGTTTTTGGAATACAATAACAAACTTAAGAAATATGTAAGACTCCCGTAAAAAGAAAACAAAAAGAATAATAAAACCAGATTCCTTAATACTAGAGCTAAATCTTAACAAGTTTTCAACTACTTATTGTCATAACTAAAAGATGTAAAAACCGTACAACGTAAATACAATATAAAAGCCTACTATAATATACAGTATCAACTGACCGAAGACAATAACAATTTGTAAGTTAAAATACTACAATTTAGATGAAATAATAATCTAACAACTAGCTAAGAGTGAAATTTGATTCAAATTTAATCTTATTCTGAAATACTAGCTAACAAAGGCAACCCTATAACTAAAACAACAACATGAGAAAACTAGAGCAATTGTAGAAGATTTAATTATGCAGAGACCAACTAGCAAGTGTTAAAGATATTGGGTACTAAAATTGCAATAGTAGTGAATCTGAAAAATATCAAAAAACAAAAGTAAAGAAGATACGACAACAATTGGAAAATTCAAAGGAAAAGAAACTAGCCCATGTATAGACAAACCCGACTAAAAATCTAGATAGTCACTTGAAAACTGTCCAATCCTTCCTTTGCTTACAACCTTAATTAATTCCAAAACAGGATCCATAAAAGAGCACTAAAAGAGAGAACATTACAGCCTTAGCCTTGTCAACTCCTTAACTAACAACCTCAATTAAGGCCAAACGAAAGTAAAAAAGAAAAAAACCCGAAAAAAATGAATAAATTCAGGATAAGCTTAATGCTAAATATTATAATTTAATAAATTCAATTGGTTTATATGATATATTTAAGATGTGCCCTTGGCCAACCTTAGGTCTTAGTCGGTGACCTAATATCACCTTTCATAGGAGGGAGCATTTGTCACCCAATCCACTATCCAACTGTTCTGAATTCGACTTTCATACACTAATGGATTAAACGTGGGTGCAAACTTAAAAAACCGTTGGACACTCAAACCTACTAGTTTAAGGGTATGTTTCCAGGATTAGAACGTGAGAGCCATATAGTTCACTTGGTAATAACTGCACTTCATATTAAATATTGATATTCAGTATTAAAGATTGTGTTGTATATATATATATATAATGTTTTGGTGTTCTTATATTATTATTTTAAGTTTATAAATTGGGATATTCGCCATTTTTATAATTGGTTTTTGTAGTTGTTTTCATTTTATCTGGTATTAGTTTCCAACTTTCTTGTTGAATTAATGTTATTTTTTGACATATTTTCATGAATCTTTGTTGCTATACTTTTTTTTTTAAATTTTATTTGTTGAGTCAAATACCGTTACATAATGTTTTGTTGTACGCATATTTTTTATTGTGCATTGATCTTGGTCACGTTTTTGCAAATTATTTAGTTTATAATTTGTGATTTGTACGTGTCATAGACAACACTTTTTCATGGTGCTCTTGTAAGTTAATGTACATGTGAAATTTTGTAGTATATTGTAACAATTGTTTTAAAACACCACCTTATTACTTGCTTCTGAGACATGAGAATTTAAGTCACTTTATTTTTGTTTCTATTCTTTCATCCGTGCATCCATCAGATGCAAAGTCTATTGCATTTTGGATAAGATGCGGATGTCAAACTTTAAACCCGTTATGTGTAGTATTGGATGCAGATAAGGCTAAAACCAAACTATTCTGGACCATGCTCATCCCCAAAATAGTGTTTCCAGTTCATCATCTCTTTTAGTCATACAATGTATTCATGAGTACGGAAGCCTGGAATTCCCTGGGCCCTGATAGGTTCCCTCCAGATTTCTTTTGGATACCATGAGATATGAATTAAGATGAGATGGAAAATATAGAGCAAAGATTCTTCATTGTTGGTTTTCAAAGTAAACAATTCAACCAACGCTCATGCTTGTCTCTATGTTCAAGATTGCCTATAAAATTGAACATTATCGGCATATACCATTATATAATACTTATTATAGATTGATATCTAATTGTTGATGGGGGAAAAAACGAAGTTGGTGTTAATAATCCAAGCGTTGATATGTCAAGTTTAGTTCCAAAACTCGGTTGCTTGAATTTATTACTAAACCATCTTTGTTAGGTTAAACTTAGGACACAGAAATATTGACATAATCTCTAGTTACTCTAGGTTAGACTTAGGACATAGAAATGTTGAGATAGTCTCTAGTTACTCATTGAAGACCTGAAGACGTATTAAAGACAAACGAAGGCATAATCTTTTATATTAAGGTTAATAGATATTGACTTTGACTTATTCTACTTTTATCAAGTTCTTACAGTCATATTTACTGAAAACATAACATGCGAAGTTTGTTTATATAACTTTAGTATATTTACAACTCAATATAGTTTTTTATACTTTCATGATTTCGAGATAACACAAATAGAAATCTTGTCATGGATAAGTGTTGAACTTTCGGGAAACTAGATATGTGTATCTAATAACATGGTTCAAAGTTTGTTTAGACTCGCATTAAGTTTCTAAGTCAAATAGGATTGACAACCGGTCCAATCAGGACCTATTTCAACCAGAACCAATCTTACCTTGCATATATATTCAAAGGTTTTGTTTTCACTCTTAATCCTTTTGGATTTCGAAATAAGTGCAAGTTTGAATAGAAAATTCTACGTCAGGAAATATTGAACATGTACTTAACTCCAATATGTTATTGTTCATATTTACCCCTTTGATACTCAAGACAAGATCCTATTAATATTATTGAGATATATTTTCTTTATTATTTTACTGTCGAAAATTGATGTATTTTTCTTTTCCAGAAGATCGCGCATAACTAGTGACTATATTAGCAAAGTACATTAGCATGCAACTGGCTAAAGTTAGTTGTCATACTAGTAAGATATCTCAAGTATCAATGTTTGGAAAATATTATTGATTATATATTTCGCAAACAATATATATGTTTTCATTACAAATAAGTTATACATGTTAATATAATCATATAATATCAAGATCCTTGCTAAAATCGAAAATGACATTATATATATTCGATTTTAGTTTATATTATTTATACACAAGCCTTGGTTTCAAAACTATAAATAGTGGAGCTTGGATTCTCACAAACTCATCACGGAACACATTAGAATCGTGAGGTAGTTTGTTAGAGCATTGCTCGGTTGAACCCACCAAACATCGGTATGTCAAGTTTGGTTGTCATATATTAGTATCAAAACTCAATTAGAGTCGCTTGATTAAATGTACTAGAGACCAACTTCGTTTAGGTTAGACTAGAAATATAGAAATGTTGACACATGCAAGTATTACTCCGAAGACCTGAAGACGAAGAGGTATCGACTACAACGAAGACATCACCCTTCAACTTGAGGTATTTTGATACTAACTTGACTTGTTTACATTCCTATCGTTGCTTTCAAGTCATTTACGATTGAAAACATAACATGCGAGATTATATTTAATACTCTAGTATTATACTTGATCATTTTAGTATGATCAAAGTGTCAAGGATGAATATTTGATTATGAAGTATAACATTTATCTTTTGAACTTCGTAAATGTGACATCGACATAATCTATGTAACTCGTTACTTGATTGTGCATTGAATATAGGTGTGATTTCAACCTAGGAAACTATGTTTGATTACATATGTTTAAAGGATATATGTATACGAAACTGGTTGTTTCGTAATCGAAAGGAAATCAATAGGCGTTTTGGTCCTATTTTCATTGAAGAATCTATTGGATGACCAATTCGAAACCTGGGTAATAACTTTGGTAGAACCTATCTTGACTTATGTTGAGAGGTGTGGTAGAACCAATCTTTACCTAGTTTGGGATATGCGGTAGAATCGATCTTAACTTATGTTGAGAACCTTGGTAGAACCGATCCTTACCTATTTTGGGATACATTGTAGAACCGATCCAAGCTACTGTTAGGAGTCATGGTAGAAACGATCCTTCCCTATATTGGAAGTCTTGGTAAAACCGATCCTATCTATTATTGGGAGTCATGGTAGAACTGATCCCTACCTATATTTGGAGGCTTGGTAGAACCAATCTTAACCTATGTTAGGAGTCATGGTACGTAGAACCGGTCCCAAGAGAAAAAACCTAATCCTTCATATTCACATATTACTTTACAGTGTTGTGTGAGTTTGGAATTAGGGTTTGCTAATTAGGAGAGCTACATATGTCGATATAATTTGGACATGAATACAAATCTTATCTTTTATTGTCCAAAGATATTCCTTGATACTCAAGGTGATCCCAATCTGAAATTTTGAGAATCTTTTAATTAAGAATTTTAAATTATATGCTTTTGATTTTCCAGCAAATCAAAAATTATCTCTTAGAAAGTTATATTAGTTAAGTGCTAAACTAATATTATATATTTTCTAATGAGAGATTTTAGAATTACAAGTTGGATATTAGTTGGAAATAGGAAAATCAAAATTAGGTACTTATTGCATATCTTGAGAATATTTTCGGTTTTGGAATTTCCTTGTTGTCCAAATAACCTTGGTCTATAAATAGTTGAGTTTGCATTTCTTGCAAATTATCCTAAGGGCCAGGCAAACTTTACTTGTGTTATTTCTGGTGGAGCTATCTATCCAGAGAGGAAAATACCCTAATTAGGCGAAATCTCTTACAACCTCCCGTTTAAAGACTTATGTGGGATCAAGAAGTTCCACGAGTACCGATGGTTGGAAAATAGATAATTGCATTGTCATTTTAGTTTTCGATTATTGATTTGATTTACTAACGGTTGTTGAAACTTTGATTGCACCTAGTTTGATTATTCTTGAGAGCCTTCTCTTCTGACATAATGGTCACTCAAACTAGATCAAAGTACCGACGAGATTTTTGGAATTGTTTTTAGATATAAAGATATCTTGTGATAATCCATTGTTAACAGACTCCGTTATGTGCATGATTGATCACAAGAGAATTCAAGTTTGTGTTGTGCGAGTTATTTAAGAAGGCAATTGAAGATTTGAAGACAAGAAGATTTTTTTATTTGTTTTTGTATATCGTGATTTGTGCACACATCTTGATCAGACGGGATCCGACTTAGATTATATTTTTCAAGTCATAAAGTCATTTAGATCGGCAGCTATCATATGGTTGTATTTATCCATATCCGAATATGATAGTTGTGAATCTGAATTTAAGTTACTGATTCAGATTGATCTTACCTGAAAAAGGAGTTTATTTGATTAAACGGAAGAGCCTTTGTCATAACTCAACATATTTTTTTCTTAGAATATTATTGGATTGGATACCAAACAACTTTGTTCCTTTATTGTTTGGAAGACGATCAAAAGGAGTTGAGTGCTTAAGACTTTACATCGGTAAAGAAACTCAAGATTTATTTTCTGTCTTGGGATTCACTTGTGTGACCAGTAGGCCGTAGACGCAAGGATACGAAAAGAACTAAGTAACTAGGGGAAGTTCAACTATACAAAGTCTGTATTGTACTTTTTGTAGCGGCTTAATTATGAGAGTATTCAAAACTGGACTAGGTCCCAGGTTTTTCTGTATTTTCGGTTTCCTCGTTAAGAAAATCTTGTCGTGTCATTTATTTTACTTCTGCGTTATAATTATCCTATTATAATAAAGTAAAATACAATTGTACGTTAATCCTAATCACTTGCATTTGATCCTATAGTTTATCGGTCTTGTACCATAACTATTGTCAAGTGAATATCAAGTTGTCGTATTATCACGACTTTGTCTATAGACGATCACACTTGGTATCATACTTATAGGTTGAGATAAAAATATTGTGGTGTATTTGGGTACCCTCGTCTTTACATAGTTAATTCAATAGTACCGAGTAAGTCTGATACGTTTTAGACAAAACTACTACTAACTAGTTTAAAGTCTTCATTTTGATCGCGAAGCTCTAGTAGTACCATTATTAGGAAACTAAGAACACTTTAGTTTTCGTTCTTTATTATATGTAATTGAACTAACTAAATAGTTATCTATATAAGTTATTGTTTATGGATATAAGGCCACTCAAGGTTCTGAAAATTTGGCTCTATAGATTTGAGTGACTTCAAATATGTTGATAAAGAAGCAACTATGGAGTCATAGTTAGATTATATGGCATCAAGGACTCCATGACAAAGTTTCAGAACCAAATTAGATTTGAGTGAAAATTAGATTATTTGTCTGCGGCCACGCAATTCGATCGAGGGGAAGTGTCAGAGATATGTGCAATCAGAGATACGCAAAAATTAGTGATTGCTTTATCTCTATGAGATAAATATATGTTCTTGTTTATGGTTTCCTAATCCTTGGGAAACTAGAAAATCTTTCTTTCAACTCATTATAAGATAGTTTACACAATAGGTTGTATTAGGTTTTACAAAACATTTACTTAGACATGAAATCTCCATATTATGTTCCAAAATGGGTGTTTAATGGGGTTGAGATACATATTTGTACCACAGCCAAAATTATTTTTCGTTTAATATAGTTTTTCAACTTGCAAATTTATATTGCTTTGGTGCCGAAAGAAATTTTTAAATAATCTTTCCATCAAAAGAGAAATACGATAGAACTTAATTTAAACCAACAATAAAAACACCATCTAACACAACTATATATTAGGACAAAAACCAAGAAGCCGATGGTCAGGCGAATCATGCAGTAAATGGAAGTTAGTTGGTAACAACAATTAGGGACCATATGGTTTAGTCTTTTTAAATCAAATTGTATTTATTGACTCTACTAGGATGATATATCCACGTGTAATCGCCTTTTATGTTCTAATAAATATATTTCATGCTAAAAAAAAAGGAACGATACAACCATTAGAGCTTATTGCTCATATCTAGTTCATTTTGGGCTAGATCTGAGCTTTCTTCACTTTTTATTATTTTCTTAGATAGCTAGTAGTTTAGGCTAGTTTTTGTTTTAGTTTTTGCTGCAATCTCCATTGTTTTTAGGAGATTTTAAGGTGTTCTTGTAGATTTTTTTCCCTTTTTGTTTATGACTTCTCCTTTATGGAGATTCTCTATGCGCTCTCATGGTGTTTCTTTGTGATTTCGATGGAGATTTTGGGTGGAAGTTCAAGTGTGGTGATCAAGATTAAAGACTTTGGGCATATTACTCTCATATTTTTATGAGTAGATGATTTCTTTTTCAAGAAGAAAAAACCTTATCAAAATGGTTGAATTATAATCTCAAAACCATTCTTTCAATCTTTGGATTGCCTGGTACTCTTGTTGGTAGTTCGTTACTTCTCTTCACGGATTACTCTTTGATAGTACCTTTTAGTTGTATTTCGATCTTTGATCTTGATGTTCTTAAAGTCCATGTAATCTCTATTTTATCATGAATGAAATTTATGAGATTCATCAAAAAAGAAAAAAAAGATATTCTTGAATATTTTTAGATAGCAAAAGTCGCTTTTCTATGTTCCTCTTTTTTCTCTTTTTTTTTTGTTGTTGGTGAAACTCAAGAAAAATGTTTTACTAACAAAAGAAATAAAAATAATCAAAAAGATAGATCTCTAAAAGAAAGGAGAAAAAAATATAAATTAAGATCACGTAGTTGGCATGACTTGAACCTAGCAGACCTTAGGAAAAATGACAAGGTCCGTTCCATTAAACTATCATTAAGTAAAAATAATCTCTCATTTAACCATCATTAAGTGAAAGTGATGTCTATTTCATGCACAAAAAACTAACCTGTAACTGTTAGGTTGCACGGAGGTAACCAAATTGGAATTTGGAGGATTTTTAGAGAGCCCTCAAATATATTGTTAGTGAATAGAAATTCTACAAGAGTCACATAATCTCCCTTGTTAGTGGATAAAGGTTTTCTTCCGATCTTTTCAATTCCCTAAAACTCCAAGTTATTAGAATGAGATTTCTTAAGAATCACTTAAACACTCTTGTTAAGACATGGATTTGTAAATTTTAGAAACTTTGGGTGACTTTTGTAAGAAAATAGGCATGACAAAAATTTCTCTCAAATATGTGAGATCTTTAAAGACTTTGAAATTGGAGTTATTTTTTTCGTAAGCATCAAATTCATATACAAATTTTATTTTTGTTTATTTTACAATGGTTTAGCAGTTGGACTCTAGCTGCTTTACATTCACACTACTCATTCTCTTAAATTTGTGCCACGTGATAGTACTCTGTCATATCCAAGAGAAGAAAATCATAGTTACAAAAAGACGTGGTAATTGACTCCTTGATTAAAGAGTCAAAGAGTGGGCAGGATAGAGTCTGGAGGGTCATCTCGCGGTCCTTATCATCTGGATTTCGTTTGACTTGGATGGTTGGGAATGATAGGGGTCACACTTATTTAAAACGATGGGAGGAAAAAAAAATCAAACTTTCGAATTTTTTCTCCCTCCTCTCCTCTTTTCCTTCTTTCTTTCATCTTTCTCGGTCTGTTCCTCTCCATCTCCATCTCCGCCTCAACCAAAACCATTTTTCTTAAAAAAAATATCCATATCAAAGTGTAATAAACATGAAATTAAAATACGTAAAATAGTGATGATAGACATGGCGTTGGATATGATCTTCCGGCGTTGTTAAGAACTAAAACGCAAAGTTTGAAGCAAGACCCGGGGTTTGTTTGATTTTCTCTTAAATCTGTATAGGTTAACTTTTTTGTCGTTTCAATTTCAGATATTTATTTTTTATTTTTAATTTCAGATAATCTTTGATTTCGTTTAGGGTTCTTTGCTCAACTCTTAATAAAATTCCCAAATCAAAATCTAACAGGGAATGATTTCGGAGTTGTTCAGACATAAAACACAAAGATTAAAGCAAGATGCAGGGTGTATTTGATCTTATCTTAAATAAATATAGGTTAATATTTTGTTGTTGTTTATTTGGTTTTATCTCAGGTCGATAATGTGTAATGATTTTAGTACATCTAACACTAATGATAGAGACGATTTATAGATAACTTAGATTACACCGCTACTCTGCAGAGCCGGCAGACTTTCTTCTTTTCTTAATTCATTGATATCCCTTCATTACAGACTCTCCTGCTTAATAAAGCTCAACTCACATAAACTACCCTAGATCTAACGGCTAGACAGCCTACATGTGTTTACATCTAACCCCCTCATTACAGATGATAAAGACAACCACTATTTGGTTAAGGGCTACTACCAACTACAGATAATGCTAAATACTGACATCGAACATGATACGGGCACACTCGTCCTAGGCAGGTACATGACAATACCATCCCCTTCAGAACATCCCTGTCCTCAAGGATGAATGATACGAAAAAATGCAAGTTTGTTGGAGAGCCCTTCAAGATTGCATCTTGAAATACATGAGATGTTTCGCCTTGTAGCCGGCTGACGTAGCTATCGATCCAATGCCGCAAAATGACTCTCATGAGTGCAAGTTGATGGCTCTTCTTTGGCCCCAGTGGAATCTGCCTATATGGTTGTAGTCGCAGGCATGTCTTCCCTCTTACTTTAGCCTGCCCATCTCTACTATTGGTAGTGTTCTTAGTTGTAGATGTATGTTTTGTGAGATAAGTGGACCTGGGTGTACTGGTGTAGCTCAAAATAATTATCCAAAACCACACCAACAGCCTGGTTCTAAAAATAACACTTCTTTAGAACGCCATTTGTGCTGAAGTAAGAAACCCAGCCACTGACTGAAACAAGGCAAGCATCGACAAATGTAATCCAAAGTAGGATTAATCAAATTACCGTTTGTAATCATCTTTTCCTTCAACTGCAATGATCCAACAAAGAAAACTCCTTTAACCTTCATGAACCAATCATTTAGTTGCACTCTTGTAATACGATCTCTCAAGTATAGAGCTCTCAATTTTAGCGTGATATCCCTCTTGGAACCCCCACTGTACTTATGGACTGCTACTGCACCATAAATTCTCACGAAGAGGGCGATAATTTGTTGAGCACATAATGTTTTCCTCTTGCTAATTGACCTGACATTAATTGCAGCTCCATTTGGTGTCACTTGCATCCCAGCACCACATTGACCCCTTTTCTGCAACCTGCAATGATCATAACTCATCATAATTCTTTCCTCAATAGCAACAAGTGGACTGATCTCCCTTGTGCTCGTCTTCCAACAGTAATTAGGCCCCTTAGCTTCCTGACGGATAGCTAGGTAAGCGCTCAAGGGAACACCTTTCACATCGTCAGACTTGACCTCGTAAACAAGGGTAAGATATATCTTCTCCGTCACTTGTCTTATTATTTTGCCATTAAAGGTCTCAACCTGACCGGAATTACATAAAAACACTCCCTCGAGCTGAGCCTCAACATCTGTTGCACTACCTCTTTGTCGAACATGAGCCTTAATAGTTTTATCGAAGTCTTTTGAAGTACTTGGATAGCTCCAGCTTTTAGAATGAGATGACCATAAGATGGAGGCAACCAATTTTCCCCTGTCAAACAAAAAACCACCACTCAATTTACCAGTATCATTTCCCATACTAAATAATCCACTTGAAGTGGTAAAGTGCCAACTGTGTTTTTTAATGAGAACTGCTGAAATTTGTTGATGAGAATCCTTTTCGAGTAGCTGACTGGTCCCATAACACCAGCTTGTGTTCAAACATATGACTGTGGTAAAGCCTGTACGGGTCCAGTTGACACTAACCACACTCAAACACATAAAAATTAAAATTATATCCCAGCTCAAGGAGGCCACCAACATTCGGACATTTAGAAGTTGAAACACTATGAGCATGACCTGAGTTCCTAACTGTCGAACAAAAATTCTGGTCCAGCTATAATCTTCCCTTGCATGATATACCAAATCCCACATAAAAATGTAACAAGGGTGAGAATATTGAATAGAATCAAATATGGACATACCCAGCAGTCTAAAATACCAGCCATAGTGCCAGAAGTGCAGACAACTCCAATTATAAGGTTCAACTGCCATATTAACTCTATATTGAATCATAAGTTTACCGTAAACTTCAGGTAGGAGATATAGAGAGTATTGATAAGAACCGCTTCGAGAGAGAATAATGGTGGAAACTGAAAAGTTAACCAGCATATCAGCAACCTCCTGGATACTCTCTTGTCTAACTTGAGCTTGATTGTCTTTAGAAAACTCATGTAAAGGACTTGGATAATCCCAGCTCAAAAGATAAACAAATCTGAATACATATTGAAATTTATGTACAATAATGTGGGATACAACTTTATGTTCATGTAGACCCTTACCAACCAGCAACAAGTTTGTATAACGGACCTTAATAGACTTAGGATAGAGCTGTGCAACTATCTCTGAGTAATATGAATACCACATAACACATATGTAGGCCGTGGATAGTGCAAGGAGAATCCCACTCTTAGAGTTTTGAGAAAACTTCTCAAAGTTCTGAGAATCATCATTGAAGCATACTCCTGGAACCGATATAAATTACCCTCGATTCCGTAGCTTTCAGCCATATGGTTGGATAACACTGCAAGCCCAGCATGCAAGCTATACATCCTCTTCAAAGGAAAAAATTCTTCTCCCGCCTTACCAGGCATTTGCTCAAACCACTCGTTTGCCTTTCCAATACCAACTACTCTAGCCAACAAGAGTGACAAAAAATAATTTCTCTCTTTCTGTTCAATAAACAGTTTACTACTAACATAATAGACATAGCCACTCTCTTGAACAAACACCAGTATAATTAAATCATGAATGAAGAAATCTGATTCATACCCATGTTTACTGAAGAGTGCAGGAACAAAATACTCTTGGTTGTTAGCCATTATAATCAAACTCATACGAAGTATAAATAAACCTGGATTAACCGTATGCGAACAAAAGCTATGCTCATCAGCAAAATATGAACTCCCCTTAATGATCTGAAACTCTTTCCCACAATCAAACAAGGAACACCTATAAGAAAAATAAGGATAAAAACAACTCGTCAAAACACGATTAGCCATTGCACCCAACAATACCAGTACCTTTTCCAATTCACATACCACTGTCAACCAGGGTATCAAAATGCGATAGCTATCAGACCTTTGAACAAACAACTTCCAATCATCACTAATGTAAGCCCCATTGATACGCATAAGAGCCAATGAGTTCATAATTTGAAAATCAGGATGATACCCAAGCCTTAGAAGCAGCTTACAAACACAATTCCCATTGAACATATCAAGTAAAATCAACGCATGAATAATAATCACACGTGAAGTACCCAAACAAAATTCATAATTACCCTCAAAATAAGAATACCTTCCCAAAAATTCAAACCCCTTACCACGATCAAAAAGTGTTCGAGAATAATCAAGGAGAAGAGAGAAACAAGTCGTACCACTTAGCTTGTTGTGACTTAACAACATCTCATTTAAGAGTCCAAGATTCTTACAACTAACCCCAATGGTGTGGTGGTTAAGGTTGTTGAAGAACCCTAACCATTTGGTGAAAACAATACCAGGGAAAGAATCCTTAAGACAGATTGAATAACTCAATTTAGGAATGGGTTTTTCCTCCTGCGGGTGAAACGTTACTGGATTGTCTTGTTCCTCGAAGAAAAAGGAAGGAATGAACCCGAGATCAAGAGAATCGTCATCTGTTACTTCTGATGGAATTGAGTTGACTTGAGTTAAATCAATCACTTTCTCTGAACTAATTGAATCTATCACCGATTCCTTGTTGACAATCTCCTCAATAATCTTAGCATTGTCAATTACTTGTGATTCAGATCGTTGTAACTGATTTGACGTAGTAAGATTGATCGAATCCAACTGATTTTTTGTGGTGAAAATGAGAAGATCTATTTGATGAAGATTGCGTTCCCGATTTGGTGAATTATCCTTCAGTACAATCCTCAGTTTCTCCAATCGTAGATAACTTAATTTTTCCCTTACCAAACTTGACAACTTCATTTGAGCCAAATTCTCTTCCATTGCAGAGTACGCACAAGACACTGGATGATACCAATTGTAATGATTTTAGTACATCTAACACTAATGATAGAGACGATTTATAGATAACTTAGATTACACCGCTACTCCGCAGAGCCCGCAGCCTTTCTTCTTTTCTTATTTCATTGATATCCCTTCATTACAGACTCTCCTGCTTAATAAAGCTCAACTCACGTAAACTACCATAGATCTAACGGCTAGACAGCCTACATGTGTTTACATCTAACCCCCTCATTACAGATGATAAAGACAACCACTATTTGGTTAAGGGCTACTACCAACTACAGATAATGCTAAATACTGACATCGAACATGATACGGGCACACTCGTCCTAGGCAGGTACATGACATAATGATTATTTCATAGTTCTGAACGATTTCAGTGTGTATTATGCAGATTTCACCATGTAAAGGGCCTAAATATGGGTTTCCATCAATTTTTCCTCAACAACTTAAATCATCGACGTCAAGGAACTGGAATCATTCATACCTTTAGTGCAATTAAGTGATAGATTCCTGGATTTCATCTTCTGGATTGTTAAATTTTTGATTTATTGATGTGCAATTGGTGGCCTACTTTGGATGCCGCCACTGCAAAGGCACCCTTAAGGTAATATAAAAACACACGCATAATGATCTTCAATTGAAAGATATGTTTCACCTTAAGGTATTATTGATTTGTTATTCTGCCATTAATTTTGTGGGATTGTAGGACATTTGATTTATATCAGTAAAGAGAGCGCATCCTAGGATATCTTAAAATATTTTCTTCTGTTTTGGAATTCAATGATATTATTAGTGTTGTTATTATCTATTATTAATTCAATGATATCTTAATATTTAATGATCTTCAATTAATATTTTATATTAAGCATTGTTAATTTTAATCATCAAGTTGTCTCATTTTATTTCAAATTTTAATTTGAATTGCTTCTTTTGTGTTATATGTAGCATGCCAAATTCAATTCCTTTGAAGGAGGAGTGCTTTACTGCAGGCCTCACTTTGGTCAAACCTTCAAACAAACTGGTAATCTCGAGTCTCGACAAGAGTTTTGAAGGTAAAGGAACTGTATTGACCTTATACAATACATATTCCCATATTCTATGTCGGAATTCTCATCTTCTTCATTTTGTTCCCCACAATCTCTTTTAGGAACTCCAAAACTAGCTATAATCATCGTCGTTAATGAGTTTTGCGCTCCTTTCAAAAATTCTGTCGAAGATAAGAGATGTGAATAATTAATATGAGAAGAAATATCGATACTAGGTTAGTAAGCACAAATTCCAGGGTTTTTTTTTTAAATTTTTAGCTATCTTTTGTTCTTATTTGGTGTTTTATTGTTTTCTTATTATCAATCCCTAATTGATCAAACACATATGTATTTTTGAAAAGAACCCTGGATTATTTCTTCTCTTTGGCCGTTTGGTTGTATATTTAACATAGAAGCGGGGTATTTTGCATCCTTACTCTGCACCCGGTTTCAGTATGACACTGCCCTTCCATAAGTAGGAAGAATTGAACCTACATATGTTTTGTGTACTAATTGACGTATCTTTACTTCATCTGTTATGAGATATTTTTGCAGAACCACTGATCAGTCAATTCCTACAACATCTTTGTATTCTCGCCTTTTTGCGTTCATCCATCCACTCGAGAGTAATAAGAAGCATCAAAAGACTCTGCATTGAAAATGAGAAGAAAGGTGACACTTCTCCTTGAATTTGGTCTGTCATCAATTTTATGCTGATTTCATGAATTTTGGATTGTGTTGATTTCACGTCTTCTCTGTATATATCATGCAATACAATAATTGTTGAAATCCAAACCATTCATCATATTGAAATTTAAGTATCTAAACTATTGAATAATGGAGCATATGGAACTGACCAAATCTAGATAAAAGGTTCAATAACTCTAGTTGGTTAAATTAGAATGTATTAACCTATATAATTCGATTTGTTAAATTATAATTTTCTGAGCTGTATTATTCATCGATTGCAACGCATTACTGGCAAAACATTAACGTCTTATTATCCGACTCTATCACTAATTTAGGTAGTCGTGGACAAAGTCAGCTTCACCAATGTACTGGTGCAGGGACGGCGGGCAAAATATGTCATTGTTGGAAGCATTTTTAAATTACTTCTCATTTGTGGATTTAACTACGTTTCTAACCTTGATGGTGTATGATGCAAATTATCTCGAGCCTCAGAGAAGATTGGCGTCTAAATCTTGGAGTCGCAATGATTGCAAGTTTTAACGAATTTCTCTCAGAGGGCAGACAAAAATGTAGAGAGAGCTTTGCAGCAGCACCGACTAACGTTGTTATTTTGATTTCAAGGGTTATTTTCCCCATTAATATGCTTTGTTTTTCCTTTTTTTTTTTTTTGTTTTTTTTTTTGGTTGTTGGTCATGTTAAATCTCATCATACTTTTTACAGGTTCTCTTGACTTCTTGCAAAGTGGTACTTAGTGTAGCACAAAACATGATATAGCAAACAAGTTGCTTGGGTTGTGAAAATAGTTGAAGTTCCGTCAAGGTCTTAGTTAAAATATGATTATAGGATCTAGATTCTAAGGTAAAAAGATTGATAATCAAACTTAATAATAAGATATGTCTTGTAAACAAGAGACCTAACCTTTATATAGGCTTACATGAGCTGATAAAAGGAAATAGTTTGACGTAAACTAGAAAAGGAAATACTTGAAAAGCAAACAAACTTAAACTGACGTAAGGGATAACTGTCATAGTTGATCCATAAGCATGGGATCAACTGTTAAAGTTGATACAGAAGAAAATGATCAACAATCATTGTTGATACAGAGAAAGATGTAGTTGCAGGATTTCCCACAACACACCCCTTGTAATATCTTGATAATAATCTCTTGATATAAGCTAATTTGATAATTAAAATTCTAAAAATTGTAAATAGACACACGGATTTTTACATGGTTCGATCAATTTGATCTACATCCATGATTTTCTACTATGATGGTTAAAGTTTATATTTGATAATCTCCATTAATGGAGTCCTAAATCTAATTTTGGGGAAGAAGATGATAAAGAAAAATACATTTTCTCTCTCTAAAAGTCTCTCTGAAAAATATCTCTCTCTCCTAAAACTTTCTCTTTCCTCAAGATTCTCTCCACTCTAAAAAATACATCCCCCTTTCTCAATCTATTGGATCTCTATTTATAGTAAATTAAATAATAGGTGACAAATAAGATGTCCTCTAATTACAGATTTATTCTGCGATCTCATCGCCATATCATTGGTCTTCATTTTCGCCATCTTTATAACCATTGCCAACTAATCATGTTCTTTTTGTGTTTCTTCCATTGTAAACTATTCCGTCATTATTTTGTGACACTCGCAAAGTGTTGTTGGAGAATTCGTTGTGACGCTCGCAGAAATGTTGTTAATCTCGTCAGAATGTTGTTGTGACGATATTCTGGTACTACATCTTACCTCTTTTTTCTTGAATATTGCTTGGAAAGTAATCTTTAAGAAAAAATCTATTGTTGTTGTAGTAGTATTTGATTTTTGTTGATGAAGGAACGAGCGAAAGAATACTGGTCTTGAAAAGTATATACTTGCCTCTATTCTTTTGCGAAGTTCTGAAGTTTTGCGAAGTAAATAAGAAGCATCATCTCTTGAAGTATGTGAAGTATGAAGTATCCTTGAAGAAGTATAAGAAGTAATCAATCCTTTAAATATAAGAAGTATCCATTTTTGAATGAAAGTTATAAGTATTGCCTCTGTTATCGTGAAATTATTACTGGAATTTTGGTGAAAATCCTAGTCCATTTTGGAAATGATTCTTGCGAGAAGATAAAGAACATAAAATGTTTTCTTGGTAATCCACAGTTGCATCTGTTCTTTATCTATGAAGGAAGAATCCCTGAGAAAATGCTAAATGAACGAATTGCCTCTGCCTTATTTGATAAAATGATCATATTCTGCGAAATAATCATTTCCCCTGCGAAATTCTGGAATAGTCTGCAATATAATGAATTAATCTGAAAATCTATGAATGTTTCTGAGAATTTCTGCGAGTTGCTGATTTTTTCTGCGAAATTATCAATTTTTCTGCGAATTTCTGAATGTTTCTGCGAGATTCTGAAATAATGATGTGAATAGTGGCGATGAATAGTGGCGAGATTGTGAATAATGCTACGAGATTGTAGACATTCCTCTTGATAGATTCTGAATAATACTTCTGAGAAACTCTGAATAGTATTTCTGAGAGATTCTAAATAGTACTTGCTTTCTCTCTTGCGATGAGCAAATCTTTCCTGCATTCTTACAAGAAAATAATTAATGTTTGAGATTATTCTATTGGTCTTATTTTGCCTTCCTAGTTAAAGGTCTTATTTCACCAATTTTTCTTTCTGCGACAAAATCGCAGGACGTCTTTACATTTGCATGTATTGACCCATTGATCTTGCCTTATCTTTTCTCTTGAGGCTTTTTGGCATGTTATGCGACAATATGACAAGTCTAAGCTCTCTCGCGAGATCAAAGTCTCATGACATTGCCGTCTTGCGATGAAATCGCATGACGTCTTTACACTTTCATGTAAAAACCCATTGATCTCATCTTAACTTTTTATCTTTTGGCTTTTTTCCTCTGTATAATTTACGCGACAATATGACAGGCCTAAATGATCTTGCGATCTTAGAGCCCCATGACATTGCCGTCTTAAGACACTTATCATCTCCCTAATGGAGGGTGCCGCCCTTATCTTGCCCCTGGTTTCCCCTTCAAGGAGGGCACATCGGCCATACAAGACTAGCTCCTCCCATCCAGATTTACTAACAACCAGTTATTTTCGCAGCCTCTTGTCCTTTATGCCTATATGGCTTATAGTTACAAGACTGCACCCTAGGTGGGGTTTTCTTCAGGCCAAGTGCATTGTAGACAAGACTTACCAAAGATGGCCAGGGTAGGTTCGTCCGTCCCGGGCACCCTTGGCTAAACCGTGTACCTCGGCGCCTTGGTCATACTCTGCACTTCTTGGAAGAGACTCTCAGTCGTCCAACCAGGGTATAACCTTATAAAGTTGGAAATCCAAGATCTCTCTCCCGTATAGGTTTTATTTAACCCCTACATCTGCATGAATCAGGTTCCAGCAGCGGTATAACCTTATCGTTGAGTCATGTAAAGAGATACCCCCCTTATAACGTGCTTATAGGTCTTACATTTGCCTCTTACGAAATTGTATTCGCGAACTAGGGTGCACGCCATAAAGGTTTGTCCCATTCTTTAAGTCTCTGCGAAATTATATTCGCGTTTCTCACGATATTTTCGCGTTTCTTCATTCTTTCATTTCTATCAATTCTTTATATAATCTTGAATAATCTCGCGATTACACTCGCATCTCTGATAAAAATTTTTTTTACTCATTTTTGTGAGTTGACATATTGTTTAAAATCTTTGGAAATCTTAGAAATATTCTTTGAAATTTTGCGATTTTATCGAATTTGTTAAACCAAAAATCTCTTTCTATAAAAAAGAAATATTCTAGAGAAATCTTTGAAATCTTCTTTGTAATCTTGCGATTGTATCGCGTATTTTGGAAATTTGAAATCTTAGAAATTTTGGCGATAATTTCGTTTTCTGAAACCTTAGAAATCTTTGAAAATTTTGGCGAGAATTCCATTTTCTATAATCTTTTGAAATCTTTGAAATCCTTGAAAATTTTTGCAATCTGTAATTTTTTTTGCGATGGTCTCATTTTTTATAACTTTTTGAAATTTTTGAAATCTGGCGATTGCATCTCTTTTTTGGTAAGTCAAATAAAAAATCTTAGAAATTTTTGGAAATCTTTTTTGAAATTTATAAATTTTTGCGAATATATCGCCCTGATCAATCAAATCAAAATTCTTTGAAATGTTTTGAAATCTTAGAAAATTTAGAACTCTTGCGATTATACCGCTTTTGGTAAATTGAATCAAATTTTTTTGAATTTTTTTGAAATATTATAAATCTTAGAATTGTTCTTTGAAATCTGGCGATAATATAAATCAAAATTTTCATTTTCTATAAGTAAAATATTCAAGGAAGTGGTACTTAACTTTTTGGCGATTTGCTGTTGCTGCCAATTCTCGCGAAGTATTTGATTTGCTCGTGAAATTAGAAGAAATGAGAAATGAATTCTTGATCTTCCTCTTTTACCATATCAATTGTTCTAACCCTTCTCTTACGAAATTAACTTGCGAAATAATCAAATATCTGACGAAGTAATGAAATACCAAATTCCTCTTTCTGACCAGCTTGGCGAAGTAATGAAATAATCCTCTCGTGGAAAGTAGATGTACCATGTCAAAACTAGACTTCATTTTCTCGCTAGTCAATTCCTTTCGTGAAAATATCTCTTGAAGTGTACAAATGCTTATTTTGTCTTTACCGCCACTATGATCAAATTTCCCTCTACTGATTGTTAGTTGTTGCAGATAATCCTTCATATACTTGCTCCTGACAATTTTAAAGAAGCTTTGATATTTGCCTGTTCGTCACATATATAACTTTGAAAACTTTTGCAAATTGTTAACTTTTCCTGCGATAATTATCCCATGATATCTCACGAGCTGATCGTGAAAATATAAAAGATTATTATATATATTGGGAATACTAATCAATATAATAGAATTGCTTCACGAGCTGTTCGTCTTTATATAACAATCACTACAAAACTCCAGCTCGTGCTTTGTCACAATCACTTTATCTTGTTCTTTCTTTCATTGGAATCTTTATTACTTTATGATAGAAACTCTTTATTACTTTATGATAGAAACTACCAATCTTCATTTCCACTCCCCTACTTTATTAATGTTTCATCAATTAGTCGTTGTCCATACCCTATCATCTCTTAGCTGTTGGAAATGTTTATTAATTTTTCGAACTCGCGATTACTTAATTATTGTCGCGATACTCTACTAATGTCTCATCCCTCTGGCTATGATGCTGCTAGCAATTCTTTACCGCAAGAACATTAAAAAAAATGATGCTTCTCCTGGTTGCTTTTGGGGACCCATCCTATCTTCGCTGGATAGTTTTCCTCCTGGCACTCGGTACAAATGTGGTGGATATTCTTTCTTTGCTGATTGCTTTGGGGAACTCATTCTATCTTCGCTGGATGTTTTAATTAACTTGGGAAATATCATTTTTTCTTCATGCCAGTTTTCTTTGCTTGCAAATTTGGTGCGTAAATTTGGTAGGACCCTCACTACCAATATCGTAAATTTGGTCGTCTTGTTGATTTACGAAATTAATCTTAGTATTGTATTTGGTAGGACCCTCACTTAAACATTTTTCCTAGATGTTTTTTGACCATTTTTATATTTAATCAACAGTACGTATTCCTATCAATTATGTTGTCAATGTCATTCTTATGCTATCAACGTATTCTGCGAGCACCATGTAGCGGGCTTCTTATGAGTTCTTTACTTCCTTGCTTTGCTGATCTGCTCTCCATGGTTTGTAACAGAGAAGAAATCTTGTCCTATAAAATTATTTGTTGGTGCAATTTCATTTGATTTCATCGTGATTGTTGACACTGTAATGTCCTTATCCTTTATCTTCTGTTGGATTCTTAAGTTTCTTGTTAAAACGTTGGTGTTGGTGGATGCATCTTATCGTAAAAGAGAAATTTTGCTGGATCTTTTGATTCCTTCATTTTTAACTTCAATCACAAAAATCATGTTCACATTAATTGTCAAAATTATGATTAAATTCAAGGTTTATGGACGTAAATTTATGATCAAAACTCTTTTGTATTTAAAATATCAACTAAACAGCAATTTTAGTGAAAAACAAAAATTAATAATCTAAAATTCAAAATCTTCCAGGTCTATATTATGAACATATAATAAGATAAGAAAACATTTGTCATGTTTGAACAATTAATTGATCCAAATTCATTGGATTTCTCCTGCGAAGAACAGAAAATCTCATATCTGACATTTTTAGAAATTCTTTAAACAAATTTGTAAAATAAAGTTTGGTTATTCATAACAAAACACTTTTAGGTTCAAGACTTCCACAATAAATCAAATTTCTACAAAAAGCAAAGACTAAAAATCTATTTTTCAATTTGTGTTTTGAAATTCCCAAATCTGAAAAATGAAACAAAGAGTAATAAAAGTGAGAAGAAATTTGTCCTTTTTGATGATTTGTTGACACAATTTTGCTGATATTTTCTTCATCCGCCACCTAATATATCTCCTTCTCTCTATTTGCTTTATAATCATGATCTTTCGGTGTAGCTTTCCATATTTGATCTTGAAATTTTTAGATCAGTAAAACCTAATTCCAACGATAGCCAATTTCTTTGAATCTTCTTCAATCCGGTGCCCTTAGTCGGCGCCAAAATGTAGTTGCAGGATTTCCCACAACACACCCCTTGTAATATCTTGATAATAATCTCTTGATCTAAGCTAATTTGATAATTAAAATTCTAAAAATTGTAAATAGACACACGGATTTTTACATGGTTCGATCAATTTGGTCTACATCCATGATTCTCTACTATGATGGTTAAAGTTTACATTTGATAATCTCCATTAATGGAGTCCTAAATCTAATTTTGGGGAAGAAGATGATAAAGAAAAATACTTTTTCTCTCTCTAAAAGTCTCTCTGAAAAATATCTCTCTCCTAAAACTTTCTCTCCACTCTAAAAAATACATCCCCCTTTCTCAATCTATTGGATCTCTATTTATAGTAAATTAAATAATAGGTGACAAATAAGCTGTCCTCTAATTACAGATTTATTCTGCGATCTCATCGCCATATCATTGGTCTTCATTTTTGCCATCTTTATAACCATTGCCAACTAATCATGTTCTTTTTGTGTTTCTTCCATTGTAAACTATTCCGTCATTATTTTGTGACACTCGCAAAGGGTTGTTGGAGAATTCGTTGTGACGCTCGCAGAAATGTTGTTAATCTCGTCAGAATGTTGTTGTGACGATATTCTGGTACTACAAAAGATGTACTACATCAGTTCCCCCTTCTTGAAAGAAACTCGTCCTCGAGTTAATGAATATAAAGAACGTCATTCTCTCCATGAAAAACAAAAATTTCCTGCACATTGAATATATTAGAGATGTTCCAATTTGATGGAAGATCAATAACATATTGTTTGTGGGAGAAAACTACTTCTGCCGATTTAGGTAATTTTGGGTGTGTGTGGATGAGAAGTGAGTTTAAACCTTCAACAAATGTGATGCACGATGAGCACTTTTATTCGAGAGATAATCTGTACAATTCTGGCCTAAACCGAAGACACGGTCGTTCCAGATTTGTTTCGGTCACAGGTGAAGGATGTGAGGTTGATCTTAGGGAGGGATGCGAAGAAGGTGTTGAGAGTATGAAGATGAAGGCTATTTGATGACTTGTTAACAGAAGGTTGAGCAGGCTAGCCAATGTTGCAGGAAGGCTTTGGGTGTTGAATACGATGGTATTAACACTTGGTTTTTCTGTGTTGTTGTTGAAAATAGAGCGGAGAACCTATTTATACAAGTCCTTTAGCCTAACCTTCGTATCTCGTGGTAAGTGGAAAAAGTGGAGTGATGGAGTAGTGGAGTAGTGTGTTGGTGTCACACGACCAGGATTGCCCACTTCTCCCATCATCACTAACCATCCATGACTTCCTGACATGTTCTTGTGATGGTGCGTTGTGCGCTGCACGCTGTAAACCGCCAGACCAATACCCCAGTATGTATCCCCCAGTTTGTGACATGATTGATGTCTCGAATGTTTTTGGAAAACATGTTGCATGTTGTTGTGGCTTGGAAAGTCAGGCTCGGGAAACCTGCTAGCTTGGTGACCTTCGACGGTCGAGATTTTGCATCTTGAGAGGAGGGGCAACCGTTGATTGTGGCACTAGAAACCCTAATTAACGCCCCTTACTAGAATCGTTGTAGAATTCTAGTACGGACTCGGATTTTGATGGTCCGCCCCTCCATTCCATACGTAAAGGAATTTCCTATCTCCCATCGCGGGAATATTTAGGTTTTAAGCTCGTTCGGGAGAAGAAAATAGCCCGAAAGCAAAACCCAGGAAGGAAATTGATACTTGTGAAGTATCGTGTGTATACTATGCAGGTACTGCATTGAGTATATCCAGCATGGTTTGGAAGTTGCGCATGCAAACCCTTCCTTGACCGATCACATGGTGTGGTAGAGTGGAGGATGGTGATCACGGTGATACCTTGTTTGCCACCTAACTCCCTCCCTAGGCTATTCATCCAGGCATGCGAACTTGGATGGACGAGATTTATGGAGAGATAACCGTTGGATTAGGGTATGGAAGGCTTGCGAGCTTCCTTCTTCACCCTAACGGTTTTATGCCTTGAGAGGCATGCAAGGGAGGACCGATTGGTCCTGCAGACAGGCATGACGCCAATCTACACGCCCATGTAGAGTTGAATCTCATTGGTGCGATCTGGGTCGCCCGTTCTGGCCTGCGATGACGGATGGTCAAGATTAGAAGTGTCCTTACATGCCTCCTTTGGGAACGCAAATCGAGACGCATGGCAGTCAGGGGAGATGGCCGATAAGTTCACCGTGGAGGTGGTCCCATGGTGAGCATGTAGACACCGTCGTCCAGCAATTCCGCCTCCTGGTCGTTCGTACACACCCGCCCAAACTTGCGTGGTCGCAACTTGTCGGAAAACCCTAGTTTTAGGGTTTGCGGGCCCAACCTTCAAGCTAACGATTCCTAACGTCCGTGACTCCCACAGGCAAGCCGATCAAACCAGCATGGAGGTGGGTTGGTGGCAAGCATGTGCATGCTTGGTTTGCGACCATAGGCGCGATCTAAGCCATCCAAACACGCCTGCGATGACGGATGGCCGAGATTAGAAGTGGCCTTGCATGCTACATTTGGGAACGATTTTCGAGATGGCCGGCTGCAACCAACCATGGACTATTGGTTGGACGTGTAGTCGGGCCCACGGTGAGCATGCAGGTGCTGCCTTCCAGTGGTTGGGACACCAATCCGTTCGTGTACGCTGGTTGCAAGTTGCTTGGTCGCAACTTGTTTAGCAAAACCCTAATTTTAGGGTTTGTGTGTACGCCACTTCTCTCTAACGATTTTGTGGTTTCTACAGCCCCCTTGGGGAAACCAATCAACCCAGGAGGAAGGTAGGCTGGCGGTGAGCATGTGCATGCATGCTACTCGGTCCCGCATGCGATATAGGCCTTCCGACTATGCCTGCGAAGTTGGACAGATGAGATCTATTTTTGAGTTTGTTTTCAGCAGGTGAGACTAACATGGGTAGTCTTGTATGCGTTCAACGAGGCTAATATAACCCGCCGTCAGGTAGCCTACGGGTGTTTGCATGTCGAACACGAGGCTTTAATTAAAGCATTAATAGTAATGTTGTATACCTATAGAAAACCGGGATGGTTGCTACATGCTCCGTCGGGATGGTTGCTACATGCTCCGTTCTGGGTATATTAAATTCACATGATGGTTGCACATGCTTTGGTGAATTAATAAAGTGAGAAGTATTCGTCACTTGAATGGTTTTATTCTTTGCAGGATGTCAGCCTATTAAATTAGCTTCATCCTTTGCAGGGTGGCAACATATTAAATTTGGTTTTACAATTTTAGCCCTAAACTAAAATCCACCATCAACATTAAGTCCCCTGCCTAGCACACAATGGTTACATCATTGCGGGGTAGGCATGAGATGGTGACAAATAAAGATAAACTTTTGAGACAAAGTTGGATGTTACTAGGAGAGACGGGTTATCCTGTTCTTGGAGTATGTCATATTCAAGAGGCGCCCAGGCGAGTCTTCGAGTAGCATGATATTGATCCTTCCTGCTTCGATCGACATTTCTATACATGCTTCATTCGAGAGACTGCTTTGGTGGGACCTGATGCGAGCATGCTTTCTCTGATCGTGGGAAGCTGTGAGTGTAACCCTAGATGAATGTGGACCCACCACATATATGCTTCAACCGAATGTCTCCATGTTGCACCCATTTGATAGACATATGGGTCCGCCTACTTCGCTTAATCGTTGGACTCATCATGCGCCTGCTTGATCGAACGTGGGCTTGCTATGCCTGCTTCGATTGAACATTCGAGTGTCATCCTTATTACTTAGACCAAACATTGAACCTGCTACATTGACCAAACGCCATTCTTGCTGCCTTAAATCGACACTAGCTTTGGTGACTGCTCGAACATGGGACCCACTGCGCGTTTGTTTTGCTCAAACATAAACGTGTTGAAGCAACTTCTGGAGCGATCAGGTTCTGGAGAACGTTGAAGCAGATTATGGAGCATCTCGGAGAGTTGGAGATGGCTTCTGAAGAGAACATGGAGGCGGCTCTTAGCGGTAACGTTGAAGCAGGCTGAAGCTAACATGCAGGCGTCTCCTGGTGGGAGTGTTGAAGCAGCTTCTGAAGAGAACTGGAGGCGGCTCCTCGAGAGAGCATTGAAGTGGCTTCTGAAGTGGATTGCATGCGGTTCCTTGAGAGAGCATCGAAGCAGATTATTTAGGTTGGTGTTCCCTTCACATGCTTCTTGATTGATCATCTCTTGTGTTGAGGAATTCCTTGACTGATGGTGAAGTAATATCATACTGAGCCTCAGTCCCCAAGCATGACTTATGTGGTTCTATGTTGCACCGTTGGTGATTTTACCATAATAAAGATATCATATCGCCTACATGATTCTGTTACTTCTCCATGGGAAAATATGCAGAAGTTCGGATTACCTATGTCGGTAGTGGTTGTTTCTATAACAAAGTTCAAGCATAATATCAACTGCAGCAGCTTTGATCAGAAGAGACTGGCAGGGAGAGGCGTGGTATATACAGGCACGAACTTGGAAGTATCCATATAGTGGTAGAGCTTGTCTCATTTCATTGGTAGAGGTGTAAGATGGAACTAACGAATTTCTTGACGTTCCTTCATGAGATAGAGAAGAAGGAGACAGTCCCCTGTCGACGAGTACCCAAAACTTTCGAATTGATAGGAGTTGTCACACTAGGTTCATGAGGCCATATCTTCTCTCTTGAGTACATCCTCGTCTTTAGACATCTTGAAATCATAATAATAGCATGCTTGCATATCTAAATTCACCGTCTTTGAGATGGGCAGTGCTAAAAAGTCCCAATCATACTCCTTTGGTAATGCAACCACTTCTTATACGGGATACAAATTATGAAATTGTCTCTCATTGATGTAGTTACCATCGATCCGGATATGAAATACCGTGGTTTTTGTTTCACCATCACGACAGTCGTGCATATGATGCTGGAGTTGGAGTTGGTATGACAGCCTTCTTATGAGACGTGTTGTCCTTCACTACTTCCAAACTTTGGTGAAGCGCTTAAAGGGAACAGCGCTCCACTCACATCTCTTGGTGGTGGTCAGCCTGTCAGGTGAAGCAGTCCCATGTGGTCCAACATGGTGATCATTCACTACTTGCAAGGAGGTTTTTTCAATAAGACTTACTTGAGCTCGGAATCTCTTGACGTAGGACAAAAGACTTTCACCAGGAAGTTGTGTTATGCCTGTGAGTAGTTGGTACGGAGGTAACAGGTAGTCTTCAAGACTCCAAGGTTTGATGGAAATCATCGGGGCTGGCTTGTTGAAGATCCTTTCAGGTACTGAGATCGGTAAGGATTTCTCCTTGTGTATCTACCGGCACCCTAGAATCATGTCGTAATCCGGATGTTCCTTGATTATGTGGAACCTGGCTTGTGTTGGAGTGTCATCGATCTTAAAATCAAGGTCAATGTATCCGTAGGCGCCCACGAATTCTCCTTCCGGGTTTTTGATCACAGTAGGATTGCGGGTATCTTCCTGCTTTGAGATCTTTGCGGCTCTCAGGGTCCTGACAGTGACGATGTTAAATACGGAAACTGTATTGATCAGCGTATTATCGAACTTGACATCTTTTAAGTGAGCGACGGTCAAAAGTCCCCAGTTTCCTTTGTTGGCGCTATCTTCCAAGGAGGCTTGAGATGCTGGAACGACTTCTTTTTCTGGGTACAAACGCCTGCCTGACACAATACGGTTGAGGGCCATGAATATATCTTGACATTGTACCTTGGAAAGGTACAAAATTTCACACAGGTGTTCCATCATGGATTGTGCAGTCTTGCTCACAGAGTCTCCAGAGATCATGCAACTTCGGACAGGAAGAGGGTCTCTGTGAACTCCTTTATTTCCCAATTGAAGCTCTCCTGCTGCTATCTTTTCCCTGAAGATTTCTTTCAACTTGTTGCAATCCTTAGTTAGGTGGTGAACAAACCTATGATAACGGCAGTACTTAGGGTCTGCCATGTATTTCTCAGTTGGTGGACGTATGATAGGAGGTAGATTGATAGCATCATCCTGAATCCATGCCTCCAAGAGTTCCATTACTTCATTTATCGGAAACGGGAAGCCTGTGTATTCGGTGCTCTGCTCAGGATCCTTGCCCGTTCTCTTCCGGGGCGAAGCTTTATGCGTTTGAGCCGCACGCTTGGGTTGTTGTTCTGCCGCCGCTGGAGCTTTTCTCTTTCTGCCTTCGCTTACTACACTGACAGAAGGGCCAGTATTATACTGCTTTTTGATGAGGCACTTGTTTCCCCGATTATCTCATGAATTGTCGCTCCGAATGATCCTGGTTCTTTCCAATAATGCTGGGGCGGTAGTGGCTGAACGTTTTTCTGCTTCATGGAGCTCTGAGAACGTCTGGAATCCCAAGTTTTCCAGCAGAGTGCGATATATGGGTATCATTCCGTTGATGCATAATTCCACCATCTGTCGTTCTGTGACATTTGGTTCATGGCAGTCCAACGCTTGTGTTCTGAACCTCTTGACAAAATCATTTGGATGTTCGTTGTTCCGTTGGGAAATTATCCCCAGGTCTGAGAAAGTAACTTGCTCAGATACAAAGAAGTACTTCTTGTAAAACGCGCTGACCATCTCACTCCAATTGGATATGCTGTCGGGTGCGAAATTGTTGTACCACGTATAGGCTCTCCCCGTAAGTGATTTGGAGAATTCCTTCAGGCGGAGAACGTGATTGTATTTGTGTTCTCCTAAGGATTCTAAAAATCGAGAGACGTGTTCACGAGCATTACCGGTACCATCGTAAAGGGTGAATTGAGGGGAGGTGTATCCCCTGGGAAGAGGAATCCGCTGCACGTCTTGTGGATATGGAGGATGGTGTCGATGCGCGTCCATTGGATTTTCTTTGCCACGATTTTGGAGGAGTCTCTCCAGATCTTCACGTGTAATAAAGTTGGATGGTCGACTCCTTTCCCTGAGATGCTCCTGGTCCCTTTCTCTTGCGTGGTCAGCAGCATAATACTCTTCGTTTAGGTAGGCTTGCGTGACTGAGGCACCTACTCCAGGTGTTCTGAGTGTATTTCTTGTTGGCCCTTGGGGCTGTCTCGACTCTTGCGGTAATCGATCGGTTAATGTTTTAAGGAGGTGAGTACCTCTTTCTGAGTGGTTGCCATGTCTGCCTGAGCTTTAGCGAGGGTTTCTTGCCTCTCCATCAAGTCCACCATGGTGATAGGAGGTTTTCCTCCTTTGGGTCCTCCAGATCCTCATCCTGAAGGGGGAGTATCAGTAGTTCTGGTGACGGACGGAGGTGTCATGCTTGAGGAAATGCCTGGATTTGCAGCCTCTCTAGCTCTTGTAATGGGAGGTGTCACGCCTGCTGGAATTTCTGCTCCTGCTCCACTGGTACTGATGATAGAAGACGCGATTCCACGAGACATATTGGTTGCACTGGCGGGTTGCATTGTAACATCAGTAATTTGGATATCAGCGCCACCAGAAGTGTTGTCGGTGCTAACTCCATCGTTGGTTGCTGATACAGACCTAAGATCCACCATTCTTTAAATCATAGAAATTGAATTGGTACTGAAGAAATCGACTTCACAACCGAGAGATTAACCTCCCACTGTGGTCGCCAATTGTTTGTGGGAGAAAACTACTTCTGCCGGTTTAGGTAATTTTGGGTGTGTGTGGATGATAAGTGAGTTTAAACCTTCAACAAATGTGCTGCACGATGAGCACTTTGATTCGAGAGATAATCTGTACAATTCTGGCCTAAACCGAAGACACGGCCGTTCCAGATTTGTTTCGTCCACAGGTGAAGGATGTGAGGTTGATCTTAGGGAGGGAAGCGAAGAAGGTGTTGAGAGTATGAAGATGAAGGCTATTTGATGACTTGTTAAAAGAAGGTTGAGCAGGCTAGCCAATGTTGCAGGCAGGCTCTGGGTGTTGAATACGATGGTATTAACACTTGGTTTTTCTGTGTTGTTGTTGAAAATAGGGAGGAGAACCTATTTATAAAAGTCCTTTAGCCTAACCTTCGTATCTCGTGGGAAGTGGAGAAAGTGGAGTGATGGAGTAGTGTGTTGGTGTCACACGACCAGGCTTTCCCACTTCTCCCATCATCACTAACCGTCCATGACTTCCTGACACGTTCTTGTGATGGCGCGTTGTGCGCTGCACGCTGTAAACCGCTAGACCTATACCCCAGTATGTATCCCCCAGTTTGTGACATGATTGATGTCTCGAATGTTTTTGGAAAACATGTTGCATGTTTTTGTGGCTTGGCAAGTCAGGCTCGGGAAACCTGCTAGCTTGGTGACCTTCGACGGTCGAGATTTTGCATCTTGAGAGGAGGGGCAACCGTTGATTGTGGCACTAGAAACCCTAATTAACGCCCCTTACTAGAATCGTTGTAGAATTCTAGTACGGACTCGGATTATGATGGTCCGCCCCTTCATTCCATACGGAAAGGAATTTCCTATCTCCCAGCGCGGGAATATTTAGGTTTTAAGCTCGTTCGGGAGAAGAAAATAGCCTGAAAGCAAAACCCAGGAAGGAAATTGATACTTGTGAAGTATCGTGTGTGTACTATGCAGGTACTGCATTGAGTATATCCAGCATGGTTTGGAAGTTGCGCATGCAAACCCTTCCTTGACCGACCACATGGTGTGTTAGAGTGGAGGATGGTGATCACGGTGATACCTTGTTTTCCACCTAACTCCCTCCCTAGGCTATTCATCCAAGCATGCGAACTTGGACGGACGAGATTGATGGAGAGATAACCGTTGGATTAGGGTATGGAAGGCTTGCGAGCTTCCTTCTTCACCCTAAAGGTTTTATGCCTTGGGAGGCATGCAAGGGAGGACCGATTGGTCCTACAGGCAGGCAGGACGCCAATCTACACGCCCATGTAGAGTTGAATCTCATTGGAGCGATCTGGGTCGCCCGTTCTGGCCTGCGATGACGGATGGTCGAGATTAGAAGTGTCCTTACATGACACCTTTGGGCACGAAGATAGAGATGCATGGCAGTCAGGGGAGCTGGACGATTTGTTCACCGTGGAGGTGGGCCCATGGTGAGCATGTAGACAACGTCGTCCAGCAATTCCGCCTCCTGGTCGTTCGTACACACCCGCCCAAACTTGCGTGGTCGCAACTTGTCGGAAAAACCTAATTTTAGGGTTTTCGGGCCCAACCTTCAAGCTAACGTTTCCCAACGTCCGTGACTCCCACAGGAAAGCCGATCATACCAGCAGGGAGGTGGGTTGGTGGTGAGCATGTGCATGCTTGGTTTGCGACCATAGGCGCGATCTAAGCCATCCAAACACGCCTGCGATGACGGATGGCCGAGATTAGAAGTGGCCTTGCATGCTACCTTTGGGAACGATTTTCGAGATGGCCGGCTGCAACCAACCATGGAAGATTGGTTGGCCGTATATCCGGGCCCACGATGAGCATGCGGGTGCTGCCGACCAGTGGTTGGGACAACAATCCGTTCATGTACGCTGGTTGCAAGTTGCTTGGTCGCAACTTGTTTAGCAAAACCCTAATTTTAGGGTTTGTGGGTCCGCCACTTCTCTCTAACGATTTTTTGGTTTCTACAGCCCCCTTGGGGAAACCAATCAACCCAGGAGGAAGGTAGGCTGGCGGTGAGCATGTGCATGCATGCTAATCGGTCCCGCGTGCGATCTAGGCCTTCCGACTATGCCTGCGAAGTTGGACAGATGAGATTTATTTTTGAGTTTGTTTTCAGCAGGTGAGACTAACATGGGTAGTTGATGGTATTTATCAATGATGTTGTAGTAGTAAAAGGTTCGTGAGACTTGTGAAAGCAAAGAATTTTAGATTTAATAAAACTAAGATAAGATAAAAATATATGTACAAAATTGTCACTGGGACTAGGATTCGGCCAAACTCATAACAAAAGGTTCAAATATTAATTCTTTAAACAATTATCGCTCAACAAATAAAAACATAGACTCTTATTTTTTCCAAGGTAGATTCTCAAAATATCAATTGTAAATCTTAAGCATGGGACATCAAAACAATTATGCAAGCATGACCCATGAAATGAAATGACAACTGATTAATCAAAATCTTAATTCAATTTTAATTAGTGCAAAAAGTCATAAAAAGAATTAATTAAAATTACTCACGTATAAATTCAGCTTCCTCCGTCATCCCAGTGATGGGTTTTAGCTCCGCATGGTGAAATCACGCTCAAAGTATTTATTCATTGCTCAAATGGTGTTCACAAATGATGAAAAAGGGAGGAAAAATAATAAAAACCGGGTTTTGTAACACTTATAGGTGTTACAAACCTAGATGTTACAAAGAACGATAAAATCTATCTGTCGCTAACACTGTTGCAATACGACTGTCTTTCAACTGTCGCATGCACTGTAGCATGAACGACTGCTTCTGGTGGTCTTTGTTCTTCGTGTTCTTCAGCTGCAACAAAAATGGTGGTTCTGCAACTCTGATTTTTCACCCTATTTCACTCCCCTAACTCTACATACCCCTTCTATATTATACCCTCACCCTATATATACTCAACAGCAGCAAAATATCACGCCATAACTCTCACAAATTTTCATTAAACTCGGCAGTGAAGAAAAATATTCTGGGAATATTTTCTTCCCTGTTTTAGCTTCTCACGTGTTTCTACAGATGAAAAATCCCCTCATTTATATTCTTCACGGTCCAGAGTGTTTCTAGAGTCATCATACACGAGCAGAACACGCATAAATCTTCCAAAACCCGTGAACTATTCTTCTCATGCACGGGCTGCCCTGATTCCTTGTCACGGATTTTCCAGCCAAATTTGATCCAAACAAACACCCATACCATGCCTATTAGACTGATTCACGTCATTCCATGAAAATTCAGCGATTGAATCTCCCTCTAACCCAGTCGAATCGTGATCGACAAATCTGCCAGAAACTGAGCTCGTTTTCCCGCCAAAACTAAATTTTGAAATGAAGAAGATGACCCCCCTAACAGAAATGGGGGTGCGAATAGCAGCTGGCTCCTGGGGGGTGCCCTTATCCAAAATGAGGGTTCCTTTATCACCTTTCTCCCGGTGGTCCAAAAAGCACTTTTCGAGCAACTTTTTCCGCATAAGTGTATTTCTCCAAAAACACCTAAAGACACACAAAAACACCATAATAAGTACAAAATCGAATACTAACAATACGAAACATTGAGGACAAATTAGACACATAAATGCGTCTATCAAATACCCCCAAACTTATTATTTGCTAGTCCCGAGCAAATCTAGTCTAGAAAATAAAATGACTACACTTAGCACGTGCAGCAAGCCGTTAAACCGCTAGGTGGCCCTAGTGGCGGAGTGTCGTCTCCGGAGGGTTTACCAGAGGTGTACCCACAAAACCTGTACTTCTAATTGGTCACCAGTATCCAAAGAGCTATGAGGACATACTAATTCTCAACCTATCTCCAAGTGACTAGAATTCCAGAGAAATTAAAGGTGCCAGCTCTAAAGATGACTGAAGAAAAAGGGAGACACATCCGCAACACTGCTAGATAAAGAGATATCCGCTACACAACTAGATAAACATTGTAAGATGCGTTCGCTGATTTACAGCTGGATAAGATTTGGAGAGAGATAAAAATGAGAGGGACATCTGCTACACAGCTGGACTAATTACGTGTGATGAGTTGAACCAGTGCTGGAAAGATCTTGTGTCAGATTGAAAGCGGACTAACAAAGCAACCAAATGCATCTCTCTTCGATTCTCTCATAGTGCTCAGTAGAAACAACGTCTTCTTCGGTCTTCAACTGTTGATGATAAATTCTTGAAACTCGTAAAACCTTGACAATTAACTCTTCTCTTCGATTTCTTGCTTGACATAAAAATTTCTACTTCCCTATGGCCTTATTGAAAAAACAAAACGTAATGATGATTTTTTCTATTTTTTCTTTTTCTATTTTCTTTTTCTTTTCTTTTCATTTTTTTTTTTTTTTTTTGGTGACACTAAAATTACAAGACAAAAATTTACATGGCCATGAGAGAAGGAATTTAACACTTGGATTTTCACAACTTGTAATGTCTTATTATCATGAACTTCAACAACTTATATCGTTTGATTTTTCTTGCTCTTATAACTTCTTGTAACCCTTGATTTTCAATTCTGATTTTCTATTATTGCTTCTAAACCTTAAACGTCTTCAACTTTCTTCATAGATTTTGATGTCGCTCCGCTTGTTGATGATGATAAGTTTCTACTGAGAGAGAGTCGTAATCTAGTAGCTAAGACTACAATGTGAGGTTGCTTTGTCTTTCTGGCATTTCCTGACCTACTTGACTTTCCATCATGGATGGTTAGGTCCATCACGGTTACCTTCTAAAAGGAACAAGTTCTCTCCTGAATTTCAAGGATCTCAATGTCTTTTTCTCTAATGTCTCAATAGGTTGTTATCCCTAGCATTCCAATTTCTATCTTTTCGGTGAGAAACAGAATGTAAACTTAGCTAACCGGATACCATGTGACGCTAGAAGTTTCAAAAATGCAACTAAAAAGTTCTTTCCCACCCCCAAACTTAAATATAACATTGTCCTCAATGTTCTAAAGATGAAATTAAAAACATGAACATGGAGAAACCGTGACCACTAGAAGGAAATGAGGAAAAATATTACCGTGTTGCATGAGCAAGGGGTACCTCCCAAGGAGTGCTAAGCTTTAAGTCTTCAGCCAGACATCAAATACCTCAAAAAGGATCTTCACCTTCCAAAGTCATACACCAATAGCCGAAATAGTTGTGGGTCCATAAGACCAAATAGAGTTAACACCAATATGAGACAACTGCACTGGTTCAAAAATAAAAAATAAAAGGAGCACATCCTCATCTAAGGTTTCTGTCAAGACAACTGGGTTTATCTGGAGAAAATAACGAAGCTTTATCTGTGTGTAAAGAGATTCATCTGAAATACTGGCCTCTAATACTTGGGTCACCTCCTGGAAAGAATCAGGAGGATCGGGTTGCGGAGTCTGAATAGACTCAAGTAATATCCAGACGCACAAGGCTCGAGTCCCAAGTTAGGGACTTCAATTAGGGACACGTGACGATCACAAGAACCATCACTACCCCCAAACTTAGGGTTTTCACTACTCACAGACAAACCTCTAATGATTGCTTGAATATCTGGATCTTCAGAGTCTCTAAAGTACTCAAGAGCTTCTTCTAGTTCTCTACCCCCAAACTTAAGGTCATCATTATTCTCAAAAAGACCTAACACTATTGCTTGGATTTCTGGGTCCGTAGAGTCTTTAAAATACTCAAGGTCTTCTTCTACAGATTGATCACACGTCTGTTCTAAGAGAATGGTTTCCTCAAATTCATCTAAAGAGTCTCCTAGTAACGTGTCATGCCAGTCATCCTGAACTAAAGTGCTAATCATATTCACTTCTTATAAATCATCATTCTCAGAAGGTTGCCTAGTAACATTAAACACATTTAGTTCGGTGGTCATATTACCAAAGGATATGTTCATAATCCCGGTCCTACAATTGATGACAACGTTAGCCGTGGCTAAGAATGGGCGACCTAAAATCACCGGGATTTGAGCACTTGGGTCCTGAACAGGCTGTGTGTCTAGAACAAAAAAATCCACTGGATAAATAAACTTATCAACCTCAATCAGAACATCCTATATGATACCACGAGGTATTTTAACAGACCTATCAGCTAATTGAAGTGTCATTTTAGTCGGTTCCAACCTACCAAGACCTAGCTGGGTGTAAACATGATATGGAAGTAAGTTAACACTAGATCCTAAGTCAAGTAATGCCTTTTCGACCATGTGCTTACCAATTGCACAAGATATGGTGGGGCATCCAGGGTCCTTATACTTAGGGGGTGTTTGGTTCAGAAGAATGGAACTTACTTGACCATCTAAAAAGGCTTTCTTTTGGACATTAAGCTTACGCTTTCGTGTACAAAGATCTTTAAGAAACTTGGCATAAGCAGGCATCTGCCTAATTGCTTCTAACAATGGAATGTTAATGTTCACCTGCTTAAATGTCTCCATTATCTCGTTGAAAGTCGACTCCTTCTTTGTTGGGGCTAACAACTTTGGATATGGGGCTCTAGGCACAAAGGTAGTCCTATCAGGAATTTCTTGGGAATCCTTAGGAATTGTTTCAGTTTCCTCATCTACGGGTTCCTCTTGGGAAGTAGAAGGTGGAACTACAGTGTTTCCACTAGGCATGGCTACCTTATTGTCTACCGTTTTACCGCTCCTAAGGGTTGTTATCGAATTCACATGGTTTGATGGTCTTTCACCTACTTGATGAACTCCTCTAAGATTGGGCTGAGTTTGACTAAGAAACTTACCTTTTTCCCTCAAAGACTCATTTATCTCACTAACCTGGGTTTTCAACTCGGAAATAGCCTGAGAGTTAGCATAACCTATACTCTTACTTTCTTCTATCCCTTGCGCAACCATTTGGTTGATCTTTTCAGAGCTTTTAATAAACGAGGCGAGAGTCTCTTCTAAACTTGTGATCTTTTTATTCGAAAGGTTCTGAAATTGGGGTTGACCTGAAGTGTCCTTAGAATAACCAAAACCTGGGGGGGCTGAGAATTACTAGACTGGCCTTGATTCTGGCCTTTAGACCAAGAAAAATTAGGATGGTTTCTCCAACCAGGATTATAGGTCTCTGAGTATGGGTCAAACTTCGGATGGTTCTCAAACCTAGCATTGTTATAAATAGCATGGGCTTGTTCTTCACTAACGTGACCTTCCCAAAACGAGCTATTGGGTTCTATTCCACAACTAGAGACTTGAGAGGCTCTAATTATATCATTAGGTTCAACAAGGGACCTATTTTTAGATTGACCCATTTCCAAATCTTCTAACCTTATAGATAAAGAAGCGAACTTAGCATCTGACCCAAAGCTTGTATCGACCGTATTGGTGTTATTTCTATAGACCAAGAGTCTTTTAGGGGGTTCAACACAAGACTCCCATTGTTGGGATTTTTCAACTACATCTTCTAATAAGGAAAGTGCATCATCAACGCTTTTACTCGTGAATAAACCAGCACTCATACACTCGACCATGGCTTTGGTCGAATAGTCTAAACCTTCATACAAAATTTCAACTAGTTTCATTTTTTCGAACCCATGGTGAGGACATTGCGACAAAAGATAATTAAATCTCTCTAAAAATCTATAAAGGGATTCTCCTTCTTGTTGCATACTGGAACTAATTTTCTGCCTAAAAGATGCGGTTTTATGCTTAGGAAACCACTTTAAGTAGAAAGCAGCGGTAAGTTGGTCCCATGTTTCTATAGACCCAGATGGTAGGTTATTCATCCAGGATTTGGCTTTATCCCTTAAGGAAAAGGGGAACATCCTAAGTTTCAAGACTTCATCAGTAAGGTCCTTAATCTTAATTGTTCCACATATTTCGTCAAAGTCCCTAATGTGAAAGTAAGGGTTTTCATCATCTTTTCCTAAGAATATAGGGATCATCTGAAGAATACCAGGATTCAATTCATAAGTAGCAATTTAATGCACGATGCTCGGTTGGTCCTAGTTGGGTACATGTAGTCTTTCAAAGTAGCCATTGATGGCACAACTAAAGTACTATCCTCACGAAGAGACAGATTCTCAAAACTAAAGTTTCCGAAAATGGGGCTCTCAAAAGAAGAGTCTTCGAGCTCCCCGCATTCACAAGAATAACTACTAGGTTTTTCACTAATCAAGCGACCTAGAGTGTCTCTTTTCCAAGCCCGTTATCTAATGACCTCGGGCATACACTAGAAAAACAAAATAAAAAGAAAAAGAAAAATCCTAAAAGGAAGGGAGGTTCTAAGCAAACACAAAGCAGGCTGACTCCACCAAAGAAAACCTAGAGATTTCTAGCAAACAAAAAGCATGATGGCTCCACTTAGATTATTTTCTAGACCAGCTTCTAATCCTTCGAAAGGGAATTCGTTACAATCTGAGAAAACCCCTCTAGAATCAATCCGCGTTTAAGTAAGTTGAATAGAGGCGAGGGAAGCTGTTGTAGCTTTGATACCCAAGGCCTCACCGCATTACAAGGCGGCGCAGTCACGCATTCAACTCACAGAAACCATCATGAACTTCGAAGAATGCTCAAAAGAGTAACCAATATTTTTCGAACGAGTTTCCTATTAAGCTCGTTACCCTATCGGTCTCGTTCTATTCCAAATTTTAAGCTTAGGTTCGCGTTTGGTTTTGTTTTCCTAAGGCGGGCAAGAAGAGAACGGTGATGAAATCCGAACCCTTATCTTGTATGGCCAGTCCTTGCCCTTTACTAGTAATTTAAAACAGCCGTTTTTAGTTCCTCAACATATATGCAAACGAAGGAATACAGTAACTCGCTGACAGGGGATTCGCGAGTGTTTCGACAAACTTACCTCCCGTACCAGACGGGGGATGAACCTTTGTAGTCGACTCGGGCCACGACTCCTATGTCATGTACGAACCCGAGGGGCCGAGGTGATATCGTAATCACCGTCCTTCTCTGCAAACAGTTTAATATTTAAACTACCCTTCCGTAGGGTTTAAAAAAATAAAAAAAAGAATGTCCAAGTCCAAAGTCCAAAATAAAATAAAAAAAATAAAGTAAAGTGCTAAAGAAAAATAAAATTACAAGAATAGAAAATCCTAATACAATCTAAAAAAGTAAACTCTTTTTTTCTCTCTTTTTTTATATATATAAAAAAAAAAATCTTCTTCTTTCGCTCCTTTTGTTTTGTCTTTAACTCCAAACTTTATGTATTCACCAAAAGCTTTGGCAAATTTTTCTTTCGCTTCAAATTCCAAAATCTGTAGTAAAAAGACAAAACAAAAACGTAAAGAAGAACAAAGAAAATAAAAACAAATAAAAACCTAAAAAAAATAATCTAAAAACTCTAGCCTAAAGACAAGCTCCGTGTCGACGGCGCCAAAAATTGATGGTATTTATCAATGATGTTGTAGTAGTAAAAGGTTCGTGAGACTTGTGTCAGCAAAGAATTTTAGATTTAATAAAACTAAGATAAGATAAAAATATATGTACAAAATTGTCACAGGATGAAGAGTGTTACTGGGACTAGGATTCGGCCAAACTCATAACAAAAGGTTCAAATATTAATTCTTTAAACAATTATCGCTCAACAAATAAAAACATAGACTCTTATTTTTGCCAAGGTAGATTCTCAAAATATCAATTGTAAATCTTAAGCATGGGACATCAAAACAATTAAGCAAGCATGACCCATGAAATGAAATGACAACTGATTAATCAAAATCTTAATTCAATTTTAATTAGTGCAAAAATTCATAAAAATAATTAATTAAAATTACTCACGTATAAATTCAGCTTCCTCCGTCATCCCAGTGATGGGTTTTAGCTCCGCATGGTGAAAACACGCTCAAAGTATTTATTCATTGCTCAAATGGTGTTCACAAATGATGAAAAAGGGAGGAAAAATAATAAAAACCGGGTTTTGTAACACTTATAGGTGTTACAAACCTAGATGTTACAAAGAACGATAAAATCTATTTGTCGCTAACACTGTTGCAATACGACTGTCTATCAACTGTCGCATGCACTGTAGCATGAACGACTGCTTCTGGTGGTCTTTGTTCTTCGTGTTCTTCAGCTGCAACAAAAATGGTGGTTCTGCAACTCTGATTTTTCACCCTATTTCATTCCCCTAACTCTACATACCCCTTCTATATTATACCCTCACCCTATATATACTCAACAGAAGCAAAATATCACGCCATAACTCTCACAAATTTTCATTAAACTCGGCAGTGAAGAAAAATATTCTGGGAATATTTTCTTCTCGTTTTAGCTTCTCACGTGTGTTTCTACAGATGAAAAATCCCCTCATTTATATTCTTCACGGTCCAGAGTGTTTCTAGAGTCATCATACACGAGCATAACACGCATAAATCTTCCAAAACCCGTGAACTATTCTTCTCATGCACGGGCTGCCCTGATTCCTTGTCACGGATTTTCCAGCCAAATTTGATCCAAACAAACACCCATACCATGCCTATTAGACTGATTCACGTCATTCCATGAAAATTCAGCGATTGAATCTCCCTCTAACCCAGTCGAATCGTGATCGACAAATCTGCCAGAAACTGAGCTCGTTTTCCCGCCAAAACTAAATTTTGAAATTAAGAAGATGACCCCCCTAACAGAAATGGGGGTGCGAATAGCAGCTGGCTCCTGGGGGGTGCCCTTATCCAAAATGAGGGTGCCTTTATCACCTTTCTTCCGGGGGTCCAAAAAGCACTTTTCGAGCAACTTTTTCCGCATAAGTGTATTTCTCCAAAAACACCTAAAGACACACAAAAACACCATAATAAGTACAAAATCGAATACTAACAATACGAAACATTGAGGACAAATTAGACACATAAATGCGTCTATCAGTAGTCTTGTATGCGTTCAATGAGGCTAATATAACCCGCCGTCAGGTAGCCTACGGGTGTTTGCATGTCGAACACAAGGCTTTAATTAAAGCATTAATAGTAATGTTGTATACTTACAGAAAACCGGGATGGTTGCTACATGCTCCGTCGGGATGGTTGCTACATGCTCCGTTCTGGGTATATTAAATTCACAGGATGGTTGCACATGCTTTGGAGAATTAATAAAGTGAGAAGTATTCGTCACTTGAATGGTTTTATTCTTTGCAGGATGTCAGCCTATTAAATTAGCTCCATCCTTTGCAGGGTGGAAACATACTAAATTTGGTTTTATAATTTTATCCCTAAACTAAAATCCACCATCAACACATATGCATTATCACTGATTTTCTTCAAAATCTTGAATGGTCCATATTTCTTCATCTTGGTATTGTTGTAAGTAACAGTAGGAAACCTTTCCTTTCTGAGGTGAATCAAAACCAATTCTCCTTCATCAAAAGTCTTAAGTCTTCTATGTTGATTTGCATCTTCCTTGTATTTGTTATTAGATTCTGCAATCTTGGACTTAACTTCTTGATGTATGAGCGAAGCTTTCTCAACAAAGTTATCTTCCTTATCATTTGATTTACGCAGCTTGGGAAGCACCACCAAATCTAAAATATGATTAGGAACCTAAGAATAAACAATCTTAAAAGGTGTCTTACCTGTAGATCGATTAACTGAAGTGTTATATGCAAATTCCATATTTGGAAGGAGATTATCCCATTGCTTCCCTTTTCCTCCAATAACCTTGGCTCTAATCAGATTTCCTAAAGATCGATTAACCACTTCAGTTTGGCCATCTGTTTGAGGGTGAGAAGTTGTACTATATTGAAGTTTAGTACCCAAACGCATCCATAAAGACTTCTAAAAGTAGCTCAAAAACTTAGTGTCTCGATCAGAAGTAATTGTCTTGGGAATTCCATGCAAATGTACTACTTATTTGAAAAATAAGTAAGCAACATGGAGGCATCTGTAGTTTTCTTGCATGCTATGAAGTGAGCCATTTTTGAATAGCGATTAAAAACAACCATTATAGAATCATTCCTCCTAGAAGTACGTGGTAAACCAAGCACAAAGTCCATGCTAATATCCACCCAAGGTGCGTCAGGTATTGGAAGTGGAGTATACAATCCAGTATTTTGAATATTCCCCTTAGATAGTTGGCAAACCTTGCATTTTTGTACGTACTTCTGAACATCTCTTTTAAGTGAAGGCCAAAAATAACGTTCCTCAACCAAAGCAATGGTTTTATCACGTCCAAAATGTCCTCCTAGACCACTTCCATGTAATTCTTGTATCGAATAAAGACGTAAAGAACATTGTGGTATACATAAACGATTTCCTTTAAAAAGAAAACCATCTTGAATAAGATAATCTCAATACTGCCTGTTGAAGAACCACACTTTTCCCATAGACGCTTAAAATCTTTGTCTTCACCATAAAGATCCTTCAAGAAATCAAAAGCTAAACTCTCATGTTTAAGAGTAATTAAAAGATGATCTCTCCTACTCAAAGCATCAGCAACTTGATTAAGTTTTCCACTCTGATGTTTGATAGAAAAGGTATATTGATTGATAGTAGATAACCACCTATCATGCATCCTATTTACCTTAGCTAAAATTTTCAAAAACTTGAGAGCTTGATTATCAGTGTTGACAACAAACTCACTGTGAATAAGATAAGGATGCCAATTCTTAAGAGCTTGAACAAGAGAAATTAATTCCAACTCATAAGTTGACCACTTCTTCCTTGTATCTGAATTATTTACACTATAATATGCAACCAGATGTCCTTCTTGAGATAATACAGCACCAATGCCAACAACAGAAGCATCACAATGAATCTCAAAAGGCTTATCAAAATTTGGCATGGCAAGTACAGGTGCACTATACAACTTTTCTTTGAGAAGATTAAAGCTTTTATCTGCTTCTTCAGTCCAAGCAAAAGTATCATGCTTCAAACAATCTGTCAAACCAGCTGCAATAGTGCTGAAAATTCTCACAAATCTTCTGTAGAAGAAACTAACCCATGAAAACTTCGTACTTCACGTATAGATATTGGAGCAGGACATTCTACAATTTCTTTCACCTTAGAATCATCCACAGAAATACCAGTATATGACACATATCCTAAGAAAGTGACTTTGTTTGTAAAGAAAGTGCACTTCTTTAGATTCACATACAAAACATTATCCTGTAGTGCCTTAAAGCCTTGAGATAAATGTGAAATATGCTCTTCTTCATTGTTGCTAAAAATCAGTATGTCATCAAAATATACTATGACAAACTTTCCAAGAAAAGGTTGTAGAACTTGATTCATGAGGCGCATAAAGGTACTAGGAGCATTAGATAATCCAAAAGGCATCACTAACCATTCATACAATCCTTCTTTTGTCTTGAATGCAGTTTTCCACTCATCACCTTCACGGATACGTATTTGATGATACCCACTACACAAATCAAGCTTGGTAAAAACTTTAGCACCAGAAAGCATATCAATCATGTCATCAAGTCTTGGTATAAGAACCTATATGGTATTATAACTCTATTTAAAGCTCTACAGTCAATACACATACGATGTCCACCATCTTTCTTGTCTACTAAAAATGCTGGACTAGCATAAGGGCTTTTTCTAATTCTAATCAACACTTTTTGTAACAAATCATCTACTTGACCTTGTAAAATTTCATGCTCTTTAGGACTTAACCTATAATGAGGTTGATGTGGAATAGAAGTTCCAGGTATAAAGTCGATCTGATATTGCAAATCTCTAAGTGGAGGTAAAATATTTGGTAACTCAGTAGGAAATAAGTCACTAAAAGAAGATAATAAAGGTTGTACCTTGTCTGGAATCTCCACCATTGGTTTATCAACTTCATGAGAACTCAAAGAATGAGCTGGTTATAAAGAATGAACGATGGTATCCACTAATGCAGTAGTCCTCTTATCTGTTTTCTCCTTGATAGAAGTAGAAGATTGTAAAGGCCATAAAACTTTAGTAAATACTTCATGAACAAAGGTATAAGTATTCTCATAGCAGTTATGAACATCACGAATATCATACTACCATGGTCTTCCCAACAATAAACTTGCTGCAGTCATGTTAATAACATAACATAAAGCATAATCTGAATAACCAGGAAAAGAAAACTTCACCAAACATTGATGAGTGATTTTCTGAGTGGATGAACTGTTTATCCAATCAACTGAGTACGATTTTGGAGGAAGAGTAACAGATAAACCAAGCTTCTCAAATAATTTAGCAGAAATATAGATCTCTGTACTGCCACTGTTAATGATCATGTTGTAGAGATTTTCTTCAATAAGACAATGAGATCTGAAAATACTATGTTTTTGAGTAGGACATGGTTCAGTAATTAAAACTGGTCGAATTATTCCAAGAAAATCTGCATCATAAGTCTCATGTTCTTGTAAATAATTAAACTCATCATCTCCTAAGTCTTCTTCCACTTGTGTTTCATCTTGAGTTTCATTAATGTAAGCATAAAGCTTGCGACAATCACTAGAAGTATGAACAGTTTGGTTGCACTTGTTACATCTATCTCCTCTAAACTTTGAATAAGGATTAGAAGGCTTAGATAAAAGTGGAAATTGTTGGTGATACTGATTACCTCTCGTATTGCGAGCAACATCTCTTTAAGAATTAACCTGAGGCAGCTTCGCAGATGATATATTCATCATTGGAGCAGTTTCTGAAGGAGCAGATGTTGTTTGTTGTTGTTGATATGGTTGGCTTGCACTTCTGTCATGTGGATCAACAAAGACAGTTGATCCCTGTGAATATGGATCAACAATGAATGTTGAACCTTTTTCACCCTGATAACCATAAGAATAGTTATATGGTCTGGAAGCTTTATAAAAATGTTGATAACGAGCTTGTCTTGGATTTGCTGGGCGAGAAGTAATGAGTACACGTCTTTCAACTTTAAGATCTTGATGCATCGCTTCAACCATTGTAAAAGCTGATTGTGGCATCCCTTGTTGAATTAAATTGTTCAAACCATCTACAAAACGTGCAACTAATTGTTCTTCAGTTTCCTTCAATTTATTACAAGAAACTAAACCATAGAACTCAGCTACATATTATTCAACTAATTTAGATCCTTGGCGATAATTTTGAAGTTTGATAAACAGTTGCTGCTTATAATCTTTAGGTAAAAACTTATCTATTAATAAGGTTTCATGCGAGTCCAAGTACGTATAGGGGGTTTGTGATATTTATCTCGATCTTCACATAATGTTTCCCACCAAGCTGCAGCTCCACCTTTCAATTTATAGGCTACCAGTTTTACTCTAGAAGAGTCAGGGACGTCCATGAATTTAAAGAAATATTCGACTTCATAAAGCCATTTCAACAATCCTTCAATTTTTAAACCACCATGGAAACTAGGTATATCAGCCTTTAATTTTTATTCTGGAAAATTTTCATAAGAAGTCATAGTAGAGTTTAATCTTTTTTCACCACTCCACGTTTGGAATACTTCTTCTTATCTTTTGTCATCTTCATCAAGGTTGATAGTTACATTAACATGTCTTTTTGGAGTGTTAAACCCTCTAATGGCTCTTTATGTTAAAGGACATGAGAAACATTATTAGGAACAAAAGTATTTTGAGTAAAAGAAGGTTTTGTATCATCTTCTGTTTCTCATGTCTTCTTCTCTCCTTCTTGTTTTTCATCCGTTAAACCAGGCATATTTCTTTTCCAATCCCATGTGTTTCAATAATTTGTCAATAAATTCTCCATGGGATATCAATCTTGTTTCAATAGTGTCAAGCTTATTTTCAAAAGCAGCTGTAATAGTTTTGGCATTTGTTGCATTGGTTTCAAGTTTAACGTCAAGGAATTTTTCGACTACCTTTTCGATAGCAGCTAGGGTAAAATATTCCATTGAAAACTTATGAAGGAAGGTAATAAGTTTGATGGAATTTTTAGGGGTTGTTGAAATTGTGCGGAAGCTCTGTAAGGATCTGATTTTAGATAAAAACTAAAAACACGGTATCTGATACCAACTAGTGTAGCACAAAACAGGATATAACAAACAAGTTGCTTGGGTTTTGAAGATAGTTGAAGTTCCGTTTAAAATCTGATTCTCGGATCTAGTTTCTAAGGTAAAATAATTGATAATCAAACTTGATAATAATATTGATAAAAGATGTGTCTTGTAAACAAGCGACCTAGCCTTTATATAGGCTTACATGATCTGATAAAAGGAAAGAGTTTGACGTAAACTAGAAAAGGAAATACTTGAAAAGCAGAAAAAATTAAACTGACGTAAGGGATCAACTGTCATAGTTGATCCATAAGCATGGGATAAACTGTTAAAGTTAATACAGAAGAAAATGATCAACAATCATTGTTGATACAGAGAAAGATATACTACATCAGTACTTATCTGCTGATTCTTCTCTACCCTCCGCATTAGTTGCTGAGTTCCAGGTGTTAAGAGATAAAACAATGAACCAATCCTAATAGTGGGGAGTACTCCAGAGAAGAAGCATGGAGTACTCGGAAGAAGGTAAACTGAAAGTTAACACTTGAGAATTTTATGTATAAATTGTTTATTTCATCTCTTTAGCGTGCCAAAGAAACATTATACGAGATCATGTTCCTCCTCATTTCTTTTAGTCTCTCTGATCTCTTTGTATTCTGCATGATGCTTTCAGTTATGGGATTTAGTATATAGTCTAAATTCATCAGCCTCCCAGCCAGGGAAATATTGTTGAAGTTCTAACATCGAAGATAAATCACGTACGTACTTGGTCATTTAACTTTTACCTGATGCTCATAATTGAACTCTGATCACATGGTTTATTTTTACAAAGAGTTCCACAGAGGATGAAAAGCAAGAGGAAGATTGTGAGAAAAACCAAAGATAGCGATAGTGAAGGATTCTGAGTGGAAAATTCTTAATGACTTAAAGTTGTATGGTTGCGCAGTCTTAATGAGGTGACTGAAAAAGATCACTCTTATATCAAACCTCTTCAATTTACTTGCTAGAAGTGTATTGATTATATATAAGTTGTTGATTCAAATGATGAATTATTGTTTTCTTAAAAATATTTTAAGTGGGGACCATCCATATCTTTGAGTCAGTTCACTGCCGAAGGTGAAGCCGAGTTCGAGGCTGTTCTTGTTGTTCCTCCAAAAACTTCTTGGGTTCTGTACGAGAGTTGGTACAAACCTAAGAAGTTAAACTTGAAGTAATGTCAGGCATGCCTTCATCTCAGTTGAATTTGATGATTTTTCTCCCAAGTGCCTAGACTTTTTGATGGTAACCAATTTGTTCCCTAAGACTACTGATATAGGTTCATTATGATAAAAATGAGGTATAGAACGGAATTTTAAGCTTTATTATATGCCTAAAAGTTGAACATTACTTTTCTTTGTATCTTTTGCAGGGTATAGCCGGGCGCGAGCTTCTTAAATTTTCTGTGGAATTTATGGGCTTAGCATCGTAATCTTACATGGGAATTAAGATCCATATATGGACTTAGCATGCTTTGGACTATAACATTTTTAAATTGAAATTTTTCTTTTGTATATGTTATCCATAAATTTTTAATATATATTTAGCCGATGTTGGGTATTTAGTTGTTTGTTGGTAAGGGCTTTTATATTGAATTTCATTGGTATAATGGTCTCCTCACCGTTGTTCCATCCTTCGTTAATCAGGTAATAGAATTCTTTCGATTTTTTGTTTTAATTTTACAGTGAGGGTTATAATAAACTATAAATCTTTGGTTGTTTATTTATTTTTATTTTTATTTTTATTTTACAGTGTTCTGTGGCGATGTTTGATTATCAACATCACCAACTTATCATTTTGTTTATATCATTTGAGAGCCGATGCAAGGGAAGATTGCAAGTCATGGATTGAACTTGAAATCACTACAAACGTTGTAAGATTACTACTGCCCATGTATTTTTTTTTTTGTTGTACTTACTTCCCTATTAAGTTCTGATTTAGTATTTTGTCCTTGATATGTATATGGCAACCCATTAATTGGGGAATGAGGAGACTGCGTTTAAGGTTATGATTGAACATAAACTGAAATCCATTAGCATTTCAAATTGCATCCCACATCACAAGTAAGTTCCTACACTTAGAAGTTGCATATTTTAAGAAAATGAGTACTTGCCAGTTTAAGAACGAACATGATCACAATGGGTGGGAAAATGATTATCAATTCCATACATAACTTTTTGGTTTTTAAAATTAAAATTCGTTTACACTTTATATGCCAAATTAAAAAAATAACTAAATATTTTATCGATATTTCCCCTAAAATCCCTGGAGTTTCTTTATAAGAACACAACGGGACCTTACCTCTCGACGTAAGCAAAAGTTATAATTTTTTTACTTCACGTGCTATGCTCTGGTGATATGGATTTTGCTGAATAAGTAAGATCAGGAGTGGCATTATGGCCAACAAGGATATGTTGCTCACGATGTGTATTTGCACAAAAGTAGAATAAGTCGAAATCCTTGGATGAAAAACAGGTTCACATGCACAACAACATTCCAATGTGTTGTTAGTGGTGTTAGGAATCTTCTTTGTATTCACACTGCCATAGGGTTGCTGCAGTTTTTGCAAGTACAAATTAGTTCTTTTTTGTCATATCAGGATATTTCCACTGATATATAAATTGTACGCTCATGTTATTCTTTAAAAATGGCTCTTTCCTTTATGATAGTATATAGTAATGTGTTTTCTGAGTTGCTCTATCTCATGTATCCATCCTTGCATTTCATTGACTTTGCGCCTCAGCTGTCAGACACGTCCTTCCATTGTGTTTTCAAGCGAGGTTAGTTTGTATACCTCTATTATTATTTACACTATTTTTCTTTCCTTTTTGCATAGCTTTTATTAGCTTTTTTTTGAATGATAATGGTGGTTTTCTTTAAGTGTTGGATGTGACAGGCGCAAATGAGGAAATTATATTGGTAAATTGATAATGTGCATCTGAATACTTCATTGATGTTAACAACTTGGAGATCTGATGCCCCGAAGAAAACCTTCGTTTTTGTTATTGTTTTCCCTCATTTTTTTTTTCAGAATTGGATATAATGAGGATATGATTAGGTAAATTCCTTTTACGTTTGGTCATCAAACTAATGGCATAAATGTATTATCCATAGGAATGCCAGTATCTATTATGATATGAACTTTGCGAGTGTGTACAACTAACCCATGAAGGATCTTACAAGGCTTCCATAATGAGCAAACCGGTTCATGTTTTAGCAAATGTGTGTGACACACTTCTTAAAATTAGCAACTGAAATTGGAAACATAGTCGATATATTAAGATGAATAACTTAATTGGGTTTTTATTTCTTTGCAGGAGCATCAAGTTCCTTCTCAGGGAATTTCATTTTCATATTTGAACTCAAATTTACCTTAATTATTCTCTATTTATCGTAACTAATGTGCTCAATGGTTAAAGCAAGTGAACCAACCTAATTTCAATTTCCCTTACAATGAATATTTCTTGATTTGATGGTGGTATTCAACCAAGGACTAATCTCTGGAAGGCTTGGTAGCATATGTTCGAGAAGCAAAATTCTCTCTCAATAGCTAAGGTATGCCAAATTGGAAAATTTCTTTTATAAGTATTTTTGATTGGTATAGTTAACTCTAGATCCATGAACAAATGACTTTTCCTTTGCATCTCCTAGATGTGAGAATCCCATTTTTCCTTAAAAACTTAATTTTTGTATTAAATACATTCAACTTCCTAGACCATCCAGAAATACATGTCATTTTCATGGTTGTAATGGATTGAAATTCCATTGATGATATGAATTGTGATGTCTTTTAACACAATTTTGTTGCAGGTAGCGAACTCATAACTAATTTTGCTAAATGAAATTACCAATAGTTAGGATCCTTTGTTTGTTAGATAAGTTCATTATGATGCTAAGTCTGATTTTTTAATGTTGAATATTTAATTCATAATGATTTTTTGTTCCGTAAAAATACTACAATACAGTAACCAAAGATGATATATGATTATGAATCTCATTGCTCTAGCAAAGATCATTCAGTTTCGATGTATGACCACTTGCCATCTTAGCTCAGCTGGAAGAGCGCATGGGCTTGAACCATGTGGTCGTGGGTTCGATTCCCACAGATGGCTGAGGGATCCTATAGTTGTACGCATTTTAGGGTGCAATTACTCTAACATGGTTCTTCCTGCGGTACCAAATCTTATTACGTACCACATTTATATTGAAGTGGACTTCACTGGAAATCGATAGGTCGATAGATAACCACTGAGGTAGTTCATCAGTTACCGTAGTTTTATTCATTTTATCAGGCCACTTATACTTCTTATATTGAAGTGGGTTTCTTATCAAATTGAGGCATCTTGGATTGTTTTCAGAGGTACTCAAACGTTTAATTTTTTTTTTTAATCCTATACAGGTAAAAATGTCACTGTTGGGTTCTCAGAGACCGTGGGCATGGGTGGACATGGTCGCAAGGAATCTAACAACTAGCAAAGATTCTGCAAAATCTATGTCTAATAGCTTAACATTATTTTTTTCGGTATTTTTTTTCTTCTTTTTTTTAGAGGTAACATTATATTAAAACCGAACAGAACAAAGATTACAACACATGAATCAGCTTATCCTTAATACATACGGGGGGTGTGTTATCCCAAACACTAGATACATGGGATTTGCTAGCTCACTTAGCCAAAATATCTGCTGCTTCATTCATTTTACACGTCACATATTTACATAATGAACTACCTAACAAAGTTAATCCGTTTTTACAGTCTTGAACATAAGATAAAAGTGTCCAAAGGATATTAGAATGATCACCACTGATGCCAAAATATCCATGGGTTTTCTGGGTATAACCGAGTGTAAGCTTCTTAAACTGTTTCTACAGTAAGTGAATGATTCATGCATGGACATAGTATGCTGTGGTGGTTATAGGTAATAATTGTCATAATTCCAGTTAAGAGAAATTTACTCACAGGTATTATCTGTTTTAAAGTAAAGTACTACATGTGTGTAGCCAATGCTTCTTCAGGTATTTGGATGTTTGTTGATAAGAGCTTTTAGCTAATGGTTATTTTTAAATATATATTCCACATATACAATAATGCATTGGATAATAATTCAAAATTGACGCAGTAGTCTCTTGGTTGGTAATTTCTAAAAACAAATTCAAGCATCTAGCCTAACTTCATATTAAGATTGATATTGTAGTTTCCCGTCAAAACTCACAGCAATGGAACATCCCTAGATCAACTCAGCTGCTTGCATGAAATATGATATTGGGTGCTGTTTCACGCGCCTGCAGTTTATTTTAGTAGTGCAAATCACATTGAGTGAGATAATATGCACGAGATACATAAAAATCACAGGTTCAGGGATAGTGAGATGATTGTCCACGCAAGTATATAAAAATCACAGGCTCGGTGATCTCAAGTGTCGTCATATTTTTATATTTACTGATCACGTGTTTCATATTCACTGATGGTTAGATTTTAAGGGTTTTTATTGATTTTGTTTTTCCTTTTTTGTCTGTGGGTTTTACATTATTTTGATTTGCTTGGTTTCTATTTGAAGGGATTTTTAAACTTTTTAGGTTTGTGTTAATATTTAAGATCAAGTTAAGGTTTCATGTACTAATAGTTTATGATGACATCTACTGACCGATTTGGGTTGTGCTGACTGATGCCTAAGAAATCGGCAGAAAATTTACGGTTGGATGAGATATTAAATTTACAAATGATGGTGAATTAGATGTTTTGGTATATGAATTATATTTGTGCATGTGGATGTTCAAAATCAATGTAAATTGCAATATTAAAGTACATCTAAGTTGTCTTTCTAGGCCATAATTTTTTTATTTGTTGTTGTTGATGGTGGATTTTCAACAAAGGTCAAATTCGTAAAATCATGATACTGCATGTTTCTGATAAGGCTTCAGGCATGTGATGATTCATATTTTACGAAGCCATGATGAACATGTCTTTCGAAAAGCCTCCACTAGTTGAGCTTCGATCCATGGCATTTCATTGTGCACTCTATGTAGAATGATAGAATTAGGCGGTTCTCTTACATAATTTTTTGTTGAGAGGGACTTAACGCCTTCAGGACGTCGGTGGTACTCACTGTTCCTTGACTACATGAGAGCAAACCCATCTACATAGAATTTCTCCATAAGATTGAGAGCAGCAGCGCCTTCAGGACAGTGACACTCGCTGATCCTGACTATGTAGAGCTGTCGTGTATAGACTCGAGCATTCTCGTAAGGTTCGAGAGCGCCCTCAGGACTAGACGCCTCCTGACTATGCACATAGATTAATTCTGCCGTGAAATTCACCACTGAATTCTCAGAATGATCTATTATTGCTCTTATTCTATGGTCGAATCCACGGCCTGATCCCATGGAATAGCAATAACAATTGCTCCTATTCCATGGTCGAATCCACGGCCTGATCCCATGGAATGGCAATAACAGTTGCTCCGATTCTATGATCGAATCTACGACTTGATCTCATGGAATGGTAATAACAATTTATATTATCTCATTACTCCGATTTCATGATTGAATTTACTGCTAATCTCATGAAATGGTAAAAGATAATTTTAATTACTCCGATTCTATGGTCGAATCCATGATCCCATAGAATGGTAATGGATGTTTTATTATTCCGAATTCATGGTCGAATCCACAGCTAATCCTATGAATTGATAATAAATAACTACTTAATTTATTGTTATGTTTCATGAATTATTCTACACTGAATTTCGTGAATTAGCAATAATTATTCAACCACCGGGCATCTGGACCATCCCTGAGTAAGCCCCGCGAAAAATGGTGTAAGTGTACTCGACAATGATGCACAACTAAGCACCCGGATGCATGAACGAACATCCAAAAATATGAACAAATGAGGAATCCTACGCAAAACAGGAGAAAACAACAAATAATAATAAAATAATGGGAGGCGCCCAGGGGCCGGTCCCACCGGACAGCCGGCCATGCCTTAGCCGTGGCCGGTCCCATGCCTCCTCCATTATTTTCCCCCTATTTTTTGTTACTTTCATGAACTCATGAAAAACTCCTTCAATTTAGTAACTTTCCTTGTTTGTGCAAAACTCATGAATTCCTCATAACTTCATGGATTCATGAAAAAATATTATAAAATAAGGAAAGGTGTGCGGGACCTGGCAACATAACTGGTCGGCCATGCCCAAGCCGTGGGCGGTCCCACACCTTGCAATCCCTAGATTTTTATAATTATTTTTATTCCCTAAACTCATGAAACTCCTCCGTTTCAACAAAAAATTCACGGATTCTCCATAACTTCATGGATCCATCAAATAATATTATAAAATAGGGCAAAGTGTGCGGGACCGGACAACATGGCCAGCCGGCCATGCCCTAGCTGTGGCCGGTCCCACACCCTGCAATCCCTAGTCTTTTATAATTATTATTTCCCTCGAATTCATGAAACTCCTTGGTTTGAGCAAAAATCATGATTTCTTCATAATCTCTCAAATTTTGCTCAAATCATGAAAATTCAAGAGCCAACATGGTCACGTGACCGGCTAGCCTCTCACGGAAAATTTAGATGTTAAGATACTCTTATTTTAATATTTACAAAATATTAATCAATTGAGCATACATGCTCATTCCAACAAAATCAAGAATTTCAGTCAAGACGAAACTCTTCTGAAAATTCACAATGTTGCTCGAACGCACATCCGAAAATACTGAAACTCTCAGTACGGAGACACGGACACCATGGAAACACGTACATGCTCTAATGACCGAACATGGTTATTCCTAGGGCTTGCATAAATCTGGTCCCACATGTTTTCATAATTCTGACTTAATTTGCTGAGTTGCTCGTATTGGGCCCAAACTCTCTCCAACCAACCTGGGGATTGCCCAAACGGACAACATCTAGTCCGTGACCACCAAGAGCCGGTCCCATGCTCTCTTGGTAGGTCCCCTATCTTTCATGTTTACGTTTCTCCTAATGTTGAACCCAACAGTAATTCAATAAATGATGAAACCGACGTTTAATCATCATTCCTTCACCAACTCTCCAACCGAGAACCCTGGTACACGCTCACTCGAGCAGTTGGGCATCACATGAACGCCCATGGTCTCATGTGGTCGGTCCCTCCTTTGCTCATGACATATTTTCAGCAATTCGTCAACTAATGAGCAATTCATCAAAAAAATAGGGTTTTCGAACAAACGCTCAACAAATCATTATTCTGAGCAAGTTCAAACACTAATAAATTTATAATGATTCAGCAACCAACATCTGAATTAATCATATAATATCTAGTAATCTACCAATATTTTTATATTTTATTGGGTCACGTCACCAATAATTATTTCTTCGAATTAAGAAACTGTGCTCAGTTACTCAAATATTGATCTAGCTATCAATATTTAGTAATTTGTCAGTAATTTGTCGAATTGAGCAATACTTGCTCAATTGCACGTCAAATTCTTAACATTCAATAATTCGTCTAATTGAGCAATACTTGCTCAATTGCTCGAATATTGATCCCAACTATCAATATTCAGTAACTTATCAGTATTTCGTTGAATCCAGCAATACTTTCTCAGTTTCTCGAATAATCCTCACATATTCAGTAACTCATCAATATTCAACAATTCTTTGAAATTACTCAGACAAACAACATTAACATTCATGAATCGCTGAGCATTTTCTAAACATGCTCGATTCAATAAAACTAGGCTCATTGCCTAATCAGTCAACAACTGACAAACTAAATACATGTCTGTCATGCAGACTCCACGATTCTTGAGACATCAATCACGTCAAATAGGGGGATAACAACTAGGGTTTTGGTCTGGCGGTCTACATCACGTGGATTCATCCACGACGAGAAACGTGCGTAAGTTGTGTCAACGGTTAAAATAATTGGCAAAGTAGTGGGTGCACGATCCGTCAAGTTTCCACACGACATGGAACTGACTTTACCATGATCTTCCACCAGCCCAATCTTCCACTCATGAAACCGTCACACTTACATGGATCAAGGTGTTCACAACTCTGACAATATAAATAAGTCTCTGAATCCATGATTGAGGACAACGAATGATCACTAGCTATCAGCAATCGTCCAGACAGAATTTCTCGAGTAACTACTCTCAAGAATTCATCAATCCATCAGAACTTATTCGAACTCAACGGTTCACCAATTATTGCAGAAACTTTCAACACACCCACAATCCTTGATCATCATTGATCCCACACAATTCTCAGCTTCCCTCCTACAGATCAACCCATCTCCCTCTTTGCGGCCGAATTGATTCTGGAACGGCCATTGACTTGGTTTAGGCCGGAGTCCTACAGATTGATCTCTCGAATCTAAGCACTCCCTTTGCATGGCATCTATGTGAGGTTGAGCAGTTTACTCAGTTTGAGGAGTCCCGACACGCTCGATTCTTCACTTTCCCAAAAAACCAGCGAACCGTTTTTCCCCATCCACAGTTGTCAAATTATTAATTTGAATGAAATAATGGTGAGCTAGGTTGGCAACCTGAAATGAAAGAGTGGAAGTCAACAGCAAAATAATTTACCAATTAACTCATCGCTCGCTCAATTGAGTATTCTACTATATTGAGAGCAAGAAAACATTTTTAATAATTTTTTCTAGACGTATAGGCATCAAATAAACAAAAATGCCCATACTATCTCAGGCATAACTCGGAGAGAATAGGAAATATATCAAATATTGCTAATGACCCGTTCAAATTAACTAAAATTTGCTGGATTTCCAAAGCCATAAGATAAAACTAAAAATTATTGTGCCAAGTGAGAAAGTTTGACACAACAATAATTTAGCATGAGATACAAACAAGTATTCGATTTAGAAAAGTTGTGAACATTTGAAAAGTGAGAAAAATAACATACAATAAAGAAAAAGTGGAGATAGCTCGCATACATTTTCTAATAAAGATGTACTTCTCAATGAGGATAACAATATTTGAAGATTAGGGCCTCTAAGGTGTCGGGATGTTGATAATTTCCTATGGGCCGGTAATATTTTTTTATTTTTGAATATTTGCAATTGTTTTATGGTTCAACCATTGGTGTGTGTATAATCTATGCGTGATGACTTCGAGTAAATAACATATGTACATAAAACTTTTCAACTGTTACAAAAATATTTCGTAGTAATATTTTGATATTTTTGTATTAGTCTTGCTTTCGCTGTATAATTCGAACGTAAACGAAGATCCTCCCATGTTATGTAATTGTTTTCCTATATCCAGTTGTCCCTTAATATTATGGATTACGAATTTATCTACCGACCGCGAGTTCCCTATAGCCGAAATGATTATGTGTCAATAATCTTATGACTGGAATAAAAGTACAAATGCATTGCCATTGCTACTGCATAAAGTACGGTTGCCTTCTTATGATTGTGTTATTTTCATCTATATGAATTTGTGTTGGCTTTGAGAAATCATTAATACAAGTTATACAGATAGCATCGCATGGTATATGTACACAATAATTGCTTATGCTCTAGAAGATTTTTATGTGGAACTAAGATTGGACTCTTTAAAATAAAATTTCATTAACTAAAGAAGACAAAAAAGATTTTACAAAAAATGAAATCAAGGAAGAAATACACGAAAACATGCCAATTATAAATTGTATTGTTTACGAAATAAACAACACTATCCACCAAGTTGTTTTCCCTTTTAATGTAACTTTGGTAGAAGAACAACATTAGTTGGATCAATACATTTTACTTAATTTTCATACAATTTAGTTGTAATCTCTATGTTCCAACACAGTTTGTTACAATAAAGTTACCAAACTATTGACTTTTTACTTCATACACCATAACGACTTATTTGGCTACAAATTAAAAATTAAGAAGCACTAAGTTTTGCAATTAAATGCATGGATAACAATCCACAATAAATAATTAATATCTTGGGAAAACATTATAGAGCCATAGCCAACCTAAACTCTCATTGAAAATCAGAACCACATTGCACATTAATCATATTGACTTTCATTGCACGTTGGTTGTTATTGAACATTGGATGTCATTGCAACATTTATTTATCTTGATGTACTAAACTGTAAAGTGTTTTACTTAGTCATATATAATGAACATTTTATGTTGGATTAAAATGAAAAAAACTCAACTAAATTATATATAAATATCTAACATGCTAAATTACAAGGTTTTATATCGGATACACACAATGATAAAATACCATTATAATATATGATAAATAGCAACCGTAAGAGAAATAGATTTCGTTGTTTATTAATGGAAAGAACATTAGTCTTGCGAGAGATAAAATAAACAATATCATGTGTTTTCTTCTTAAAATATTTTATATTAGAGTGATATGAGTGGATTAATATTCTTCTATCTTTAAAACAAATTATTGAACAACCAATTTGAAGAATCAACATGATAAGCGGGTTGTATCCCCTAATACCACATTATGGGAATGAATCTTACAAACATCGATAATAGTTTCGAACACTAGCATAGAGCTAGCAAATTCAGTTGTTGGTACATCAGACATACCAAATATACAAATATAATAGTTTTATTACGTTTTAAACTATTTTTACGTACACAGAATGTATAGATTAATTGCACACAATTCTATTTGTGGACATATTAGGCACCGATGAAGTTTTTCATCAGATGCTTCAAATAATTTTTGTGACTTATTTATAGTGATGGAGATGCAAAAATTATGTCAAATTTTTACTCCAAACATAGTTGTTCGTCGGTAATTTGGAGCAATGGATAATTCATACTCATATTATGGAACATTGTATTGGATTAAAAGACGGTCCATTATATTCACAGGTTAACTAAAATTAACAAAAATTTGCTATGCAAATTCGTGAACATCCTCATGCCACAGTGAATTTATATGATTGGTGGTGAAGAATGCTCAGGATTATTGAAAAGACATTTGTAGGACTAGAATATCGCTACAACACTTCTCTGCGAGATTAACAACACTTCCCAGTGAGCATCACCACAAGCTTTTTAACAACACTTTGCGAATGTCCCAAAAGAAGTCAAAAGAGTGACGTAATAGCTGACGATTGAAGAAAACATGAGAAAAGCATGTTTGTCCCGCGATGGTTACAAAGCTTGCGAGAATGAACATTGTAACTATCGCGGTACAATCGCAGAACAAATCCGAAATAAGAGGAAAACTTAGCTGTCATCCATTATGTAACTACCCTATAAATAGAGACCCAATATGTCCAGAAAAGGATGATGTATTTTTGAGAGTTGAGAAAGTCTTGAGGAGAGAGAAACTTCAAGAGAAAAGTTGTATTCTTGAATTCTTACATTTCCTGTAAACATTTCTGAAAATCAAATAATAAAGTGTCACTCTTAATCTTCAAATTTGAGTTGGTTATTACAAATTCTTAACAAGGGTGTAGTGTAGGATTTCCTGCAACTACATTTTGGCGCCCGAAACAGGGACTGAATTAGCAAAATCATAGAAAAAGTGAGGAAGAAGATAAGAATTGTTCAAGATTAAGAAAATCATAAAACAAATCGGTGAGATATTTGAAGGAAGAATGGTCAGAATCAAAGAAGATTGTAGAAAATTGGAGTGTGGTATGGTAACGAGAACAATGATTGATAGATTTCATGAAAATATTAAAGGGAAGATACACAAACGGGATTTTGAAGGAAGGAAAATTATGACGGTGGAAAAAATATCAGCATTGAAAGATTGGGAAAAGCATGAGATCATATTTACAACAACAAAAATACCAAAAGAAAATATAGGTCATACATTTCCTCTGGTAATCACGGTATCCACTATACCAATGAGAAAGTAAGAATCAATAAAATATGTAGAAGAATGGGATATGAATAGAACTTTGGTGGATGAAAGAAGTTCTGTGGATATAATATTTTATCATACTTTTAAGAAAATGGGATATAAGGATGAAGAAATGTCTTGTTCAACATATCATATTCATGGCTTTGGAAAATCTTTAACAAAACCTAAAGGCGAGATAATGGTACGAATTTCACTTGGAGAGATTGAACACAAGTAACATTATGTGTGGTAGACGTGGAATCACCGTATAACATGATATTAGGAAGACCGTGGATACACACAATCAAGGCTGTAGCATCAACATTGCATCAATGCATCAGATTTCCTATACCCAGTGGAATTGGAGAAATTAAAGGAGACACAGATTTTGCGAAATTGTGTTACCAAATTGAAGTAAGAAATTGTGAAGAACGTCCAAAGCTGCGAAAGGCTCGCAGAAAATTGGTGAGAGAAACAAAGAAGGAAGAAGAATTTAAAGTTTACATGATAAGAGCAAAAGAAGGAAAAGGAATACCCAGTGAAATCTCGCGAGAAGGAGATGAACTTGCGAGAGTTATGAAAACACCAACACCAATGGGAGAACCTGAAGCCAGTTATACTGCAATAGAACCAACAAAGGAAGTAAATATTGGGAGTGAAGAAGAGCCTAAAATGCTGAAAATTGAGACTAGAATGGAGGAAGATGAGGAAGAAAGAACTATAAATCTCTTGCGAGAATATAAAGATATCTTCGCGTGGAGCATGGATGAGATGCCAGGGATGGATCCATCAATAGCATGTCATAAATTAGAAATCAACAAAAATATAAGACCATTTAAGCAAAGAATAAGGAAAATCGCAACAACATACCATTCTCAAATAGAAGAAGAATTACAGAAGATGCTCGACGCAGGAATTATAAAGCAAGCAAAATATCCAGAGTGGATTGCAAATATGGTGGTGGTCCCAAAGAAGAACAAGGGGATAAGAATTTTCATAGATTTCACTGATTTAAACAAAGCTTGTCCTAAAGATAGTTTTCCGTTACTAGATATCCCACAAATGGTTGAATCAGCAGCGGGAAATGCAAGAATATCTTCGTTGGATAGATATAAAGGATATAATCAGATCCCTCTCGCTGAAGAAGATCAAGAACATACCGCATTTTTTGCTCCAAGAGGATTATATTGTTATACAAAGATGCCCGTTGGCTTACGAAATGCTGGTGCAACATATCAAAGAATGGTGGAGAAGGTGTTTGCAAAGTGAATCCATAAAGTATTTGAAGTGTATGTAGATGATATGCTGATCCAAAGCAAAGAAGCTGAGAATTATGTGCAAGATTTGAAAGAGATTTTTGATCAAATGCGACAATTTAATATTAAAGTGAATCCCGATAAGTGTACTTTTGGAGTAACTTCAAGAAAATTTCTGGGGTATATTGTATCAAACGAAGGAATACAAGTTGATCTGGAAGAAGTGCAAGAAATTCGCGATATGCTAACGCCTGCGATGGTAAAAGATGTGCAAAAATTGAATAGACTCTTAGCCTCGCTAGGAAGATTCATCTCGCGATCTTCAGACAAGTGCAAACATTTTTTCGATATACTCAAGAAGGGAACAAAATTCAAGTGGACAGATGAATGTGAAAAGTCTTTTCAAGGAATAAAAGAACATTTAATGAACATAACTATCTTACAGAAAGCTGAACCGGGAGAAGAACTATTGATTTATCTCGGGGATAATTGGTCTTTGGTACTCAGGTTTAGACCAATACTAGGCTTTGGTCTAACATTTGTCCAACGTTAGGCGTTGGTACCTAGACCAGAGTTGACCTAAGTTGACCGTTTATGACCTGACTTTAATAATTTTGTAAAATAAAAATATTGTAAAAATAATGAATTTACAAATGTCTCCTCGAGATGGGTTTCTTCCCTGAAACTAGGTCCATTCTTAATTCTTCTTTCACTTGTTCAAACATCACCAGCTCTCGGATTCAACATCCTCTTATCCTCGTACACAAATCAAACCCATTCTTCTCAATAATTGTAGCTTCTACTCTGCAATTCCACGGCACATACCCATGTACATCATCTTCTACAACTGCTAATTAACCTTCTCCATCATTTTAAACACAAATTCAGCCCCAAAAATCCTCCATTAACCGATACGGCCCAAACCCCATCTCTTTTTATTGATTCAACATCAAACCCTAACCAGTTCTCTCATTGTTCAACATGACCCATTTGATCACCATCACAAACCCATTTTCTCGACAACAGACCATTACAGACTTCTTCAATCATCTCAAATCCCGTCTGAATCTTCTCGGATCGAAACCTATCTCCGAACAACGACATCATCTCACAACACCAGTTCACTTCCAAATTCATACCATCATCAATCTCAGTTCAATTCATAATCATGCAAATTATGAAACCCAAATAATTCAACTCAACTACTATAATCAAGAGAGATTACCTCAAAAGATAGCTCAACTCAAGCAATTATGATCGAATTCTTAAAACCTTGACTCCTTGAATACAATCAGTTTCAGTACTGTACCCAATTTCTTCTTCAATTATTTCTGAACATTCTATGAAACCCTAACCTCAAATTCTTTATAAAACCCTGAAACCTGAACATTCATTGATTCTAACACAAAACTCCATCAATGAATCTTCAACTAACACAAAACTGAAATCAATTGCAGAAACCCTAATTTCTCAAACCTTACCTTCTCAGTAACTGAATCTTCAAATTAACATCATTAACTTCTTATTCACCTCATAATCTTCAAAACCCATTCTTCAATTTCTTCTTAAATCATTACCAATTGAATTCTAACTTCTATCAGCAGAAACCCTAACTCCTCAATTGAATTTCAATTCTTCTATCTCTGTATCTTCGCGATTCATAATTACTCTTCCTATTAGAAACACCACCACTTCGTCTGTATCGATCTGTTGCATTTGATTTCATTTTTTAGTAAATAATACCATCTCTCGAATCGATCAATACCACCACTAATTGAATGTACTGATTGGTCTTCATTAACTGATCTCATTTCCCTATTCCGCTCTCAATTCACGTCGATCTCTTGATTCCAGATTCGATTTCTCACTTTTCTCGCTCGGTAACTTATACCACCACGAATGTATCAAAACTTATACCACCACGAAGCTTTTAGATTTTCTTAAAGACCGAAAGGTATTATAGTAATCTATTTAATAATTAGATTTTATATTAATTTTCTGATAATTAGTAAACAGAAGTAAGAACTTAACCTAGTCAACGCGGGTCAATGTCTGGTCCAGGTACCAAAGCCTAATGTTGGACAAATGTTAGACCAAAGGCTAGTGTTGGTCTAAACCCGAGTATCAAACTCTAATTATCCCTTTATCTCGCAACAACAACATATGCGCTAAGTGCTGTGTTGCTGCGAGTAGACGCAGGGGTAGAAAAACCAATTTATTACATCAGCAAAACGTTCAATTCTGCAGAGAGAAATTATTCAAAGATTGAGAAACTAATTCTAGCGTTGGTGCATGCAACTTTTAAGATTCGCATCTACTTTCAAGAACATAAGGTCAAAGTGTTAACAAAAGTTCCAATTGAATCAGTAATGAAAAATTAAAAAAGATCAGGCAGAGTTGAGAGATGGAATGCACAAGTAGGACACTTTGATATCCAATATGAAGTTTTATCCTCGCCAAAGTCACAAGTTATCGTAGACTTATTAGCTGAATTTCCTTTAGAATATGATGAAGCTGTGGAAGAAATGATGGATATAGAAGAGGAACATGGAGATCCAAAAGAGCTATTAACAGAATCCGACAGATGGGAGATATTGGTGGATGGATCATCACATGGAGAAGGAAATGGGATTGGAGTTGTTTTTATTTCGCCAGAAGGAGAAAAAACAACTTTTTTATTTAGATTGGAATTTGCATCCACTAATAATGAGACATAATATGAGGCCGTGATTCATGCTTTAAAATTTGCGGTAAAAATGAAGTTAGAAAATGCTAGAATCACCAGCGATTCACAATTGGTTATTCGCCAGATAAAAGGAGAATACACAACAAACAAACCATCTTTGAGAAAGTATAAAAGATTAGTCGAAGAATTATCTGCGAGAATTCCAAAAATAAAATGGAGACACATATCAAGGAAAGATAATAGACTCGCAGATGCTTTTGCTTTCATATCCAGTATGATGACAAATCCAGCTGCGAGATGCATAAAAATTCAAACACTTTTATTACCAGCGATAAATAAGGAAGAAGAAGAGGAAGATGTAATGATGGTAGAAGTTGGCGAAGAAGAATTAAAGAGCAACATTAAAGATTGGCGAGCAGATCTTCATGCATACTTGGCAAGAGGAGAAATCCCAAGAAATCGATTAGAGGCACATAAATTAAAAAGTAGGGCAACCAATTATGAGTTAAGAGATGGAGTATTATATCGCAGATCTTTTAGTGGACCATCGCTAAGATGTTTGACGAGGGAGGAAGGACAAAAAATATTGAATATGTTGCATAGTAGTGATGCTGGTAATCATAGTCGAGGAAGATCTTTGGCATATAGAACAAAAATGCAAGGCTATTACTGGCCATATATGCATGAAGATGCAACACAACTCTCAAGGCGTTGCGAATATTTCCAACGATATGGAAAGAAGATACATGCACCAGGAGCACCATTATCATCTTCAACAAGTGTATGGCCTTTTGGGAAATGGGGATTAGATATTGTGGGACCATTTGTGCCTGGTTCTGGACAAAGAAGATATCTAATTGTCGCAACAGATTATTTCACAAAATGGGGAGAAGTAAAGGCAGTAAAACATATCCGCGATAAAGATATTTTTACATTCATATTTGAGAATATAATTTGCAGATTTGCGATTCCAGCACAGTTGGTGTGTGATAATGGAAATAAATTTGAAAGGCAGAATATAGAATTGCTACTCAATGCATTTAAGATAAAGTGTGGAAAATCTACTCCTTTATACCCACAAGCAAATGGTCAAGCTGAAGCAACTAATAAGACAATCGCAGACATCTTAAAAAAGAAGCTAGAAGGATACCACAGAGCATGGTGCGAACAGGTGCATAATGCAATATGGGCTTACAATACAACTAGACGAGAAGCCACTAGAATGTCACCTTTTTGTTTGACGTATGGAGTTGAAGCTGTGTTACCGACAGAAGTAGCTATTCATACAACAAAAAGAGAGGCTTTGGAAAGAAATCTAAGTGCTGGAATGATTTTAAATAAATTGGATGAATTAGAAGAAAAAAGAGAAAAGACTTTACAACATATGGAAAATTACCAGCGAAGATTATCTCGCGAGTACAACAAACGTGTTGAGAAACGTGAGTTTTAACCTGGCGATTTAGTGCTGCGATAAACACCAAGTTATCAGCGAGAGAATGGTGGAAAGTTGGCGAGAAAATGGGATGGACCGTACATCATTAAAGAGATAGTTGGAACCAGGGCATACAAACTAATGGACCCTGAAGGGAGAGATGTTGGTCAAAGACTTGATAGACCATGGAATAGACTATTTCTGAAAAGGTATTATCAATGACAACTTCTGCGAGATAAGAGATACTGGTACGTTGTACCATGAAACAAATAATAAATTCTTCTTTCTCTATTACAACTGAGAGGTTCTTCTGATAACAAAGCAAAACAAGAGCTGCGAGCATAATCGCAAGAAAGGCGAATAAAAATTTCGCAGAGATTAATAGAATGGGACGAACCTTTATGGCGTGCACCCTAGTTCGCGAATAAAATTTCACAAGAGGCAAATGTAAGACCTAATAGTGCATCATATAAGGGGGTATCTATTTACATGACTCAGGGATAAGGTTATACCGCTGCTGGAACCTGAGTCATGAAGATGTTGGGGTTAAAGAAAACCTATCCAGGAGAGGGATCTTGGATTTCCAACCATATAAGGTTATACCCTGGTTAGACGACTAAGAACCTCTTCTAAGGAGTGCAGAGTATGACCAAGGCGCCGAGGTACACGGTTGAGTCAAGGGTGCCCGAGGCGTACGAAACTACTCTGTCCATCCTTGGAAAGTCTTGGCTATGATGCACTCGGCCCGAAGAAAACCCCACTTAGGGTGTAGTCTTGTAACTATAAGCCATATAGGCATAAAGGACAAGAGGCTGCGAAAACAAGTGGTTGTTGGCAAATATGGATGGGAGGAGCTAGTCTTGTATGGCCGATGTGCCCTCCTTAAAGGGGCAACCAGGGGGAAGATAAGGGCGGCACCCTCCACTAGGGAGCTGATAAGTGTCTTAAGACGGCAATGTCATGGGGCTTTATGATCGCAAGAACATTTAGGCATGTCATATTGTCGCGTGACGAAAATTATATAAAGGCAACAATCCAAAAGAGAAAAGTTAAGATGAGATCAATGGGTTTTTACATGAAAGTGTAAAGACGTCATGCGATTTCATCGCAAGACGGCAATGTCATAGGACTTCATTCTCGCAAAAGAATATAGACCTATCATATTGTCACAGAAAATTCAAAGAAACAAAGATAAGGCAAGATCAATGGGTTTTTACATACAAATGTAAAGAAGTCCTGCGATTTTGTCGCAGAAAGAAAAGTTTGGCAAAATAAGACCTTTAACTAGGAAGGCAAAATAAGACCAACAGAATAATCTCAAACATTAACTATTTTATTTGTTTCTCTCAAGAGAATATACGAGAAAGAAGATTCCTTCAAGATTTTATAGAAACATTATTTACAGATAAGGATTTTTAGCGGAAGATATCGCAAGAAATATTCATTACATCGCAGATCCATTTCTATAATCGCAGATACATGAAATAATTCACCATCGAAAGAAAGATAATGAAGGGCAAGTAGAGGAGTGGATAAATAAAAATCTCATTATCTTTCTTGAAACATTCAAAATATCAAAAGTAAAAGTTAGATTCTAACGTTGCAAAAGGTTACATTGCTCGCGAGGAAGAAGAAGGAAAAGAAAAGCAAAAATAAAATTTAAACTTCAGCGTTGGTCTTGCCAGATTCATTATTTTTGCCATCATGATCAGCCTCATCAACATTCTTATCTTTGCGAGTCTCTCCTTCATTGTTTACAATTGCTTCACCACCTGTAGTTACTTTTCTATGAGGACTTTTTTCTTTTGGGTCTTCCTGAGAAAAATCTTCTTTACTATCTTCTTCACCGTTGGCATATTCTAATTCTTTATCCATGGGAAGAGGAAATTCATCATCATCAACTTCTAGAGGAGGGACAAATACAGTAGGAAGAGATTGAGAAATTAGAATCTTGTTCACGAGAACTTCAGCACTAAGGTGGACCTTGCGAAGGAAACCTCTATCATGATTTCTAATCTCTATATTTTTGAAGTATTCGAGATAATCAAGTCTTCTTTCTGCCACATTGCGACATTTTACAAGATCAGAAGTGAGAACCCTATTTTATTTGCGAACTTTGTCCATTTTATTAGTCAAATCAGAGATAGTAGAGTGAAGGCTTCTTTCAGATTCTGCGAGCAACAGAAATGGCAAAAGATTATTCAGACAAAGATCTCGCAAGAAATGTAACATAAAATTTGACAAAAAAAATCAGCAAGTGAGGCAGCCAAATGACTACATTCTTTTTGAGAAGTTAAATTTTGAATTAGTGAACAACAATTCTCCCATTGATTCATGGAATCGTCAAACTTATCCCCAACTATACCCTTCAGGCGAGATTTTATGTTTTCTTCTTTGGAATGGAGATATGAATTTTATTTTTCCAATAAAGAATAAGATTCTTTTAATTAGGAGTATTGATCTTGAAGCTTGATAGCCTTTAAACTAAGAGTTAACCTACCCTTGATGAGTTTATCCTTCTCAGCGGCAGATGCTTCAGTTACTTCCTTGAGTTCATCCTTAAGAGAACGAAGAGACTTCTCTTGATTATCGCATATTCTTTGGAGATTACTCAATTGTTGCGAGGAAATCGCCATCAAGCGTGAAAATTTATGTTTTTCTTGAGATAAAGTTTTATTTTCATCTGATAAAGATTACGTCGCCAAATTAGCTTTGATTAACAAGTATGAGAGGCGAGTAACCTCGCTATTTAATAAATGTTGGCTCTGTGATAATTGATTATTCTCATTAGTGAGATTATCTATTTGATCAACCGAATATGTGTAGAGATTATCTAGTCTATTAAACTGATCCATCCAAGAATCTTTTTCAACACGAGCTTCTTCAGTGATAGATTCAAATTTAAGTCTTTCAATGAATCGACTCTGATTTAAAACTAAATATGCAAGCCAAGAATTTAAGAAAGAAACTTAAGTATAGGGAAGATGAAAATTTACTAGAAACAGAAAAACAAAAAGACAGAGGCAAGAAGATTATACCTTTCAGCTCCTTGTTTTTGCCGCGAAGATTCTCGCAGTCAAGAAAAGAGTTGCGAAGCTGTTGATGAAGAACATCACATTATGAAGTCTTAACGTGAAGGTCTCTCTTTAAAACTTCAATTTCATTTTCTAAAGACGTTCGCGAGGCAGAGCCATCAGAACCAAAATATTTGGTTAAAGTATCACAAACAATATGTTTGAGAGGATCAGTAGAATATTTTCTAGCATCATCAAAAATATTAGATAGAACTTCAAAAGCAACATCGACCCCGATTGATGTTTCTTTAGATGAAGGAAGAGGTGTAGAGGAAGAAGTATCAATAATGGCGAGTTGGAGATTTGGGTTATTTGTAATGGTGGCATCATCAGAGGGAGGGGTGTTTGGAAAAGTAACAGTTGAAGGTTGTAAAGGACAGGAGGGAATATTATTAACAACAACTGTGGGGGTTTTATTTAACAAAGAGTCAGGGATGTTAACAACGATATTCTCGCAAACAGAAGAATGAAGATTTTATTGCAAGGAAATGGGAGTAGCTCTCGCAGACGTTAACTCTGGAATGATGAAATCAGCCTCAAGAGTTTTGTTTTGGCGAAATCTTTTAGGAGGTCTAGCGATACGCTCGTCATTCTGCGAATAATAACTTAGATAAGAAACAGAGGCAACAATATTGTTATTAAGAGATAAAATGTGTTTCTTACTACCTTATTACTCGCAGAAATCTTCTTCGTCTTTTCAGTTGGTCTTTTACGAGAGTTAGGGTTTTGAATTATAGACTGGGCATTTGGAGTAGCTCCACTGAAGAGAAAACATAATATGAGAATTATGAAGAATCAAATAGAGAAGATTGGAAGATATGAGTAAAAATTGGTTCAAACAAATATCATAATTGAAAAGCATACCTTGATGACTCCATTATAACAGTAGCAGGAGAATATGAAGAAGGAGAAAAGTTGCAGACGGAAAACAAAACAAACAGATGAAGAAGATAGAAAAGTAAAAGAAGAAAATTAGTTTTGTAACCTAATCCTACCTTTTATAGGCAAAAGGGGGTGACCTATTGGTTAGAGACGTGTCGGTAAAAAGAAGAATTTACAACACGTGTAGCTAGGTAGTCAAGCTAAAATAAAAGAGCTATGTCGAGAAGAAAATATGGAAAGAAAAGAAGCTGTGAGCACTATGAAGAGTTGAAGATTCTCATATCCTCTCCACTTTGCGAAGAATACATGAGAAGAGTCAAGATGTAGGACCAGAATATCGCTACAACACTTATCTGCGAGATTAACAACACTTCCCAGCGAGCATCACCGCAAGCTTTTTAACAACACTTTGCGAATGTCACAAAAGCAGTCAAAAGAGTGCCGTAATAGCTGATGATTGAAGAAAACATGAGAAAAGCATGTTTTTCCCGCGATGGTTACAAAGCTTGTGAGAATGAACATTGTAACTATCGCGGTACAATCGCAGAACAAATCCGAAATAAGAGGAGAACTTAGCTGTCATCCATTATGTAACTACCCTATAAATAGAGACCCAATATGTCCAGAAAAGGATGATGTATTTTTGAGAGTTGAGAAAGTCTTGAGGAGATAGAAACTTCAAGAGAAAAGTTGTATTCTTGAATTCTTACATTTCCTGTAAACATTTCTGAAAATCAAATAATAAAGTGTCGTTCTTAATCTTCAAATTTGAGTTGGTTATTACAAATTCTTAACAAGGGTGTAGTGTAGGATTTCCTGCAACTACAACATTAAAGAGTATAATGTATCAAATGCATTTACCCATCTTGGATATAAATTGGATAAAAGAGTTTTAAAAGATAAAGACCAAAGGTTCTTTTTAATACATGGTGAACTTCGACATAGAACAAGAATGTTATTACCATATGTAATAAAACAACCAATTTATTCTCAGTTTTGTATATATGGATTATATATGCTCTTTCCTAATCAGATAGTGATATTGTTAAAATAATTTATAAACTCTTTTAGAAGATAGTGATATTTGTGTCAATTATTTTAAAAATTGAAGGTTATATGAAAGATTAAACCTCAAAGAGGTCTACTACCTACAAGCCCAGGTAGCTAGGAAAAGAAAGAGAAAAATCCCACCAACCCGATGCTGACGAGTTTCGAACTTAGGTCGCTGGTATCATCACCCAACGAATTTACCATTGTGTCAATTATTATTGATCGTACAATATTTTGTCAATCTCTTTTATATACGTGCACATATTTTTAATTACTTAAAGTATATTGTAGAAACATAACAATTTATTTTTTCACATAAACTTTACACCTATATACTACGATAAGGACTATATATTAGACTACCTATGAAGAGAAAGAAACGTGATGTCTTAAGAAGATATCTTTATATCCTATTGGAATAAACCAAGAAAAGAAAATGAAAACCATTACAAAAGAAAAGAAATCCCCGACAAAACTCCCTTTTAATTGACGAAGATTCAAGATTTTTTTGGAGATTTTTTTAATATTTGAATTGATTATAATTAGTTTGAAGAAGAATTGTTGGAACCTCAAAAATGGATCGAGAAACATAAGAAGACTATACAAAAACATGAATATGGTCTGCAAAAAATTTAACAAACATCAAAGGTTGGAGAAAGATTAGAATTCAATGACATTAATTTAATCATTATTAGTTTCCAGATGATGCACACCATATTAATAAATACTTTATTGATGTAGATGAAACAAAATCAAAGGAAATAAACAACAAAGTTTGGGAAGAGAAAGAGATTAATGCTGCTTAATATTTGAAGAAGTTATTGAGGTAGCTGATGGAGAAGTACCAAACACTAATTTTTACATCATGTAGATCAAATAATTTTTATTTCCGTCTTGCTGAAAAAAAGCCCAGTCTTATAAGAACAAATATATGAGACATGGCGATCATTTAGGACTTGGAACAATTGCAGGTATTATAACAAGTGAGCCATAAGAATTTCAAAAATATTAAGAATTTGAGATTAGATCCAACGGAGACAAGATTTGAAGTAATAGAGAATTCAACTGTATATACAATGATGAGGTGCGCAACGTCAGCCCTCATTTTCCTAAACTTGCCGTCATTTATTGAGTTCACTTTAGAGAATTATGTGATTCACTTAATTAGGATACATATTTAATATTTAGTTGTTAATTTTATTTTTAATATTTTGACGTTATGATAAGTGTATCAAATACCAAGTAAAAATTTACAATTCATGCTCATCCAAATAGATCGAACTTAGTGAATAAAAAGGATCAAAACCGCCAAAATAACAGTATGTCTACGTGACCAGTCCTGTTAAGGTTTCTCTGTAACAGTGGGTGTTGTAACAATTATATTTGTTACAAAACACACTGTTTTATACCCTTTCTTCAATAAAACACCTTTTTGAGCCATGAATCAATATTTTGAGATCTTGTTTACCATGATGAGCTAATTCCCTCATGACCAAGGCAATGGATGAAGCTACTTACACATGATTGATGGGTAACTATTTTATTTTCTCTAGTTTTATTTTAAAATTCACTTAATCACTGCTTTTGCAGAGTTTTAAATTGTTTGCATGATTTTCCTAATTATTTGTCATTCAACTTGATAGGTTATGCTTTGTTAAATCTATTGATAATCTATGCTTAAGGTTTACAAGTAATATTTGAGAATCTGTCTAATTTTAGTGAGTTAAGACAAAAAAAAGACTTAAAAGTTGACTAGAGTTATGAAATCCTTATCATTCAATCATGAGTAGTAGTGAAATCCATAGTCTTGGTTATTTCTAAAATCTTGATATCGCTTTCAGTTAAGTTTTATTTATTTTAAATTATTCTGAAACTGAAAATCTCTACAAGTCTTTAAACGAACTTTTACTACCACTTTCTACAACAATTAAAATTCCATCAATTTTTGGCGCCGGCAACCCAGATTTGTATTTAGGTTTAGGTTTTAGATTTATTAATTTTATTTTATTTTATTTTTAGGTTTTGTATTTGTATTTTTATTTTTAGATTTTTTGTTCTATTTTACATCTTTGGTATCTTTGTTTTTGTTGTGCATGATTGACTCAAAGTTAAAGGTGGAAAGTTGAACTTGCCAAAAAAAGAGAGGAGGAAATCGAAGATATTATTTTATTTGAACTTTTATTTTTGTTAGTTTCTTTATTTATTATTTTGGACTTGTAATTTTCTTTTATTTGTTCGTGTTTATTTTTAGTATTTTATTATTTATTTAAAAAAAAAAATACTTGCACACACCAATTGCATTTTCGTCCGGAACCGATTTTAGGAAAATAAGTGGTTTAGTACGGTGAACCCTCTGGGCGTTATCATCCGAAACACCACAAGTCTCAGCCTCGTACCTTTGGGTATATTTTGCTGTGGTAACCCAAGCTTACCTAAATTAGTTAGCCCATCATTTGCATGTGCACATTTTTTGGTTGAATTATTGTATGCCAGAACGTAAAAGAGACGCTCTAGGATGGTTTATGCGTGAAAAACCTAGAAGTGATATTTTAGGAAACAAGAATTTTGACTACCTTAATCTAGAGAGTCCTATTTTTGGACGTTCTTCTCAGAGTGAAAAAAATATCCTTTGTACTCCTATAGTGCCAACAATGACAACTGTGAGAGATTACATGTATCCAACTAGGTCCACTCGACCATCGTGCATAAGACTACCAGCCTCTTCGGCTAATTATGAGTTGAAACCTAGTACTATTCAGATGATCCCTGTATTCTTAGGGAAAGATGATGAGAATCCATACTTTCACGTAAGGGACTTTGAGGAAATTTGTGGAACAGTTAAGATTAGGGACCTTAATGATGAAATTTTAAAACTTAAATTGTTTCCTCTTTCCTTAAGAGATAAAGATAAATCTTGGCTAAATAATTTACCGTCTGAGTCCATAACAACATGGGATGAACTCACTGCTGTGTTCTTCCAGAAGTTTTACCGAAAACATAAAACCTCATCTATTAGGCAGAAAATTAGCACTAGACATGATTGATGTCTCGAGTGCGTGGATCGTGGGACCCACGAAAAGTAGCATGTAATGCTATATTAAATAACTAAGTTATTTGGGAAGTAGATACTTGTGAAGTATCGTGTGTATTTTTTGTAGGTACTGCATCGAGTATATTCAGCATGTTGAAGCATCGTTGTTTGAGCGTCTTAAAATAGCCTCATGTCCATCCTACTTCATGTGATGGTTTGGAGGTCGCGCAAGCAAGTCCTCCCTTGGCCGACCACATGGTGTGATAGAGTGATTAAAGCGTGTCGTATGCGTCAAAAATAATTTCACTTTCTCACACTACTAAATATGAATGAAGTACGTGATAAGAAAGAGTTCGTATCCACAGAGAGGCGATTGTTGTTATGCAATTTTCAGATTCTTAAGTAACCAAAATAACCCAAGAGTGTGTTTTGTTTTTATCAAAGTAATAAAGCTAAATAAAGCAAAGAAAATAGTTGGAATAATCAATAGGGAGAGGATATTGGTTAAGGGATAGTATCATTCACAAACATGTATTTTTCATCTATGATTAGAATTGGTAATTTAATCTCGCAATTATCAAAAGTCCTAGGATATCTTGATTGCAAGAGTATCCCGTTTATTTCCTGATTTTATCAACATTAAAAGATGCTATTGTGAAATCTTCTTAAAAAGCAACCTAAAGTGTAAAAGCACAATTAGATTTAACTCCCTAAGAGCAATAAGTTCTATGAAATAAGACTAATCAATGCAAAAAAAACGTGTAAAAGCACTAATTTGTTTTAACAAAGGTTATGATTCATATGCGATTAAAAAGATGTATCACAACAAGTAATAACCACAAGATGCTACTAAAAATCAGGGATAAACAACTTTTACGTATTGAAAACTCTAATATAGCTATAGAGATGAAAACAAATCCAATTGATTCCGGACTCAACCAAACTATCATTCAAATCATATGATAATAAAAACGATGAATCATAAACGATAAAATTGAGACAAAACTAATTCATAGAATCAAATAACATGCTTAAAGAAATCAACTTTTATCCCATAACCAATAGTTGTATTTAGCTACACATATTAATGGAGTTCATCATCATAATATTCAAAAAAGAAGATGAAATATAAAAGAAAGCAAACCCTAGAAGTAGTTCTCTGCAAAAACTCCAAGGATAGAATAAAAACGTTATCTCCAAAAGTTAGTAGAACTTTTCTTTTTGTAGCTTTTCTTCCTTCCAAAATTAGGTCCAAGTCTTCACAATACATTAGTTGGAAATTCACCCGGCCCACGAGTGAGAGAAACCCGTGTAGAAAATCTGTTCCAAAAGCGCTCGCCGGAAAACTGGGGTTTTGGCAGGAATCCGGCTAGAAAAGTCACCGTCGGTACCCTGAGATTCTTCTCTGTCGACGGAATATTTCGTCACGCCGCCGTTAAAGTTAACCATTGACCTAACGGTCATCATTAGTCAACTAGGTCAAAGCTACACTGAGTCAGGACCAACTGGGCTGAGTGACCTGACTGGGTTGAGTTAGCTCTAGGCCAAAACTATCGCAATAGCCTGAACCCGTGTTGTGTTATCATTGCATTCAATCCATCCATGATGGCTGGACTGCAAACCCGCTCCAACTGTACTGCCATATGCAAATCCATCTCAAACCCTCTCTTTTTCCAGCTACATATCACCAATTCAAAATCAAACGCAAACCCATCTCTCATCAGAGACCCATTTATCCAACGCCCCCATGTATCTTATTTTCCACCAGAAGTTGTTCACACAAGCCAACATCACCAGATTACCTCATTTCATACCACATAGTTGTAACTACATTTCAGTACCACCATCTGCACTTGAAGTTTGGAAATCACATCATCAATCTAATATTGCTCAAAATGGCAGCACCAGCAGCACATATACTTCCACCAGCTTCTAACCAGTTCATTAAACATCGTAAGCAATACCTAACCTGTATATCTCCAGCTCAATTTATGTAACCACCAGCTACCTCAGAACATACTCCAGTGCATTTGTGTCACTTCTAAAATCTCCATTACAGCTCCCTGCAATGCACCATTCTCCCTTGAAGGTAACACTATCCCCACTCCAGCAACTCCACCAGAACCACCAATTACATCTTTAGTTGCTCCTTCATCTTTGCAACAGCTGCAACCCCAGTTCAGACTCCACTTTGAAGTACCAGCACCAGCTGAGACTGCAATTGTACCATCCCCTGGTACCCTTCACCATACATTCCCATATCAAGCCATACTTCTCATTCAACATAACCCCTCAATCACCTCATTCCTTCTCAGTCAAGCCTATCCATCTCAGAATCATCCACAAATTCCGCTCATGCCCTTCATCTGTCAGAGTAGCAGCTCCAACCGCAGCTACAAAGCTTGCTTATCAACACCAGCTGAAAAGCCAGTTCAGCTGCATCTTCACTTGCAATGACCAACATATTATGAGCTCCAATTCTTCTCTACCTTTGACTGAAGCAAATCCATCTCCCTGCAGCATCAATTAACACACCAAAACTTCTCCTTGAGTTCATCAGAAACCCATGAATACCCTCAAAATCAATTGAGAGCAACCCCTGAATTCTACTCATCTGTTTCGATTCCCACATCTCACATATCCATAGCGGCATGAACGATCTCATTTCAATCTTGAGATCGGCAGCAAATTCCTAAATCCATCGATGACCCAGTAACAACATCTACACATTTCATCTCTAACTCATCACCAAATCCACGAACCCATGAACATCATCGCTATCTTTGTTTCTATAACATCAACTACCACCAATAGCGAAAACCCATTAATTAAATCATTACAGACTCGAGATTCAACCTCAGGTACGATCCCCAGATCCATTTCTTCTTCGGGATTCAACAGAAGCACATCATTCTTCTACCAAAGATAACTTCAACCCCTATTTCGTCTTGATTCATCAGCACTCCAATCTCTTTGCCATCTCTCAATTTCTCAGTTCTCGATCTTGGTTTCAGTAGCTGTCATGGCTGCTTTTCTCAATTTCATGCAAAGAATGAAGAAGTAAATGATTGAGAAAAGATTGATTTTAGGGTTATAAAAATGGGTGGTGGGACGGCTATTTGCACCCACTGCTAATTACACCCTTTGATAAATGATAAGGGATACCCAGATAGCAACCCCTTAATCACAGCTGGTCTTTGTTTAGTACTCCTCCAAATAGAGTTGCCCCTTAACCTTGACTGGGCTCCGGATAATGTTTGCCCCGGAAATGACAGCTTTGCCCCTTTATGCTCCAAATGAATGCTCTTCCACCAGCTGCAGCTGCCTCTTGCATCTCAAGTCCACTTCTTCTCTTTAATACCTTAATCATAATTAAACCTGCCATGCTTTTCAGACATAATTCGCATCACTAAAGCTGGCATACTTTTCAGACAGAGATGAAGAAATAAAAGCCAATAATGAGACACAATCCACCTCCAACGCTTTTGCCATGTTTCCTCTTCTTTTGTTCCAAATGACTCCAAAGTACCTAAATACTCAAAAACAAAACATAAGATACATAATTTACAAGAAAACTAGCAGAGAAAGCATAAACAATAGATAAATAATACGGTGTTTTAGACACCTATCAAATTCCCACACACTTAGACTTTGCTAGTCCTCGAGCAAATCAAACAAAATAATTATAAAACATACATACAACTCCGTCTCGTCGAGGCTATGGTTACTTTAAGCATAAATAACAAGCCTTTAAACCCCTAGGTGTCCCTAGTGGACGAGTTTTAGTCTTATGAAGGTTTACAAGAGGTCTGCCTACAAAACCTATATTTCCAACTCCGTCTATTTGTGACAAATCAATGAATGAATCCAAAGTGACTACAGGAGGAGGTACCTTGAACAAATTCAATTCATATATTAGTAAATAAAGCTTTAATTAGATAGTCGAACAAGCCACAATACTCGGAAACTAACAAACCACAATCACAATGAAAAGATTAAGAGGATGGATATAGATGTAGATGTTGGCGAATGTTCACAAGTGATTGATGTTTCCCATATCTGTTTGAAGGTCACTGCCAAGATGAACCTATGCATCCTATTGGATTGAGCTATTGGTTTGAATTCTACATCAACTCACTGGCATATACAAGGGAACCAGGAGTGACTTTATTCAACCAATATAATACTTTTTTTTTCTTTTTCACTTTTTCACTTTTTTTTTTTACCAACTCAATCACTCTATTTCATTCTAGCAGTAATAACAAGTCGATGTTTAGTGACCCACCAAAGCACTTAGAGAACAATAGATAAATATGGAAAAATTAAAATAGAATGTGACATGGTGATATTCCGAGATATGGTAACAACTATCATATTATTTGTGATTTCTGAGCTATGTTCGTCCCTTTTAGTTAATTGGTTCCTCAACTCCTGCAATCAAAATGGTTCCATCCACTAATGGTGTCATCCTAAAGGCACAAGTTTCTAGATTTCGTAGTTCAAAAAGCACAAAAATACAAATATTTTTCTTGGTTTTTTCTAGTTTTTTGATTTTTTTTTGTTTTGTTTTTTATTTTTTTACTAAAGGCATAAAACAAACTATACAAACATATAAATGCTCCCCCACACTTAAACTTTACATTGTCCTCAATGTAAAATTGAATCGTCCAAAGAAAGTTCAAGGTGGGAAATTCTGCAAATGATATGCAAAAACAAAGTAAATAAAGATAAAAACAAATGCTTAAAAATAAAAAGATAAAGATAAAGATACAAAACCGGTGGGTTGCCTCCCACTTAGCGCTTGGTTTAAAGTTATCATCCCGACTTACTCCTTGCTTGTTACGCCTTAGCCGGCTTCCAACACATTATGGAAATCTGATTGAATGGTATTTGGATGTTTCCTCGCCTCAAAGATGTTGAAGTGTATGACTTCCTCATCGAACTCCATAGTCAAGGTGCCATTGTGGACATCAATCTTCATTCTAGCGGTACTCATAAATGGTCTACCCAACAGTAAAGGTGTAGATGAGGATGAAGTCACATCACTCATGTCTAAAACGTATAAATCCACTGGAAATATTAGTCCTTTTACCTGCACCAAAACATCCTCAACAATCCCTTTAGGGTAAACATTAGATCTATCGGAAAGTTGAAAAACTATGCCGATTTTCTTGAGAGGACCAAGATTTAAAGCATCATAAATCAAAGTAGGCATAACATTAATAGACGCTCATAAATCTAACATAGCTTTTGCAAACCTTGTTTTACCAATAGTGCATGGAATAGTGAAACTACCAGGATCTTTCAATTTAGGTGGGAGTTTCTTTGTAAGATACGCCGAAGCGTTTTCCCCCACACTCATTACCTCATTACTGGTTAGCTTGTGCTTGTTAGTGCACAATTCCTTTACACACTTTGCATAGCGAGGAGATTGCCTAATTACTTCAATGAGTGAAATATTCACTTGGACCTTCTTAAAAACATCCCAAATATCCCTATCTAGTTCCACCTTCTCATTAGCTTTAGCGAACCTGCTAGGAAAAGGTAGAGGAGGAACATAAGTAGAAACAAGAGGTTTAGAGTTTGGGAAAAATCTGCGTTCTTTTCCTCCGAAATTGGTTCCTTTGACGCTTCTTCTTCACCCGAATTTGTAACTTCGGGTTGCACAAATTGTGTACCACTTCCCAACATATTAACATTGACACCCTCTCTTGAGTTAAGAGGTTGGGAAGGGAGTTTCTCACCATTTTGTGCATGCAACTGATTAATTTCCTCGGCCATTGAACCTACTTGTGTTTGCAAGTCCTGGACCACACCCTCCGTTCTTTGCATAAAAGATTTCAGCAACTCTTCCATATTGGACCCTTGATTTTCAGGTGGTTGTTGTTGTTGCTAGAACTGTTGTTATTGCGGTTGACCAACTTGTGATTGCAACTCCTTAATTGCATTATCCGTTTTCTGCTGATTTAAGATCGTAGTTGTTGATTTTGCTGTACCACGGACATTAGATCCTCCACCAAAGTAGCTATCTTCTCCAATTCTGGATTATGCCCTTGTTGTGGTTATTGCACTTGTTGTTGGAACTCATGCGGATGGCTGTAAACAGAACTTGGACTTGCAACTTGCTCGTAAGTGTTGGAGTAAATATCATACGGCTGAGTTGAGAATATAGCATTGACATGCTCTACGTTCTCATAAGCTGGGCGTGATGGTTTTACAACCACTGCTTCAATTTGTTGCATCATTGTCATCATATTGCTCATTTGTTGACGTAATTCAATAATCTCGTCAACTTGATTAAATCCCTTGGTAGGTGGTTCTGATCCACGACTTGAAAATTGTTGAGAATTTGCTTCCATACTCTCAATCAACTCCCTAGCTTGTGTCACCGTCTTGTTCATAAGTGCACCACCACTTGCAGCGTCAATAAGATTCCTATCACTTGCTTGGAGACCTTCATAGAAGTATTGGATAATCATTGCGTCACTAAATTGGTGATGAGGGAAGCTTTCCACCAATCTCTTGTATCGTTCCCAACATTCATATAAAGATTCTCTCACATTTTGCTTCATCCCACAAATCTCCTTGAGAATTTGAGTAGCCTTTGATGCAGGAAAATATCTCTCTAAAAAGAGTTTCTTCAACCCATTCCATGTTGTGACACTTTCGGGAGGCAAATAATATAACCAATCCTTAGCACTATCCTCCAAAGAGAATCGAAAAATTTTCAACATTGCACCATCTGCATAAGTATCCACTGGAAGCATGGCCATGACAATGGTATGGAAGTCCATAAGATGCTTGTTTGGGTCTTCATTCACCATGCCATGGAACTTTGGTAATTCTCTAAGCAGCCCCAGCTTGATCTCGAAAGTAGAATTTGTTTGAATACACCCCTGTTGTGTATCTAGCTTGTGAGAAGCCAACTCCTTGAGTGTGCGATTTGCATCACCCATTGCTTCTCCCAGTTTGTATTTGATAAAAGGTACTGAAACACAATTCTCAAAACGAAATTAAAAACAACGTAAAAATAAGAAACCAAAACTATATAACAAGCCGAAAGCCTCCCCGGCAACGACGCCAAAATTTGAAGCGTGTCGTATGCGTCAAAAATAATTTGACTTTCTCACTCTACTAAATATGAATGAAGTACGTGATAAGAAAGAGTTCGTATCCACAGAGAGGCGATTGTTGTTATGCAATTTTCAGATTCTTAAGTAACCAAAATAACCCAAGAGTGTGTTTTGTTTTTATCAAAGTAATAAAGATAAATAAAGCAAAGCAAATAGTTGGAATAATCAATAAGGAGAGGATATTGGTTAAGATATAGTATCATTCACAAACATCTATTTTTCATATATGATTAGAATTGGTAATTTAATCTCGCAATTATCAAAAGTACTAGGATATCTTGATTGCAAGAGTATCCCGTTTATTTCCTGATTTTATCACAAACAACATTAAAAGATGCTATTGTGAAATCTTCTTAAAAAGTGTAGATGAATTTTACTACAAACTACATCCAAAGGATAGAAATGTACTACTCTTCTCAAACGAAAGTAAACGCTCAACCATGAACACAAGATATACGTGGTTCGGTATGATTACCTACGTCCACGGGGGTGAAAGGATAAATCTTATTACTTTGCGGTGTTACAATGGTGTTGCTCTTAGTGGGATTTCCTTACAAGATGCACTTACTTCTCATTCACTTCTCTGTAATGCTAACTCGGGTTTCTCTCTCTTTCTCTCCCCAAAGATTACAACCTGCCTCTTCTTGAATTCGAGTCGCTCTATTTATAGAAGAGGTTACATACAACTAAGTTAGGGTGTTGGTCACATTACATCTAGTTGTTGTTCTGTTGTTGGGCCGACTTTTGCTGTCTCGTGTGGCCGATGTGACTTCATCCCTCGCCTGTCTCTTATCCAAGCCGACCTCGTCTGGTGGTCCGATGGCCCGATGTCGCTTGTCTTGGTTGCCGCCCTTACGATTGGCCGATGCGTCTCCTACTTTCTTACCCTTTTGACCATATCACCTCGTTTGACCCGCCCTGTCTTGTCAGTATCAGCTTTATCGAAGTCAAGATCAAGTCTTGTCCGATGTCTGCACGCCCGATCCACGTGGCTCCTTAAATCTCGCGCCCCCTAATCTTCCTTCTATGCTTCGCGTTTCTTCGTATCTGAGTATATCAGGCCTAGGATATTGCCACCTGGATCTGTATATAATTTACACCTACATTTATGCCCCTTCTTCCGCTCGTGTGGGAGACACGAGTGGGAGAACCTCGTTCTAATTGCCCACGTCTTTGGTCATGCCGCGAATTCCGCCATGCAGCGCCCCACTAACTTCACTTTATGACTGGTAACCGTCGACGTCGGTTATGGTTCCTCTCCTTTAAATAGCCCGCCTCTTTCTTCCTTCTTCTTCTCTGTCATTTTCTTTTACTGTCCCGCAATCGTAGCTTTTCTCCGGATTCCTTCACTGCTTTGCGCTTCTGAAAAACCCTAACTTTCTTGATTTTTCTTCCTTCAATTCCCCCTCACTAATCATCACCGTAGCTGTTAGTCGCCTTGTATTTCTCTATCTAATACCAAGCTCTGCACTATCTCTGTTAATGGCTTCTTCTCCTTCCATGGCTGAGAAAAGGTCCGTTGATGACGTTTTTTCTGAGTTCGACGACCCTTCGCTTGTTTCTTTGTTTTTGCTTGAGAGCCCCTCTAGGCATGATGATCGCGCGATGAGATCTATTTTTGCTGATAGCTCTTCTTCTATTTCGTGCAGGTCCGAGAAAAGGGTGGTGAAAGATCTCTCTGATGAGGAATTTATCGAGCAACTGAAGGAGAAGTATGATCTCCAAAATTACGAGGTGACCCTTCTCTCGGGCCGAAATGTTATATTGAAGAAGGCGGACATGAAGAAATACGAGCAATAGGCCGATTGTGTGGTTATCACCCTGGGTCAACTAGAGCTAGGTCTTCGTCTTCCCTTATACAACCCTGATAGCCCATTTTATTACGAAGTTTTGTCCCAGATTCGGCCTTCTCGTGCTTTAGCTCAATGGACTGGCAATACTTTCCGAATTATGAACGAGTGGAGGGATCGCCGCGATGGTCATGGTTCTACTGCCGAGTGGTCGACCTACAAGCCCGAGGACGCTCCCGAGTATACCGTTGCCAATTTCCTTGTCAACTATGGAGCTGGTACTTCGACCCTGGGCGATCTTGCTGGGTTTTCTGCAAGTCCTCATCGTGTTAAAACTATGCCCGAGGGTGTCGAAAGAATGATGCTGGATGCCGATCCTGTCGGCCATGGTTCCAACAGGCGAGCCCGACATTCTAATGATCCGACCTATCCCCGAGTTCCGCTTCTTGTCCGAGGTCCTATCCTTCATGGTGACTTCCCGTCACCTACTTTTCCCGCCGAGCCCTATTCTTTCTGGGTGGTTAATGATGACAAGGCCGATAAGGTACGCGCTTTTCTTGATTTCTATATTGTTAGCTTCGGGCGTCAGTTAGTCACTTATTGTTGTTTGCAAATCTCAGGTCAGTTCCACAAAGACTCTCGGGTCTAGGAAAAGAGGTGCTAGCACAAGGGTTGAGGAAGACCAGGGGAAGGTAACAAACATAATGATTCCCTTATAAGTACATGTACTTGCCCCTGTTTTTTGCCTTCACATGTTCTGACGAGATACTTGTGCAGAAATACCCGAGGCGCGATGATGATGACGTTGACGATGTCGACCCTACTCCGCTTAGGCGTAATCCTGGCAGAGGTAAAGATATTGCTAAGCCACCGCCGAAAACGAGCCCCCTCATTGATCTTTCCGATGAGGATGAGTTGTTTGGAGAGACTGTGCCGGGTGAAAAAAGCCGGTGAACAAGGTGTGGGCGACCAGCAGGAGCCCTCGGAGACGCCCGCCGTAGAGAAGGTTGTTACTAATGTTCTGGTAGAGCTTCCCTGTGTACCCCGGTTTCGAGGATCGTCTTCTAGCGCCGAGACCTGCTTCACTGTTTCTGGCCCGATCATGAATTCCTTGGGTGCGCTTACTTCCTCCGACTTTAGGAAGTATACTGGTGAAGACATGTTGAATGATCTACCCTGTTATGGCGACATCGTCTTGACACTTGACACTGTGGTGAGCGACTCGATTCTGTATAGTAATGCCCCACTTCTGATTTCTGTCCTTAGTGTCTCTTATGATGCAAATTCGTTTGTTTGTGTTAGATCATGAACCGTGTACACTTGGATGCCGCCAATCGCCTTCGAGATAAACAGTTGATAGAGTCTCTCCAACTTGAACTTCAGAATGAGAAGGGTCGCGTGAACGAGTGGAGATCAAACTTGCCGATGCTCAAGGTATATGACTCTTCTTGACTTGTGTTGATTGAGTTTATCGTTCCAGTATCCTGAGTCGGGTATCCTTCTTCTTAGCCGAGGTATCTAGTATAAGTATAGACGCTACTTCGGAGTTTAGGATTCGAAGAGAAAATGGGATATTGAGAAAGACCTTGTGGAAAATCTTCGTCAACGAATGGCAAACAAAGACGACAAAATAGACCGTCAAACTGAGGAGATTGCAGGTCTTGAGGACGAGTTAGAACGACATCGCCGGTTTGATTATGATCCTTCCGAGATGGACAATTTACGGGCTCATTTGGGATCTTCTCAAAGCGTCTTGTTGCCGAAAAAAAGCGCTTTAGCCACGAGTTTGGAGCAAAGGGTAAACGCTCTTCAATTGCAGAATCGAGATCTTCACGAGGATCGCCGGCGAATATTGAGAGATAAGGATGTGGTGGAGCGAGCTAACATCGATTTACTGGGCCGAGTGCGTGAATTTGATAAATTTATGGGCGATTTAGAGTGGAGTAGATCGCAGCTTGCGGTTCTCCAAACGTCGGGTAATCGGTTAATGAACGATTGGGCCGAGCATAAGAAGTATTTCCCTAGTAACGAGTTCAACGAGCAACATTATAACGAATTAACCATGAAGTTGTCTAGGACCGAGGATGAGTTGTCCAAGTCGGTAGAGTCGCTTCAGTCGGTGTTACCCGCCCTGTCAGGTCTCTTAGCCGATGCGTTGAGGCCATTTTTTAGATCCAGATCGCGCTTTATTCTTGCAAAAATGTTAAGTTATATCCGATGAATTATATCCTATATTTGTGGTTTTGTAGCCGCGCAAAAACTTTCGCAGGAGCTTGATCTGGAGGTTCTCCGATTGAAATAGGCCGAGGTCGATTTGGGCTTCAAGTTAGCTGAGGCTGAGGAAAACGCTTCCCAGATTACCCAAAAACTCGAGGAAGAATGGGTCGCCCATGTGGAGGAGTTAGATCAGAAAGTTCAAGCTGGCATTATGGACTGGGTGGAGAAGAAGCGGCTCGAGGTCGCGCAGAGGAAGGCCGGCGCGGCTCCTCCCAAGGTTTAAACTTTCTTTTTTGTGGTCTTTGCGTCACTATGTTGCCCCTTCCATCGGGTTGTAAATCGCTCTAAACATTTCTCCCTTTTTAATTTCTCGCTTCCTTGCTTTTTGTTTTAATGGGGGTCTTTGCGTCACCGATGTTGTTTGTTTCATTTCCGCTAAACTTTTCATTTCGTACGTCCGCGCGATGCTTTTCGTACTTTGTTATCGACGCTTGGTGTTATTGATTTAGCTTTTGTTTCTTATGTTATTCTGGCGATTGTTGCTTGATGTACCATGCGATCGATGTGGTTTTCGTTTTGAATGTTGCTCCTCTGGGTGTTGGTTGTTGCACGACACTATCGATTTGTTTCTTGTTCTGCATGTTGCCCCGACCGTTTGTTGATTAACGCCCGACGTTGTTTGTTTCGCTTTTGTTCCTGGTGTTATGCCCTGCAATTGTTGCTTTTATATGTTAGAACTCTAACCATTTATGTAGAACACACCCAACAAGGAGGGTCATAGGGCCCTATGCCATGTCCTGATCGGGGTATCTCATCACTATCTCTTTGGATTCAGTGGAAGGGTACCAGTCATCCTAGTTCTAGGTCCGATGGTCCCGAGTGGTTATCGATCAACCGATCTCGGGCAAGTGGACACGCCCACTTGCGATGGTGGTGACCTTTCAGATGTAAGTAGGCCACCTAGCTGAGTAGACCTCGTGTCTAAACAACCTTTGGAACTGGTTTCCAACCACCAGAACCCTTAGGCTACCTCGGCACTTGCACACTTCCACTGCCCCGAGTTCGAATAACCAGGCGACTGTAAGGCACCTCGGCACTTCCACATTGGCGTTGCCCCGAGTACGAATGCCCATTCGAGTGTAAGTCACCTCGGCACTTCCACACTGGCTTTTCCCCGAGTACGAATGACCATTCGAGTGTAAGTCACCTCGGCACTTCCACACTGGCATTGCCCCGAGTACGAATGACCATTAGACGCTTGTTCCCTATCCCATACCCCTCACGGTTTCACAGAGATAGAAGACACGTTTGCTTACCGTGTTTTTTCGCATTGCCCGTCAAGGATGATAGAGTTTCAGGAATCGGATGTTCCATGGTTTGAGCTCTCTGGTTCCGTCGAGTCGCAGTAGTCGATACGATCCCTCGCCCGCCTTAGATTCAATTATATATGGCCCGCCCCATTTTGGTGCTAGTTTTCCTCCCTTTTTGTCGCGCTCCCATTCAGCTAGAAATTTCAATACCGCTGCCGGGATTAAACTCTCTTGGTCGAACGCGCTTGTTGTACTCCCGTTGTAACCTCCTCTGATAATTTTCCATTTTTTGTAGCGCCATATCTCTTGTTTCTTCCAAATCGTCTAGTTTAGCCAAGATCAGATCGGATGACACGTTTCGCCTCCACGCTTCAGTTCTTGTGGTAGGTATCATTGCTTCTATTGGTAGAATCGCCTCGGTCCCGTATGTAAGCATAAAAGGGGAGAACCCCGTAGCTTCCCTCCGTGTGGTTCTGTATGCCCATAGGACGTTATATAATTCCTCGCACCAGTTGCCATATTCCCCGTCCAGTTTATTCTTCATATTATCGGCGATGGTCTTATTAGTGATCTCGGCCTGCCCATTGCACTGGGGGTAAATCGGGGTAGCTTTGCTCTTCCTGATGTTGTAAGTGTTAAATAGAAGATCAAAGTTCTCGCCCTATAGTTGTTTTCCATTATCAGAGACGATGGCAGCCGGGACCCCGAAGCGACAAATGATATGATCCCAAATGAACTTAAAAACATCTTTATCTCGAATATGCCTCAGTGGTGCCGCCTCGACCCACTTGGTAAAATAATCTGTAGCCACGATCAAATACTTACTTTTCCCTGTTCCTACATGTAACGGCCCGACAATATCCACTCCCCATTTAGCAAAAGGCCACGGACTTATGATCGAGTTTAACGGTACTCCGGGAGCATGGATTTTCTTCCCGAAACGCTGACATTCTTCACAAGCTCTTGCCATTTGCTTCGCGTCCTCGTTCATATATATCCAAAAGTAGCCCATTGTTTTTGCCTTAGCCGACAAGCTTCTTCCCGAGCTGTGATTTCCAGCCGCCCCATAGTGTAGCTCATGTAGGATTATATGGCCTTCTTCCCTGCATAAGCATCGTAGGAGTGGCCCTAGGTAGGAATTTCGATATAAGATCCCCTCCCTTAACTCGTAGGCGCCCGATTTACTTTTGATCTTGTTCATCTCGGGCCGACTCTTAGGTAGCTCACCCGTCTCTAAGTATTGATGTATCGGCTTTCTCCAGTCGCCTTCTTTGTATCTCTCGGCTGTGTTAACGGCCACTTCGATTCGTGATTCGGTGTTTCGGGATAGACGGGTTAAGCAGCCTCATAACGCGTATCCCTTCAATGCTCGGGTCTACTAACTGTGAGGCGATGTATGATAGAGCATCCGAGTGTCTGTTATCCTTTCGGCAGATGTGGCGGAATTTAATATCTGGGATTTGCTTAATGTAAAACTGGGCGAGCTCCCAATATTTTTGCAGCACCGGATCGTGTGTAGTGTATTGGCCCGTAATTTGCCGGATCACTAGTCAGTCGAACCTCATGCAACCCTATTTCCACAATTATCCGTAAGGCATGGATCACCGCCTCGTATTCGGTGACGTTGTTCGTTGCCTTGAATTCTAACCTGAACGAATGCACAATCTTCCTTCCCTTTGGCGTGGTGAACACCAACCCGAGACCCGATCCGTCTTTGTTAGATGCCCCATCAACAAATACTTCCCATCGCGTTGGGCTACTAGCGGCTAGCAGGTCCGTCGGACCCTCCTGTTCTTCTGTCATTCCCGTATATCTTCTACCTCGTCCTCATCGCTGAGGGGGAAGTTTGCCAAGAAATCGGCCACTACTTGTCCCTTGATCGCGGTTCTTGTCTCGTATATCACATCATATTGTTTGATTATGGCTCCCCACTTGGATATTCTCCCCGATCGCCTAGCACTATCCAAGACCGCTTCGATAGGAGATTTGGTGAGCACCCGTATTTGATGAGCTTGAAAATACGTTAGTAGTTTAGAGGCAGCAAAGGCTAGCGCGAGCACCATCTGCTCCATTCTAGTGTAGTTTTTCTCTGCCGGACTTAAAGTTTTATTGGCGAAGTACACCAGCTTTTCCACGCCCATATCTGTTTTAACCAATACCGCACTTATGGCATAGGGTGTCGCGCCTAAGTATAAAGTGAGAATTTCTGACGGCTCAGGCCTTTGATGTACCGGGAGGCTAGCTAGGTGTAGCTTGATATTTTGAAAAGCTTCTTCGCTTGCGTCCGTCCATCGGAAATTTTCTCCTTTCTTCAAGATGTCGTAAAAAGCCTTGCATTTGTCCGATGATCGTGACACAAATCGCCCCAATACGGCTATGCACCCATTTAGTTTCTGCACGTCTTTCACCGTCGCGGGAGATGGCATGTCAATGACGGCTCTTACCTTCTCGGGATCCGCTTCTATTTCCCTGGGAGTGATGATGTAGCCCAAGAATTTCCCCGATGTGACCCAGAAGTCACACTTGGTAGGATTAATCTTCATCTTGTGTTTCCTCATTGTTTGAAATATCTCTCGAAGGTCTCGGACGTGGTTTTTTGATTTCCGACTCTTAACTAACATGTCGTCCACGTAATCTTCTATGGTATCGTGAATCTTGTCTTCGAACATATCGCCTACCAATCGCTGGTATGTAGCCCCAGCATTCCTAAGTCCGAATGGAATCTTGGTGTAACAATACAATCCCCTTGGCGTGAAGAAGGATGTGTGTTCCTGGTCCTCGGGCGCCAGTGGTATTTGGTTGTATCCCATGTATCCATCCATTAAAGTCATTGCCTCGTATCCCACTATTGGTTCTACTAATTGATCTATACTGGGAAGGGGGAAGCTGTCTTTCGGGCAGGCCTTGTTCAAGTCGCTGAAATCAATACATATTCGGACTCCCCCTTTCTTTTTTGGTACCACGACCATGTTAGATATCCACTGTGGGTAGTGGGACTTCCTTATTATTCCGGATTCTTGTAATTTCTTCACTCGACCTCGACCGCCGCTTGTAACTCGGCGCGATACGCCTCATTTTTTGTCTAACCGGTTTGAACTTCGGATCAATTTTTAAGTGATGACAATGAGACCTTTGGGTCGATACCCTCCAAATCATGCACTTCCCAAGCGAATACCTCCAGGTTTTCTTTTAACAACGTCGTGAGTTTACTGGTTTCTTCGTCCGATAGTAATGCCCCGATCCTCACTATTTTAGGTTCCTCTATCGTTCCCAAGTTTACTTCTTTAGTCGGCTCAACTGTCGAGAAGTTTGACTTGGTCTCCCCGACTGGGGATGCTTCCTTTAATTGCTATAAAGGGTCCTGTTCTCGCGTTTCGTGTGCCAGGACCGCTTGAGAAATTGCCTCCTCCAATTCTTTTGCTTCCTTCACTTCCTTTTCTTTGTTCTTTTCTTGCCTTTGCCGAGCTCGCCGATGCTCATTTATTTCTATGTCAACTTTCATGCATTGTCGTGCCGCCTGAAAGTCGCCCATAACTTCCGCTATTCCCTTGCAAGTCGGGAACCTTAACCTTTGATGGTAGGCCGATGCCACGCCTTTATCCCCGCAACCCATGGGCGCCGATAATGGCTTCATAAGGTGAAGCGACGTCGACTACGCAGAAAGTGGTTAGTGTGTCGAGGTAGCCACCACCATCTGAAACTCTTAAAGTTACTTCGCCCTTCGGGATGGTTCTTGTGCCGTTGAAGCCGTAGATACGGTATGTGGATGGGACGAGCATATCGTTCCGAGAGTTTCATTCTTCTGAACGTGTCGTAGAATAGTACCTCGACTGAACTCCCACTATCTACAAGAATACTTCTTACTCCCCACTTTTCAATCAACAGTGTGATGACTAGTGGATCATTGTGTGCCTGTCCGTTTGCTGGGACATCCTTAGCCGAGAACGATATGGGCACCGTCATCCAGGGTTCCATGGGAAGAGACTTGGCTACGCTAAATACCTCTTTACCATCACGATCCCTTTTATGGATCATAGTGGTGATTACTGGGCCGAGAGCGTAGTTTTGCATAGCCGAATGTGAAATGGTGTTTACGAATTGGTTTCGCCCTATCGATGCGGACTTGATGAACGGCGCATCGGGTGTCGCTTCCGGCCGAAGGGGTGGCGGACATCTTTGCCTCAAATATCCATCGCGGATAAGGTGTTGAATAATATCTTTCACCTCTCGAAAGTTATTGGTGGAATGGCCCCTATACTGATGGTAGTGACAGTATTCGGGGTAATCTCTGGTCTCTTGGAACTGTACCCCCCTCGATGCTGGGTAGTTGATGTCGCTCCTCTTCTCAACTTCCTTGAACACCTCTTCCAAAGAAGTGTTTAGTGGGGTATACGATCGGGCTTCCTGCTTCGGCTTCTTCCCTTTGGCCATCCATTCCTTCTTCTCACTGCTCCTCGGGGGAGGGTCCGATATTTTTTTCTGATCGCCTGATATGGTCGTCCATGCCCGTTTTAGTTTCAGTACCGACTTCAGCACTGGCTTCTTGTACCCCTATATCTCTTGATTCGGCCTGAATTTCTTCCAAGGCGATGTAGTGTTCTTGCATTCTTCTCATCTCCTTTAAGGTCTTAGGTTTTTCAGAAAACATGGCAATCCAAATGGGGTCCGATCTCCCCAACGCGTTTTCAAACCCAAAGATGGCTTGGTCCACCGGTACCTTCCCGATTTCGGTACACAGTTTCCTCCATCTGTCGGTCAAGGTTCTCAATGGCTCTCTGAATCTTTGGGCGAGGGTAAACAGCTTGTTCATTCTTGGCCGAGGTCGACTGTTATGCATATAGGTCTCAAGGAAGGCCTCGACTAGCGCATCGTACCCGTTGATCGAACCAGGTGCGAGCGAATGAAAACAATCTCGCGCCTCGCCCTCCAAACTAGCTGGAAAGAATTTACACATGACTACCGGGTTACTTCTCCACTGGATCAGTGACATGGTATACATCTTAAGGTATTCGGTCGCATCGCCAGTTCCATCGAATCTAGAGGGGAATGAAGGTAAAGCACACTTAGGTGGGAACGACATTTGTTCCAATTCTTGAGAGTAAGGCGTTTTCTCTGCTTCACTCATAATCTCGGCCAGCTTATCCTCTCCGCTTCCGCCCGAAAGTTGCTTGATTTTTGCTTCCAACTCCTTAAGCTTGGCTTGAGTTGTCTGATCTTGTCGCCCGTCCCTTCCTCGCCTTTCTTCATCGGTGGACGAGTCCTCGGGTGGTCCATATATCTGCGTTGGGGGAACCGGAGGTAATGGCGGCTGACCTGACTGATTGGGCCGATTAATGTTACTCTGCCCTATCATGGGTGGCATGTGATCGGATCGGCCACGATAACCCGATGTTCCTCGTCTTGACGACCCTCTTGATCTGGTCTGTTGGTTCCTCAGTTGGTAGTTCTCATACTCCAAGGCTAAATTCCGCTGCTGGAGTTCCCTCAGTGCCGCTTCTTGCCTCCTATGACTCTCCAAAATGGCCAACAACGTCGGGTCCGTACTTTCATGACTGGAATGTCCATTGGGTTGGTATGTCCGAGGTTGTAATGGTGCTGATGTGGGTGGTGGGGGCGGTATTGGATTGGTTATATGATTGGCAGTTTGAATGGTTGTCGGGCCGATGTCACTTGCTATTGCTCGCCCCAACTGAATCTGCCTAAGACGCTCTTGTTCCCTTCCCAAAGCTTCCTGGTGTTCAATTTGTCGCCTCGTTGATTGCCTCTGAGCTCGCGCCACAAGTGCTTCCTCATCGTCATCGGTGTCTGAAGTTGTAAGTCCATCGACTTGATCGGCTCTTCTCTGAGTTAATATAATCTGGTGCAGAGGTAAGGTGTTATCGTCCCGTCCCAAATCTACTTCCTCGTTTACAACAGGCATCCTCGCGCAGCTCGCATGAGATTCCTCGGGCGGTGGTTGTCGACTGTTCCCTTGCCTCGGCCCCGTTATCCCTGCCTGCATGCTGCTGCTAGTGACCGTGCGATTCCTTAACATACTTATCATCCCTGATGTGCTAGCCAATAGTTACGTCGCGTGATAAGCCGAGTATCGCCCGTACCTACGTTAGCAAATACGAAAAAGAACCCCTTACTTCGACCTGAATTTTCTAACAAAATGCACGGACAAAAAAGGCGAAACGTTCGACCCTACGACTACTGTCACTATGAAGGGTCAACTTTGGTTATCAGGTGGGTTCCGTTTATCTTCCCTATTTTGGTCTTATGCTGAATCTGCAGATGTACTCACTTCCCCGTCACTATCACTCCGTACGACGTCGCTCTCCGTACTCGACCTATGCATTTAAGTTAGTTTGTCCTTTGTTCTACATGCTCCAAATCATTGATCTTATGCACGTGATGCTTAGAAAGTACGGCAAGTATCCCCTAGAATTAATTTGAACTTGTACTAACTCCACTTTCTCGAGATTTAATTACGACCTTTCCGACGACCTACGCTTCACCGTCGGCTAAAAATTATACTAGATCGACAGTTCACTACACGATGAAACATCTAAAACGCTAACTTTTGGTAACTCCGAGCACCCAACTTCTTACCGCAGCTAAAAACAACTCGCTTAACGCTAACAAACACACAATTATCAAGAACAAACAGTCGTCCCTTCAACAAATTCTTCACGTAGCTTCTAACCCGAATCGTTAGTCATTTGGTGAGCTTGTGAAGTTTCTCTGTCGATCAAACTGTTGAAGACGCTAAGAGGACGCTGCTACTACTATGACTTTAGACGCTCAGTAAATGACTCAAAACAGCCATTACTTCGCCAATGAGTTCATCGTAGCTTCTACTCCAACACATTAACGTGTATTGAGGAGCTGTTGATCGTCTCTGAAGACTTTAATGGCAAGGTATCCGGAGATCTTAGTCGTGTCCCCTTAGTCGGCGCCAGAATGTAGATGCATTTTACTACAAACTACATCCAAAGGATAGAAATGTACTACTCTTCTCAAATGAAAGTAAACGCTCAACCATGAACACAAGATATACGTGGTTCGGTATGATTACCTACGTCCACGGGGGTGAAAGGATAAATCTTATTACTTTGCGGTGTTACAATGGTGTTGCTCTTAGTGGGATTTCCTTACAAGATGCACTTACTTCTCATTCAATTCTCTCTAATGCTAACTCGGGTTTCTCTCTCTCTTTCTCTCCCCAAAGATTACAACCTGCCTCTTCTTGAATTCGAGTCGCTCTATTTATAGAAGAGGTTACATACAACTAAGTTAGGGTGTTGGTCACATTACATCTAGTTGTTGTTCTGTTGTTGGGCCGACTTCTGCTGTCTCGTGTGGCCGATGTGACTTCATCCCTCGCCTGTCTCTTATCCAAGCCGACCTCGTATGGTGTTCCGATGGCCCGATGTCGCTTGTCTTGGTTGCCGCCCTTACGATTGGCCGATGCGTCTCCTACTTTCTTACCATTTTGACCATATCACCTCGTTTGACCCGCCCTGTCTTGTCTGTATCATCTTTATCAGAAGTCCAGATCAAGTCTTGTCCGATGTCTGCACGCCAGATCCACGTGGCTCCTTAAATCTCGCGCCCCCTAATCTTCCTTCTATGCTTCGCGTTTCTTCGTATCTGAGTGTATCAGGCCTAGGATATCGCCACCTGGATCTGTGTATAATTTACACCTACAAAAAGCAACCTAAAGTGTAAAAGCACAATTAGATTTAACTCCCTAAAAGCAATAAGTTCTATGAAATAAGACTAATCAATGCAAACAAACGTGTAAAAGCACTAATTCGTTTTAACAAAGGTTATGATTCATATGCGATTAAAAAGATGTATCACTACAAGTAATAACCACAAGATGCTACTAAAAATCAAGGATAAACAACTTTTACGTATTGAAAACCCTAATATAGCTATAGAGATGAAAACAAATCCAATTGATTCCGGACTCAACCAAACTAGCATTCAAATCATATGATAATAAAAACGATGAATCATAAACGATAAAATTGAGACAAAACTAATTCATAGAATCAAATAACATGCTTAAAGAAATCAACTTTTATCCCATAACCAATAGTTGTATTTAGATACACATATTAATGGAGTTCATCATCATAATATTCAAAGAAAGAAGATGAAACATAAAATAAAGCAAACCCTAGAAGTAGTTCTTTGCAAAAGCTCCAAGAATAGAATAAAAACTTTATCTCCAAAAGTTAGTAGAACTTTTCTTTTTGTAGCTTTTCTTCCTTCCAAAATTAGGTCCAAGTCTTCACAATCCATTAGTTGGAATATCACCCGGCCCACGAGTGAGAGAAACCCGTGTAGAAAATCTGTCCCAAAAACGCTCATCGGAAAACTGGGGTTTTGGCCGGAATCCGGCTAGAAAAGTCACCGCCAGTACCCTGAGATTCTTTTCCGTCGACGGAATATTCCGTCATGGCACCGTTAAAGTTAACCATTGACCTAACGGTCATCGTTAGTCAACCGGGTCAAAGCTACACTGAGTCAGGACCAACTGGGATGAGTGACCTGACTGGGTTGAGTAAGCTCTAGGCCAAAACTATCGCAACAGCCTGAACCTGTGTTGTGTTATGATTGCATTCAATCCAGCCATGATGGCTGGACTGCAAACCCGCTCCAACTGCACTACCATATGCAAATCCATCTCAAACCCTCTCTTTTTCAGATACATATCACCAATTCAAAATCAAACGCAAACCCATCTCTCATCATAGACCCATTTATCCAACGCCCCCATGTATCTTCTTTTCCACCAGAAGCTGTTCACACAAGCCAACATCACCAGATTACCTCATTTCATACAACACAGTTATAACTACATTTCAGTACCACCATCTGCACTTGCACTTTGGCAATCACAGCATCAATCTAATGCTGCTCAAAATGGCAGCACCAGCAGCACATATATTTCCACCAGCTTCTAACCAGTTCATTGAACATACTCCCTTGCAGGTAACACTATCTCCACTCCAGCAACTCCACCAGAACCACCAATTCCATCTTTAGCTTCTCCTTCATATTTTCAACAGCTGCAACACCAGTTCAGACTCCACTTTGAAGTACCTGCACCAGCTGAGACTGCAATTGTACCATCCCTTGGTACCCTTCACCATACATTCCCATCTCAAGCCATACTTCTCATTCAACAGAACCCCTCAATCACCTCCTTACTTCTCAGTCAAGCCTATCCATCTCAGAATCATCCACAAATTCCACTCATGCCTTGCATATGTCACACTAGCATCTCCAACCGCAGCTACAAAGCTTGCTTATCAACACCAGCTGCAAATCCAGTTCAGCTGCATCTTCACTTGCAATGACCAACAACTTATGAGATCCAATTCTTCTCTACCTTTGACTGAAGCAAATCCATTTCCCTGCAGCATAAATTATCACACCAGAACTTCTCCTTGAGTTCATCAGAAACCCATGAATACCCTCAAAATCAATTGAGAGCAACCCCTGATTTCTTCTCATCTGTTTCGATTCCCACATCTCACATATCCATATCGGCAAGAACGAGCTCATTTTAATCTTAAGATCGCCAGGAAATTCCTAAATCCATCGATGACCCAGTAACAACAGCTACACATTTCATCTCTAACTCATCACCAAAGCCACGAACCCATGAACATCATCGCTATTTTTGTTTCTATAACAACAACTACCACCAACAGCGAAAACCCATTACTTAAATCATTACAGACTCGAGATTCAACCTCAGGTACGATCCCCAGATCCATTTCTTCTTCGGTATTCAACAACATCACATCATTCTTCTGCCAAAGACAACTTCAACCCCTATTTCGTCTTGATTCATCAGCACTCCAATCTCTTTGCCATCTCTCAATTTCTCAGTTCTCGATCTTGGTTTCAGTAGCAGTCATGGCTTTTTTTCTCAATTTCAGGCAAAGAATGAAGAAGGAAATGATTGAGAAAAGATTGATTTTAGGGTTATAAAAATGGGTGGTGGGACGGCTATTTGCACCCACTACTAATTACACCCTTTGATAAATGATAAGGGATACCCAGATAGCAACCCCTTAACCACAACTGGTCTTTGTTTAGTACTCCTCCAAATAGAGTTTCCCCTTAACCTTGACTGGGCTCCGGATAATGTTTGCCCCGGAAATGACAGCTTTGCCCCTTTATGCTCCGATTGAATGCTCTTCCACCAGCTGCAGCCGCCTCTTGCATCTCAAGTCCACTTCTTTTCTTCGATAACTTAATCATCATTAAAGCCGCCATGCTTTTCAGACATAATTCGCATCACTAAAGCTGGCATATTTTTCAGACAGAGATGAAGAAATAAAAGCAAATAATGAGACACAATCCACCTCCAACGCTTTTGCCATGTTTCCTCTTCTTTTGTTCCAAATGACTCCAAAGTACCTAAATACTCAAAAACAAAACATAAGATACATAATTTACAAGAAAACTAGCAGAGAAAGCATAAACAATAGATAAATAATACGGTGTTTTAGACACCTATCAGTGATGGGTGGTGATCACTATGACGCCTCACTGACCACTTAACTCCTGAACAAGGCTGTATAACTAAGCCGGTGAAGTTGGACGGACGAGATGATCTTTAAGACACTCATCTGCGACCGTTATTGGAATTAGGGTTTTAGAAGAGACGCGCAAGCGCCACTTTTCAGCTTGGTCGAATCCAAGCTTGGGACACGATTTTGGCATGGCCGATTGGGCATGCATGTAGACGGCATGCCGGTATACATGTCCATACCTCATTGTCCCGTGAAAGTGTGATATTAATCGCTCAATTTGTCTGGAAAAGAGGAGCGGTCAGGGTTGATTTACGACAGAAGTTTGGTGCCGCAAATACCGCTCGTCATGCCAACTTAGGGCATGTATTTCAAGACGGTCAAGCTTGGTCGGTCTCGGCCGATTGGTTCGGTGTGTAGGTGGTAGGCTAGTGTTCACGCCTATACCTTACTGTCCCATGGAAACGTGATCTAAGCTACTCAATTTATCCGATGAAGTTGATTGGTCGAGATCAGTTCGGGATTGGGAAGTGTGACAATGCCTGGTTTGGGCGTGCGAATCGAGACGACTGGGCATGGTATGCCTTGGACGATCGGGTGTGGAGATAGGTGGCCCACAGTGATCGTGTCAATACTTACTTGACCTGCTTAATCGATTCCTAGACCCTTCATTCGATCAGGTGAAAATGGACGCTTGTGATCGATACAAACCCTAATTAGGGTTCTGCCGTTCGTGCGTCATGCCTTGTTTGGGCGCACGAATTGGGACGACCAACTATGGTTGGTCCTGACCGATCGGTCATGTATGTAGGCGGACTCACGGTGAATGTGTTGACATGCTCTGGACCCTTTGAATCTACATTTACACCCTCAATTTATACATGCGAAGATGGATGGTTGAGACCGTTTTGCGACACATGTAATGTGCGACTATCTGAGTAGAGATCTGTCACTTATATATGAATTTTAGTATGCTTGAGTGCAAACTCGTGTACATCAATTGGAATTTCACATCAAGGTACTTCTTCTTGTAGTCAATGAGAGTATGCCAACCAAGGAGATTCTTTAGTGCCGTTCCAAGGTTCTGTGTAGATAGCTAGGGTCTAGAGTGTAAAGGTTTTGTGGGTATATCTCTAGTAATCCCTCCCGAGACTATAACTCGGTCACTAGGGCCACCTAGGGGTTTAAAGGCTTGTTGCATACGCTAAATGCAACCGACGATGTCTGTGACAGTGAGTTAGGATTTTATTATGTAGATTTGATTTGATCGGGACTAGCAAATAATAAGTTTGGGGGTATTTGATAGACGCATTTATGTGTCTATTTTCATTACGATTTTCTATATTATTATACTCATTTTTGTACTTATTATGGTGTTTTATGTGTTTGTAGGTATTTTTGGGCAATAAATATTTTTAGAGAAATCGGCTCGAAAAGTTGATAAAGGCGCCCGGAGGACACATACTATTCGGACTCTCAGTTTGGATAAGGGGTACTTCAATTACTAAGGGGCACCTCACTGCTATTTGTACCCAAGATGTGTTATTTACACCCCACTGCTATTCACACACCAGCAGCTGTTAAGGGGAGGTCATCTTCTCCGTTTGAAAATTCAAACTTGGCGGGAAAATTCTCAACCACCTGCGTGATTTTCAAAACATGTTTTCAGCGAGGTTTACTCGTATTTTATGGCTCGGATGGATTGGTTTGGGCCTGTGATATTGAGACAAGATGGTTAATGGTCTTAAACTCGATTAAAAAGGAAAATTTCGACATAATATGGAGGTGGATATTCACGGGATTTTTTGGAGTTATATGTGGCAGTTGCATTACGTGGAATGAAAGAAAATATACTCTGTTAGATTTGGAGATATCGAGTTAAGGAAAGGATTTGTTAACAAAACATAAGACGTGTGAGAAGGTTCATATGAATTTCGACAAAACAGGGAAGTTACGACTCTAATGGAAGTGACGTGGTATTGTAGGAAAGATTTCTTCCCTGTAGGGTTCTATTATGTAATAAATATAGTTTTGAAGGAAAGAGATAACTAGAGCAACGGCGTAGAGGAGCAGAACATGGAAAGTCCGAGACTTGGGAGAGAAGAAAAACGAGATTTACTCGAGTTTTAGGGGTTGTTGTTGATATAAAAGGAGTTATGGGAGGTCGCACAAGAGTTGTCGAGTAGTTTGGGAAGTTGGGTCGAGCTCAGAGTCAAAGAACAAAAAGTGCAGGCGAGTTCTGCAAGTTTCAGGGAGAAGAACGGCGAAGAAGAAACAAACCAGAAAACAACACCTAAGAATAGTCGCAGAAACTGTTGCCTTTTATTTTGAATTCAATATCTTTTGTAACAATTTCGCAACAATTACTTCAAGTTCGCAACAGTCCTGTTAAGGTTTCTCTGTAATAGTGGATGTTGTAACAATTATATCTGTTACAAAACACACTGTTTTATACATTTTCTTCAATAAAACACCTTTTTGAGCCATGAATCAATATTTTGAGATCTTGTTTACCATGATGAGCTAATTCCCTCGTGACCAAGGCATGGATGAAGCTACTTACGCATGATTGATGGGTAACTATTTTATTTTCTCTAGTTTTATTTTATAATTCACTTAATCACTGCTTTTGCAAAGATTCAAATTGTTTGCATGATTTTCCTAATTATTTATCATTCAACTTGATAGGTTATGCTTTGTTAAATCTATTGATAATCTATGCTTAAGGTTTACAAGTAATATTTGAGAATCTGTCTGATTTTAGTGAGTTAAGATAAAAAAAAGGACTTAAAAGTTGACTAGAGTTTTGAAATCCTTATCATTCAATCACGAGTAGTAGTGGAATCCAGAGTCTTGGTTATTTCTAAAATCTTGATATCGCTTTCAGTTAAGTTTTATTTATTTTAAATTATTCTGAAACCAAAAATCTCTACAAGTCTTTGAACGAACTTTTACTACCACTTTCTACAACAATTAAAATTCTATCAGGCCGTAAGGCCCCGGTGATACCTAGTATCATTATAAAAGAAAAATGAAAAGAAAAAAACACATGATATGATACATATATCATGACAATCAACACGTAATTTGCGATTTATTCATGGTTCTTTTATTAAATGACAAAAGTTCTCCAATAATGCACGTATCGATAAGTCACAGAGACTCTTTGTAATCAAAGGCGGAACCTAGGGTTGACTAACCCATGCCCCCTAAAATCTCCAAAACTGTAACTCTATTTTATCTTATTTTTAATATTTAGTACTCTATATAACATTTAGTCCACTAGAAGTCCTAGCATTTTTATAAAATTTGTTTACTCCTTTGATTTTTTTCTGGCTTCGCCACCGTTCATAATAGTTTCACGAAATCAACGGATGTCTCTGAATTTTCATTGAACCTGGTCACTCAAAGAAAAAATCTATAAAGGTCTAAAGAGCTAGCACTTGACTACCACCATGTTAATCCGCTCCGCAAATAACGACGTACTGTACCAAGTACCAACTGAGGGATTTGGACTACGGGCCGAGAAAATAACTGAGGACCGCGTCCATGAGCGAACATTAATAACCTCACTGGATCGGCTATTGAATTGATCGCTAATTTGCTTCAAAATGGGCGGTTATCAGGGGCAGAGCCAAGGGTTGACTAACCCTGACTCTAGCCCCCCCTAAAATCACTAAATTCATCTAAAAGCTGTTACATTTGTCTTATATTTTATAGTTAGCCCCCCTTATAATTTATATTTAGTCCACCCTAATCCCAATTATTTATATAAAAGAAATTTTTAGCCCTCCCCAATTCTAAACTCTGGCTCCGCCACTTGGCGGTTATTAATCTAATCCACCACCTTCTAGACATTTTTGATTGTTCTTTCGACCATCTTCAGAAACATCACGCGCTTTGTATCTAAATTAACTTATGAGCAATTTATTCTTATGACCCTGAAAATTATGGGTCTTACTCTTTTGGCCCCAAGGTTATTTAATAAAATTTGCAAATTATTTTAGTGGTCCTGGAATATTATAACCGGTGTGCATATTGTATGCACATAAAATTAGTGTGCATATTTTCTGCACACTATAAAATATGAAGAAAATTTAAAAAATTGTTTACAAAAAATCAGTGTGCATATTTTCTGCACATAAAATCAGTGTGAATATTGTCAGCACACTATAAAATATGAAGAAAATTTAAAATATTATTTTCAAAAATCAGTGTGCATATTTTCTGCACATAAAATCAGTGTGCATATTGTCTGCACACTATAAAATATGAAGAAAATTTAAAAAATTACTTAAAGAATAAAAAAAATTATATGAAATGAAAATTTGATAGTTGTATTTACGCTCGTTGTGTAGATCTTTTAAAAAACTTTCCAAATATATAAAATTTGTCGAATTCTTACGTATGATTCGTGAGACATGTTATGTTTAAGTTGACATGACAATTATAACCTTAAAGGATATAGTTTATCATTTGATAATTTCATCAAACATCTTTATCCAAATGACCCTCCTTCTTTTTTGAGGGTCATTTCAATAAAATTGGCTAATTCTTTTAAAATTGAGTTTTAAATCAAAGACCATTTAAGTAAGAGAGAGTGAGGGGAGGGTCAAACACTTAATTCCCACTTAACTTATTAATGTTTATACACCAAATTAGTTTGAAAGAAAAAATAAAAATAAAAATATCCTTGCTAAATTGGGGCCTATAAATTTTTTCATCCACACCATAGAAAATGATAAGGAGTGTCTATGTTTGGTGAAACTACCATTTACCCTCTATCAAATATTAATACTACTAATTTGTCCTCATCAAATCCTAATCCTAATCATAAAATTAAAAACTAAAATCAAAATCATAAAACTAAAATCATAAAATTTAAAAAACTAAAACTAAAATCAAAATCAAAATCATAAAACTAAAATCATAAAATTAAAAACTAAAATCAAAATCAAATTCATTTCCATCTCCACTTCAACTGATTCTTCTTATTGTCTTCTCAACCCAATCCTATAAATTTTAGTAACATAAAGTTGCTCAAAAATTGAAAATTTTGAAATCAAAATTTTCATGGTTTATCAGTATCGGTTAACGTTAATGTATATGTGATCCGATTGCAGATAGAAAAGGTTTATGTTCATGCCTACAAAGACCGATTGTCCTTGATATGTTTTCTGGTTCAAGAAATTTGAACCTGAATCGGATTACATTAGCACTTACAAAAACCGATTGTTGATGTATAATGTTAGAATCGGATTTTATATGTGTGTCGAGTAAACCGATTGTTGTTCTCAATTTTTCCGTATCTTTTTTTGTTGTTTGAATCAGATTACATGAGCATTCTTATAAACCGATTCCTGTTGTGCAATGTCAGGAATCGGTTTTTACATATGTATCGTGTAAACCGATTCTGGTTAACCCATTTTTTTCAGTTAATACTCGATCATCAAATGAGTATGAAATCATACTTGATTTCATTTCATTAACTCGGGTATGGAATGAATTTTAATTTTATTTTATGTTTAACAACACATAATCTATAAATAAATTTTATTTTATTTTGCCCACAATCGGTTTATGTTTATGTTCATGTCCATATAAACCGATTCTGGATAATGGTTGATTTTCATATCTATATAAACCGATTCTGGTTAGAAGCAAGTTTCAAAAAATCTCTGTATGTTTTTGAGGTTACAATCGGTTGATACAAATGACAACATAAACCAATTCTGAGTTGGTGTTCTTCAAAAAAAAAAAAATTAAAATTTTTCATATTCAAATGATTCATTAACACAAGTTAATTTCACATCTAACACGAATTTTTATCACTAATCATCCAAATTAACACTAATTAATTAGGGGTAAATTTGTCATTAAAAAATAATTGGTTAAGGAGTTATCCATTTTACTTCAAAATATCTTTTTTTTATCACGTAGTGATAAGCCCAAATTAATTCATATAGGCCCCAATTTAGGAAGGAATAAAATAAGAAAGAGTTACACCAATGTTTACCATGTGATTCATATGGTCAGCAATGAAAGGACATCGCTTTTCAATCGAATTTTGGTCATCACAATTTATCGCGTTAAATAGACAGTTACTATTCACAACTTCATCATGGTCAAACTGATCGCGCTTGAAACGTTTTTGGTTCTATCCAATCAGATTAATTGGGCCGACCGATCGGAAGGCCTGAAGGGAGGGAGATTTTGGTAGTGTGCATTTGATAATACCAAAATACCCTTTCATGTTTTAACAAATCACTCATTCACTCCCTTAACAAGATTAATCACTCGTTCACTTCTGTCATCACCTCCAAAATCAACACCCCCCATCACCGCCAAAGTCCAAACCACCTTCGCCAACACCGTTACCAGGAATACCTCTGTAACCACTACTAACTCCGCCACCAACTTTAACGACAACACCTCCACCACCAGAACCACCACTGTCACCTACACCACCACTACCACAAACAACACAACGCCACCACCTCTACGGATAGCACCTCCACCACCACCTCCATCATCACATTTCTTTACCCACAACCACCACCTCCGACAAAACTAATATCACATCCACAAACACCCACAGATCCTCCACCATCTTTACCGATAGATCCTCCACCACCACCAGCGCCTCCACCTCAGCCATCACCAGCAGCTCCGCCATTAATTCCAGCAAAACTCCATCTTCCTCATCGAATCCGGCATTCCTCCGGTCAACGAATTCTCACTGAAATTAATCACCTTCAAAAGACCACACCCACCGATCCCACCGGTATTACACAGTTCAATCTATTCCTTTCTAAACTAACATCTCTCAGATTAAACGCCTTCTCAATTTCGTCCGGTATTTCTCCGACAAGAAAATTATCGGAAAAATCAACAGATCTCACTCCGTTTAAACCCCAAATCCAAAGGTTTTTTCCTTCTTTTACTTTGCTTTGACTTGTAATCAAAATATTGGATGCTTAATCCTTTAAATTCATCTTCTGGCTGTTACCACCACCACCCTCCTCCACCAGCAACACCATTACAGAAATTTGTAACATTCAAACTATGAATTCCAAATACAATATACAAACATTAACTACTAATTCAGATCCAATAAATTAACTCATTAAGTAATCATTCTTCTCTCAAACCCTGATTTTCCTTTCCCCAATTCTTCATCTTCCCCAATTTTCTAGAATTACAAACCAGAAAAAAAAAATAAAAAAAAATAATGAATACCCTTTAGCTTGGATGATTTTGTTTTTCGAATTGGGGCCTCCACTTCAAATTCAGCGGAAAATTGCAACATCAACAAGATCAAAAAAAAAAAAAAAACTTACAGATTAAAAATTGGATCTGGAATTGTAGTTGTTGGTGTTTATTTTTTTTCACCATGTTATGAAGTTGTAGTTGTTGTCAAATTTTCACCGCAGTTGTTGCTGAATGTTTGTAGAAACATGCAGAAAATGAGGAGGAGAAAGCTAGAGAAAGAGGTGCAGAAGGGATGAAAATTGTTAGTAGTGAAGGAGGAGGAGAGAGTTGGGGAAAACGACGGAGGTAGGGATGAAATCAAGTCGACAGTCGGCACATATTAGTTTATGATATTTTGTTTCACCACTTACCACAAGTACCCCTGGAATCTTGGACGCGTGTATAGATGGATCATGGTGATAGTCATGGTCAAGATCATAGGTGTTCTCATATGAAATGGGCCCTTATTTGGTTTATACAGTACTAATTAGTTTGGATTTGACAAAACAACGGAATTGTTCAGTGTATCATAGTTAGAAAAAAACGTTATTTTGGGGACCATGGTTTTTTTTTTGATCATTTTCCTAGCCACATGTTCGGTTAGAAAATATTTTTTGCGACGTAACCGAACTAAGGTTCGGTTGGGAAATACTTTTTGCAACTAACCGAACTATTGTTCGGTTGGTTAATGTTTTTTGCAACTAACCGGACTATTGTTCGGTTGGTAAATGTTTTTGCAACTTACCGAACTAACCAGTTCAGTTGGTAAATATTTATTGCAACTAACCGAACTAACCCGTTCGGTTGGAAATATTTTTTTAGCAACTAACCGAACTAACCAGTTCGGTTGGTAATTTTTTTTGCAACTAACTGAACATAGGTTCGGTTGGTAAATATTTTTTACAACTAAACTGAACTTATGTTCGGTTGGAAAAAATATTTCTTGCAACTAACCGAACTTATGCCAAAAAAATCATGGTCCCCCAAAAAAAACCATGGTCCCTAAAATAACGTTCTTACAAAAAGACGTGGTAATTGACTCCTTGATCAAATAGTCAAAGAGTGGACAGGATTGGCCGAAAATGGTCATCTCGCAGTCATTATCGTCTGGATTTCGTTTGACTTGAAAGGCTGGGAATGATAGGGGGCCACACTTATTTAAAACGATGGGAGAAAAAATAATATTAAAGTGGTCGTACGGTGAGTGTGTTTTTTGCGTCATACAAAAAGCTTATTTGTTATTTTTCCACTGCGATCCCTTTCTTCTCTCACGCAGAAAAGCAAGAGCTTTCGCTTCTTTATCTTTATTTTTTCGACTCTTCGTTTTGTGTGATGCAGGTTTTTATAATAAACTTATATTTATATGTTGCGGTTTAATCAGAAAGACGATTGAGACGAATAGAAAAAGAAGGTAAACATACTGAAACCCTAGAATTTGATTTTTACGATTTACTTTCTTCTCTCCCTCAGTTAGTAGTCTATCTGTGTACAGCAAAGGGAAGGTACAATATTCTTCCGTTTCAGTTTTGTTATCAATATGAATTGAAAATCTTTTTGAAACTTCGATATCGTGTCAGCTTGGAAAAACTGAAAGTTTGTAAGCAACTATGGCTAATACGAGGTAAACGATTTCTTCGTTTTCATTCAAACATATAATGCTCAATGTTTTGTAAATATCTATTATATCCATATGCGCTCATGGTGTTACCGAAATATATTGAAAAATTCATCCATGAATCAATTTCGAACGCTCTTAATTAATTTATTCTGAATGATTTGTGCTACTAAATGTTCATCACAGTTTTACATGATCACAATGCTGATTCAGATGGATCACCAATTTTGTTTATACCCAGGTCTTGAGATTAGTGTCAATTTGGCCAAGAATTGACATGATTATTTTGTACGAGTGATTGTGCTATATTGGTTTATGGCTTTAAGCAATATACTCACTACCTATTATACTTTTAACCGTCTAAGATCTGCCCATTCAAGCTTGAACATATCTTCAAACATTTTATAATATATAGTTTTCTAATCTTCATTTATGCTCAAGGTTTTTTATGTTGATTTATGTTGGATCAATCAAATTAACCACAACTATTTTGTTTTTGGATTGATTTTTTTTTCTTTTTTTTTTTTGTAATGGGGAGGCTTGATTGATTGCAAATATTTTCAGTTACTTTTATAGTTAGGTTGTCAAAATGGTTTTTTTAATGCTTGGAAATTTTAGTTTTTGCAGAGATTAGCATATGTTTGGATTAAGGTATCTAAGCACATGGCCAATTTAAAAGGTATTACTTTCTTTTTCAAGCAATGACTGAAAATTAGCTTTCACTTAATTGATGTTTGGTTCTTAGGGGTGGTTAAATTCCATTTCTAAAGAAACTCCATAATTATTGTCAGCTTATGCAATTCCATAGTATTTTCTAAGAATCCCCAGCTTCATTTGAAGGAAGTTTCATCTTGGAATAAAATTAAAATGGATTATTTGCTAGATGAGGTTATGCAGTCGATCAAGCCTCCCAATTACTACATGAAGGTGATCCTTAGACTGAAAATAAAGAATCTCATCTATTTCGCCAAGCATATTGCACAACCTATGTTGTAAGAGGCACCCTGAGCGCTTTCCTAGGCTCCCCTTGAGTCTCCCAAAGTCGCCTAGAAAAGAAAAAGAAAAAGCCCCAAGGCGCCAGTTATATGTATTTTTGTTGTTTTCTAATTTTTCCTCGGCGACCCAGGCCCTTCGCCTCCCGCCTAATACAACATAGTTGCATATTCGAGCTTAGCAGTCATAGTAAAGCCCAATTCAGTAGCCTCAACCACTATTACGCAGTGTCTTTATATATCAGTTTAGGCCATTTAGGATCTCATTATCACCATGTAACACAAATTTTCCTTTATCCTGTCAATGATCACTTTTGTTGGGGAGAATAATGAGGATACATGGAATTCAAGCTAGAGAAAAATTTCCCTGATAGAAAGGGGTAACATATAGTTTTTTTTTTTTTGAAGCATAGATATAAACATGTGCATTCAAACATGTGCAACTATGAATTGTCCATGTGAAAACATGTGCAACTATCAATTGCCTTTTTTGCTGCCATCTTCGATGACTCTTCACCCTTAGCTCCAGTATAAACCACAAAAATCATACATATAATATGACATATAAAACAATTTCTTTCATATAGCTGACAGAGTTAAGGTCGTTGTTTATCTTTATTATAAGTGGGATTACGACCCAATTTAGTTTTACTTAGTTTTTGCTTATGAGGTATGCAAGACGATTCATTTCGAGATTATTCTTATGACTTTACTTATTCTTCTTGCATCCGTTTGGCATTGTATCACCGCATTTTTTCCTTAGCCTGTAACTTTGAAAAATTATAGGGGTTAGTTTTTCTTTGGGTTTGGGTTTGCTGATAAATTTATTTATATATTTGATTTTGCTTTTCCGTCAATTTCATGGCATGCAGATGGAATACAACAATGTTTAGAAACAACAAGGAGCATAACTCGAAGAGAAACTGGTGCACTTACTCTAAAACTCTAAGGTAGATGTTTATTTGGTACAAAAGTTCTTATTTCAATTGATTGCCATACTTGGCTGTATGATTACTATTCATAATTCGTTTTTACTATCTGTAAGGGTGTCTGTCTTGAAAACAAGGATCGAGCTGCAATTGATGGTTTGTATTCAAATGAACAATGGGAAGAGCATCAGATTTGGAGAAAGTGGGTATAAAATTAAAAATGTTTATTGGAAAAATACCCAAGATTGTTTAGACTGCGTTCGAATAAGGACGCTATATATGTTTTGTGATTTGTACATTTCTAGTGGCATGGCTCTGTTCGCTTCATTTAACTATTACTGATGGGTTGGTTGTATATATTTCAACTAGCTTTCTTTGCAGTGGTGATTAATATGGTTTTTCACGTCATCCAATTCTTATCATTTTGTTGACCGTATCATCAATTTTATATATAGCTGAACTATTTTGCAATTGATCCTGTAATTACTGAGGTGAGCAGTGCATTATTTATCCTCATCATAGAATACTTTTCAGTTTATGTTTTTGCTCTCTATTGGATTACAAAACCATGGTTAACGACAAGCTAAGCATATTTCTTATGTTAGGAAAATAGCGCAATATGAAATGTCTGCAATTGTTCACCCGACGAGTCAGATTTGGTTTCATCTCTTAATTTGAATTTAAATTTCATTTGCTATATTTCAAAACCAGAAACTATATCATATAATGGCATTTGCTATATTTCAAAACCAGAAACTATATCATATAATTTTGTGAAGAGTAGAAGTCGAATGGTAAAAGATCTTTGGTTGGTTTCCAATCTTGCACTTCGTTTAGACTTATGGAAGTTAAGTAACGTTGCTTGCTTCGAAGGTGCTAGAGTGGATGTTAACACGTAATAGTTCCAGACGTGTTAAACATGTGCATCCTATTTAATGCAGGTGGGAGCCTCCAGATGAAGATCAACTGATGTTATGTTGTGATGGTGCGTCAATTGACAATCCAAAGCTAGCAGGAGCAGGTGATGTTTTGAGAAATGCTAATGGTGATTGCTTGGGCGCTCAGGCTGTTTCCTTGGGAACTCGGAGCAATTTGATAGCTACTGCAGTTGGTTCTGGATGGGCAGTTGGTTGGAATGTCAATCGTGTTATCGATGTCTCAAATTCGGAAAGTGCCAAACAGTGACGGGCTGTTCAAGCGAGGTGGAGAATTGTTTAACGCGCTTTTATATGGTGATATTTGTTTCAAGAAACTCTTAGAGAAGTGAATTTTGGGCGAAAACAGTGTCATAATATGCAACTCAGTTGCAAACTGGGAAGCATGTCATATATCCTACTCTGTTTTACCTTGAAGTTAATCTATGATATTTACCATCCCTTCAGATTTTCTTGACACTGTATATGGTTTTGAAACTATAAGCAGTCAAACACGTCAATTTTTTTTTTTTTGTTAATATTGATGCAAAAGATCTTTTAGTAATATGATGCTTTATTTGTAGCGTATAATCAAAACCAGTTGTTTGGTGAGATGGCTTTTGGATGTTTTAGTTAGGGTTTGGTTTTGCCATCGTACTTCACATTCTTATTCTAGATACCAGTTATATCTATATGGTGATGGAAGTCACTGGATAGCTTAAAACGATGTTACCGGAGGGGAGAAATGATGCTTTAGATTAGAAGTGATTATCAAACCATGATCCAAATAATGAAAAGTTCATTTTGGGCCTATGAACACATTTGTTAATGGGGAGCCATGATGATATAACTTGGGGAAAAATGTACATTTGTTAATGGGGGGGGGCATGATGATATAACTTGGGGAAAAATGGTACGCAAGAATTAATTCTTCCGAGTGATAAAAAATTGCGGAAAAATGAGCATCAGAATTAATACTTTTGGGTGATAAGAATTCGAGGAAAAAAAATGAGCATCTATGTGAGCTGCTGTTATTCGTTACTCCGAAAGAGTTTAAGGAGCCCCGACTATAAAGATAAAGGACTGCGGCTCCATTTAACTTATAGGTTCAAAATCTTAGATTTCAATCTATTTATGGATAACTTTAATATGAGAATTAAATTTAATTTTCTTCGGCTAAACTGATCCGACCAGCAAGATATCAGGATCTTTTCTTATAGGTTCGACCCTCCAAATTTCAACCTAATCATGACTAATTTTAAAGTGGAGACTACATTTAATCTATAAATTCTAATCCACGGCCGGGGCCAAATACTCTGGCCACTATGACATGATTACCAAAACACCACCCAATCAATTACCGGACGACTAAAAAATTTCGCGAGGATATTGACCGGCTAACCAAATCGGCGTGATACCTAGATGGTTAACAGATAGAAAACATGCAAATGCATCGACTTCCAAAAAGATTTCGCTTACTACGAAATGAAATTCACCTATTTAAGATTTATTATCGAGTAAACTTGGAAATGACTTTGTACATGAAATACGATTCAAGGTCAGTCTCACAAAAAGGGGAATAGTTCTCATCTTAGAACTACGCTAAGATATCTGAACTTGGTCTAAATGGCATATTGGCATGTTTCCATTATGCTAGGCTCGGTGTTATAGTGTGATGCATATTAGCAGCTACTATGACCCGATAAACTAAACACTTTGGCCTAAATGGCCGTATATTCCGATTATTATGCCCTGATTTTTTATTTTTTATTTTTTATTTTTTTTGTGATGAGCAGGGGCTACTGTTATTCATCACTCCAAAAGAATTTTTGGCCATAAGACCCCTACTAATTTGACACCACCAACAAAATACCAGGGGTAGGATCAAACTTTATATTTCAATCTAATTATGACAAATTTTAATGTGCAGTCTTCGTTTTGATCTAAGATTCTCTAATCTAAGGCATGACTATTATGGCCTGACTAATTAAACACGCATTTTAGAGAGAAAATTCTCAACTTGAGAAAATGTAGTTGACCAGATCAACAAAACACCAGCACTGTAGGCCTCTGATAATCAATAAACTAAACTCTCGGACCCCGACTATTATGGCCTGACTAATTAAACATACTAAAGCTGACTAACTAAACACTAGGAGCATTCCTAATTGCTGGGGTTTGATGCTCGTGCTACTATGACCAGGCTAATTAAACACCCCATTGAACCTAAGCTTCGTATTACAAAACCTCTGATAAGGTAATGCACTTTAAACCTACAAAATCCCAAATATCCAATTAAAATATAAGACCAATTGTTATGATGTACCTTGGCTTAGCTAAAGACCCTAAATGCAAACTAAGCCAAGGTTAAAGGAAACAATAACCACTATGGACCTTGGTTATATCGCATCCAACTAAAATCTAACGGAAACTAGATATTCAACCAACATATTTTAATTTAAATGTCACAAAAGAAACTATAATCAAGAAAGAAATATAATTAATCCTAACATAACCGCTAAAACTAATCACGACTTACCGGGTAGCTATGTACTAATTGTTTAGTTTCCTAATGGTTGGCTGATATGACCCGACTAACTTTACCAGAATTTTTTTGTTTCTTGGAACTTTATTAGTATCTGTTTTTATTTTTTTGTTAGTCTTTTGGAGATATGTTATTGTCAAACATCTACTTTCAATCCACATACATGAGTTTGTGAGAATGTATAAAAATTGTAATCCATATAGGTATCGTAAGAGCGAATAAGTTATCTCTACATATTTTGGTTCAAAAAACAGTTATCAATCAAAGATAATAGAGTTTGCACAAATAGGATTCTTAAGTGAAAGAGTTTCACCACATCAACTTGAAAGAAAATTTGTATTAAAAACTTTAGTCAAACCTGCAATGGATTATACGTTGATTTCGAGAAAATTTGGACGAATTAAGCTATTATCTCTATGAAATTCTTAATTAAGCCTCTGTTTCTTTGTAGCTGCACAAATATACATATTGCCTGGATACGTAGTTAACAAAATCGAAGTCGATTTTTAGTCAACGTATAAGAGCATCTCCAACAGTGGGTGTAAAAAATCCTACATGGAATTATATTTAAGACCTTTATTTATGAGATTTTACACATATAGTAAATATAAGACCCCATAGTTAAAAAACTATCTCCAATAGTGAATAGTTTAATCTTTAGAATATTTTATATGATAAAATCTTAACAGTTTATCTTTACTTTAACTAATTTCTAAAAATAAAAAAAAATTTGAAAATATGACGTGGAGGTGCAAGTGAAGGTGTAAATAAGACTTTCTATAACACCTTCATATTTATTTTCCCATCCCTCCTAATCATATGATCCAACCATTGGAGATGGGTTTATGTTAATTGGGGGTCCAAAATATTACGTGTCATGAAAAACAAAAAACTTGACCCTCTATTGGAGATGCTCTAAGGTGTTAAATTTCCTCCCGCAACTAATATACTAAAAACGTGGGAAACTTGATACCCAAATCTTGAAAATCCAGTCGAATTATCGTATTTCATAGAAAATAATAACCTAAGTTTTAGTGAGGTCTAACACTGAGTTTTATTCTATAGCAAATAATAACCTAAGTCCCCAAGTTATTACATTTAAACCTTAATATATAATGCCAATGTTGTGTTTAGTAGATAAAAACGAACTAAAGTCTTGGTGAAAATATTTAATACACAAGCAATTGAGGTAGAGATAGTAATGGAAGTTGGATATGGAGAAGTCGTGAATACAGGAAGAACGAAAACAACTATGTACCTTAGAGAAAAATATAAAATAATATTTATACATTTTGCAGCATAGATTTATCTTGTAATGATGAAGAAAAAACTTGGACGTCAGAGTCCACATAATATCGGAATATGCGTGCAAAATAATTTATCATGCCATGAAAGGTTCTTTATATGGATCTCAGATAAGATTCATATTTTTATGACTATATACTTACATTAAAAAAAGTTGGCAAGAAAAACTAAATGAAGGTTAAAGCGAAGGAAATAGTAAACTAAAGCATGTCAATGGCGGATGGGATTATTCGCTAGACAAAACACATTATTCAGTTTGTCTGATTTTCATAATTTTTTGTGTGGTAGCTTTATTTACTTTTCTGCAAAGTGTTTTGTTTGTCTCGTCTATTTTTAAATTTCACCATATAGTAACTTTGCGGAGTAAACTATTTGTTTTATTACAGTGTAAACAACATATACCGAAGTCATGGTAACACCATTAACAACTTAGACTAAATGGATTGATGTTGACCTACACTAATAACATCTTTGGTGTACTTTTTAGTCTGTAGAATATTGTGATGTCATACTGTTGGTCTTTTCTGCTTTATATTTTCAGTTGTGTATTCATTTATGCAGTATGAAACATTATAGTGTTATGATGGTCGTACTTTTACGTGCTGGATTTTCATTGCTAGCTTACATGGGAAGTATATTTTCAGAAATTTCTAAGATTGTAACCCAAAATATTTATGATGGAAAAAAGTCACATCAAAAGTTGTTGAGGACTACTGTATAATTTGCTGCGCTTCAAGATCAACAATTGTACCCTTATAATTGTCAAGTATGGTTGCACGAGTTACTCTAGAAAAATTTATATATAATCTTCGTATTAAAATTTGCTTTTATGTACAATCTATTTTGAATGCCTGGATACATAATAAAACTTCAATCATTACATTTAAGTGCAATAAATTTTTATAGTATCTGCCTTGCCAAGTTCCTAAAATAATGGATCTCATAGTTAATGAATGTTTCCTATTTTTTCTCTTTATATTAGTTGGTATCTTTAAATCACTATATTGGTCCAACTTATTAAGCATTTATTTAATGTGATCAAATGTTGTATATGGATATAAGTGGGTACATACTAATTTTCTGCAAATTCATTTATCACATACACCACAAATCATGATAAAAACAAGAAAAGTGCCATAAACGGTGGTGGTAAACCAATTGGAATGGAACTCAAATAGTTGAAACCCAATATCCTTGAGTGTGCTCAAAATTTAAGTTTCTTACATTATCGTATCATCATGTGCATTTTTGCATCACATGTTCATGTTCATAGTGATATCATTAACTGGGAAATTTGGGATTTCCATTATAGCCGGTTGTTATCATTTGGATATCATTGGGTAATTGTTGTAACAATATAATTTTTAATTATCATGTGTTATGTCGTGCATACAGTACCAATACGATGAGGTGAACTTTGTCGACCACTTTAATGGACAGTTTAAATCATGATGTCCTTACAATATTGTATTTATTTGTAATTGTCAGGGTATTGGGGTTATACCAATTCAATGAGGTGAAATTTGTTGACCACTTTAATTGACAATTTATATCATGCAATCCTTAATCCCCAATTTTTATGTAATGTATAAGAAAAACTCAATACTGTAGTAACATAAAGACATCTTGAGAGTTGCAACATTTGTGGAAGATCATAATTTACAACCCACATATTGATCATAGATGTCATGAGCGAAATGGTAAGATACCTCTAATCCCGTTTGGTGATAGTTTGACTAGGATAGCAGATATATTATGAAGCTAGAAAAACCATGGAGAAGTCATTCATTAGTTGCATTATCATATACCAACTTCTAGATGCCTGGAAGTGTATATTTAATAAGATGCCTGGGTTTTGTGCAAATAAGGTACCACCATATTATTTATTGTTTGTTTGTTTGACCGAATAAAAGATTATCAAGCATAAATTGCAGAATGCAAATATGATATTTTTGTTATATTAAACCGGTATTATTAGTTAAGATTTTGGAACTTTGTTTTGAATTTCAATGTCAGGTGCAGAAAATATTGGGTGAGTAGTAAAAATATTCAAAAATAAATTACTCTTCTCATTATCATTAGTATTTCATGATAATTTTGAATTTAATTTTGATGCGTGCTAAAAACACGTTGGGATTGTCTATCATAAGTTTAATTAGCTAAATGATATAGAGGCAAAAAAACATCTTATGGTTAAGATGTGAGATTTTCTCCAGCGAAACAACGATCTGCTCCTCCGCGACGAAAATATAAAGACTCCACACTTTTCAGAATTCAATTTTATACACATCATGGTAGTGTTGTCATCAATCATATTATTCATATAAAACTAAGTGACTACAAAATGCGAGCAGAGTGATGAGTTAATTGCTATCGTTTTAAATAATCAGATATGAAAGTTTGAAAGCCTTATCTGCTAAGGACATGCTTATTCAGTGACATCTTACAAACCTAACGTTAGTGGTTATGTATTTTCTTTGATTATCATTTATGTATGTTTGTCCTCTTTAAATCGATTATCAAATTTTACGATAAATAGGCATGAAAAAAGGCGATACACCAAGATGACATAGAAGTCAAGCCTTATCAATTAGCAAGGCGAGAAGACCAATCATTCGTTATCTCCTAATTATACTTACAATGGACTTTAGAAAATGAATTAACTTGGATTTCTTAAGTATTTTTATGCATACTTGCTTTTACGTTATGTTTTTTTTTTCCTTTATTTTCTTTTCTTCTGTTTGTTGTATAGTGAATACGGTTGGAAACCTAGAAAGAAGCGACAAGATACCAAAGCTTAATTAAATTAAATTATTTTATTTTTTAGGGTTTATTTTTTGGGCGCCTAAACGAGCATTTTTATGTTTGGAGAATTAGAAACCTTTTCAAGAAGTTTTGCTAGATTTGCGTTCGAGATCGGATGATCTTTATACATTTAAACTATCACCCACATATCTTCGTGATGATGATTGTGAACTGGAGTTGGCCAAAATTTTAAGACATCTTCAAAATATAGAGGAATTAGATTGCCCTGATTGGATAACCTCCATTTCCAAGTAGAAAAAAATATTATTTGATGAAATAACTAAATGAAGAAATTTTTTGGGTAAAGTATTTGTTTGTGGGAGAAAACTACTTCTGCTGGTTTAGGTAATTTGGGTGTGTGTGAATGAGAAGTGAGTTTTAACCTTCAACAAATGTGCTGCACGGGAGCACTTTTTGATTCGAGAGATAATCTATACAATTCTGGCCTAAACCAAGAAATGGCCGTTCCATATTTGCTTCGGTCACAGGTGAAGGAAATGAGGTTGATCTTAGGGAGGGAAGCGAAGAAAGTGTTGATAATGTGAAGGTGAAGGCTATTTGATGACTTGTTAACAGAAGGTTGAGCAGGCTAGCAAATGTTGCAGGCAGGCTCTGGGTGTTGAATACGATGGTATTAGCACTTGGTTTTCTGTGTTGTCGTTGGAAATAGGGAGGAGAACCTATTTATACAAGTCGATAAGCCTTCATCACGTCTCTCGTTGGAAAGTGGAGGAAGTGGAGTGATGGAGGAAGTGGAGTTGTGTGTTAGTGTCACACGGTTTCTTGCCCACTTCTCCTATCATCGCTAACCGCCCATGTTTCCCTGACACGATCTTGTGATGGCGTGTTGCACGCTGCACGCTGTAAACCGCCAGACCAATACCCCTGTTTGTATCCCCCATTTTGTGACATGATTGATGTCTCGAGTGTTTTGGAAAACATGTAGCATGTTGTTGTAGCTTGGCAAGTCAGGTTCGGGAAGCTTGCTAGCTTGGTGACCTTCGACGGTCGAGATTTTGCATCTTGAGAGGAGGGGCAACCGTTGATCGTTGCACCAGAAACCCTAATTAGCGCTCCTTACTAGAATCGTTGTAGAATTCTAGTACAGACTCGTATTTTGATGGTCCGCCCCTTCATTCCATACGGAAACGAATTTCCTATCTCCTAACGCGGGAATATTTAGGTTTTAAGCTCGTTCGGGAGGATAAAACATCCCGAAAGCAAAATCCAGGAAGGAAATTGATACTTGTGAAGTATCGTGTGTATACTATGTAGGTACTGCATTGAGTATATCCAGCTGTTTGTAGGCGCATATTGTATGCATGCGGTGCATTAAATATGTTTAACATGCTTGAAGCCTGCATAACTTTGATGAAAAGATTGCAAGTTGAAGTGACTCAACTAGCTATGTTCAGGCGTTGTTCGGAGGCCGCATGAGCGGGACCCACCTTGGCCGGTTATGCCATGGGGAAATGTGGAGGATGGTGATCACGGTGATACCTTGTTTGCCACCTAACTCCCTTCCTAGGCTATTCATCCAAGAATGCGGACTTGGAAGGACGAGATTGATGGAGGAATAACCATTGGATTAGGGTTTGGAAGGATTGCGAGCTTCCTCTTTCACCCTAACGGTTTTATGCCTTGGGAGGTGTGCATGGAGTGGCCGATTGGCCCAGTAGATAGGCGGGACGCCATTCTACATGTTCATGCCTGCAGGACATCCATCGGAGCGATCTGGGTCGCCCGTTCTAGCCTGCGATGATGGATGGTCGAGATTAGAAGTGGCCTCGCATGCCTTCTTTGTGCCACCGTATCTCAACGTTGGTGACTCCCATAGAGAAGCCGTTTTCACCAGCAGGGAGGTGGGTCGGTGGCGAGCATGCGCATGCTTGGTTTGCGACCATAGGCACGATCTAAGCCATCCAAGCACGCCTGCGATGACGGATGGCTGAGATTAGAAGGGGACCGTGGATGCTATTTTGGACAAGGATTTCGAGACGGTCGGATGCAACTAACCATGGACGATTGGTTCACCGTGGAGGTGGGCCCACGGTGAGCACGTAAGTGCTATCGGCCGGCGGCAGTTCCTCCTAATCTTTCCTGTACGCCCGACCAAAGTTGCTTGGTCGCAACATGTAAGCAAAACCCTAATTTTTAGGGTTTGTGAGCCGCAGCTTCATGCTAGCATATCTTAACGCCCATGGCTCCTATGGTGAAGCTGTTTACACCATCAGGAAGGTAGGACAGCGGTGAGCATGTGCGTGCATGCTACTCGGTCCCGCGCGTGATCTAGGCCGTCCAACCATGCCTGCGAGGTTGTACAGTTGAGATCTATTTTTAAGTTTGTTTTCAACAGGTGAGACTAACATGGGTAGTCTTGCATGCGTTCAACGGGGATAATATAACCCACCGTCAGGTAGCCTATGGGTGTTTGCATGTCAAACACAAGGCTTTAATTAAAGCATTAATAGTAATGATGTATACCTACAGAAAACCGGGATGGTTGCTACATGCTCCGTCGGGATGGTTGCTACATGCTCCGTTCTGGGTATATTAAATTCACAGGATGGTTGCACATGCTTTGGTGAATTAATAAAGTGAGAAGTATTCGTCACTTGAATGGTTTTATCCTTTGCAGGATGTCAGCCTATTAAATTAGCTTCATCATTTGCAGGGTGGCAGCATATTAAATTTGGTTTTACAATTTTAGCCCTAAACTAAAATTCACCATCAACAGTATTGTATTTCATATATGTACAAGTTTGAATTCCAAAAATGTTTGTTACCCTATATGATATTTTTATTTTTTATTCTTGAATTTTTTTGAAAAAATATAAATTGTGGAACTGATCTAGAAAATGATTTTTGCTAAATCTTTAGGTATAAACTTCCTGGCAATTTTAGGGCAACTAATAAAACAAAATAGGGTCACCCAAACCTAAAACGAAGCCACCCCTTATTTCCAATTTTTCTAAATGGCAAATATGTCCTCCAGAATCGGTTGTTAAGTTTACAATCGGGAGAAATTTATATTATATAGAGGAAATTCCATTTTCACATGATTGAGAAAACCCAAGAATCCGTAGATAATGGAGTACCATGTCTACCAATTGTAAACTACTAAGCCAAAATATATCTATAATCATTACAAAATGATATTTAATTGGCTTCCGATTATAATGTAGCCCCAAAATTGGATTGTGCCAAAATCCTTCAATTTTCGAATCCTCTACACAAACATAATCGGTAGTAAATTTTTAAATTTTCGTGATGTTCATTATCTATCGATTGTGGTAGTAGCCCCAAATTCAAAATTTTCAAAAACCAACGAAATTTTGCATTTCTCTATTTTCACAATTAGTAGTTTCGTGACGTTTATTACCTACCGATTGTACAATCGGTAGTTTCGTGATCTACCGATTGTGGTAGTAGCCCCTAATTCAAAATTTTCAAAATACCTATGGAATTTTGAATTTCTCGATTTTCATAATCGGTAATTTCTTAATGTTTATTGCATACCAATTGTACAATCGGTAGTTTTGTGATGTTCATTATCTACCGATTATGGTAATAGCCCCAAATTCAAATTTTTCAAAAACTAGTGGAATTTTGGATTTCTCTGTCTTCACAATCGGTAGTTTCGTAATGTTTATTGGGTACCGATTGTACAATTGGTAGTTTCATGATGTTCATTGTCTACTAATTATGGTAGTCTCCCCATATTCAAAATTTGTTGTAGTTGCAGGAAAAGCTCCACTACACCCTTGATAAGAATTTACAGTAATTAACACATATTTTAATATTAAAAACAACACTTTCTTATTTGATTCTCAGAAATGTTTACAAGGAATGGAAGAAATCAAGAATACAACCACTCTCTTGAATTTTCTCTCTCTTCAAGACTTTCTCAACTCTCAAAAAAATACATTATCCCCTCTCTGAATCTACTGGGTCTCTTTATATAGGGTAGTTACATAGTGGATGCCAGCTAGGCTGTCCTTTAATTTCGGATCTGCCTTGCGATATTATCGCAGTTGTTATAATACCAACCCTCGCAGGTATTTGTGAAACTCGCAGTATCATCATGCTTTTTCCGTTTTTTTGGCTATCGTCATCCATCGCGTCATTCTTTCTGTCATCTGCAACGCTCGCAATGTGTTGTTGATTAACTCGCAAAGCTTTCGCTGTAAATATCGCAGATGTATTGATGTAGCGATATTTTGATCCTACATCTTGCCTCTTCTCATGTCTTTTCTACGAAAGAGAAAAGGTCATGAGAAATTGAGATCTTTTGGAATGCCGCAGCCATCTATCTCTTCACGTTCTTTCATTCTGACATGCATTTGTATCTCTCGCCAGATTTGTTACATGTATCTTTTTATCCACTCAACATATGACGCGTCCTTTTCAACCGCTGCACTCCAACCGTTCACGTCTCTTCCTTGCATTGAATGCACTTATCTTCTCGAGAATTTTTTCCTTCTTTTTACTTCCTCTTTCTATCTCTCTGCAATTTCTCTGCAAATTCACTGTTCTTCCTTCCGGATCCGCTACTGTTACAATTTTTCTTTCGATCTTTTACTCTTTCAATCTTCATTTCCATACCAAAAATGGTTGCAGCTGGTCACAAATATATGATCGCTTTCGAGAAAATCCAAAAAGAATTTCAAGACAAAGGTTTTACTTTGTCCACCATTCCCAACCAAAACCCTATGTCTGAACTTTCTGTTCCATTATTTTCTGATTTTCCATGTAATCATGAGAAGATCATAGTCTCGCTAGGCCAGCTTGAGGGTGGTCTTCCCATTCCTCTATATAACCCCGAACTTCCTTTATTCTATGCGATAATCTCTCACGGGAAGTTCTTGCGAGCGGTATATCAGTTGAGTGGGGATTGTATTCGCTTAATGCTTGAGTATGCTACTCGCGGTGCTGGTAAAGAATCTCGTTACCTTAATTCTGCGAAGAATCCTAAATTTAAAGATGTCCCAATTGTTCCGGCGAAGTATACCGTGGAAAACTTCTTCGCAAATTATGATATAATCCCCATGAAGAAGAACATCACTTGTTGGGGTGTCCGCTTACAAAAAAAGATGACATTGCTGAAGATAAAGTTCTCATGTTAGACATCGATTGGCATATGGGTAATAATCAAGGCCCTCTCCATTCCAGTGATGACAAATGCTTCATTTTTCCATTATGCCTAGAGGGTCCCTACATCTCTAGTCCTCATGCATTACCTGTGAATCTCGCAGAATATCAACCGTGGGTTTTCAACTGGCCTGAAAGGAATAAAGTGGTATGTTTCCTCAAATTTTTCGCATAATTATTATCTTCCTCAAGTTTTCATATTCTCGCTGACTACTCCAATTTTTCCAGATTAACAGGCTAAAACTTAACTACCAGAAATTTGGGAAGCCCAGCACCCTTTTATCCCTTAAATCTCTCACAGATGAAGTAAGAAATATTCCATTATGATTCTCAACAATATATTGTTGCCTCTATTTCTTATCTTTATCTATGTTCGCAGGTTATTGAAGAAATAGAACCTGTGAAGATTGTGAAAACTAAGGGGAAAGACAAAGATGCTTCTCGCAAGGAGAAATCTACTATTACTCCCAAATAGAAGTCCACTGTTCCTCGCAGAGAGAAATCTGGTGCTCCTCCCTTAAAGAAAATAAAAACCCAATTCTCTTCTTCTTCAACCCCTCAATATAATGAAGAAATTTCAAAGGATGATTCCGATAATGACAACAATGATGATGATGTTGATATCCCTTCCGCAGTGGAATCCTTCCAATCTGAATCTTCCATGGCCCATCTATCTAACATTTTTGGTGATATGACACATGGTATCGCAAATTATTATGGAAATGAAGCTCTTAATGGGGTATCCCAGGCTCTTGCCAAGATCTGTGATGCTCCCATATTGGTTGATAATGATTCTCTCCAAGGAATCTCAAGATCAATAACTCCCAGTATCTTAAATTCTCTTGGTATTTTGGTATGTTTTCACTTCTTCACCACATTTATGCATTCATTTCTTCGCCAAGTTTTAATTTATATTGTTCTCTCGTAGACTGGAAGAGCTTCCTTTGTTGTTGCCTCAGACTTGGAGAAGAGATGCGCATCTTTTCGCAAGAAGAATACTGTTCTTTGCAATAAGAATGTGGAATTGGAATCTGAGTCTGCTAGTCTTTGTGGGCAATTGGAATCTGGGTATACTGACCTTCATGAAAAGATCAAGCGGTTGGAAACTGAACTTTTTTTCTCACAAGATAAGATCGCAAGCCTCCAAGCTACGAACAATCAACTTTATGGTAATAAATCTCTCTCTTTTTCTTTAATCTTGTATTCCTTTGCATTTTTTCTTATTTTTCTTCTTCGCAGATGTTTACGGCCTTTCTGACAAAGCTGTATGCCTTCGTTCTTTTCCAAATCCAATAGACAATGATACTCTTTTAGAACTTCTCAATAACTCTTTGAATAATCCCTCCAATGATAGAATTAATTCTTTTTCCATAGGTGAACTCAGGTCTAAGCTTCGCCTCTTAGAAACTGACCATAGATCTTGTTTAGACATGGCTAACAAATTCAAACGCTTTTACCACAATTATAAGGAATAAATTAGAACTTTAAGGGCCAAGAACAGTGATCTCACAGACGATAAAAACCGTATATCTAGACAAGGAGCTCAAACTTTAGCGGATTTTCATAAAACAAGTTCAAATTGAAAGAGATAGACTTATCTGCGATAAAGAGAATCTTGTTGAAAGAGAAAGACAAATCCGTTCTCGTCTTCTTATTAATGATGATGATGAATTTTCTTGGGCTGCTAGGATTCTTGACAACGCTAGAGCTAACTTAGGTGTAGATGTTAGTCTTCATGTTGAACAAGCGACCTTAATTAAAGACATGATTTATAAAAGAGAAGGTTGCTAATTGTTCTTCCTCATTAATTTCTTGTTATTAATCTTCTTATCTTTGCAAAATTTTCAATTTGTTGTTTTATACTCGCAGGAGTTGAGAAGAGATATACTGAAAGAATTGTATAACTTGAAGCTGATAAGACTCAACTCGCAAAGACTCTTGCTTCTCGCAATGAAAAATATTCAAGATTGAAGGACCAATTAAAAATCACTACTTCAAATTTTAGTAATATCCTTGTTGGTGTTCGCAATGACTCCGTCAAGAGGGTTTGTGACGATCATAACATTTCTCATTCTTTGTATCCTTATCTCACTGAGGAAGTTCCAAAGAATACTCCAAACCTTGTTATCTCTGACAGTGAGGCGGAAGAATCTGGTGAAGATGAAGGACATAGTGAAGATGATGGTAAAGAAGGAGAAAAATATGGCGAAGATGATGATGGGTCTAATTAGTCTTGTCTTTCCCTTTTAATCCCTTTGTAAAATTTGTTCATTTATCTCCTTTTCCTTGTAATATACTGTTGCGAGTTTCTCCAGCTTCTAACATTCTTTAGTGTATAAATTTCACTTGCTTCTATCTGTATAAATCAGAAAACAATTCTTTTATGCAATATAGTTAATCAAAATGATTATTAATCTTTAACTATCTGTGTAAATGTATCATATGATAATGTCTACGCAAATTTATCATATAATGATGAATAACAATTCTATCATTCTGTTCATTCCCATACTTGCCTCTGTTATTCATCTGCAATATGAAATAAATTGAGTAGAGTTTAGACATTAGTTGTGAATAAAATCTATTTAATTATTTTTTCCTCAATCTTTGCGATAACATCGCGAGTAACAGTTGCATATTTTTATGATCTCTGCGTAAATATCGCAAATCTCATGATCTCTGCATTAATATCGCAAGTCTCATTATCTCTGCGTCAATATCGCAGTCATTCAATCTTGATTTCTTGTGGATTTATTATGCCTTCCTAGTTAAAGGTCTTATCTTGCCACATTTTTTATTGGCGACAAAATCGCAGGACGTCCTTACACTTGCATGTAAAAACCCATTGATATTGCCTTATCTGCGTTTTGTCACTTTCTCTAGCGACAATATGACAAGCCTAAGTTCCCTTGCGAGAACAAAGCCTCATGACATTATCGTCTTGCGATGAAATCGCAAGACGTCTTTACACTTTCATGTAAAAACCCATTGATCTCATCTTAACTTTTTCTCATGGATTGTTGCCTCTGTATAATATTTGTCACGCGACAATATGACAGGCCTAGATGCTCTTGCGAGCATAAAGCCCCATGACATTGCCGTCTTTAGACACTTATCAGCTCCCTAATGGAGGATGCCTCCCTTATCTTCCCCCTGGTTTCCCATTCAAGGAGGGAACATCGGCCATACAAGACTAGCTCCTCCCATATGGTCTTAACAACAACCAGTTGTTTTCGCATCTTCTTATCCTTTATGCCTATATGGCTTATAGTTACAAGACTGCACCCTAAGTGGGGTTTTCTTTGGGCCGAGTGCATCATAGACAAGACTTGCCAAGAATGTCCAGGGTAGTTTCGTACGCCCAGGGCACCCTTGGCTCAACCGTGTACCTCGGCACCTTAGTCATACTCTGAACTCCTTAGAAGAGATCCTCGGTCGTCCAACCATGGTATAACCTTACATAATTGGAAATCCAAGGTACCTCCCCCGGATAGGTTTTCTTTAACCCCAACATCTCCATGACTTAGGTTCCAGCAGCGGTATAACCTTATCCCCGAGTCATGCAAAGAGATACCCCCTTATATGACGCACTTTAGGTCTTACATTTGCCTCTTACGAAATTTTATTCGCGAACTAGGGTGTACGCCATAAAGGTTTGTCCCGTTCTTTTATTTCTCTTGCGAGTATTGCAACTCTGATGAAATTTATTTTCTTTGATCTTCTCTTTATTTGCATTTCAACTCTTGTATAATTTTTTAACTTCATCTTTTTCATTCAAAAGAAATATTCTTTTGAGACCTTTTCTTAAATTTCATCATTTTACCTTTTTAGTTACTACTTTCTGCTTCTGCTTTTTTGTTACGTTTTGTTATTTTCTCTCTATTTGCGAGACGCTCGCCATATATTGTTTGTAGCTCATGTTGATTTTGAAATGTTCCTTCCTCTCGCCGCTCTATTGTATCAACCATCAACTTATCACCTATTTGGTTTTGCTTGATGTTTCGTTTCCAGTTTCTGCTCTTTGCTGCCCTTTCCTCGCAAGATTCCATATCAATTTCATAGCATTTGTTCCCATAAACCCAGTCTCCCTTTATTACTCCAACACCATTAGGATGAGGAAATTTAATACATTGGTGGAAAGTTGATGCCACACCTAATATCCCATGTAGCCAAGGTCGGCCAATCAGGGCATTATAAGGTGATTCAATATCCACAATGCAGAATAGAATCTTAGAATATAACCCCTTTAATGGAATTCGCATTGTAATTTCCCCTTTGGTCTTGTTGGCAGTACTGTTAAAACCATAGATCTTATAGGTTGATGGTATCAGATCCTCGTCTTTTCCACCCATGGTTCTGTAAGTATGATAAAATAAGATATCAACTTAACTTCCAGTATCTATTAGAACTCTGTTAATGGCCCATGAATCCTCATTTTCACCATCATCATTTTCTTCATCTTCTTCTTCTACTTGTTTTGGATTTATTTCTAATCTTACCACCAGTGGGTTGTCATGCATCTCTCCAGGCTCTTGTATTTCTTGTGCAGTGAAATAAATAGTTTGCTTTTGCCACTCCTCTAATGGCTAGACTCTCGCAATATTCATTATCTCTCTTCCATCTACGTCTCTCGCGAAGACTCTTCTCAGAACGTTGTCGTGGAAATCCTCAATAGTCTTGTATGATGAAATTACAGAACAAATTATTCACCTTAGCTCCAACCTCTATCACAAATGTTTCTGCTCCTTTACAGTATTCACTCTGTGAATATCTGGTGCTGGTGGTAACTGATGAGATTGCGGATGTCCTATTAGAAAATGATTTAACTTTTCCTGATCAATCATCCTCAAAATTATTCTTTTTACATTCGTGCAATCGTTTATTGAGTGACCATGAAAATGATGGTAAGGAAAAAATTCTTGATTTCGATTGTTTTGATGTGGCTCTTTTTCCATATTCCAGGGTGATGGTATATTTTCCATCAAAATGATAGCTTCCCAAAAATATTCTATGCTAGCATTCAGAGGTGGCATTTTAATTTCTTCCCATATTATTCTCTGACTCCCTTGCCCTCTGAAATTATTTTTCCTCTGACCACCATAAGTCTCTTGTGGCTGATCAAGTCTTTGAATTTTATTATTTCCACTGTGATTGTAATAATTCCTTTCACTTTCATACTTCTCTTGATCTCGACTTCCCATGGCTACTAACTTCTGCTGGTTTTCAATAACTACTTTCTCTTGTTGTGACTGCGAGGTGCTCGCCACATTATTAATAATTTTTGGAAGTAAACTTCTGTTTTCCGCTATTGAGCTGGTGTTTGCGACTGGATATGATTCCATATCATTTTGTTTCTCCTCTAAAGCAATGTATTCTTCTTGTAGTTCTCGCAGCTCAGTCATTGTGATGGTATTTTTAACTCTGAAAACTTGAACATATAGTAGATTGGTTGCAAACATAGCATTAATGAAAGATAAAATGAGATATCTCTCATTTACTCTTCCATCCATTTCACTGCACATTGTTTTGCACCTTAATGTTAAGTGCTTCAAACTCTCGCCAACCCTCTGTTTTAACCCGAACACATCTTCAATTCCTGGACGCGCAGAATTGTTACTTATGTATGCCCCCAAAAATGTGGTTTGTAGATAAGTGAAAGAAGATATAGTATTCTTGGGTAAACCCTCAAACCATTTTAGTGCTTCGCCAGTTAAGCTTGATGCAAAGTATTTGCATAACACAACATCATGGTTCTCCCATTGTAGCATACACCTAACATAAGCTTTGATGTGTTGAATGGCACATGTAGATCCATCAAAAATACCAGTTAATGCTAGCAAGTTGCATTTTGGGGGTATTCCTGCTAGTTGTACTGCTTGAGTGAATGGAGTTTTTGCTGCTTCTTAAATCGCCTTATCAAGCTATCTTCTTCCTCTTTCTCTTCTATCATTTAACATTCCCCTCATTTCTGCTAATTCTCTTAAAACTTGTTCATTCCCAACTGAATTTTGCTTCATTGGTCATTTCAGTACAGATTCTCTTCTCATGCGCTCATGCCTATCTTGTGTTGCGAGATTTTGATTTCCATCTCCATTATTTTCTACTTGTCTTTCTCCGCTATCTTCTCTTATATTTCTTTCGCGAATACGCACACCGTTATATCTCTCATTTTCTCTTCTGCGATTTTCTTCTGCTCTCCTTTGCACCCTATTGTATTCTTCATTAATATTATCATTATTGCGGTTCTGTTCACGTCTTCTTTCTCGATTGTCATGATTATTCTGGAGAATTGCCTCTTGAAATTCTTGCTATTCTACTTCTTCTCTCAATATTTTCCTCTCGCAAGCTAAGCTTGCTTATTAAGCATAATGTCTCTCGATTTCTCTTTCAATTATCTGCTGATTTCTTAGAGTTTCTCTTCCGTGCAATATCCTCCTTCCTTCCTCTTGATCTTCTTCACCATCTTGGTTATTTCGTGCCTGACGCTGCTCATTTTCTTGCTTTCTGTTGTTTGGTAGAATTTCATCTTGTGGTACGTAATGATCTTCCCTTATTTCTCTCCTTTCGCGACGTCCTCCATTTGGCCATGATTTTCTTCTTCAATATTTGTTATAGGTGATCTTCTTCTTATCTCACTTCTAATTGTTCTCGAACTTGATCTCGTTGTGCTTCTTGATCTTCTATTTTGTAACCTTATGTTTTCCATTCTCAATTCATGGTTTTGCCTTGCCAAGTTTGTACGTTCTTCCGCCTCTAATCTCCTTTCCACTTATATTCTTTGTCTTAAAACCTCTACTGTTTCATTTTCATGTATTAATCCTTCATTTACTTCTTGGTTTATTCCCTCTCGTCTTTCATCTCTTAATTTTCGATCTTCTGGTTCTTCTATTGAATCTAATCGCCAAGTATGCACGCTTACTATATCATAATCCATAACTCTATCTTGTATTGGTGTTTGCTGATTTGACTGTTGAATCTAATTTTATCCATCATTCCTTGTTCTATTTCTTCTTGTTCTTACCCTTGAAGATTCTCCCATTTCATCTATTTATCCACCTGCAAGTCTTTTACTCCTCCTTATGGTTGTTGGTGGTTCTGAAGTATTTCTTCTTCTCCTAGCCATTGATCTTAATAAACTGTTGAAACTTGCGTAAAATCCTTCACTAATTGTTCCAAATTCCTTCTAATCACAATGCCAATTTTCACCTTTTTCTTCAAACAATCATCAATTCATCCCTGTTTCGGGCGCCAAAATGTAGTTGCAGTAAAACCTACACTACACCCTTGATAAGAATTTACAGTAATTAACACATATTTGAAGATTAAAAACAACACTTTCTTATTTGATTCTCAGAAATGTTTACAAGGAATGGAAGAAATCAAGAATACAACCGAACTCTTGAATTTTCTCTCTCTTCAAGACTTTCTCAACACTCAAAAAAATACATCATCCCCTCTCTGAATCTACTGGGAATCTTTATATAGGGTAGTTATATAGTGGATGACAGCTAAGCTGTCCTTTAATTTCGGATCTGCCTTGCGATATTATCGCAGTAGTTATAATACCAACCCTCGCAGGTATTTGTGAAACTCGCAGTATCATCATGCTTTTTCCGTGTTTTGGCTATCGTCATCCATTGCGTCATTCTTTCTGTCATCTGCAACGCTCGAAATGTGTTGTTGATTAACTCGCAAAGCTTTCGCTGTGAATATCGCAGAAGTATTGATGTAGCGATATTTTGATCCTACATTTGCAAAAACCTATAAAATTTGGAATATCTCTATTTTCACAATCAGTAGTTTTGTGATGATTATGATGTACAGATTGTGATATTAGCCCCAAATTTAATTATTTCAAAAGAAAGCAAAGAAGAGAAGAGAAGAACACAGTCATAATCGGTTGATAAAATCAATATTAAACTACCGATTGTAAAAGGGCATATAGCTATTTTCTAACCACTAGACATCCCATAACCACACCTATGGGATGGGAATAAAAAAAGTCACCCCTAATTCCTTCGTGGTCGCCCCTAAAAATTCCAGGTAAACTGACCCAGTTCTTTTTCAAACACTGAGAAAATGTGTGGTATTGAGTCTATACGGTTGTAACAACCGAATCTTTAGTATGAAAAAATAAAATGTGTTATTAAAAATTAACTGAACATACAAGTTCATCTTAATATTTTTGTATGCAGGTGGCATCTAATTTATTGTCAAATGTTGTTCCTTACATCTCAATTTGTCATAAATGCTTAATTTCTATATTGATGTGGATGTTGTTACATTTATTTCCGCATGTTGATGAGTGTTATGCATCCAATTTTACTATGATGTGTTAAGCAGTAAAGCAATAGATTTATTATTTTTTAAAAAAAAAAAATGGATGCGGGGAGATTTTATCTTTGTGATATGTGAAGAGTCAAGAGTTGTCATGAATACCGATTATCAAGAAAAAATATCTATCAATTTCATTTAACAAGTAATTGTACTGTTCACGAATAGAAATTAGACATAGTTTTTGTTTAGGAACGAACCCAATATCGTTCTGAGTTACCTATCGTTGAATTGAAATTTGGAATGTAAGGTAACACTTACCATAGCTCTCTGACCATGGATTTAGGGAAACGACTCAAATCAGACTGTTATTCTCTTTGAATAGGTTTCTTGGATTGATTTTTTAAATTTAAACTTATTTATTTCATATTCGTAGGTTTTTTTCACCTTTGATTAAGCAAATATTAAAGTTCTTCATTTGATCGTTTCGACCCACGCTTTGATGTTGTAATTTGTTATATAAAAATTCCCATCATCATTTAGGCAAGTTATGTTATACTTTTAGTGATTTTTACGTTTAATCAATGATCACCATTTAATTTATCCTATAAGAAACAAGTAAAAAACACACCAAGTTGAACATTTTTGAAATTAATTGTGATACCTACATAACATAAATCAGACTATATCAGTGGGACACATGGATAAGTATATTAATATCATTTTAAATTAATTTCCGGAAGTTAAAAATCGTGTTTTAAATACCAAAAACTGCGTGACACATGAGACTAACCAGAGGTTGAACCGGGGCCGTAAGGCTATAACAAATAAACAAACCACAACTAAAATACTAGAATTTGTAGATATCCACAATTTAGTGAAATCTTGGAATATATTGAGAACCGAAAAAATACGTCTCGTATCAAAATGAACCAGAAGCGTAAAAACAAACCATACAAAATCAAACAATCAAAGAGGATGAAGATATATTTAATTGCAATTTCTTTATAAACAAATTAACAAAAATGACTACAAAAGGATTAATTCTCTCTTTTCTCAATTTAAAATCGTTGCTGATTTACTGGCACAAAGGATTGAGAAAGAAAACAATGGGTGTTATAATAATAATTCTATTAGCTTTTTCCAGCAAATCACTGGGAGAAATTCAACTCCAAGGTAATATTTATAACAAACCAATGCTTAATGTTTAACGCGTTTTTCTTATTTCACAAATCTTGGGTTAAATAATTAGGCTTCCGATTTGATCAAGACGTGTTCCTCTTTTATTTCCTCAGCTACTTGAAAGTTCTCTAACGGCGAAGATATTGCCTTCTTTTGCTTCAAAACAAGTTATGAATTGAAGCAAAATATGAAAGAACCTCAGATGATTTAACATGTTTTAAAAAGATGTGGTAAGTTTATAAGAAAACCTAATTTATTTTGTAGAACTTTTACACCCTGATTTTATTTTGGTGATATGATTTGAATATTCTTAATTAAGATCCCAAGGTAATTATTCAATTACGGAATTGTATGATTAATATATAAAACCCTATTCTAATCTTCACCTCGCTAATCTTCATTTACGGGCTTTTCCTCTTCATGTACTCTTTCTAACAACTTTCCTTTTCCCTGTTCAACAAGCTTCTGTCTCAATTCCAAATCTGAAATATCACCCCTAAAGTGGTTTTATTCTCAATTTGTATTTATTTTATTTTTGAAAATATATTTTGATTATTCTTCTTGGTGGGTTTAGGGTTTTTGTTAATAGATGGGTTTCTCATTGTGAATTTTATTCACTTAATCAAACCTTTATTCTATGGCTCGCAGGGATCGACTGATATGAAAGAAACAATTAAGCTGACATTGGAGTCTTATACTCATGATCGGTGTACAATTAAGGTAAACTTCAAGCATTTTCTTGGTTAGGTTTAATTCGAGTTCACGCCAATTAGTGTAGTTAAATGATTAGGTGTCCCTCTAATTGGTTGTTTCTATTTCTGTCTAAAATCCAGCCTTAGTTCGCATCTCCTATATTTTATGAAAGATTAGGTTAGAGATTTCAAAAAAATGTCCTTCCACTTGGCTTGGGTAGGAAAGTGCAAGTTAATTAGGTAGTAGCTGCATACTGAAAGGTTATAACTGTAAGTTGAACAACACCTTTTATTTTATCATCTAAAATACTGGTAAAACAAGCGCTATCTTTTTTCGATAAGCTTCTAACTCTTGACCTTGAAATTCTTGTTAAACGGAACTTTTACGACAATATCATGTCTTGCGAGAATTTAAGTGTTCTTTTTCTTGATCGCATGTCATGAACTGACACCTTTTTTTGGACTTGAAAGGAACACTGCTATAAGGAGAATTATTGTAAGAGAGCAGGGATGCATTGATGGACAAACACGTATTCCTCTTGATTGGATATCCACGAAGTATGTTTAACTATAAAAGGTTACAGTCTCTTGTTCTCTGATTACAGAGTTAAATCTGATAAGGTACTAAACTAAAATCGGATAACATTACATGTTCATGGATTACTAATCTCTTATACGATTTGACAAGGTAATCATTGGATAATCCCTGAGCGTGGAACTGATGTAATTGAGAAACATCAGTTTTTGGAGTTCAGGCTCTAATTAATTGGGTAATCCAATATATGTTTTTCGTTGTTGCTTAATTGTTTGGCTCGACAAATTAATTTTTCTTATCATGTTCTTATATGCTCTTTCATCATGATAATATTAGTTTTGGTGGTGATATTAGTCGTGTAATCATGGACTTCTTCGATTCATAGGCTGATAAAGATTGATACATTGAGTGTACGATTAACCTCCTTCTTCAATTTGTACATTTTATTTTATTTTTGAGGCCTTTGTCTCTATATGGGAGAAATAAGATTATTAGACAACATCAAAAAAAATTGTAGAAGGTTGATGGGTTTTGATTGCTAACTGTGCTATTCCGTTGCTAAATTTGTATACTTTGGGCGCGTATAAACTACTTCCTTTAGTAATGGCACTGGAAAGTTTTACGTTTTCTGTCTTTTAGTAAAACGTTAGGTATGAGTCGGGGGTGCTCTGTTATCTCTGTGGGTACATATTATTTTTAGGATCTTCACTACTCCATAAGTCCATGTTCCATGCATAATATTTGTAGAGTCACTCTCACTGTCTGTCTCTTTCCTTTCACTTACATGATGGAGTTTTATCATTCAATGGTCAGAAAGATTCAAGTAACCTCCTCTCTAAACAAGTTTTGCCTAAACACTTTTACATGTATATTCTCTCAAGAATCTCAACATGGATTTTTTATAAATTTTGCTTGATTCTTCAAACTTTTTCTCTTACACTGATTGATTTTACTGTTCATATTAATTTCCAAGAATATAGAATTTGTAGCGGAATTTCTAAAATATTGGTGGGCCCTTATGAGCAAGTCAATTAGAAGCGAAAATAACTTTGATAGTAGTAGCTTCTCAAGGTGAAAAATTATCTGTTTATTTTCCCTGTCTCTATGGGTAAATTCCTTTCTGCTACAGCATGCAATTAGAATTGCTATCTTACATATCTTTCTAAGGATCATATTTTTGTAATTGTCGAGCATGTGTTCATCTTTCTGATCTATTACTGCTGTGATTTTTTTATTTCTCTACTTGACATCATGTATCACCCCCACAAGCTTTTATAGCTACATTTAGTCACTCCTTTGTTATTTCTTAGGGATTTCGAGCCATAGTATTCAAATTTAAAAGTAGATTAATTAATTCAAGTCTTTATGTTCGTCCATTGAAATGAGATGTTCTTAAGCATTTGAAAATTGAGTTTATTTAATTGCATTGCAAAACAGTCCAGTAAACCTGTAGAAGATGAGCGTGCAAGTTTACATGTCTCATCTCTCTGGACTAAAGTATGATTTTGTGGTTTGGATATAGATATGTTCTTATTGTGTTATTGATATCCATATGTAACATAATATTACTGTTTTACTTGCCAGGTATTCTGATCATCTGCAAAGAAAGCATGCAAAAGAAGAGAGCATAACATTGTAAGGAGAAAGAGGGAGGTCAAGGAGAACGACGATCTGAGAACCAGGTGATTTATTGCTCCTAACCCGTATAATTTTCTCTGAACAGATGACTGGGGTTCACTTAAAAGAAAAAGAATGACGTTGGTTACAGGCACTTTATGATATACACACCTCTAGATTTTTTGGCCAATCAACAAGAATTGAACAGATTTAAATCAAGTCATACCTCTCTGTCTCACACTTTCTCTTTCTATAAAAATCAAATTCATGTCCACGAAATTATCGATTTAACCAAGAAAGATATAGGATGCATAGTATATTTGTATTATGTTTTTGCATCTTCTCTTATAATATTTTCATCTTCCGTTATTTTGTCTATCAGGGGCTCCAGTAGTTACAACACCATCCACAGTTGATATTCCATCCTACCATACTCAAGGTTGCTCTGCAGCAGGTGTGTTGGACGAGTAGATTAATTAGTCTGGAGAAGTAGTATCTGGTGAAACCTGCAATAGTCGAGCAAGGGTCTCTTTGCCAAATGTATGAAGAGGAACGGTTTTAGTACTATGGTTTTTTAATTTAATATTTGAACTAAACTGTGGGTGTTAATCCTGAAATATTCATTTACTATTTGTATCGTAAACAACAAATTTCCCAACAAGCACGATGAAATGTGATGTTTGAAAGAAGTATATGTCATGCACTGATTTACAGTGTCAAAACTGGATTCTTTTGTTATTATTGTTTGCAATGTGAATTTTGCATTCTATGTTCTGTCACAATAGGTGTTTACTAATGTTATAAAATTATGAGTGCCCTGGAATGAGAAATAAATAAATTATGTAAACTGATGCTAACATGGGAGGTTGAGCCGGGGCCGTAAGGCCCCGGTGATACCTAGTGTATGTACAAAATCATTAAAAATATGCCGTGTTCTATGCCTGTGACGTTTTTGTCGGCTCTGATATACCGATACCAATTTTTCACACCCCGCCACCACCATCACGAGCACCACCTCTGCTATCACAAATCTATTACCGCCTAAGTTTGTCACTTTTTGCAATACTACCATGCCATTATGGCGCGGGTTATCCACTACGGCTTATTACTATAGAGAGAAAAGCGAATTGGTTGCATCTTGCTTCGGGATCACAAATTTTCTTTTACAGTCCCGTTGCAACGATATTTTATTTTTCTTCGGTCGGCCTTTTCCACCGTGGTAGCGGTGTTCTAGTATTTTAAAACCTCAACTACAGAATATTATTAGTGAAGAACCCAAGTAGGTAGGATCAAAATCGATCCAAAATCCAAGTCACACCCATCCAAGGCGATCCACAATTGTCACTGTCAACTGTGTCTTTAATGTTTGATGTATTAGAAGTTACAGAAGTAGCAGCAAAGTGACGTCAAATGAAGGCCCTCAAGTTTGTGGCCTTTCAAAGATCGAGTTCAATTGTTCGGATGGAGACTGTTACGCTACGTCGAGACTGCGGAACTTGGCATGGCCAAACAGTGTGGCTCATCCAGTAAAATTTGATATGGTACTTCTTGTCTAGTAATCATATGGAACGTTCCTTCGATGCAGAGAAAGCTTGTAAGACGGGAAACAGATCTTCGTTCTTATAAAAAGTGATCCACATGAAAGCTTTCATGTTACATTACGATTCAAATTGTATCTAACCATGAATCAAAGTCATCCAACAGTTTTGAGCTAGAATGTGAGGAAGATGCCGAATTAGACGGAGCAGCCAAAGGAAAAACAGCACTTGCTACTTCTTGTCTTGGTAGCATAACTGAATTGTCATGGTTTTTCATATTTGACGTTCCACCAAGTAAGTCATCAACTGTGTCATCTATATCAATATTCATGGTTACCCTACTAATACTAGACCTGGAACCTAGTCTAGAATTAGGTTGTGAATTGGAATTTCCTGTAGCAAATCCGCCAATGAATGTTGGATTGACCTGGTTTGCAACTGGGTAATTACTGATGGTAGAGGTGGAACTGAGAATATCGTTTTCACCCAACGAGTCTAGAAGCGTATCAAGCTCTGCCTCTGCTGCGGCAGCCTCAAATTTTACGGCTTTATCTTCTGAGCAGCATGGAACAGGACTAAATTCAGCTTGTTTCGTGAAGTCCAAGGATGAACTTCTACTTACAGTCAAAGGCGGCATAGCTTCAGTATTGTGAGAAGTACTTTCATCCACATCAATGTGTCTATCAGTGTTTCCACTTATACCCAGTTGTACTTGCTCAAGCTCCCGACTGATATGGTCGTCCAACCCACCTGCACACTGTAAATTAAAATATGAGTAGTGATGATAACGGTGGCAGATAAACAAAGAACGCATGCACAATGTACCATGTTTTAATTGGATCTAATGAAATTACCAAGTTTGCTTAACAGAGATAAGTTTTAGAACTTCCGCAAAGAAAGCACCAGCCACAATGTAATGTCTACATTAATATGATGACTAGTTGAATGTAAACAGGATTTATCTGTAATTTCAATTATGATGGTTTTGGGTAAAAAGGTGTGAAAAATGGCTCCACTCAATTTAACAACTCATGACCAATATCTATCATATTCAAGATGGCGTAAATTTGAGTAAGACTATCACGCAACAATGAGAAGAAAGATATATCTTAAGTCATGTCCAAACTGCGAACAAGATCTTCAAGCATTACTACCCCCAAGACTAACAAGCTGGTGTAGCACCCATATTCTGCAAGTGTTACGCACCCAGTTTTCCAAGTTCTAACTACTTTATTATAGTTTGAAGGTAAACAATGACAAAGATTGAACGAAAAAATAGAAAACAGATACTAGACTACTTTAGCTTAAAAAACAATAACCAACAGATTACTAAATATATTATGGGTTGACCATATAAGTTCCATCAAGCTCCAATAGTATCATCTACCACAATAACAAACCTCCTATCACTTTAGAATTCAAATTTTCATTTAACAACACTAATATCAATATTGATGAGCAGGAGATGCAATTATTAAAGCATCAACACAGGAATCAACTATACCAGCTCTGGAGGTAGCAGATCTGCTTCAATCAACAGCCTTCTTGAAATATCGATCTTTTCTAGTTGTGCAGCAAGGGCATCTAGATCCATGGAGAGTGAAGCTGCCTAAAAATTGTAGAGGAAGTAGCTTAATATGATGATAGCAACTAATAATTCCATGGTCACACATGACAAAGTAAAATGTGATAAGCTTAAAATAATAACCTCGCAAGCATTGTGTTTGAAACCCTTGTGATGTGTTCACCATGACAAAATCCCAACACAGTGCAATTTCTATTTCTTTATTTTGCCATTTGAGGATGACCATCTATAATATAGCAAATTTCAAAAAAATTGCCCGTTACCTAAGCCCTATCTAATCTACGATTAACGAACTGAAAGACCTACCATGACAAAATTCCAACATAGTGTAATTTGTTTATTCCATTTGAGGATGTCCATCTATAATCTGGCAATCTTCAAAAAAAATCTTGCCCCTTACCTATGCCCTATCTAATCTATGATCAACGAATGGAAAATAGACCTTAAGTAACCATATCAATTAAGTACCTACAAATTGGAAAACAGTAAATAGCTTACAAAGTCATGCTTGTACTTGCACTCGAGGAATGAATACTAGTGGTAACTTATACATATCACTATATCATAATGGTTCTATAATGAGCAGGTGTGTGCCCTTGTTCAAAAAGAGCTTACCTCATAACCTGAACTTGCATTGTCATCAACAACGAAATTGTCATCACCAATCCACGACAACACACTCTCTCCCCTGACAGAAAGCATAGAGCTGACTGCCTTGTCAAAATCTACAAAGCAGAAAACAAAACTTAGTTTTTTTTGTGTGAAATCCAAATTCTTCAGATTTCTGCTCTTCACTAATCAATGAAAATATATATACTGAGTGAGAACCCTCATTGTCCATGAAGAACAACAAATTAAATAAACAACAAACATGAAACAAGAAAAACAGAATTTAGGGCAAAGAACAAACCAGGAAGAGCATCATAGAAAGAATTAAAACAATCCAAACTAGAACTAGACTGAGATTGAGCCTCAGAAATTAAGTAACTGAAATCTGTCCCTTTACTCTTTGGCTTAACAACATCATCACCAGCACCACCACTGATTTGACTAGTACTAATGAGGTCTGCACCCGATTCATCCTCATCCTCATACCGATCCCAATTTGAAGGAAGCCCAGAAGAACTCTGGAATGGACTTGATTTTGGTTTGCCAGATGGATTCTTTGTATTTCCCTCTGCTGGAGTAAAAATTAAAGGACCTTTTGATTTTTGATTTGGGTGAGGTTTTTTGTTTTGATGGTGTTGAGTGTGAGCTCTTTTTGACCTTGCTAGAGATTTCGCATCCATTTCAATCCTATTCGATAGTGTTTTCTTTTCAAACAAAAATTGCTTTAAAATTATAGAGATCAAACCCCCTTCATAAACAGAATTCAATTTGTACTTCCCGCGGTTACACCAAGGACGTAAACAGAAACCCTAGTTTTTAGTTGTTCGATTGATTTGATTCCAAGTCCTATCTGCCCTTCAAGTGATATACAGCATTACATACAGTCACCGACGTCCAAATTAGTTTCAGACTAACTTCCCCCAAATGCAAGCGGAACATAGAAGCCCAAAATACGAAAAGAAGCCGTCCACAATTGGGGCTCAGGCCAAGTCCAATGGACAAAAAGCTTTACAGATTTCACAAAAAAACATGTAGGAATTACTGTTTAGTCCACTTTTTTATGACCCAGTTAATGGCTAGTCCACCCATGGAAAACATTTACTCCCTAATCCAAAAACATGTTTTTGGACTAAATTATTTACTCTCTAGTCCAAAAACTTCGTGGAGATTAAAAAGTGTATTTTCTAAATACCTAAAACACCCTTCCAAGTCTAATTAGTATCAACACATGTAAATGTTACTAGTAGTATGTTACTACATACTAGTAATATCAATACGGTGATACTACATATTAATATGTAATATACTAGTTGTAACAAAAATATCTTATTGTTACTCGTAAATTAGGTAACTACTTTACTATACTAGTAGTAACTAGTATACTAGTAAAGTACTATAGTATAGTAAAGTAGTAACTAGTATAGTATAGTGTCGTAAAGTAAAGTATAGTAAAGTAGTAACTAGTATAGTATACTATAGTACTATAGTATAGTAAAGTAGTAACTAGTATACTAGTAGTAACTAGTATACTAGTAGTAACATATGTAGTATCAATACATAACATACTACATATCAATATGCAGTATCAATATATAACGTACTACATATCAAAGTTCAAACATACTACATATCAATATATAATGTACTACATATCAATATGTAGTTCAATATATAACATACTACATATCAATATGTAGTATCAATATATAACGTACTACATATCAATATGTAGTGTCAATATATAACGTACTACATATCAATATATAACATACTACATATCAAACATATACTACATATCAATATGTATTGTCAATATATAACGTACTACATATCAATATGTAGTAGTATCAATACATAAAATATTACTATTAGTACTAGTTACTACTAGTCTAGAATACAAAATCGAGCTAGGCTAAGTTTGCCTGTGTTAGTGGTGGTCAGGATTTGTCCTTGGCAAAGATAAATCAAGGGCCGTGGTTCTCCTGGCCACTCCCTGCAACTCGCACGCGTGACATTAATTCCAATATTATGAATGAAAAATCAATACGCAAGTCAAGATATGGAATTTTAAAAATTACAATGGGGTGGTTCGAACTCATGACCTATTGTGTCATAAGAGTGTCCTCTAACCATTGTTCCACCTTGGTTGGAATTGATATAAAAGATAAATCAACAGTGGTGGTTTGTTCAACTTAAATGCCATAATTGGTCTATCAATTAGTGTTTCACTAATTGCGCATAATAAATAATCTATTCATTATAAAGTGTTTTATTAATTAGTGTTTCACTAATTGCTCATAATAAATGACTAATCATTTTTAATTATAAATGTTTTCTTAATTAATTATAATATTTATTTCTATTAATAAGTAATTTTGATAAGTAATATCAATAGACATTTTCTGCAACAATGAATAGTAGAAGAGGTGGAGGCCGAAAAATTAGTGGTGGTTAAGGGCGGAGCCAAGCACAATTATATTTATTTTTGTTCTTTTATCGTAAAATGGGATACAAAGTCCATTTTTCATATGTTTCCAGCTTGCCAAGAATTTTTTCTCCCTCTCTCCTCAAAATCCTGGCTATGCCCTTGGTTTGTGGTGGAAGAAGTAGTGACAGTGAATGATGGTGAGTAGTGATGGACAATATTAATTTTATGTTGTCGTTACAACATCGATAACATCGTAGTGTGGAAGATGTGGTTGGTTGTTTTTAACACTTTTGATAAAGGAAGGTACCATATATTTCAGGGATGATATCATACAAGACAACATTTTCATGATCGTAGTTGGATCACCCCAAATAGTACCCCTGTTATTTTTGGTACTATATCATATAAATCATGATTTTTTAATGTTAAAATAAAATTGATTGCAATACAAAAAAATATATACACGGAAAAAAATTTAATGAAACTAATCAATTGACAAAATTTTGTTCAATCTAAACCTCATAATGGCATTTGTGATTGAAAATTAGAATTACGTCCAACAACCTACATGGGATGGGCGGAAGTGATGGTGGCAGTGGGGGAGTCAAAAATTGACATTGAGGAGGCCTATTTATTTTATTTTAAAAGAAACATGTAAACTTTGGTAGACTAAACCATAGATATATATGGACAGAGTACTATTTATAAAATAAACTAAAAAAATTATGTAGTTATTAAAAATTTAAGGGGTTAGAGCCAGGTTAGTCAACCCTTTGCTCCGCCACTAGGTGGTGGTGGATAAAAAAAGTGGATTCATATGGTTTTATGGTGGTGGCGGGTATTGGTGAACAAAAACATATTATGCTAATTTCGTAACGCCACAAAATGTGTAACGTTATATTATAAAGTATAAAATGTGGTTGATCATTCTAATGTTAAAATAAACTCGATAAAACACATGTCCATTTTTAAAAATTGGTGCAATCAATTGCCATGTTATGTAATAACTAAACGGACGATACGAATCAAGATCAGAACATATGAAGTAATTTATTATCGATTTGTTTATGTAAAGAGTGGTCAGGATTTGTCCTTGCCAAAGATAAATTTACCGCTGGGGTTTGTTCAACTTAACCATTTTTAAACGTTTTATTAATTAGTGTCTCATTGATTGTTCATAATGATTAATTAAATTTCTATTATAAATGTCCCTTTAATAATTTAACATTAATACATAATTTTATTAATAGATAATTTTACTAAAAACTATATTAATTCTAATGGTGGTAGTGGGAGTAGGGTTAGTATAAACGGTGGTGGGTGTTTGTGAATGGTAGAGGTGGTAACATTACTATTTGTGGAAGAAATAGTGGCGTTGGATGGTTTTTATGGTGGTGGGAGTTGGTAATAGTAGTGTATAATAATAGTTTTTGCTTTTTAGTGTGCTTTATTGACCAAGTAAAAAAATAATCTTTACAAAACATGCAACATTGTATTGTGAAAGATGTAATTGGTTGTTTTTAGCACGATTGATAAGGACAAAAACCAAATATTTCGAGGATGATACCGGAACGTATAAGACAATATGATCATGAATGTTCAATCACCCGTATTATATAAAGGCAATTGGTGTACCCGCGTAAGAGAATATTACCGCTCTCTCAAGTACTATTACATTATTTTTCCTGAAAGACCATCAATATCGAGTTGTTTCGCGACAACTACCTACAAAGACAACAACTTTCACTCAATTCCCGATATAAAACCTTATTGACCGGGAAAATGTATTTGCATTCTAAATATTTGTTTGAAAATCATGTTTGTTCATCAAAATCATCATAAAAAATTCTAAATCATAAATTTAAATTTCGCCTCCGATGTTTATAGAATATTTTTTATATTTTACATTCTCAAATCATGCGACCTCTTGATGACAAATCAACAATATCAAATTACGGATCAATATGTATAGGTTTCATTCACTGGGTTAGAAGGTAGAGTAGACACAGATGGGTAGATCACACAAAGCAGAACATGACTGAGAATACTTCAATAATCTGGTCAAGAGATAAGGTCAAAAATTTAAGATTAACTTTCTATAGGACTAATTAGATCGGCTTCGATAGAAGCTGACTAAAATATGGATTAATAATAATTTTCATGCAAGACAATTGCAAAACATAGTTTGGCTAACTCTGCCTATGTAAAGAGTGGTCAAGATTTGTCCTTCCTCAATTACTATATTATGTGAGAAGAAGGTGATATCTAAGATTGAGGTATAATTCAAATATATTAGATTCATACCATGTACAACTGGATGCCTTGAAGAAAAAAAATTACGTGTTGTTATTATTATTACAGGCAAGGGATACATTGACCACACTTGCGCAAATAGCTCACTTCACAAATGATTGGTGTTGCATGTACTGTCTAGAATGCAACAAGGAATTTGAGGAAATAAGGCACCAAAAGCAGTGTCCGGGGTATTTTGGATATAGTAACTTAGACCGGATGTAATACTTATGTTATTTGTTTTTTAGTTTTTCCACAATCTATTTATTTAAGAAAAATGAACATCGCAAATACATAACATCAACAAAAACTAGACAAATTGTGTTTGACAATAATGGCTACTGATGGTCCGGAAACCACAAAAGAAAGGAATTGTTGTAGAAGAATTGTTGGGATATACAACGGATTACTTAATACGAATGAAATAGGTATAACTATTTCGATTCTGAAATCACATAAAGTTCACAGTATAAGATGACATCAAGTTTAAAGTTAGTCAAAAACATAATATGGCTAACTAAAATGGTGGATCAACATCATCTACGTAGGTTAGTTAGTAGATTAGTTTGGTTTTTATTATGTTTTCTACTTATCTACACCATTTTGGTGGTTTTATATACTATTTTGAGGTTTATCTTCGCTTTAATGGCGATTCTTGGTTATTGGGTTGAGATTTAAGATCAATAGTGATGCTCTCCAACGACGAAACCTTCATCTTGGTTGTCTCTGATGACGGAATCTACATCGGAATCTTCATCATCAACTTATCCGGCGACGGAACCTCCATATGTGATATTTTTGGCGACGGAAGCTTCATCAAAAAAAATACTATTCTCTGCCTATTTGGAGGATCGACAACATGACCATGATAGATGAGTCAGCTGGAGCGAAATAGGAGCATGTGGAGACTTTAATGGATGATATTGATATGTTGATTTCACTGAGATGAGTGTTGCTGATGAAATATTTCCAAAAAATATTTAAACGTCCATGTTCATGTAGAGCATTATCTTATTATAAGCAATGAACGTAAATAAAAAAGTGTCTGGAAGTTAACATTATATTTATTTCGTTTGAGCAAATCTCAGGCGGTAAAATATTAAAGAAAAAAAAAGAAAAAAAAGAGGAAAATCCCAACTATTTTTATGACAAACACATATTAAATCATAAGGAATTGATAAGTATTCGGGACACAAATTATATGATATATTAAAAATGAACCAACATCATGGCCCGTGCCGTTACGGCACGGGTTAAGGGCTAGTATACTACATATGTTATTACTACATACTACATACTAGTATACTACATATGTTATTACTACATACTACATACTAGTATACTACATACTACATATGTTATTACTACATACTACATACTATTTACTACTACTAGTATGTATTAATATACGAAATTTTATATGTTAGGGTTATTAGAGTAATTTTATTCTTTTCAAAACTTTTTTGGACTAACTAGTAAATGTGTTTTCCCGCTGGACTAGCCAGTAAACCGGGTCGGGTTTACTGGACTAAACAGCAAATCCCTCAAAAAAAATTGCCTATTCTTTACTGCTACTTCTCTTTCCAGATATATTTCGTATTCCAACTAGTAACGAGATAGTTTCGCGGAATGGTTCAGCACAGAGAAAACTTTTCGATGTTTGGTTCAGCGCAAATTGATTTATTTTTTGATCCGATGGATGAGATGGTTGCGTTGTTCCATTCAGCGCGGCCTATGAGAATGGTTCAGCGCATCTAGATGCTAGATTAGAATTATCATAAGACTTAGGAGTTTATTCTAGCTTCCAATCTAGATGCTAGATTAAGAAGACCATAAGACTTAGTCTCAGTATTTGGAGTCCAACCCGCCAACCTGACTGATCCATACGGGTAGAATTTTAGAAATTCTATGGTTAGCGAATTGTACCAACATTGCTAAAGGGGTAGTCAGATTACTCGGGAGGGTACCAAAATCCATATAAGACAGAGGATTTTCTAGTTTATCTTATATGGATTTTGATACCTACCCAGTAAACCGGTACCCCCATCAGAAACCATGGATTTTACGTGGGTGCTAACTTAGAAATCATTTGGATAGTCGTGCACCCGTTAAGTATAGAGACAAATAACGGTATTCATCGAGTACAAAGAGGTATTCGTTACATTACTAACTTTTCTGATATAACGATTGACTCTCTTATCTTCGACATGTTTCCACCTAGAAATCTTATCTAAATATTGACTCTCTTATCCTCTCCATGTTTCCATCAAGAAATCTTTGAGCATCTCCAATGTTAGGGGCCAAGATCATCATATGTAGAGGACGTCTTATTAACACTTTTTAGTTGTGAGTCATTTACTACATTACAAAAATAAAAAATAAAGATAAGACTTTCTACATAAATTTCATCTCCAATCCCCAAGGTGTTATCTAACACTTTTTGTTTAAATTTATAGCATCTCCAATGCAATGGGTAGTTTTAAATAACATGACACCTAGGATTTAAGAAGTTTTCCACCAAAGTTTTATCTTCAATGCAAGGGTGAGGGTCATTGAAAAAGATGACATGGCTAAGTAGGGGTAAAGGAGATGTATAAATAAGACTTTCATCATGACCTTGGGTCTTAAGTCCACATCATCTTTTATCTCTAAATTTAAATAAAAAAGTGTAAGATAAAACCATGTGATTCATGTATTTGTGTTACTCCGGTAATCCAAGTCAACGTGAAGTCCAAGTACCAAACACCAAGATGGACAAATGTTAGACCAAACTCAAAAGTTGGACAAAACTTGAGTACCAAAAACAAAATAACCCTTAGGAATAATAGCATTCTAGCTAGAGTTTTCTCTGCAGTTCACCTCAAAGATTGGGATATAAGATGATCCCTTATTAACTTTTGGGGACTAAATATTGGTTTCTGTTAGAGAATTGCTCGGTCGAATCACAAGTGTTGCTATCTCAAGCTTGTTGTCAAATTTAGTTTTCAAACCTATATCTTGATTTCTACTCTACAATTAGTTAAGTCTCGGTCTAGAATAGAGGTAGTTGAGAAACAAACCAATCATCATTGCATTCTACCATTTGAAGGCGAATATCAACCTAATATTTTGGAGAACTTCATCAACAAAAAGGTAAGTGAAGACTAAACCACCTATTTATCAAGTTATTCACTTTTCTATCCTTGAGACGTTATCACATAACTAATTAGACTATCATGCGTAAACAAGAATTTCGAGTCAAGTTTATCTTGATAATTAGTTCTTGAAATATAATGACTAAGCTTAATGAACATTTATTCATACTTGATGAATTTCAATTAAGGACAATTTATTGTTCGCAATTAAAATCATGATTCAAGTTTTATCGTTCAAAAATAGCCTGGAACAGTGACATGTGTCAATGATGTTATTCAGGAATGTTTCGAATCGATTTAGAGAGAAATATAGAACTACTATAGATTCTGATACGAGACAGTGTTATCAGTCTTACAAGATGGGAAAATTGTTATAAATCTGAACCCTATTACATGATACGTAATCGATCAGTGGTACCTAGAGTTAGTACTGATATGAAGATAGATTGAGAATAACACAATGAGAACAAGATGATGATGCTAACTTATTCTTCTTTATTGTTAGACAAAACTCTGTTACAATCAATAAGGTGACTTCTCTCTCTCTTGTTCTCTATGCCTCTTATATTCTATGGTTTTCTCCATTTTATATGAGTTTATTCTTACATAAATAAAGAAAAACTATGAGTTTTAGAACTCATCTAAACTAGGAATCCTATCTAAGTTAGGAAACCTCAAACTTCTAGGCCGAGTTGTTAATCAAACACCTCTTCTAGTACATTCTAGATACTCTCTAGCCATAACATGGCTCATCTAAACCTAGGCTGTAAGCCTCGAATGGGAGCCTCGTCTGGCATCCTTAGCTGACACTATGCTACGATACTCCTATATCATGGCTCCCCCACTTTAGGAAGCTGAAACTCATGTGTATGCTCAGAACTGAAGGTGGGAAAACTCAACCTCACCTTGTTCCTTGTTAAACCACTTTGCTTTGCTTGGTACTTGACCTGCACGCCCCACGCGAAACATTACACAGTCATATCTTCTGGTAGGCGTCACTTTTGTTTCAACAGTGCAATTTTCTTTGAGAGCTTCCTCTCATTCTATCTATAAGTCTTCTACAGGTGGTAGTTTCAGTTCTTGATCATCCTCTTTATTAAGTAGTGGAGGTTCAAATAGCTTCAGGTATTCTTCATTAATGAAAGAATACATATGTATATACGGTGGTAAATCTAACTGAAAAGTATTATCTCCAAATTGCTTCAGTTTTCTGAATGGTCCCTAACGTATAGGTTTAAGCTTCTTCCCTTCACCTTTAATTCGCGCTTTCCCTATACGTAACCATACTAAATCTCCTTTAAAAAAATTACAAGGAACACGATGTTTATCATGTTTAGACTTGTAAGTCGCTTGAGATTTTTGTAGCTGAACCTCTACTAAAGTATGTATCTTACTTATTGTTAGAGCATTGCTCGGTCAAACTCGCACGCGTTGCTATCTCAAGCATGTTTGTCAATGTTAGTGATCAAAAATATAAAGTCTTGATTTCTAGTCTACTATAGCTAAGGTCTCGGACTAGGATAGAAAGTGTAGTTGAGCTCAAGAACTCCATGTCGATCATCATACAAGACGAAGGACTACTCAAGGAACCAGTGGATCTTCGTCGACTAAAAGGTATGTGGAGACTTGAACTTATCTAGCACTCAAAAGTCTATATATTATATCTCCTATCTTAAGACAAAAGTCGTATTACTATATAGACTAAGAATATACACATGTGTCATTTCGAGTTGAGTATATCTCGCTTATCTATTTCTCGAAATATGTGTTGGTTAAGCCTTCGTTTTAGCTAAGCTCATCTTTACCTAGTGACGAAAGTCATGTTATGTTTCAATCATTTTTGAAATTTCTGTCTGACGAAAAATAGTTTGTGAATAACAACTATATAACGCCCTCTGAGAATGTTTCAATGATTGAAATGAGAGTTTAGACAATATAACTATTGGAGGATATAAACATTGTTGTGGTAACACATATATGTATAAGTCCTTATTGCTTGAACCGAAGTTTGCGAACTTTGTTGATCAAGTGAAACCGGAACATGAGCCATCAACTCAGTCCGCGAACTGGCGTAGTTCTCGAGCCTGAGAATTTCTACTGGAGTTGTAACTCAGTTTCAGTCCGCGAACTGACAGAAGTTCTCGACCCGAGAATTTCTGCTGGAGTTTGTAAACTCCAACCGGTTGACTTGAGTCCACGAACCCAGTCCGCGAACTTGAGTATGTTATGTCTAAAAATGATGATTGTGAACTTATCTTAATAGACTAAAGAATGATATTGCAAACCGTGGATTTATAGTTCATGAATCGATTCGAGTGAATCACATCGTTTTTGCTAACATGGGATCTCATAGCAATTGAACAACTCTCTAACTAGTTCATTTGAGTCATTTGGACTAGTTATGGTGAAGAAGAATATGGTTGATATGAAAGTTATCATTTGGCTAACCATTTGGTTAACTAGTGTTGAACCAACTAATGTACAAGTTTGGGTACGGTTACACAACCAAAATCGTCAAGTACATGTGTGTATAACAAGCTATGTTTTCGATCTAACGTTTGATAAGTATTAGCTTGTATCTAATCAGATTTTCATCTAACAGTGAATATTGAATGCTTTGTTACCAATCTAACATTGATTGAAAACCCTGATTTGAAAGAATATATAAGGGGGAACTCTAGCAATTGGGAAACCTAATCCCCATACATTCTGTGTGATACTAGTTTTCTAAGATAGAGTCGATTCTCCATTAACCTTTGGTTTTATTCTTCTAAAACCAGGTTAACGACTTAAAGACTTCATTGGGATTGTGAAGCCAGACTGATACTACTTTTATCGTAGTTGTGTGAACAGATCTTTCTGTTTCTATCATACGAGTACATTTGTAATAATTGGCTTGAGATTTCTATCTTCGATAGGCAAGATATAAAAGTAATCACAAACATATTCGTCTCATCATTTGTGATTCCACAATATATTTTTCGCTGCGTCGATTAAGACTATTGTGAGATGATTGATAAAACTGAGTTTTTCTTCGGAAATATAAGTATGTTTTTATTGATTGGTTCCTGTTCACCTTGATTTATCAAATGACGAAACAAAACTCATATTTTTATTCGTGGGATATGAATTTATCTATCCTTGTAGACTTTTCTGTGTGAGAGAGATTTGTTTACTAAAGTCATAGACTTTCGGTCGTAGAAACTCTTAGTTGTGGGTGAGATCAACTAAGGGAATCAAGTGCGCAGTATCCTGTTGGGATCACTGGTGTAGGAGCATAATTGTACCTTGGATCAGTGTGAGATTGGTTGGGTTTCAACTACAGTCCAGACCGAAGTTAATTTGGAGTAGGCTAGTGTCTGTAGCGGCTTAATACAGTGTATGTTTAATCTGGACTAGGTCCCGGGGTTTTTCTGCATTTGCGGTTTCCTCGTTAACAAAATTCTGGTGTCTGTGTTATTTCTTTTTCGCATTATATTTTTATATAATTGAAGTAATACAAGTTGTGCATTGTTCAATCAATTAGAATATCCGACCTTATTGGTTGTTGATTTGAATTGATTGACACTTGGATATTGGTTTTTGGTACCATCCAAGTTATCTCTCTTTGATTAAGACTCGCAGATTGTATTTGCTTGAGTAAATCAAATCGAGAGATTGAGATAATAACTCCTTGAGATATTATCTATTTGATTGAGTCTAGTTGATTCTCTAGGAAGTAACTCGGAGTTGTTCATATAGATTGCTAATCGAAATATTGGGTGTGGTTGTTAGACCACCGCTTTTTCAATTGGTATCAGAGCGGTCAAACACGTTCAAGAGCTTACAAGTCTGTGTTTGTAGCGATCTGACTCTATGGACAGATGTGATATCTCAATAAACGTACCACCAGTCTTCGATGGCTCTAATTTCTTATGATGGAAAATTGCTATGCGAGCTTTTCTTCCAACACGTGATTTTCAATCATGGGTATATGTTATTAATGTATATGATCCTCCCGTCGTGGAAGTTGGAAACGTAAACTTTCCAAAGAATATTGGTGAATACACCCCTGCCGAAATTCTTGCTGCAAAGCAAAATTTAGACGGTTTGAATGCGATCATACATGCCACTACCCCAAATCTTCAGCACCATGTGTCTAATTGCACTAAGTCGCAAGAATCTTGGGATATCTTATCAACCGTATTCGAAGGTAATTCCAGTAAAAAGGAAGCTATACTTCAAAATCTTAATTCCGACTGGGAAAACCTTTGTATGGCAGATGAAGAAACATTTGCTGAGTTTAATCACAAAGTGTCTGAAATTGTTAATGCATCTTTTGCATTGGGTATGACTATTCCTGAAAAGGACATTGTGATGAAAATTCTGAGATCGCTGCCATCTAGATATGATTCTAAGAAGAATGCCATCGTTGAGGGAAATAACCTTGATACTCTCTCCAGAAATATGCTGGTTGGAAAGCTTAAGATCTTTGATCATGAACATTCATCCAAATCTAAGGATGTTACGTTCAAAGCACTGAAGGATACTAAATTACTTGATAAAAGTAAAAAGAAAGTATATATCTCTGAAGATGATCACTCTGAGAAAGATTCATCAGATGAAGATCTTGACACATCAGTCTCGATGATCACAAGACAGTTTAGGGATCTTCTGTTGAAGAGAAGTAAACGGTTCTCCAGAGATAAGACTAAGGCATCAGTCAAACCTCATAATCCTGTTCCTCCTAAAAACAGGGATATTGATGAAACGGATGATGAGAATATGCCTCAGTGATTTAAGTGTAAAGGTTTTGGTCATTTTGCAAATGAGTGTCCAAATCGGAGAAAATACACTGGGAACAAAGGTCTTGCTGCAACTCTTGATGAAATGTCTGACAATTATGATTCTAATGAAGACGAGAAATCAAGTGTTGCACTTCTTGGTGAAAATATTAATTTTGATAATTGTAGCAATACACGTATCAATCTTGATATTCTTTCAGAAGAAAATCCAATAATTCTGGAAGATAAAGTTGACCCAATCTTTGGAAACACTGCTTATAATGTCTCAGGTCCCAATATGTGCTTAGCTGCTTGCACATTCCAGAAGCCTGATTTTTATCCAAGTTTGACGTGCTCATATTGTTCAATAAAGGGTCGTGAACTCTCAAGGTGCTACAAGTTCAAACACCAACAAAGGCATGTCAACAAACTTCAACGAAGAGAAAATCATCTAGCAAGAAAGCTTAAACTGGCTCAGAAGACCGCTGAGGTATGTAAGATTTTATCTTCGTCTAAGAAGTTAGTTTCCAAAGGAAAATAAAAACCATTTGAAAAGAAAGTATGGTCAAATCATTTTGATAGACAGAGGTCTGTGGATTCCTCACAAGAGGAAATTGGTGGACAAATTGTTGTTCACCACAACGCAACTTGATTGTGTTGTTTTTATAAATCTTGTCTCATGTGCCTGATCAAAAGAGACAATGATTTTGTACCTCTCAGGCTTTAAGAAAAGTTTTATTTCTTCTTTGTTTTCTTAGGTTTGTTTTGTCTATCAAACAAAAGAAAGGGTACTATCGATAATTCTGCTCTTTATAGGGATAAGAGTTGATCGTTTACGAACCTGTTTTAGGTTTCGAACCCTACATTCCTTTTCCTTCTCTAAAAACCTCTTTTTATCTCAAGACTACTTGTTGAGTTAGTTGTGATTTACACTCACAAACCCATCGTTCATGGAAACTCCAAGAATGATGTCTTATGATGAAAAAAAACGTAATATGATTGTTAAGCCATCAATCATGAAGGAAAAAGAAAAATCTCCATTGCCTCCAACCTTGAAAAGAAAAAGAAGGAATATGAGGAAGCCAAGAGTTGTTCCTTCAAATTCTCAGAAGTTTTCTGATGTTCTTAAAGTGTTAAAGGAGCTACGAAAGGAGATTCATCAAATTAAGGCTTTTGTGTATAAGACTCACGAGATTCAGAAGGCCTTGGTTCGACAACAAAAACCTAGAAGGTTTATTGATAGAAACTCCTACCTTAATGAACCTTATGTTCCAATGACTGTTGACGACAAGGAGTTCGGGGACGATAAATAATTCTTCATAGGTCTTATAGCCTAGTAAATCTTCTATTTTTTCTCTTTTGTTTAGAAGAATAACTAGTGTTTTGGAATAGCCATTATTGTGATTACACATATCTATGTCCAAAGTTTTCATATTTTTGTTTTTAGATTTATTGTGTTAAATTCTAAACTTGTTTGGAAGATGATGGTTGCAGTATTAATCTTTTGATTTTATATATTGCAATATTTTGATGGGATATGTGTGTTTACGTCCGAGAACTTAATTGTCCCATACTTTGTCAAAAGTAAAGTCGTTCGTAAATTGGTATGCAAATATTGATAAAATAATGAATAGACTTTTGGCAAAACACAAAAGTTAAGTTTATATTGTCAATTATTGATGTAAGATAGGTTAAAATCTCTTGTGATTCAAAGATTATGTCTATTGTGTGTCATTGTGCAAATAGTGATGGAAACATAGAATGAATCCTTGCTTATTCCACGTTATAAGGTCGATTCTCTGATCCACAAGTTTTGTGTAAATACTGTGTTGTTCCATGAAGTGTCTTATGTTGAGCACTAAAACAACAAAAGTTGATTGCTTTGTGATTAGCTTAGTTGTTGTTCTGTAAGGTACTTTATGTTGAACATGTTGAACTAAATTAATCATCTTGTGTGGTTATTTAGTTATTACTCCATAAGTTTTCTTATGATTGAGCATCTCTTTGACTGGGTTGGTTATTCGTGATTAACTTAGTCATTGCTCCATAGCATTTCTTATGTCGAGTGTGACCAATTAAATTGATTACTTTTGTAATTAGTTTAGTTGAGTATGACAATTAGATTATTTGCGAGTTTTCTTGTGATTAATCTAATTGATTCAAGTCTCCATAAGTTTACTTGTGTTGAGCATATTTAGTCAAATTAATCTTGGTTCGCTTTGGTTAATATGATTGAATATTTCTTTTTGGATTCCAAATTCATACTTGTATGTAATTTGTTGAGTCTAAATAAATCCTTCTTTTCTCTTGAAATTAAGGCCGCTCTTGTTGTTCCCTTGGGAATGACATTTTATGGGGGGAAGTTCTTTTGAACTTGTGCTTAATTGCCAAATCTTTGTGGGAAGTGCGGCTGTGGAATATTAGAGGGGTTATCTTGTATCTTTATAAACTCCTTGATGAATGCATTTAGCTTCAGCTTTATGATTGCATCTAAACAAGATGATATACATTTACCTTTGGTCATGAAATGTCTCTAATGGAAATTTCATTAAGATCCCATTCTTGTACATTTGCAAATTTTATTGACAAAAAGAGGGAGAATTAATATGTAGTTCATACTACAAATACATATGGTTTTCAGATCATTATGTAAGGGGGAGTGGTTTCCATGTGAGATGGTGTATTGACTAAGGGGGAGTGAAGTATCACCATAGTATTGTTGTTAAAGTTGTGATGCAATTGGACTTTGACGTTGTGTAATAATACTATGACATTGTATAACAATGATTGAGAATTCTTGTTTTCTCATTTTTATAGCTACGGATTTTCAACAACGATGATACTAAACTTACAACCTTTGGGACCATTTTACTACTTGGAAGTGACGAAGATTTCGAGTATTATTGAAGATTAGACATGTGGAATAGAAGCTACAAAGTTTATTTATATATTTTTTGTACTCCATATGTATTAATAGTTTTGCCACTAAAATTGACAAAGGGGGAGATTGTTAGAGCATTGCTCGGTCAAACTCGCATGTGTTGCTATCTCAAGCATGTTTTTCAATGTTAGTGATCAAAACTATAAAGTCTTGATTTCTAGTCTACTATAACTAAGGTCTCAGACTAGGATAGAAAGTGTAGTTGAGCTCAAGAACTCTATGGCGATCATTATACAAGACGAAGGACTACTCAAGGAACCAGTAGATCTTCATCGACTAAAAGGTATGTGGAGACTTGAACTTATCTATCACTCAAAAGTCTATCTATTCTATCTCCTATCTTGAGAAAAAAGCCGTATTACTATATAGACTAATAATATACACATATGTCATTTCGAGATAAGTATATCTCGCTTATCTATTTATCGAAATATGTGTTGGTTAAGCTTTCGCTTTAGCCAAGTTCATCTTTACCTAGTGACGAAAGTCATGTTATGTTTCAATCATTTTGGAAATCGCTCTGACGAAAAATAGTTTGTGAATAACAACTATATAACGCCCTCTGAGAATATTTCAATGATTGAAATGAGAGTTTAGACATTATAACCATTGGAGGATATAAACATTGTTGTGGTAACACATATGTGTATAAGTCCTTATTTCTTGAACCGAAGTTTGTGAACTTTGTTGATCAAGTGAAACCGGAACGTGAGACGTCAACTCAGTCCACGAACTGGCGTAGTTCTCGAGCCCGAGAATTTATGCTGGAGTTGAAGCTCAGTTTCAGTCCGCGAAATGACATAAGTTCTCGACTCGAGAATTTCTGCTGGAGTTTGTAAACTCCAACCGGTTGACTTGAGTCCGCGAACCCAGTCCGTGAACTTGAGTAGGTTATGTCTAAAAACGATGATTTTGAACTTATCTTAATAGACTAAGGAATGCTATTGCAAACCGTGACTTTATAGTTCATGAATTGATTCGAGTGAATCACATCGTTTTTGGTTCAATTGTGTCTTGTGTAGAACATGGGATCTCATAGCAATTGAACAACTCTCTAACTAGTTCATTTGAATCATTTGGACTAGTTATGGTGAAGAAGAATATGGTTGATATAAAAGTTACCATTTGGTTAACTAGTGTTGAACCAACTAATGTACAAGTTTGGGTACGATTACATAACCCAAAAATCGACAAGTACATGTTTGTATAACAAGCTATGTTTTTGATCTAATGATTGATAAGTAATAGCTTGTATCTAATCAGGTTTTCATCTAACAATGAATATTGAATGCTTTGTTACCAAGCTAACATTGATTGCAAACCCTGATTTGAAAGAATATATAAGGGAGAACTCTAGGAACTGGGAAACCTAATCCTTACACATTCTGTGTGATACTAGTTTTCTAAGCTAGAGTCGATTCTCCTTTAACCTTTGGTTTTATTATTCTAAAACTAGGTTAACGACTTAAAGACTTCATTAGGATTGTGAAGCCAGACCGATACTACTTTTATCGTAGTTATGTGATCTGATCTTGTTGTTTCTATCATACGAGTACAATTGTAATAATTGGCTTGAGATTTCTATCTCCGATAGGAAAGATATAGAAGTAATCACAAACATCTTCATCTCATCATTTGTGATTCCACAATATCTTTTTTCGCTGCGTCGATTAAGTCTATTGTGAGGTGATTGATAAAACTGATCCGTTCTTCGGGAATATAAGTCTGGTTTTATTGATTGGTTCATGTTCACCTTGATTTATCAAAAGACGGAACAAAACTCATAGGTTTATTCGTGGGAGATGAATTTATCTATCCTTGTAGACTTTTCTGTGTAAGACAGATTTTTTTACTAAAGTCTTCGACTTTGGGTCGTAGCAACTCTTGGTTGTGGGTGAGATCAGCTAAGGGAATCAAGTACCCAGTATCCTGCTGGTATCAGATGCGTAAGAGCATAATCACCTTGGATAAGTGTGAGATTGGTTGGGGTTCAACTACAGTCCAGCCCGAAGTTAATTTGGAGTAGGCTAGTGTCTGTAGCGGCTTAATCTGATGTATGTTTAATCTGGACTAGGTCCCGGGGTTTTTCTGCATTTGCGGTTTCCTCGTTAACAAAATTCTGGTGTCTGTGTTATTTCTTTTCCGCATTATATTTTTGTATAATTAAAATAATACAGGTTGTGCGTTGTTCAATCAATTAGAATATCCGACCTTATTGGTTGTTGATTTAAATTGATTGACACTTGGATATTAATCTTTGGTACCATCCAAGTTATCTCTCTTTGTTTAAGACTCGCAGATTGTATTTTCTTGAGTAAATCAAATCAAGAGATTGATATGATAACTCCTTGAGATATTTTATATTTGATTGAGTCTAGTTGATTTTATAGAAAGTAACTCGGAGTTGTCCATACAGATTGCTAATTGAAATATTGGATGTGGTTGTTAGACCCCCGCTTTTTCACTTATCTTCTCAATAAATCTTTGATCTCTAGTATTTTTTATTTTTTTGATACAATATTTTGAGAAGTGGAGAAACCCATATCAAATGGACTCTGAGGTAAATAGCATAGACAAACTTCAAAAGGAGACTTCAAAGTAGCCCCATGAAAGGATCGATTAAAAGAAAACTTTATAAAAGGAAAACTCTCATCCCAATTCTTAGGATGCTTAGAGTGATATCCTCGCAGGAGATGAACTAAAGTCTGGTTTACCACTTCTGTTTTCCCATCTATTTGGGTATGAAAAACGGAGCTATGCTTGAGTCTTGTATCGATCAGACCCCATAATTTGGTCCAAAATTGACCTGGAAGACTACTATCTCTGTCAGAGATGATGGAATTAGGTAACCTAAAATGTTTACAGACATGGTAAAAAATAATTTAGCTGCGCCTTCCAATGTCACTATCTTTTTACAAGGAATCAAGTTGATCATCCTGCTGAACCTATCGACTACAACAAATATGTAAGCATTCCCTGATTTTGTCATTGGAAAACCTCCTAAAAAAATCCATTGAGATACTTTCCGATGGTCTTGTCGGAACTAGTAATGGCATGTACAATCCCCTCTTCCCATCAGACGGTTTTGAGGTATTGCATAACATACATCCTCGAATGTACTTGGAGACATTGAGATGCATCTTTGGCCAGTACATATATCGCTTCAAATTTAGTAATGTTTTCTCCATACCAAAGTGACCAGCTATACGAGAAGTACGTGCTTCTCTTATCTAGTGGATTATATCTCCACCGTGAGGTATACATAAGGTTGAATCTTTGTACATCAATCCATCCACTAAACAGAACTCACTTGAATGCCCTTGACTTAATATCTTGTACGCTTCTCTGAAATATTCGTCTTCCTCATATCTTTGAACATATTCATTTGGTAACAATGGACTGCATTGCTACAAATAAGGCCACACTAGTGATTGGTCTGGACAACAAGTCTGCCAGATTATTTATTACTCCCTGCTTGTACTTGATGTGAATACTAAAATTCTCCAAGTAGGATGCCCACTTCATGTGTCGAGCATGATGTAACTTAGATTGGGTCTGGAGATACTACAAAGGTTTATGATCAGTATGAACCAAAACTTGTTTCCCAAGCATATATGCCCTCCAATGATTTATAGATTGGTGCATAACATACAACTCTTTGTCATACGTAGGATAATTTTGAACTGGTCGTGTGAACATCTCTAAGTCATATGCTACTGGTTTCCCATCTTGGAATAACACTGCCCCTAATGCATAGTTAGATGCATATGTTTCTACCTCGAAGGGCCTCTGTAAATTAGGCAATGCCAAAACTGGTGCCTCTGAAATCTTCTTCTTTAATAACTAAAAAGTAGCCCAATGCTCAAGTTCTCAGTCAAATACTACATTATCTTTGGTTAAACCATGTAAGGGGGCTGCAATTTGAGAAAAGTGTCGTATAAACTTACATAGGTACTGGAAAGCCCCTAAATAACTTTGAACTTTTGTGATATTTCTAGGTGTTGGCCATGCAGAAATAACAACAACCTTTCCTGGGTCGACCTTGATTTGTCCTTTTCCAATCACAAATCCAAGAAAAACCAATCTCCCAAACTCACACTTTTTCTCATTTAACCTTAAATAATTTTCTTTTAATGCGAACAGTACCTTGGAGACATGTGTCAAATGCTCCTCCCATGTCCTGCTGAAAATCAAGATATCGTCCAAATACACGATAACAAAATCATCAATGAAGGAACGTAATACCTCATTCATGAGTCGCATGAAGGTGGTTGGTGCATTGAATAACCCAAAGGGCATAACGAACCACTCAAACAGTCCTTGTCGAGTCTTGAATGCAGTTTTCCAGGTGTCTTCTTCTTTAATTCGCACTTGATGATAACTGGATTTGATACCAAGCTTAGTGAAATATATCACATCCCCTAGTTGGCCGAGAAGATCATTGATCCTTGGTAACGGGTATCTATTCTTGATTGTGATCTTTTTTAAAGCCTGATAATCCACACACATTCTCCAACCTCCATCCTTCTTTGGTACAAGTATAACTGGAGAGCCTCAGGGAGAACAACTAGGTACTATTATCTTTTGTTCAAGTAACTCTTGCACTTACTTCTTAATTTCCCCGGATTTAGTTATAAAAGTCATGTATAATCCCATGTTTGGTAAAGAGGCATCTCCAACGAGTGCAATCTCATGCTCAACACTTCTTTTGGGTGGTATAGTGACTTCCTCTTGGAACAGATCCACAAAATTCTTCTTTATTGAACTCAATTCATATTGTTATCTGGTAGAAAGTATCGTATGTAGTACGACATTCCTATCACCTACGATCACAGGCATGATTAATAATAAAGCGAACTTCCCACAAGCATTGATCAATATCTTGACTTGGTTTGTGGTAACTAGTAGATGGGTTTTACTAGCCTGAATTCGAAATTATTTTGCTTCCTTTTTGAATAGATATTCACGCTCTCTATGATAAAGGACAACATCATGTTTCCACAAATATAGGTTTCCAAAAATTATGTGTGCTACATCCAGTGACATAACATCACAGACAATCTCATCAATAAACTTGTCAATGATAGAAAATTTGAATCGGCACTGTATTGATACCTGGAGTTCAGTATCCTTCTATATCCATCCAAATTGATAGGGATTCAGATGTGGGGTTGTTGATAATCCCATTTATTCCACCAGCTTATCTGAAATTAAGTTCTTTTGGATGCCAGAGTCGATGATAGCCTCGACGATGCTTTTTTTTACTTGAATCTTGACATGGAATAATTCTTCATGTAAATCCATCTGTTCCATGTCTGGCATCCTGTCATCAACATGAGTTTTTGGTCTGGTTGGTCTATTTTGAGGATTGTTTCGGTATCAGCGGTCTCTGTTAACATAATATTTCTCTGGCATTCAGATTCTCGCAGTTTCCTTGGATTGAGATGAGAATAAATAATCCAGCAAGTGTATTTTATGTGATATTTATCCTTGCAGTGCTCACACGCCTTTTCTTCTCATTCATCTTGTAGAGACTTGTTCTTATTCTTACCCGTCTCAACCCTTCTCTGGGTCATAGATTTCCCCTAGTACCAACTCTCTTGTTTTATGATCCTCCAACACCCTTAGCCTTATGTTCAATGGACACAACTTTGTTTATAACATCTTCAATATCTTTTACATTGAAAAGATTCAACTCTCTTCGTATATAATCTACGAGTCCACCAATATACTTCCGGAAAGTCTCATCACTATCAGTATCCACATCTAAAGCCAAAGCTTGGTTCTAGAATTCCGTAGTGTAGTCCTGTACACCCTGTTGATACCGTTGTCGGAGGTGTTGCCACTTATGCCACCTTTCATCCAAGTAACCCACAAGATAAAAGTGTTTTCTCATGAGATCCTTGAATTGTAGCCAAGTCATGTGATCTGCATCATACTTCTTCATGTAAGCTTTCCACCACATTGAAGCATGGTTTGATAACTTCAGGCTTGCAAAACTGATCCTTTGTGAATCAACAAGTTGGTGTACCGTGAAATATGTTTCAAACTTTTCTAACCAACCATCAAGTTTTTTAGCTTCCATGACTCCATCATAGTCAGAGATCTCGAGTTTGAATTCAATTTTCAGACTTCCATATGGATTTTTGTTTAGTACATCTTTATCTTCTGATGTACTTTCTACTTCGTCTTCCTTTGTACCATTTTCCTCATGTTTAGTTCGGTTATTAGGACTCTCTTCCAGGTACTTATCGAAGGCATCCGCTAAGTTTTGTATCTTAAGCTCGAGTTTTGCAAATTTGTATTCTTCTGTTTGTGTAGAATCCTTTCCATCTTCACCTTCCATCTTGGCATTAGTACTTCCCTCTAGGTTTCCTTGTATCTGGTGTAACGACAGTATCTTCTCCTGATCGCATATACTAATGTTGATGGTGGAATTCTGTTCTGGGCTAAAATTGTAAAAGGCTAAATTTTGTAAGCTGACGTCCTGCAAAGGATAAGGCCTTCATGCGGTGAATACCCTCACCATATTAATTCATTGGAGCATGTGCAACCATCCCTGAGAATTAAAACCTACCCAGAGCGGAGCATGTAGCAACCATCCCGATTTTATGTAGGTTTGCAGCATTACTATTAATGCTTTAATTACAGCCTTGTGTTCGACATGCAAACACCCATAGGCTACCTGACGGCAGGTTATATTAGCCCTGTTGAACGCATGTAAGACTACCCATGTTAGTCTCACCTGCTGAAAACAAACTCAAAAATAGATCTCATCCGTCTAACTTCGCAGGCATAGATGAAGTGTGTAGATATAGATTCAGGGGGTCCTGAGCATGCTACCATGATCGCCTCGGACCCACCTCCACGCATGACCGAACGGTCAAGACCAACTACAGTTGGTCCTTCCAAAAACGTGCGCTCAAAGTGAGCATGACGCACGGCTGGAACCTAATTAGGGTTCCTTTTAATCGTGAACGTCCAACTTCGCAGGCATAGTTGGACGGCTTAGATTATACCCTAAAACAAGTAGTGAAGTGATGGTACATCGTTGGCGGGCCCAATTTCTACCTACATGACCGACTCCCTCATAGGCAAGCCGTGGTGCAAGAAACGATTGCCCAAACAAGGATAGGTTAACGCCTTATGCAGGTTGAGAAGATCCAAAACGATAACGACCATCCAACTTTGCAGGCATAGTTGGATGGATTAGATTGCTCCCAGGGTCATAGAGAAAGCATGTACATGCTCACTTTCGGCCCAAGATATTGCATACATGGTCGGTCTCCCCAAAGGAGGCGCATGCAACCCAAAACTGATCGCACAAAGTGGCCGGTCCGAAATCCTAATTAGGGTTTGCGGCGCATATGTCGCAGAAATATCTCGAGCGTCCATCTTTGCAGGCTTGGATGGAAGGCAAAGATGGAGACTTAGAGGGAATCGAGCATGCTAGCATGACCACCGTGGGCCCGACTTCACGCCTAGCTGATCGGCCAAGACCGGCAGTGGTCAAATTCCTCGGTACGCGTGCTCAAAGGTAGAATGTCACGGCCCCTCCATAAGTTCTAATCTCGACCACCCGTCTTTGCCACCTATAGTGAATGGCTTAGATCAAATCTTTGCAAGTCAAGCAGGCATGGGCGTGAACACCATTGTACCACCTCCATGCAGGGCCAATCGGTTCCTCCATAGAAAATACTTTAGCATGCAAACATTTGGGTTGAAAGAGGCAGCATGCGGGCCTCCCATCCAACGATCGCAAGTAGGGTTACAAGCCATCTCGTCCGTCCAACTTTGCAAGCTTGGACGAATGACTTAGGGTGCGAATCAACTAGCAAACAAGGTATCACCATGATCACCATCCGTCACTCTTCTTCACAGGGTGACCGACCAAGGCGTGGCCTGCCCATACAGCCTCTAAACGGTCAGCTGAAGATGGCTGCATGCGATGACATACCAAGTTCACGATTCACCCTGCACTATTGTACGTGGGTCCCACGATCCACACACTCGAGACATTAATCACGTCATAACTGGGGGATACAAACTGGGGTATTGGTCTGGCGGTTTACAGCGTGCAGCGTGTAACACGCCATCACAAGATCGTGTCAGGGAAACATGGGCGGTTAGCGATGATAGGAGAAGTGGGCAAGCAACCGTGTGACACTAACACACAACTCCACTTCCCCCATCACTCCACTTCCTCCACTTTCCCACGAGAGACGTGATGAAGGCTTATCGACTTGTATAAATAGGTTCTCCTTCCTATTTCCAACAACAACACAGAAAAACCAAGTGTTAATACCATCGTATTCAACACCCAGAGCCTGCCTGCAACATTTGCTAGCCTGCTCAACCTTCTGTTAACAAGTCATTAAATAGCCTTCACCTTCATACTCTCAACACATTCTTCGCTTCCCTCCCTAAGATCAACCTCACATCCTTCACCTGTGACCGAAACAAATCTGGAACGGCCGTGTCTTCGGTTTAGGCCATAATTGTACAGATTATCTCTCGAATCAAAAGTGCTCATCGTGCAACACATTTGTTGAAGGTTTAAATTCACTTCTCATCCACACACACCCAAAATTACATAAACCTGCAGAAGTAGTTTTCTCCCACAAACAATTGGCGACCACAGTGGGAGGTTAATCTATCAGTTGTGAAGTCGATCTCTTCAATACCATTTCAATTTTCAAGAATGGTGGATCTTAGATCTGGATCAGCAACCAACCCCGAGGGAGGTAGCACCGACAACACTTCTAGCGCTGATATCCCAATTACTGGTGTCACTATACAACCTGCCAGTACAACCAACGTGTCTCGTGGAGTTGCGTCTTCTACCATCAGTACCACAAGTACCAACGGAGCAGGAGCGGACATTCCACACAACGTCCTCCATGTTTCAGCAGAATCACCCGACCAAGAGGGCCGCGGATGCAGTGACACATGACAACGCCTCAATCCCGTCTCCAAAGCGGGCTTCACACCGATACCTAAGGGAAGAGCCGCGACACGCGCCGACGCAGGAAAGTTTAAACTCAAGAGATCCACGATTCTCGATTCCCATAAGGAAGATTGCGGAGTTATTGGAGACATGGGTACGTGATTGAGAAGTACAACTGCCTCCAGTGTGGCATACGCCCACCGATCAAGAGACAACCAACCCGAGGTATTGTCATTACCATCGATTTCTCCATCACCCCACCAGCAAGTGCCACACATTGAAACGCATTGTCTACGTTAAGATAAATTCAGAGAAATAATATTTCCCCTCAAAAAATTAGCACACGCTCTTCGGGGAGAAGGTATTTGGGAGTGCTCACTCTCATACACGGATTTCGAAAGACAAGTAAGTCCCAGCAAACGTTATTGTAAGATAGTTTTATATCCTACTGGGGACTTGGCATCCTACATATATGAACAAGATACTCAATGAGCAAACGCCATACATGCTCACCACCCCTCACCTTTCCCTTTTACACTGCGTTTTCAATTTCACATGACATGTATGATCACTCATAATATAAGATTCAGATTCTATTTTAGAATAATCTTTTCCAAGAGTCAAACATTCATAAAAGCATGTCATAAATAAACCAGTCCAAGATTCAATCACCTATCAATTCAGAACCTAAAGCCAAACTGTGTGAAAGGAAATCCTCACAATCACTCGAAAAGCATCTAAAGAGAAAACACAAGTAGACGGCATGAATACTTCAGGGAAAGTCTTTCAGTAACACCTCATCCTTCTGAGCAAGAGCGGCTTCTATATTCCGGAGAACGGCTTGCTGAGATTTCAACTCCTCGTCCAACCTACCAACCTTTTGTTTCCGACGAACGACGCATTCAGTGGAAGGCACCGTACCTTGCTTCTTCTGAATCTCCTGAATTGCATAAAACCCTTTGAAGAACTAAGGAGCATTGAAGTCATACTATGCAAACACATCCAAGTGGCACTTCTAGTCTTCCATCACGTCTTCAGAAACATCACGACCAATTACGGCGCTCATCACCCGAATAGAGGGTAAGGCCTCCTGAACGCGATTTACCAAAGCAAGACGACTCTTCAGCTTCGTGGTGGTAGCAATGTGGCCATGTTTCTTCCATATTGTGGTATACAATTCCTCAAACTGGGCTGGCACGCTGAACCCTCCAACCAACACAAGATCAGGACGTGGATTATCAAAGGGAAGGTCGAACATAGCACCAGGAACGACTGCTGGCGACAACATATCTTTAGAAAGAACCATCGCAGCTGATGTCCCTTCCAGACTCTTCAAAGTGCTAGTCCAGATTGATGACACGGCCTCATCTACAAGCTCACTAAAATTACTGCTCTAGAAGGCATTCTCTTCAATCGAGCTTGCACCATATTCATCGTTGTATATGATAGGATCAGTGTTTCCAGACTTCTCTGCATGAAGATCGGTGTTGCCAGACTTCTCCGCCTGAGGATCAGTGTTTCCAGACTGCTCTACATGAAGGTCATTATTATCAGGCTTCTCAGCATGAAGATTTCCAGACTTCCCGTTGCCTCCACGCTCCTCATTGTAAACTAGAGCCAGTACAGCAAAGGCATTTTCTTCAGGAATCCTCTGATCACCAACAAGGATTAATAAAAGCTGCTCAAAGAAGTCGAAACTGAAAATTAAGCATAAAGAATTCAGAATACCTGCATATTAGAAGAGTTGAGAATAACTGGACTACATGCTCGCTTCTTTTTCTTGGACTTAAGATTGCAGTCGGTGGCGTTAAGCCTGCCTCGTTTTCCTAGAAGGGGTTTCAATCGCCTATGACCAGCCAAGATGTCATCAAGAGGTTCATCACGAAGGTCAGTCACCGTTTCGCTAGCGAATGATTTAAAGAGCAGTAATTGCCCCCTCCAAAAATATTTGTAACCAGAAGTAGCTACCGGATTTCTCCCCGGGGAAGGAAAAGGAAATTTCAGCTCCGGCGAGAAAACATCAACATCAAGGCATGATGACTTAAGTTCTTCTGAAGGCGTTGCGGGACGACGAAATGGGACACCTTGATCAAAACCCATTTGGCGAGCGGCTCTATCAATATTATATGGAATAATGCTTAGCCTGTCATCACAAAAAGAAGGAACATATCCTGGTATATAGCTCCACAGGAAAACAACTTCTTCAAGGCTCATGTCTCTCCCCATAGGCGGCAGCTCAATGACAGGGACGATGGTGGAAGGATGGACCGGCCCCCAAGGACGAAAGTCTATGGAACTCACACTATCGAGCAAATATACAAGCCTCACCCCAGCTTTTGGACGTCTATTCTGCCGACGGAGTATTCTTGAATCACTATACAATCTGGGGACTGAGGTTGTAGGAATGAGAGCGTAATCCTTAAAGTGTTCCCACAAAAACGCCTGAAGAAAGGAGACGTGCACATATGTATCCACCTTCATGTACCCGTTGGAAATATACATCTCCTCCACTAAAGAATTCAGGTAACCATACATCGAGCCTAGGAATAACGAAGCCAAAGGGAGAGTTATACCTTTGCCTAGTTTAATGGCGAATATGATGATTTTCTTTCTAATAGTTTTCGTGCCGGAGCCTTCATCAAGAATATCTCTAGACAACCACAAGGAAAAGAATATAGCTGTGCTAAGATCATCATTACCTTGCATGGAAGACCATTCACCTACCCACCAAGTGTAGAAACATTTCGTCTTCTTCTCCAACTGATCGTATTCGTTCACCTTCTGAATTATAGCCTGATAGATGACGTCTTCGCCTTCAGACAGTTTGTAATTAAGACTGCCAGCGACAAGAAGGCTCATTAATGCAGACATGCTCTCAAGAGTGATAGTCATTTCACCCCACGTGCATAAAGCTGTGTTCGTAGAAGGACGCCATCGATCAGCAAAAGCGACCAAACCTGGGATATCCTTCTTGACATGAAGAATTGCAGACGCCTTGATAGCATCAAGAATTCGCGCCCTGGTTAAGTTGTCTCTAATCCCTTCATTACCCAACATGCGTCACATCCATCCTTCGTATGAGCTAAGTGGATTCTGGAAAATTCTGAAGTCAATAAGGGAAGGTGGATATTCTTTCTTCTGGAGACAAAGCCTCATCACGCCTGCTAAAGACGATGGTAGACCCTCTTCACTTTCTGAACCGGTAATGAGGATTATATTATGGCTGGGGTGCTTCCTGACGTTTGGAAAATACTTGGTAAACATTCCATCATTTATATTTGGCACATCTCTGAAAGGGTTGACACCTCCCTTCACAACATTATCCTCCGCGTTCATCATTGAGCAACTGCAATAAGATTGGAAGTGTCAGCATGTTTCCAAGGAGTCGTACAGCAATAAAAGATTCTCGCGATTGCCAACTTCATTGTTAGGCACCTAATACGGAGATTACATGGGATTGGGATGGTTCAAGCGTCCTCCAAACAAACTCAGTTGAGGGAAATTTACACTACCCTGTGTTCGGTTACGAACTGGGAGCAATGGGTATGGAATCTAGTGTTATGTTATGTGCCATTCTCTTCATATGGAAGTTGCCTACAACATATCAAAATTTCACGACAATCGGATGAAAGAGCAAGGAGGGGTGGCCAAAACATCAGAAAACATGCAACCTGAAAAAATTCTGAAAACCTCCTGGAAGTTTACTATCTCGCGGTTTTTATCCGATAAACACGCTCAAAATTGAAAAATCTTCTTTGTTAAAGCTTGGAAATTTTCTGGGCTTGAGGATACATATGCTAACCGTCAAAATCCTAGTTTATATGAGGATTCTACAACAATTTCGATAAGCGCAAGAGTGCCTCAAAATTATGCAAGCAAGTACAAGATCAATGCCGGCAAGGAGACTACGCTAACTTGGAGACTCATCCTACAGGCACAAATTACCGGCATGCATGAAGCTGTGAGAAAAGGCTGTCGATTTTGGGTTTGCAGGCGTACCCCTAAAACTAAGTAGGTGGACAACAGGCATAAAGGCAAGACCAGCATGGAAACAAGTCACGCAGGCGGATGCTAAATCCTGCATGTGCGTCCCTAAAACTAGACAAGCACGTCAACATACTCTTCTACAGTTGGGGATCACGTTTACAGGCTCAAGGCGGGAGTCTTGTCAAGTTACAACCTAAAAATTGGGTTTTTGGCATGCAAAGATAAAGGGAACAAGCAACATATTCATGGGTTCCAGTTCATTTTACCAAACAACCTAGCAGCAGTAAAGGAATCAATTATGGTATGTTTCGCTACACCTACAATCCTTTCAAAATAAAAAAGGAATCCCTACCCGAGCAACTACAGTTTGCAAAAAGAGCTCTACCTAAGCAATTAGGGTTTGAAAAAAAAAAATTTTTTTGCACGAACCTGGTTGGCGGCGCCGGCGGCGACGATTCCGACGGACGGTGGCAGAGCTCCAGCGGCAGGGCGGCTGCAAAATCACGGGCGGGAGCTGCACATGATGTAAAAAAAAAATATAATAAAAGGGGCGGACTCTCTCACTTTTATAGACAAATCTTGGAGAATTCTAATTGGAAAAGAATTCCTTTTGTTTTCAAAAATTAAGGAAGGAAACCGGGCCCGCCAAAAGTTTCATGCTTGCGACGGCGCGTTCACATGGATAACCACTGGCGGCTACCTTCTGGGGTTAGTTACTTTTGTCTCTTTCACGTATATTTGTCACCATCTCATGCCTACCCTACAATAGTGTAACCATTGCATGCTAGGCAGGGGACTTAATGTTGATGGTGGAATTCTGTTCAGGGCTAAAATTGTAAAAGGCAAAATTTTGTAAGCTGACGTCCTGCAAAGGATAAGGCCTTCATGCGGTGAATACTCTCACCATATTAATTCATTAGAGCATGTGCAACCATCCCTGAGAATTAAAACCTACCCAGAGCGGAGCATGTTGCAACCATCCCGATTTTATGTAGGTTTGCAGCATTACTATTAATGCTTTAATTAAAGCCTTGTGTTCGACATGCAAACACCCGTAGGCTACCTGACGGCAGGTTATATTAGCCCCGTTGAACGCATGTAAGACTACCCATGTTAGTCTCACCTGCTGAAAACAAACTCAAAAATAGATCTCATCCGTCTAACTTCGCAGGCATAGATGGAGGGTGTAGATATAGATTCAGGGGGTCCTGAGCATGCTACCATGATTGCCTCGGACCCACCTCCACGCATGACTGAACGGTAAAGACCAACTACAGTTGGTCATTCCAAAAACGTGCGCTCAAAGTGAGCATGACGCACTGCTGGAACCTAATTAGGGTTCCTTTTAATCGTGAACGTCCAACTTCGCAGGCATAGTTGGACGGCTTAGATTATACCCTAAAACAAGTAGTGATGTGATGGTACACCGTTGGTGGGACCACTTTCTACCTACATGACCGACTCCCTCATAGGCAAGCCGTAGTGCAAGAAACGATTGCCCAAACAAGGCTAGGTTAACACCTTATGCAGGTTGAGAAGATCCAAAACGATCACGACCATCCAACTTTGCATGCATAGTTGGATGGCTTAGATTGCGCCCAGGGTCATAGAGCAAGCATGTACATGCTCACTGTCGGCCCAAGATTTTTCATACATGGTCGGTCTCCCCAAAGGAGGCGCACGCAACCCAAAACCGATCGCCCAAAGTGGCCGGTCCGAAATCCTAATTAGGGTTTGCGGCGCATATGTCGCAGAAACATCTTGAGCGTCCATCTTCGCAGGCTTGGATGGAAGGAAAAGATGGAGACTTAGAGGGAACCGAGCATGCTAGCATGACCACCGTGGGCCCGACTTCACGCCTAGCTGATCGGCAAAGACCGGCAGTGGTCAAATTCCTCGGTACGCGTGCTCAAAGGTGGAATGTCACGGCCCCTCCATAAGTTCTAATCTCGACCACCCGTCTTTGCCACCTATAGTGAATGGCTTAGATCAAATCTTTGCAAGTCAAGCAGGCATGGGTGTGAACACCATTGTACCACCTCCATGCAGGGCCAATCGGTTCCTCCATAGAAACTCCTTTAGCATGCAAACGTTTGGGTTAAAAGAGGCAGCATGCGCGCCTCCCATCCAACGATCGCAAGTAGGGTTACAAGCCATCTCGTCCGTCCAACTTTGCAAGCTTGGACAAATGACTTAGGGTGCGAATCAACCAGCATACAAGGTATCACCATGATCACCATCCGTCACTCTTCTTCACAGGGTGACCGACCAAGGCGTGGCCTGCCCATACAACCTCCAAACGGTCAGCTGAAGATGGCTGCATGTGATGAAATACCAAGTTCACGATTCACCCTACACTATTTTACGTGGGTCCCATGATCCACACACTCGAGACATTAATCACGTCACAACTGGGGGATACAAACTGGGGTATTGGTCTGGCGGTTTACAGCGTGCAGCGTGCAACACGCCATCACAAGATCGTGTCAGGGAAACATGGGCGGTTAGCGATGATAGGAGAAGTGAGCAAGCAACCGTGTGACACTAACACACAACTCCACTTCCTCCATCACTCCACTTCTTCCACTTTCCCATGAGAGACGCGATCAAGGCTTATCGACTTGTATAAATAGGTTCTCCTTCCTATTTCCAACAACAACACAGAAAAACCAAGTGTTAATACCATCTTATTCAACACCCAGAGCCTGCCTGCAACATTTGCTAGCCTGCTCAACCTTCTGTTAAAAAGTAATTAAATAACCTTCACCTTCATACTCTCAACACCTTCTTCGCTTCCCTCCCTAAGATAAACCTCACATCCTTCACCTGTGACCGAAACAAATCTGGAACAGCTGTGTCTTCGGTTTAGACCAAAATTGTACATATTATCTCTCGAATCAAAAGTGCTCATCGTGCAGCACATTTGTTGAAGGTTTAAATTCACTTCTCATCCACACACACCCAAAATTACATAAACCTGCAGAAGTAGTTTTCTCCCACAAATAACTAAATTCTTGTTAAGACCATGCACCACAACTAACCCTAAAAGTCAGAGCGTGGCTCTGATACCACTTGATACGTAATCGATCAGTGGTACCTAGAGTTAATTAGTACTGATATGAAGATAGATTGAGAATAACATAATGAGAAAAAGATGATGCTGCTAACTTCTTTTTCTTTATTGCTTGACAAAACTCTGTTACAATCAATAAGTTGATCGCTCTCTGATAGACACATTTTTGTGTCTGAATTGTCCTCAGTGTCTCTATTGTTAGTTCTTGATTTTGTACTTATTATGGTGTTTTTATGTTTGTTTAGGTGTTTTTGGAGAAATACACTTGTGTGGAAAAAGTTGCTCAAAAAGTGTTTTTTGGACCCGGGAGAAAAGTGATAAAGGCACCCTCATTTTGGATAAGGGCACCCCTAAAGGCATCTGCTATTCATACCCCCGGTTTGTTTAGGGGGACACCATCTTCTCCATTCAAAATTTAGTTTTGGCGGGAAACTGTTGCAGCTAAAAAAACAGATTAGGGTTGGACTTTTGGGCGTGCTAGAAGGAGATTCAATGGCTGATATTCATTGGGATGACTTGACTGAGCGTAACAGGCGTGGTATAGTTGATTGTTTCGGTTAAAATTGTCTAGATAATCCGAGAGAATAAAACAGGGCAACACGTCAACATGAGAGGTGTTTCACGGGATTTCGTGTGGTTGAAGTGAATATTGCTCTTTCTATGTCGCGTATGGAACATGTAGGAGCCTGTTTAGAGTGTTCTGGAATAAAATTAACACGTGAGAAGGGAAGAATGGAAAGAATATATCCCGAAAATATTTTCATTGACTGCCGAGTAATGAGAAGATTTTTTGGATTGATGAGGGGATATTCTTGCTCCTTTTGAGTATATAAAGGGTGTTCGATGTCATATGAGAGATTACGGAGTGATTAGGGAGACAACAGAGCAAAGAAACGAGAGTTGGAGAAATCTGCTGCTGCTGCCATTGAAGATAGCTCGAAGAACATTAGACTGTATAAGACAGTCGTTCATGCTACAGTGACAATGACAGAGGGTGTAGAGTCGCAGAGATACAATGACAGTGACATTTCGTCTCTATCGTTCTTTGTAACAGTTGGTTTGTAACAAACATAATTGTTACAAACCCGGTTTTTCATCTTTTCCTATATATTCATCTTTGTAAGCACATTTGGAGCAATGAAATCGAATTTTGAGCGTGTTTCCATCATGATGAGTTAAACCCAATCCTTGGGGCAATGGAGGAAGCTGTTGTTTCAGTAAAAGTGATATGTTTCTACTATTAATTAATTATAACAACTCTATTATGATTTTTGAAGTGAACTAAAATTTGATTATATGATTTTGATTAGTTAGGTGTATTTTATCTTGATAGAATATGCTTGCTTTAGTGTTTTGATATTCTATGCTTGGATTAACATCTATTCTTCTGAAAATCTACATGTCTAGGCAACATTATTAGAATCAATTTGAATGTTGAGTTGCATAATTATTGTTTTGTTAAATCACTAATATCGACCAATGGTGGAATCCTAGCCCCAGCCTCTCCATAAGTTTTACAAAACTTTATTTTGAGTTTGTTATATTTTTGCTTTAAAAATTAAGTCTAAAAAATCTGCTTTCACAAGTCTTAACGAACCTTTTACTACAACGTCATTGAAAATAACCATCAATTTTTGGCGCCGCCGACGCAGACTTGTCTTTAGGCTAGAGATTTTAGATTATTTTTTATTTTATTTTTTATTTTTATTTGTTCTACTTTACGTTTTTGGGTTTTTATCTTTTTACTACAGATTTTGGAATTTGGAGCGAAAGAAAAATTTGCCAAAGCTTTTGGTGAATACTTAAAGATTTGGAGTTAAAGATAAAGCGAAAAGAGCGAGGGAAAAAAATAGTTTATTTTTTTTAGATTGTATTAGGATATCTTATATTCTTGTAATTTTCTTTTTCTTTTGCACTTTATTTTTGGACTTTGGACTTTAAACTTTGGGACATTATTTTTATTTTTTTTAAACCCTAAGGAAGGGTAAAATTAAATATAAAACTGTTTGCAGAGAAGGACGGCGATTATGATATCGCCTCGACCCCTCGGGTTCGTACATGACATAGGAGTCGTGGCCCTAGTCGAATACAACGGTTCATCCCCCGTCTGGAACGGGAGGTAAGTTTGTCAAAACACTCGTGAATCCATTGTCAGCGAGTTACTATATTCCTTCGTTTGCATATATGTCAAGGAACTGAATACGGCTGTTTTAATTTCCTAATAAAGGGCAAGGACTGGCCATACAAGATAAGGGTTCAGATTTCATCACCGTTCTCTTCTTGCTCGCCTTAGTAAAACGATACTTAACGCAAACCTAAGCTTTAAAATTTGGAATAGAACGAGACGATAGGGTAACGAGCTTAATAAAAAAGTTATTCGAAAAATATTGGTTACTCTTTTAAGCATACTTCGAAGTTCATGATGGTTTCCGTGAGTTGAATGTGTGACTGCGCTGCCTTGTAATTCCAGTGAGGCCTTGGGTATCAAAGCTCCACTAAGCTTCCCTCGCCTCTATTCAACTTACTTTGACTCAGATTGATTCTAGAGGGGTTTGCTTAAATTATAACGAATTCCCTTTCGAAGGATTAGAAGCTGGTCTAGAAACAATATAAGTGGAGCCATCATGATTTTTGTTTGCTAGAAATCTCTAGGTTTGCTTTGGTGGAGTCAGCCTGCTTTGTGTTTGCTTAGAACTTCCCTTCCTTTAGGATTTTTTTCTTCTTTTTATTTTGTTTTTCTAGTGTATGCCCGAGGTCATTATAGAACGGGCTTGGAAAAGAAACACTCTAGGTCGTTTGATTAGTGGCAAACCTAGTAGTTCTTCTTGTAAAGGCGGGGAGCTCGAAGACTCTTCTTTTGAGAGCCCCATTTTTGGAAACTTCAGCTTTGAGAATCTATCTCTTCATGAGGAAAGTACTCCTAGTACTTCAGCTGTGCCAGCGATGGTAACTTTGAAAGATTACATGTTCCCAACTAGGACCAACCGAGCTTCATGCATTAAATTGGCAGCCAATACGGCTAATTTCGAGATAAAACCTAGTATTCTTCAGATGATCCCTATATTCTAAGGAAAATATGATGAGAACCCTTATTTTCATATTAGGACTTTGAGGAAATTTGTGGGACAGTTAGAATAAAAGACCTTACTGATGAAGTCTTGAAACTTAAGATGTTTCCATTTTCCTTGAGAGATAAATCCAAGACCTGGATGAACAACTTACCAACTGAATCTATTGAAACATGGAAGTAATTGATTCCAGCTTTCTATATGAAATTCTACCCTAAGAATAAAACTGCAGCTGTTAGGAAGAAAATTAGTGCTAGTGTGCAACAAGAGGGAGAGTTTCTTTATAGGTTTTTAGAGAGATTCAATGATCTTCTATCCCAGTGTCCTCACCATGGATTTGATAAGATGAAACTTATAGAGATTATTTATAATGGTTTAGACTATTCGACCAAAGCCATGGTCGAGTCTATGTGCGCTGGTGAGTTCACTAATAAAAATGTTGATGATGCTTTTACCTTCTTAGGAGCTATCGCTGAAAAATACCAACAGTGGGAGTCTTGTGTTGAACCCCCTAAAATAATCTTGGTTAATAGAAGTAGCACCAATGTGGTAGATACAAGATTTGGGTCAGATGCTAAGTTTGCTGATTTGTGTAGAAGGTTAGAAGCTTTGGAAATGGGTCAGTCTAAAAATAGGTCCCTTGTTGAACCTAATGATATAATTAGAGCCTCTCAAGTCTCTAGTTGTGGAATAGAACCCAATTGCTCGTTTTGGGAAGGTCACGTTAGTGAAGAGCAAGCCCATGATGTTTATAACAATGTTAGGTTTGAAAATAGTCAGAAGTTTGACCCATACTCAGAGACCTACAATCCTGGTTGGAGAAACCATCCTAATTTCTCTTGGTCTAAGGGACAAAATCAAGGTCAGTCTAGTAATTCTCAGCCTCCCCCAGGTTTTGGTTATAATAAGAATTCTTCAAGTCAAGCCCAGTTTCAGAACCCTTCTGAGAATATAATGACTAGCTTAGGGGAATCTCTTAGTATATTAAAAAAAAAACCAGGAAATGCAAATAAAGAGCCAGGTTAATTTTCAAGAGGAAACCAAGAAGAATTTGAAGAATAATTCCCAGTCTCTTGCTAAAGTAGAACTTCAAGTCGGCCAAATAGCTAAGTTTCTTAGTGAGAGAGAAGATGGAAGGTTCCCTAGTCATACTGATCTTAACCCCAAAGGAGAAAAATCGTACAATCATGTGAATTCTATTACAACCCTTAGGAGTGGAAAGAAAGTTGACAATATGGTCGCCATGCCTAAAAGTAAACATGTTGTAGTTCCACCTTCTACTTCCCAAGAGGAACCCATAGCTGAGGAAACTGAAACAATTTCTAAGGAGTCCCAAGAAATTCCTGATAGTATGCCTAGATCCCCTTATCCATATTTATTATCCCCAACAAAGAAGGAGTCAACTTTCAACGAGATAATGGAGACATTTAAGCAGATGAACATTAGCATTGCATTGTTAGAAGCAATTAGGCAGATGCCTGCTTATGCCAAGTTCCTTAAAGATCTTTGTACACGGAAGCGTAAGCTTAATGTCCAAAAGAAAGCCTTTTTAGCTGGCCAAGTAAGTTCCATTCTTCTGAACCAAACACCCCCTAAGTATAAGGACCCTGGATGCCCCACCATATCTTTTACAATTGGTAGGCACATGGTCGATAAGGCATTACTTAACTTAGGAGATAGTGTTAACTTACTTCCATATCATGTATACACCCAGCTAGGTCTCGGTAAGTTGAAACCGACTAAAATGACATTATAATTAGCTGTTAGGTCTGTCAAAGTCCCTCGTGGTGTCATAGAGGATGTTCAGATTGAGGTTGATAAGTTTATTTATCCAGTGGATTTTTTTTTTCTAGACAACCAACCTGTTCAGGATCCAAGTGCTCAAATCTCGGTGATTTTAGGTCGCCCATTTTTAGCCACAGCAAATGCTGTCATCAACTGTAGGACCGGGCTTATGAACATATCCTTTGGTAATATGACCACTGAACTAAATGTCTTTAATTTTACTAGACAACCTTCTGAGAATGATGATTTAGAAGAAGTGAATATGATTAGCACTTTAGTTCAGGATAATTGGCATGACACTTTACTGGGAGATTCTTTAGATGTATTTGAGGAAACCAATCTCTTAGACCAGATGTGTGATCAATCTTTAGAAGAATCCCTTGAGTATTTTAATGACCCTACGGACCCAGAAATCCAGGCAATAGTTTTAGGTCTTTCTGAGAATAATGATGACCCTAAGTTTGGGGGTAGAGAACTAGAAGAAGCTCTTGAGTATTTTAAGGACTCTGAAGATCCGGAAATTCAAGCAATAGTTAGAGGTTTGTATGTGAGTAATGAAAACCCTAAGTTTGGGGGTATCGATGGTTCTTGTGATCGTCAAATATTCCTGATTAGAGTCCCTAACTTGGGACTCGAGCCTTGTGCGCCTGAGATATTACATGAGTCTATTCAGACTCCGCAACCGATCCTCCTGATACTGTCCAGGAGGTAACCCATGTAATAAAGGCCAGTATTTCATATGAATTTTTTTTTATCAAGACACACATATGAAGCTTCGTTATTTTCCCCAGATAAACCCAGTTATCTTGACAGAAACCTTAGATGAGGATGTGCTCCTTCTATTCATTTTTATGAACCAGTGCAGTTGTCTCATATTGGTGTTAACTCTATTTTGGTCTTATGGACCCATAATTATTTTGGCTATTGGTGTATGACGTTGGAAGGTGAAGATCCTTTTTGAGGTATTTGATGTCTGGATGAAGACTTTAAACTTGGCACTCATTGGGAGGTATCCCTTGATCTTGCAACATGGTAATATTTTTCCTCATTTCCTTCTAGTGGTAACGCTTTCTCCCTGTTCATGTTTTTAATTTCATCTTTAGAACATTGAGGACAATGTACGATTTAAGTTTGGGGGTATGGGAGAAACTTTTTAGTTGCAATAAATAAAACTACAGAGCCTAGAAATTTATGTTTATTAAGGTTGGCACTAACCAATCTAAGTGGATGGAAGCATCTTAATTGTAGGAGTTGAGGAACCAATCTGACTAGATGGAAACATCTATAGAGTCTATTCATAAAAGCACGGATCTCGGGTGTTAAAAAAAAAATGGTAGTTTCGCCATATCTCGTTGAATCCTAATCATTTCTGTATTTATTTATTTTTAAAAAAAAAGTTTCTAAGTGATTTGGTGGGGCACACGATTCAAGTTGTTACCATTGCTAGGTGAAATAGAGTGATTGAGATAGCAAAAATAAAAAATAAAATAAAAAATAAAAAGAATGTAAGGAAAAAAGAAGAAATTGAGACCAGACCATCAGACCAACTAGAATAAATTCAATAAAGTCGACCACTGGTTCCCTTGTATATGCCAGTTATGTTGACCTAGAGTTAGGATTATCGACCGCTGGTCCCCTTGTATATGCCATTTGCGTTGATATTAGTCAGACCGGTATCTCAGTCCATTAGGATAGGTTCACCTTGGCAGAGGCCTTCAGACATATATGGGAAACACCTTTCACCTTAGTCAACATAAAAACCATCTACGTTTTTCTCCACATCCACCTTCTTAATCTTTCCATGTGATTGTTCGACTCCGGTTATGATGTCGAGAAACTATCTAAGTAGAGCTCTGTCACTTTATATGAATTTTAGTATGCTTGAGTGCAAACTCGTGTACAACAATTGGAATTTCGCATCAGGGTACTTCCTCTTATAGTCAATGATTGTTTTCCAACCAAGGAGATTCTTTTGTGCCTTCCAAGGTTCTGTGTAGATAGCTAGGGTCTGGAGTAATGGTTTTGTGGGTACACCTCTGGTAAACCTTCCCGAGATTAACTCGGTCACTGGGGCCACCTAGTGAGTTAGAATTTTATTTTCTAGATTAGTTTTGCTTGAGGACTAGCAAATAATAAGTTTGGGGGTATTTGGTAGACACATTTTTGTGTCTGAATTGTCCTCAGTGTCTCTATTGTTAGTTCTTGATTTTTACTTATTATGGTGTTTTTATGTTTGTTTAGGTGTTTTTGGAGAAATACACTTGTGTGGAAAAAGTTGCTCAAAAAATGTTTTTTTGGACCCGGGAGAAAAGTGATAAAGGCACCCTTATTTTGGATAAGGGCACCCCTCAAAGCATCTGCTATTCGCACCCCCTGTTTGGTTATGGGGACACCATCTTCTCCATTCAAAATTCAGTTTTGGCGGGAAGCTGTTGCAGCTAAACGAACAGATTAGGGTTGGAATTTTGGGCGTGCTAGAAGGAGATTCAATGGATGATATTCATTGGATTGAAATGACTGAACGTAATAGGCGTGGTATGGTTGATTGTTTCGGTTAAAATTGGCTAGATAATCCGAGAGAAGAAAACAGGGGAGCACGTCAACGGGGGAGGTGTTTTACGGGATTTCGTGTGGTTGCAGTGAATATTACTCTTTCTATGTCGCGTATGGAACGTGTAGGAGCCTGTTTAGAGTGTGCTGGAAGAAAATTAACAAGTGAGAAGGGAAGAATGTAAATAATATATCCCGAAAATATTTTCATTGACTGCCGAGTAATGAGAAGATTTTTTGGATTGATGAGGGGATATTCTTGCTCCTATTGAGTATATAAAGGGTGTTCGATGTCATAGGACAGGTTACAGAGTGATTGGGGAGACAACAGAGCAAAGAAATGAGAGTTGGATAAATCTGCTGGTGCTGCCATTGAAGATAGATCGAAGAACATTAGACTGTAGAAGACAGTCGTTCATGCTACAGTAACAACGACAGAGGGTGTAGGTCGCAGAGATACAATGATATTTCGTCTCTATCGTTCTTTGTAATAGTTGGTTTGTTACAAACCCGGTTTTTCATCTTTTCCTACATATTCATCTTTGTAAGCACATTTGGAGCAATGAAATCGAATTTTGAGCGTGTTTCCATCATGATGAGTTAAACCCAATCCTTGGGGCAATAGAGGAATCCGTTGTTTCTGTAAAAGTGATACATTTCTACTTTTAATTAATTATGACAACTTTATTATGATTTTTGAAGTGAACTAAAATTTGATCATATGATTTTGATTAGTTAGGTGCATTTTCTCTTGATAGAATATGTTTGCGTTAGTGTTTTGATATTCTATGCTTGGATTAACATATATTCTTCTGAAAATCTACATGTCTAGGCAACATTATTAGAATCAATTTGAATGTTGAGTTGCATAAATATTGTTCTATTAAATCACTAATATCGACCAATGGTGGAATCCTAGCCATTGGTGGAATCCCCAGCCTCTCCATAAGTTTTACAAAACTTTATTTTGAGTTTGTTATATTTTTGCTTTAAAAATTAAGTCTAAAAAAATATGCTTTCACAAGTCTTAACGAACCTTTTACTACAACATCATTGAAAATAACCATCACTCTCTCTCCCGTTATCGCTGCCTCTTCTATTATGTGGTTTTCCCCCTTTTATAGGAGTTTATTCTTATATAAATAAATAAAAACTATGAGTTTTAGAACTCATCTAAACTAGGAATCCTATCTAATTTAGGAAACCTCAAACTTCTAGGACGAGTTGTTAATCAAACACCTCTTCTAGTACCTTCTAGATACTCTCTAGCCATAACATGGCTCATCTAAATCTAGGCTGGAAGCCTCGTCTGGCATCCTTAGCCTACACTCTGCTGCAATACTCTTGTATCATTAAATGTACTCGTACACGTAGTGGAGTAGCTATATATATATCGACATGTAGATTTGTGGTACGCATATTCTTATGTACACCATGTAAAAATCTGTCCAACTCGTGAACTGGATCAGTATGCATGCTCGTATGCAAACCATTTTGGAACTATGGTTACGGTACCGGGTTAGTTTACAAATCGGTACACGCACTAAAATAGTTATGTGTTCCTGAACTCGGTTTAGTAACCAAACTGGTACGCAAACCAAAATAGTTATGTGGACTCCGGAACCGGTCGTATTCTCAAGGTTTCCAAATCGGTACACATACCTAAATTTTTCTGTTAACTCCGGAACTTGGTTCGATTAAATGCTTACAAACCGATACATATACATTAACTGACCCGAGTCACGAATATCTATGGTATTTATACTTAGTTCATTTACTAACCATGTCAATTATCTTCACGTGCAAATAATTATTTCTACGAGATAATTATTTGATAAATTTTCTAAAAACAATAGACTTATTTGATCAAATGATTGTGATTCAAGGTTAATATATTATGTGTTCATGAAAATGAGTATTAAGCTTTTAAGTTCAAATCGGTTAGTTTCGGCTAACCACCTTGAACATAGTCTTTATACACGGTTCGGTTACGGTTTCACCTAACCAAAGTGTATGTCTTGTTTATGTAAATAAGATTCAAATATTCATCTAACGGTGGATATTGTTTGCTTGGTTCCAAAGCTATCTTAGCTTAAACCTAAAGCAACCTATGCTTTGAAGGTATATAAAAGGGAAACTCCAAGCAACTGGGATCTTTGAATCCCGACACTACTTTTTGGTGTGTCCTAGTTGTATATAGAGTCGTCCTCTCTAGAAACCTTTTTAGGGTTTAGCGTCTACAAAGACTTCACAAGGATTCGTGAAGCCAGGTCTAGTTTTTTCTTTCTTGATAACTTGAGTAACCAGATCTTGTTTAATTGTTGATTTATCACTTGAACAAGATAGATAGAAATCACAAAGTTCTCCTCGTCTCAAACTTTGTGATTCTGCAAGTTTTATACTTGTGAGGTGAATAATAATCTAGGCTGCACTTCGGCTTGCATAAGTCCGGATTTTGAGGTTAGCTAGAATTTGTCTATTGCTATCAATTTCTAAACCACCTTGATCGAAATCCATTTTGATCGTAAAGGAAATCACTTATATATGATTAATCTGTATGAGGCAGATTGGTTTAAAGTATTCAATTGAGTTGAAGCAACTCTTAGTTGGTATGACGTCATCTAAGGGAATCAATTGAACGGAGTCCTGCTAGGGTTCAATAGGCGTAAGGAGCGCGACTGTACCCGAATCGGTGTGAGACTGAGTTTGGGATCAACTACATTCCAGACTGAAGTTAATTGGTAGTAGGATAGTGTCTGTAGCAGCTTAATACAATTTGGTGTTCAATCTGGACTAGATCTCGGGGTTATTCTGCATTTGCGGTTTCCTCTCAAAATTTATGGTGTTTGTGTTATTTCTTTTTCCGCATTATATTGTTTATCTTTATAATTGAAATATCACATGTTGTGCGTTAATCAATCATAGTAGATACATCCGACCTTGTTTATTGGATTCTACTTGATTGATTCTTGGACATTGGTCTTTGGTACCATCCAAGTCATCTCTTTGTAATTAGGTTCACAGATTTGGTTCTGTAAACGTTCAAATTATAAGAGATATATATATATAACTCTAGAAACTATTCCTTGATTGAGTTTAATTAGGTCTCGGAGTTGTGTTGAGTTTGTCCATATAGATTTTCTTAGATAAAGTTGGTGGTGTATTTTGGTACTCCCAGTGCTTTCGGTTTCCAAATAAGATAAGTAAATCTAAATATCTTTATTCTAACCTTCCTATCTCCTGAAGATTTTAGATGGATTTCTACAAATGGACTATGGTATCCTTATGGTAACATGCTATCAGCAACATCAGCATACCCTGGAATGAGCAAATCCACATATGCAATAAATGAAATCCCAATATGGGCTAGTTTACTAAACACAAAACCTGAACATAGAAGTAAAGAAATGATTGGTTTGATTGCTAGTAAAATAGGATAATTTAGTAGAGTCTGCGTTGGAAGTGAAGTCTCTACTCCAAATTTCTTTCCAAGAGTAATGGTATGAGTGAACATAGAAAAACCCCTAGTTGAGAAACTGTTAGTTAAAGTGGGCCAATATACTGTTACTGAGATCTTCTTCAACTACCATTGATATAGTTGAAGAAGATCTCCCGTAATCGCACGATAGGGTAAAGACTCATTCTCATAAAAATATATACAAACCTCATGTGTGTAATATGCGTTATCTGATTTCCCCGCTTAGAGTGTCTTTGATTCCCCACGGATCTTATCTAATTTAAGTAGGGCGGTAAGTCATCCGTTTGAATATTATTTTAGTAGGGCGGTAAGTCATCCATTTTGATATTATTATAACTATTTCATTTAGTAGGGAGGTAAGTCTTCCATTTTAATATTATTGCTTATTAATATAGTAAGGAGGTAAGTCACCCGTCGTCAATATTATTTAGTAGGGCGAAAAGTCATCCGTTATAATATTATATATACTATTTTATTTGGGGAAAATCACTCGTGTGCATATTATGCTTGTTTGACTAGCTAACTTTGTGGTCTTGATGGTAATATTCTGAATCATGATTTGGTTCAGCACTTCACGTGGACGATGTTATTATTATTATTAATTGAGGTTTTTCTAGCGTCGTTTTATCCAATGAGTTTGGCGAGGTAGGAGTAACACTTGCTTCATTTGCATAAATCGATGGATACTTTCATTCTTCAATGTTTTTCTTTCAGTTACTATTACTTTAAAATTGTGGAACATGTTAGTGATTACTTGAAAGTTATATGTTTCTGTTAATACCGAAATTCTTGTTAGGTCCTACCCATCCTAGTGCACCAAGATGACCTCACTTTTCTTAGAATAGTATGAGAGAGAGTTGTTTTTCCATTGTACCTTGTCCTTTCTTATATAGACTTTCCAAAAACCTTTTTTTTTATTATATCCTGCTATGTGTCCTAAACCTCCTTAATTACTATTAATGCCATCCCTTCTCTAATATGACTTTCTTATTTCTTGTTAATCCCTTCATTGTCCCTTCCATATTATGGATACTTCCTTGATGGACTTGGGCCTCAGTCCCCATGTTTTGTGTAATCTTTCCCTTCTTTAAGGTACCCCATTCTAGTTAAGGGAAATTACTTTTCATGTATCAACATTAGTCCCCTGACTATGAGGTTAATCATAAGATAACCTTATAGTCATACTTATATAATCGAGTCGATACACGCGTTCCATTATGCATAGAGAAGACCATCGGTCACTGCCTTATAAACGGTCTCTCTCTTTCGTGTATATATATACATACATGTACCGCTTATGCCTTCTCATTTCGTTTCTTGGTTTTTCTTCTCCTCCTTTTTCCCCTTGTGAGTAACTAGATTCTCATGGCTGACTGATCTCTTCATGGGTATGCGCTAGCCCTAGCGCATATTCCCGCATTAACCCCTGTGATGTTCAAACATGATGAACTGAAAAGTCTACTGCTCGTGAAGGTTGAAGTCGAGGAACTACAAGAGCGGAGAGTTACCAATAGGCATGATGCGAACACTACATTCAGGGAGGCATCTCAAGCCTACCAGGCCTCTCAAGAGGCGGAACCATCGGGTCGTGTGTCGTCAGAGGTTCCACACCCCCTCGATGATACTACCACCTCCCATGGCGCGAATAATCAGTTGTATGCAGATTCCTTGGTGATGGTAGCTGCCATAGATCGGGCTATTTCGGATTGTCGCCTCTGCATTTCCAACCAGGCGATGCGGACACTCTTAGGTCATACCTTAATTTTAGCCACAAACACTTTGCTCTTACCTCATCCTTATATTGAGGATGAACTGGCTCGTCTGCTAGTTCTAAAAGAGGAGGTGGGAATGCTATGGACTCTTCGTTTGTTCCACCAGGAAAAAATATGAAGAGAATACGATGAGCATGCAGACACTCTTTCACTTTCCCGAGGGGCTGGGAAGGAGGACAAGATAATTCAGGACGTTACTAAACTAGTTCATGAAGCTGATCAAGACTTACGCTTGGTCGACACGAAAGTCAAAGACAATCGCTTGATGGTAGAGGCTCTGGATGTGGATATTACTCGTTGTCGTTCATTGTTGGCAAACTGATTTTTCCTATGCATTCGTTGTTTGTAAACGAGAGTTGTACACCATTTCATCTGACAATTTTGTTTGTTTACAATTATTTTATTTTATTAGTAGTTTTCTTAGAGTTTTGGGGTTTGAAATCGTGAAGGTACCCAGTTTTCGGAAGACAGGGTTTCTCGGGATATGGTTCCCTTTTGACGCTATCCACGTGTCATCCATGGTCTCTATGATCGCTGTAATCATTTTGTACCTTCATGCTTCTCTATAAATATAAACAATATTGGCTTCTTTGAGTTCCAACTTGTATGTTTCTTTATTTCGTTTTAAATGGCATATCTTCTTCATGGTTACGTTCTTTCATTAGCGCCAATATCCTCACTGGTTGACCTTCGATACAAGGAGGAGGAACTCACGAGGATATTGTTGGTAAAAACAGAGATTAAAGCGCTCAAGTCGCGGAGGGAGGTCGATCGGGATGCCAAACGAGCCCAATTTTATGATCAATACGATACATACCAAATTGCCGAAAGGACTCAGGCGAGGGGGCGCGTGTATTTCCAGATTCGGCACGCATTGGATGAGAGGGTTGAGATTCATCAAGCTGTGGATCAGATCTTTGAGGAATCTTTTGTTATGATGGCGAGTGTAGATCAAGCCATAGCCGACTGTCGTCTGTCCATCTCTGAGAAGGCCTTTCCTTACTTACGCGGATATTCTTTAACCCTCGCGGAAGTTTCCGCGCGCGTTCGGTCCTTCGATATTCCCGGTGAACGCGGATAAGATGCACATGATATATCATGATCGAGAGGAAATGCTAGACGCCGCCCGTAAATCGAAGGTTCTCGGCGAAATAAAAAGACTCACCGAATTGGCTAATGAGGCCGATTATGCATTGGCTATCGCTATTAATCAACGCGAAGAAGCGCTCTTAGTGATGCAGTATGTAGATGCAGACATTGCTCATTGTCGTGCATTACTATCGGATGATGAGTAAACGACAGACAATTTGTTATCGTTGGTTTAATTAGTTTCTCCCTTCTTCTTCTTGTTTTTTTTTTGTACTCGGATATTTATTCTATGTAGTTATTGATGGTGGTTTTTAGCTTAGGGTTAAAATCGTAAAACCCTAGTCAGACAGTGACGTCACAGAACTTGAGTAATAATATCTCTACTAAGCGCATTTATTGAACCCTTTAATATGTCTGCGAGAAAATTACCAGGGTACCTTTTTTTTTTTAAATACTAATTAGGATTTCGATAGGCCAAACCCAAATTCCCACACCACTGTGCCAATGGCAAACCATTCCAGCCACATCTACCACGCCAAGGCATGCCAACCATGCTAGCCGCACCACTATGCCAATGATAAACCATGCTAGCCGCATCTACCACGCCAAGGCATGCCAACCATGCTAGCCGCACCACTATGCCAATGGCAAACCATGCCAACCACATCTACCATGCCAAGGCATGCCAACCATGCTAGACGCACCACTGTGCCAATGTCAAATCGTGCCAGCCACACCTATCGCGCCAAGGCATGCCAATCATGCTAGCCAAGCCAACCGCACCTTGACTTGTCCCCACCATGCCAAACCATCCATACCGAACCCTTGGACCCACATGTGCCAATGACATGCCGTGTCAGCCACCTTGTCGCGCTATACCGTGTTGGCCTCCCCATGCGGCTACCAAAAACAAAGGACTGCAACAATCAACGACCATCCTTCCATCTAAGAGGCAAACTTAGCCGTCCAAGGTCACCAACCAACACATGGTAACCTTTGGCCCAATGCCAAAACCCTATTTTTGGCCACGCCTAAACCGCTCCAAGGCATGCCGACCATGCCACATGTGCCAATGGCATGCCGTGCCAGCCACCTTGCCGCGCCATACCGTGTTGGCCTTCCCCATGCGGCTTCTAAAACAAAGGCCTGCAACAATCAATGACCACCCTTCCATCTAAGATGAAAATTTTAGCCGTCCAAGGTCACCAACCAACGCATGGTAACCTTTAGCCCAATGCCAAAACCCTAGTTTTGGCCACGCCAAGGCATTCCATGCCACATGTGCCAATGGCATGCCAACCACCTTGCCGCGCCATACCGTGATGGCCTTCCCTATGCGGCTACCAAAACGAAGGCATGCGATGATCAACGACCACCTTTCCATCCTAGGTGAAAATCCTAGCCGTCCAAGGTTGCCAAACAACGCATGGTAACCTTTGTCCCAAAAACGCACCAAACATGCCACTGTCCCTCTTGAATTCTTTATGAGTTTTACTTTCGGGCTGTTTTCACCTCCCGAACGAGCTCAAAACCTAAATATTCCCTCATGGGGAGATAGAAAATTCTTTTCCGTACAGAATGGAGGGCCGGACCATCAAAATCAGAGTCCGTATGAGAATTCTACATCGATTCTAGTAAAGGGCCCTAATTAGGGTTTCAGCATACTAAACCCTAATTTAGACAAAGCCGCAAGCGATTCCCTTCCAAGACGCACACTTCTAGTGGCTCCACTCCACATTAAAAGCCATGTCGGCCATGCTTTCATGCCACTGGCTACCAAACGAAGGGTTGCAACGATCAACGGCCACCCTTCTGTCTAAGATGCAGATCTTAGCCGTACAAGGTCACCAGCTAACGCATGGCCACTTTTGTCTCAACACCAAAATCCTAGCTTGGCCACGCCTAACCACATTAAAACCATGCTGGCCATGATTTCATGCTGTTGAATACCAAGCGAAGGGTTGCAATAATAAATGGCTGCCTTTACTCTTAAGATGCAAAATCTCGACCGTCGAAGGTCACCACGCAAGTCTCCCAAGATTAACTTGCCAGACAACAACAAATGTACCACATATTTTCCACAAAAACATTCGAGACATCAACGCATGTCACAAACTGGGGGATGATCATTGGGTATTGGTTTGGCGGTTTACAGCGTGCGGCGTACACTACGCCCGTTACAAGCGAGTGTCATAAGGATGAAGCGGTTAGTAAACACAAGGAGTAATGGTGAAACACTTTCTTTTATGGAACATCAATTCCAGGCATTACCGGTTACCACCTCCTCCCATTTACTCACCCGTTTTCCATTTCTTAATGAGGCCAGAGTACGTTTCACTTCGACTTGTATAAATGGGCATTACCTATTTCCACCGAACAACAAGTTCAGGTCAGGAGCATACAACACTCATAAAACATTTGCTAGCTTTCCATTTTTTAGCTTCCCACTTTCTGATACAAGTCGTAAAATAACTACTCTTCCAGAATCAACTATTCTGGTCTCAACACTTTCTTCGCTGCCCTCCCCAAAACCAACCCTTCTCCTTCACTTTGTGACCGAAGCAAGTCTGGAATGGCCATTTCTTGGTTTAGGCCGGATTTGTACAGATTGATCTCTCGAATCTAAAGTACTCCCTTGCAGTACATTATTTAGGGTTTAAATTCGTTTCTCACCCACATACATAAAATTATCAAAATCAATAGAAACCGTTTTCACCCTCAAATAATTGGCGACCACAGTGGGAGATTGATCTTTCGGTTACAATGTCAATTTTTGACCATCGATCTCATGCTTCGACCCAGACATCAAGATGGTAGAAGCAGGTGATCCGATCAGGGATCGATGACTCAATTACCAGATGACCCGATTATCAGTCTTGACACGACAAGGGATGACTGGAGAATGCCTAGAGATTAAAAGCGAATGATCCAACCAGGGATTAACAACTCGATTATCAGATGAGACGACTGGGGACTTTCCACAATCATGGCTATGATTCCCATAAAACTCGGTCCTACACCTAGAAAGTTCCCTTTTCATCAGGAGACCTGAAAAACCGAGTAAGTCTTACCTAGACAAGATACATGGTTTGCTATTTAAGTTTTCACGGGAATGATAAAACCGATAGCTATGTTATGTTTTACCCCATGTTATCTACCAACACACGGTTCCATGGTCTTCCTAGGATGTTTATGTCACTTGCAATCATAACCAAGATAACATCATTCCCAAAATAATCCATTCCAAAACAATTCATTCCAAAAGAATAATCCAAAACCCTCAAGGTAACATTTTTCTATCAACCCAAGAAATCCAGGAAATCAAACCATAAACCAGGCGCTTTGTTTGCCTTTCAAAAAAACAAAATAGTCACCTACCCATACGTGCCTACTTTGCATAATAATGATTATCCATCACTATTCATGAGGTAGACGACGTTACTACGGTGATATTCGAAGAGGAATTATTTATAATGAAGTATTTCTACAAGTTTATGAAAGGCATACCCATGGCTAGGGTTTACACCAGTTTAGAAGAAAAATATTTCTACAGATTTATGGAAGGCATACATATGGCTAGGGTTTGCACCAACACGAGAAAACAAGAGAATAAATTGAAAGAGAAACGCTGGAGTACATAGCTGGAATATGCTTTCCCACTTTATTGCTACCACGCTACCGCTAACACCATGACGTGATAAAAAATATACGAGATAAAAAGGGGAGACAACCCCTTTCATAAGCATAACACTTTTTGGAATTTGATCAAGGAAAGGATTTATTTTTTGAGCTACGTATGGAAAAATGCAACTAGACCCGCAAGTACAAGCCAGCGTCATGCCAAGCCAACATCCATCATCCATGCCAAAATCAGCAGAAACCGTTTTCACCCTCAAATAGTAGTGTGTTTCTCTCCATCTATCTTCCTTCTCTCTCTACATGTGGGGTTTAATTATGAACATGCTTACCCCAACCCCCCTTTAACGGGGATGCTGGGTAAGAACCTGTGAAACTTATTTACCCTCACTCTCCCCCTCCCCTCCATTTTTTTGGATTTGGTGGGTGAGCGAGATGTATAAGTTAAACGTGCCTACTACCCCCTTGTTTTGCTCGATGTGAATCGGGAGAGCGGGATGTATAAGTTAAACGCACCCACTCCCCCCCCACCCTTTTGTTTTTCTCGATGGGAATCGGGATAGCGGGATGTATATGTTAAACGCGCCTACCCTGCTTGTTTTTCTCAATGGGAATTGGGAGGGCGAGATGTATAAGTTAAACGCGCCTACTCCCCCTTGTTTTTCTCGATGGGAATCGTGAGGAAGAGATGTATATGTTAAACGCGCCTAATCTCCCTTGTTTTTCTCGATGGGAATCGGGAGGGAGAGATGTATAAGTTAAACACGCCTACTCACCCTTTGGTTTTCTCGATGGGAATCGGGAGGGGGGATGTATAAGTTAAACGCGCCTACTTGTTTTGCTCGATGGGAATCGGGAGAGGGGGATGTATAAGTTAAATGCCCTACTCCCCCCTTGTTTTTCTCAATGTGAATCGGGAGGGCGAGATATATAAGTTAAACGCGTCTACTCCCCCCCCCCTTGTTTTTCTCGATGGGAATCGGGAGGGCGAGATGTATAAGTTAAACGCGCCCAATCCCCCCTTTGGTTTTCTCGATGGTAATCTGGAGGGAGGGATGTATAAGCTAAACGTGCCTACTCCCCCCCCACCCCCCACCCCATTTTTTTGTATGGGAATCGGGAGGGCGAGATGTATGTGTTAACCGATCGGGCACCATTTGAGTTCCCTCGGTCTGTTTGAATTGTTAGCTGATCGGGCGCCATTGGCATTCCCACAACCTTCAGTAAATTTGTTAACCAATCGGGTGATGTTGACATCTCGCAGCCTTTTATTAGTCGGTCGGGCACCATTGGCGTTTTTGCAACCTTAAATTTGTCAGCTGATCGGGTGCCATTGGCATCCTGCAGCCTTTTGTCAGTCGATCGGGCGCCATTGGCGTTCCCACAAACCTTTAGTGAATTTTTCAGTCGATTGGGCGCCATTAGCGTTCCCACAACCTTTTTTCATTCAATCGGGCGCCATTGGCGTTCCCGCAACCTTTTATCAATCGATTGTGCGCCATTGGCGTTCTCGCAACCTTTTGTCAGACGATTGGGCGCCATTGGCGTTCCCGCAACCTTTAGTAAATTTGTCAGCCGATCGGGTGCCATTAGCGTCCCCGCAGCCTTTTTCCAGTCGGTCGGACGCCATTGGCATTCCCGCGACCTTGGTAGATTCTACGAATCATATATCAAAAGTTAGCCTTTTATTTGAAACGAGAGATTTTACATTGATCGGTTTATGGGCGTAGAATTTCTTTAGCCATTTTCCATTGATCGGCAATTTGACCTTCGTACCATTCATACGTTTGAGATTGTAATATTCGCTCTCCGACACCTTCCGTACTTGGAAAGGTCCTTCCTAGTTTGCGATAAATTTCCATGCACTAGCGTTTCTTTGTATATGCGGAGAAATCTTAAGGACCAAATTGTCTACTTCGAATTTTATTTCCTTTACGTTCTGGTTATAGTAATTTTTTGTACGCTTTCTATATGCTTCTGCAAACCGTTCTGCTCATGCTCTCCTTTCTTCTATAGTATCTAAATGGTCAAAGCGGCTTACTTCGTCTGGTGTCGTATGACTAGCCATCGCTACTCTTTCAGATGGAATGGAAATCTCTGCCGGCAATATCGCATCTTCCCCGCAGACCAGAGAATATGGCGACGCCCTCATGGAGTTTGGTTTTGAGATTCTGTATGCCCATACCACGAGTGGGAGCTGTTCATGACACTCTCTATGGGGGTCATCCACTGTCCTACTCAGGATCTGGATGAGCGTCTTATTGCTTTCCTCCGCCTGGCCGTTTCCCTACGGGTAGTAGGGGGTGTACGTGTGAATCCTTATATTATATTAGTGTAACAGATCTATGACGTCTTTGTTTACAAATGATTTTGCATTATCCGCTCTAATGATCATGGGAGCGCCAAATCTGCAGATGATGTATTCTTTGATGAATGCTACAATAGTTTCTCCGGCGTAGTCTTTGAGAGGTATCGCCTCAACCTATTTTGTGGTGTATTCTGTGGCGGTGATTGTGTACTTGTGGCATTTCGAGGACAGTGGGTTTATTTGTCCTATAATGTCCAATGCCCAACTGTGAAATGGACAGGGTGTTACCACGCTATATAGCAAGGTGTGGGGTTCTCTGATTAAGTCCATGTGTGTCTGGCATTTGAGACATCTTCTCTCACGTTCTGCAGTATTTCTCTCCATAGTAGGCCAATAAAACCCTCCTTCATAGAGTGTAGAAATAACTTCCGCATACCCTGATGTTCTGTGTTTTGGGACCGAGTCATTACTTTGACGGACTCTTGGTCTGATAAACATCAGCGTTGTTATAACTTCTTCGGTATAGAATCCCCTCATGGATGAAGAAACGCGCCCCTTTATTCTGAACTTTTAGCGATGCCTGCCTGTCACTGGGTAGTTTTCCATTTTGGATGAAATCTATATAGGGTTGTCTCCAATCTACTTCTTCGACTATACAAACTTCGGCGGGTTGCAGTGGAGCCTTGTAATCAGCGCAACCATCTTGAAGGGCCATTTCCTGTGCTGACATACTTTTCCAATATACCCCTCTCCTCTAAATCTTTCTGTAGAGATGAAGGGCTGCAGTTTTTCCATACGTTGTTGCATGTAGATCCTGGAGGATTTTTTCCGCTTCCCTCTTATTTATGTACCTAGCAAGAGATCCTCCCGCTGCTCGATAGTACAGAGCCCCTTGAATCAATATGAACTATTTCAGAGCTTGGATAAGTATCACGCGGTCCTCCTCCATTTTGGTTAGATCGTCGATGTAAGTCCGCCTCCAATCGTCTACTTCTTAAGTCCATGTCCTCCTTCCATGTGCTGGGAAACTCTTTTCTTATAACTGTTACCGTGCCTTCATCCTTATCATTCAGTTGTATCTTGCTAGCTAGGGTTGTCAGTTCATATGTGTGTTTATTCTTTCCTTTGCCCGTATGGTCTAGGGTCGACCCCATCTGATTCATCAAGTTTTGAGCTTCTGATCGATACGGCGCTAAATGCGGCTCTTTGACATGGAAATCCCCGTTGACTTGGTTGGTTACAAGCCTCGAGCCGCCCTTTATTTATATGCCTCCTAGGCCGAGTTCTTTTGTCATCCTAAGCCCTATGATTAAATCTTCATATTCAACAACATTATTGCTACACGAGAAGTCTAGTTTGAACTAATACGAGAGAAAATCTCCTTGCGGGGCCTCAAAAACCACTCCTGCTTATGCTTACTACCAACAATTTTTTCCTTTCCTCTGGTATTTCCTTCATGTACAGTTGCACATGTTGAGTTTGTGTATAATTATTAAGCCACCTTACTACTTGAATGACCATATGAACACTCTAAATTTTACGCTACTTGAGTTCGGTGGTGAACCAAGAACTCGTACCAGACAGAAATTGGAACATCCAATGTTTCTCACTCATGCCACGCACTTCTTTCACTAATGCAAGGAAGTTATCAGCATAGGCATGTGGATCACCCTTAATTTTCAGTCTATGCAAACATTCTCTTTTGTACTAAGCACCATTGCTCGGTCAGAACTGACCTCTTAATACTTCTTACATGTCATTCTAATACATAGGATTGACACAAGCAACAACTTCATCTTCTTGCAGCATAGTTCTCCATCAAACCTTGGCGAGAGTTACTATTTTTCCTTCCCTAGTTCCATTCGCAACAAAGTATGCCTCAATGTCATACAAGAAATTTTCAATTTCTCTAGCATTTATGGAACCTGTAGATGGGGAAAAACGATTTGCTGGTTTTTACGGAATTGAGGAGACAACCGTGCAGAGGAGACTCCTTGAACCGAGTGAAATGTTCAACCTCACACATATGTACTGTTGCAAATGGGGTGCTTTGAATTCGAGAAATAAATCCGTAGTACTCCAGCCTAACCCAAGACAATGTCCGTTCCAGAGTAAATTCGGTCACAAGAGAGGATAGGTTGATCTGTAGGAGGGAAGCTAAGAAATGTGTGGAATCAATGGTAATAAAAGATTGTAGGTGTGTTGTGAATTCTGAATAAGATAAGTTCGGAATGATTGAAATTTCTCAGTTGAGAGTAATTGCTCAATTGATGAGTTGATGATCCCGTGATGTCAATGATACATGAGATCGTTGTCGTTGTTGACGTTTTTTTTTTCAATCATGATTCAGAGACTTATTTATATTGCTGGAATTGTAGACACCATGATCCCATGAAGTGTGACAGTTGATGGAATCAAAGAGTGGAGAGATGGAAATAATGTTTGAAACCAGTTGCTCATAGTGCAGAGACTTGGTTGATTTTACACCCACTACTTTGTTAAATCCTTCAACTGATTACACGACTTGCTCATATTTCATCGTGTGTTTGAACACACATGCCGTAGACCGCCATACCAAAACCCTAATTGATATCCCCCCAAGTGACACGATTGACGTCTCGTGGTTAGTTTAGTCAGTTGTTGACTTCGTGATATCATGGGACGATGAGTCCATGTATTTACTGAGTTGAACATGATTTTGTAAAATGTTTTGAAACTCGTGAATTAAATGTGGGCATGATTCTCACGTTGATAGTTGAGGCGAGCAAGTATTGCTCTGATTTGCTGAATATTGATAGTTGAACCAATAATCTCTGATTTGAGCAAGTATTGCTTATCTGAGCAAGTGTTGCTCATCTGATGAATTATTGGCAGCATGACCAAAATAAAATATTAATTATAATACTGGTAGTTGAACCGAGTATAATTAATAAGAATATTGATCATGAGATTGTCATAAATTTATTAGTGTTTGAATCTGGAATTCTAATCCTTGGACTCAAAAACCCTAATTTGATCAATTGATGACCACTTTATGGTTTGTTAGGAATTGAACCATGGAACGAAGGAAGGATTGGTTTCATGATATCGTGGGTCAATCATGTAACACCCATATGTTCACATGAGCAAACACCAAGACCTCTTGAAGAGTTGGTGACTTGTTGATGAAAGAATGATTAAATGCTGGTTTAATCATTTATTCGAATTACTACTAGGTTCAGTATTAGGTGATAAAACCTAATTAATTATGAAGAGGTGTAGGACGACCAAGGGGTCATGAAACCGGCCATGGGTGGTTACGGGATCAAGTGTTGATCGTTCCATGAAGTTCCAAGTCGTTTGGAAGAGTTTTGGACCTAATGCATGCAATTGCAAATTAGGTCAAATTGTGAACATATGTAAGACCGGCTCATTGAGAGCCAAATATCCAACCTTGGTAGGTCAAGGTAACATTCTCATGTCCCCAAAGTGTTCGTATCATAGTTTTGAGAATTTTGATATTTTCGGATGTGCGTTTGAGCAATCATTTTAGAAAATATGAAGAAACCAGGATTTTTTGATAAAACCGTCAAAACTTCATGAGATGAAGGAAAAATAATGATAAAAGTGAAAGAATTATGAAGTGTGGGACCATCCATTGCCAAGGCATGGCCGGGCGGCCAAGGGGCCAATCCCACACGTTTTTCCAAAATTTTCATAATATTTTCATGATTTTAGGGAAATATGATAAAATCAAGGAGTTTTGCTAAAATTAAAGAGTTTTGTTCAAATCAAGGAGTTTCCATGAGATGAAAGAAACATAAAAAATAATAAAAAAAAAGGGACGTGTGGGCATGTGGGACCGGCTTGGAGCATGGTTGGCCGGCCAAAGCCCGGTCCCGTGCGTTTTCCCTAATTTTATGTATTATTTCACAATTTAAAGGAAATTTCATAATTTGAAGGAAATATCTAAAACATGAAAAATATAATAATAATAAAAAGGGACGTGTGAGGCCATCTAGGGTTTGGCCGACCGGCTATGGCCCATGCACATGGGTTTTCCTAATTTTATATTATTTTTCATGGGACCAAGGAAATATCATGAGATTAAGGAGTTTTCATGAAATTAGGGAAATAATGATAAAATAATGAGGAACCATGAGGTGTGGGTCCGGATGGGACCAAGGCATGGCCGGTTAGCCAATGGTCACGCCCCCATCATGTTTTCCCTAATTTTATATTATTTCCTCCGTGCGAAGAAAGCACCGTGAAATTGATGAGTTTCCTCAAAACGAAGGATATTTGTTCAAATGAAAGAATTTTCATTAACTCAAGGAAAATAACAAAAATATGATAAAAATATGAAACTGGCGTGGGATTGACCACGACACGGTCGGCAGGTCAGCGGGCCCTTGCTCCCAGCACCTTGGTCAATTTTTTAATTATTTGTTATTTTTCGTCCTATTTTGCATAGGTTCATCGTTTCGTTGTATTTTGAAATACTCGTTCATGCGGTGATTGTTAATGCATCATCGTTGAATACACTTACACCTTTTGAGACAGTTCTTACTCAGAGGTAGCTCCGATGCCCATGCGTTGAATATTTATTACTAACCCATGGATTTCTGCTAGGAAGAACCATGGTTTGCAACAATGAAATATCTGCGAAAATATTTGAATATATTCGGAAATTATGTGGATGAATCCAAGAATTTAGGTTTGAGACAGGGCTTATTCATAGGTAGCTCTGATGCCCGTGCATTGAATATTTATTACTAACCCATGGATTTCTGCTGGGAAGAACCATGGTTTGCAGAAAAAGAAATATCTGCGAAAATATTTGAATATTTTCGGAAATTCTGTGGATGAATCCACGAATTTAGGTTTGATACAAGGCTTATTCAGAGGTAGCTATGATGCCCGTGCATTGAATATTTATTACTAACCCATGGATTTCTGCTGGGAAGAACCATGGTTTGCAGTAATGAAATATTTGCGGTAATATTTGAATATTTTCGGAAATTCTGTGGATTAATCCAAGAATTTGGGAATAATTAACTTATGGCTCTATACTAGCAGAGCAGGATGCATAGGAGCATTAATTATTATGATATGAGCTTGCTGGAGTTTCATATCATTTATATAGTAAGGGTAAACTCGTAGTTTGTATCCTGAAGACGTTATCACTCTATACTAGCAGAGTAAGCTGTCTAGGAGCCGTCCATCCCGTGATACTATATAGAAATAATTACTGAAGTGTTCAGTATTCATGATATATGATGTTGTCTAGCCATGAGACCACATATCTACATGTACTCTGAGAGAAAGTATTCTCAATCATAGGATTCGATGAGAGATCCGTATCTCAATACTCACGTCTGACTGCTGGATCAGAGGTTCGTATAATTATGGGTTTACGATTTTATCCTTTTTTGAAAATCCACCATCTACATTAATTCGCCTGCTTAGTGAGGAAAGCCGTGTACCTCAGTCAACATTGGATGGTGATTTTCCGGTCATAAACAATATAACTAATTGAACTTAGTCGTAAGTTAAGATGTTACCGGATTTCGATCGTACGAGCATACCATGACTTGAATGAAAATTCCAGTGGCATGATACAATGTCGTTAAATAGACATAAATTGGTGTTGAACCGTTGATTTGGATGACGGGACCTTGGTCGTTTAGGATTCGCGGGCCGAGCCCAATAAGGATATCCTTAGAAAATTAGGTTTTGGAAATAAAATTTGATATAAAAGGAATTGTTCTTTTGTTTTTTTTTTTTAATTTTCCCACATGACCAGAGCTTCGTCACCTCTCCATCACCTTCACGCCAGCATCAGGAAGAGAGGAAAAAATTCGCGGAACCACCAGCGTCTCCGCCGCCGTCCGGCTGCTTTCCGCCGGCGCCGACAGGTATGCATCCAAAAATATTTTTTTTGATGATGTCCATGAGTTCAATGGGTTGTTCACATATTTATCATGATAAAATTATATACATGTGCATATATGAGCGTGGGTTTCGTCGAAAACCCTCGTTTTTGAAAACATATGTTCGTTTGATCGTCAGTTTTTGAAAACTAATAATAATCCCTGATTTAGGAGAGATATTTTTTTTCTTCATATATGAATATTTAGGTTCAGTGATAAAACTATGTTTATGAGATTTCATGTGAGCCAAAGTTTTATCATGAAAAGGTGAATTTTCATAAAACCAAAATAAACCTTTGTTTTAAGGAATGACGATGATACGAAGAAAAAGTTTTCTTCTTTATATATATATATATGAACTTGTGTCCAGTGATAAAATTTTGTGTATGAGCTTTCATGTAAATGAAAACTTTATCTTATGATGTGTGATCTTTTACAAAAACCTTCGTTTTAAAGACGAATGACGATACGAAGGGAAAGATTTTTTCATAAAACCATGGTCTACTCATGGATTTTTTTTTTTGAAACCGTGGAGTGTCTACAAATTTATTTTTGTGAGCCTTGCTCACGTTGAATTTTTTTATTTATTTACGTGAGTAAATAAAACGTTTTCTTTATATATATATATATATATATATATATGCAAATATATATTATTTTCTCTAAAATCAAAACTTGAGTTTTGTGTAATATTATTTAGAAATAAACAATCATTAGTATAAAACAAGGTTTGGATAAGTTTGCCTTTGTTAGTGGTGGTCAGGATTTGTCTGGACAAAGATAAATCAAGGGATGTGGTTCTCCTGACCACCCCTACATCTCGCACGTGTGGCGTTAATTCCAATATTATGAATGAAAAATGAATACTCAAGTCAGGATATGGAAATTAAAAAATTAAAACGAGGAGGTTCGAACTCATGACCTATTGTGTCATAAGAGTTTCCTCTAACCAGTGTTCCACCTTGGTTGGAATTGATAGAAAATATAAATCAACAATGGTGGTTTGTTCAACTCAACGTTTCACTAATTGCACATAATAAATAATCTATTCATTATAAAGTATTTTATTAATTAGTGTTTCACTAATTGCACATAATAAATGACTAATTATTTTTTAATTATAAATGTTTTCTTAATTATAATATTTATTTCTATTAATAAGTAATTTTGATAAATAATATCAATTGACATTTTCTGCGACAATGAGTAGTAGAAGAGGTGGAGGCCGAAAGATTATTGGTGGTTAAGGGCAGAGCCAAGCATAATTATATTTATTTTTGTTCTTTTATCGTAAAATGGGATATAAAGTCCATTTTTCACATGTATCCAACTTGCCAAGAATTTTTTCTCCCTCTCTCCTCAAAATCTTGGCTCCGCCCCTGGTTTGTGGTGGAATAAGTAGTGACGGTGAATGCTGGTGAGTAGTGATGGACAATATTAATTTTATGTTGTCGTTACGACATCGATAACATCGTAGTGTGGAATATGTGGTTGGTTGTTTTTAACACTTATTTCAGGGATGATATAATACAAGACAATATTTTCATGATCGTAGTTGGATCACCCAAATGGTGCCCCTGTTATCTTTGGTACTATGTCGTATAAATCATGATTTTTTAATGTTAAAATAAAACTGATTAAAATACAAAAAAGAATATATACACACGGAAAAATAATAATGAAACTAATCAATTGACGAAATTTTGTTTAATCTAAACCTCATCATGGCATTTGTGATTGAAAATTAGAATTACGTCCAACAACCTACATGGGATGGGAAGCAGTCATGGTGCCAGCGGTGGAGTCAAAAATTGACATTGAGGAGGCCTATTTAAAATAAAAAAAAACATGTAAACTTTGGTGGACTAAGCCATAAATATATATGGACAAAGTACTATTTATAAAATAAACTAAAAACTTTATGTAGTTATTAAAAATTTAAGGGGTTAGAGCCAGGTTAGTCAACCCTTGGCTCCGCCACTAGGTGGTGGTGGATAAAAAAAGTGGATTCATATGGTTTTATGGTGGTGGCGGGTATTGGTGAAAAAAAACATATTATGCTAATTTCGTAACGCCACAAAATGTGTAACGTTATATTATAAAGTATAAAACGTGGTTGATCATTTTAATGTTAAAATAAACTCGATAAAATACATGTCCATTTTAAAAAATTGGAGCAATCAATTGTCATGTTATGTAATAACTAAACGAACGACACGAATCAAGATCAGAACATATGAAATTATTTATTATCGATTTGTTTATGTAAAGAGTGGTCAGGATTTGACCTTGGCAAAGATAAATTTACCGCTAGGGTTTGTTCAACTTAACCATTTTTAAATGTTTTATTAATTAGTGTCTCATTGATTGTTCATAATGATTAATTAAATTTCTATTATAAATGTCCCTTTAATAATCTAACATAAATACATAATTATATAAATAAATAATTTTACTAAAAAACTAAATTAATTCTAATGGTGAGTATAAGCGGTGGCGGGTGTTTGTGAATAGTGGAGGCGGTAACATTATTATTGGTGGAAGAAATAGTGGCGGTGGATGGTTTTTATGGTGGTGGGTGTTGGTAATAGTAGCGTATAATAATAATTTTTGCTTTTTAGTGAGTTTTATTGACTAAGTAAAAAAATAATCTTCACAAAACATGAGACATTGTATTGTGAAAGATGTAATTGGTTGTTTTTAGCACGATTGATAAGGACAAAAATCAAATATTTCGAGGATGATACCGGAATGTATAAGACAATATAATCATGACTGTTCGATCACCCGTATTATATAAAGGCAATTGGTGTACCCGCGTAAGAGAACATTATCGCTCTCTCAAGTACTATTACATTCTTTTTCCTGAAAGACCATCAATGTCGAGTTGTCTCGCGACAACTACCTACAAATACAACAACTTTCACTCAATTCCCGATATAAAATCTTATAGTCCGGGAAAGTATATTTGCATTCTAAAATATTTGTTTGAAAATTATGTCTGTTCATCAAAATCATCATAAAAAACTCTAAACCATAAATCTAAATTTCGCCTCCGATGTTTATGGAATATTTTTTATATTTTACATTCTAAAATCATGCGACCTCTTGATAGTAAATCAACAATATCAAACTTCAGATCAATATGTATAGGTTTCATTCACTGGGTTAGAAGGTAGAGTAGACACAGATGGGTATATCACACAAAGCAGAACATGACTGAGAATACTTCAATATTTTGGTCAAGAGATAAGGTCAAAAATTTAAGATTAACTTTCTATAGGACTAATTAGATCGGCTTCGATATGAGCTGACTAAAATATGGATTAATAATAATTTTCACGTAAGAAAATTGCAAAACATAGTTTGGCTAACTCTGCCTATGTAAAGAGTGGTCAAGATTTGTCCTTCCTCAATTGCTATGTTATGTGAGAAGATGGTGATATCTAAGATTGAGGTATAATTCAAATCTATTAGATTCATGCCATTTACAACTGGATGCCTTGAAAAAAATTGACGTGTTGTTATTATTATTACATGCAAGGGATACATTGACCACACTTGTGCAAATAACTCACTTCGCAAATGATTGGTGTTGCATGTACTGTCTAGAATGCAACGAAGAATTTGAGGAAACAAGGCACCAGAAGCAGTGTCCGAAGTATTTTGGATATAGTAACTTAGACCTGATGTAATACTTATGTTCTTTTTTTTTTTTTAGTTTTTCCAGAATCTATTTATTTAATAAAAATGAACATTGCAAATACATAACATCAACAAAAATTAGACAGATTGCGTTTGACAATAATGGCTACTGATGGTCCGGAAACAGCAAAAGAAATAAATTGTTGTAGAAGAATTATTGGGATATACAATGGATTACTTGATACGAATGAAAGAGGTATAACTATTTCGATTCTGAAATCACATAAAGTTCACAGTAGAAGATGACATCAAGTTTAAAGTTAGTAAGAAACATAATATGGATAACTAAAATGTTAAAAACAAACAAGATATATAAACTTAGAAAGCCGTGGGAGTTGAAGAGGCCAATTTTGGAAACTACAATCTTAGAAAGCAACGATCCATAATACCATTTTTTGTTTTATAAATATTCAACGTAGAATATGTCAACTTTTGGTAAAGGATCTATTGACAACCTATTAATTTGAAATAGGATCAGGGAGTACAATATGTGTTCAAGGTTCTTTATGAGGTAATGTGTCGCCAGATTGTATTCCAAGTGAAGGTAGGAACATACGGAAGTGACAAAATGTCCAAGACTATTGAAGTTAGCAAAGCCTTCGTTAAGACGAATTGCTGGGCACAATACTTTGTTGAAGATTTAATGGCAGAGGTTCGCATATATACAATCCCTTCGAAAAGGTAATGGGTACACATTTTAAACATTGTCATCTAATGGGTGTTAAAAAATTACAGGAAAATCATGTCACATTGGATAGTTTGTATCATTCGTTCGATGCAAAAAAAATACTATTCTTTGCCTATTTGGAGGATCGACAACATGACCATGATAGATAAGTCAGCTGGAGCGAAATAGGAGCATGTGGAGACTTTTATGGACGATATTGATTAGTTGAGTTCACTGAGATGAGCGATGCTGATGACATATTTCCAAAAACTATTTAAATTTCCATGTTCATGTAGAGCATTATCTCATTATAAGCAATGAACCTAAATAAAAAAGTGTCTGGAAGTTAAGATTATATTTCTTTCGTTTGAGCAAATCTCCGGCGGTAAAATATTAAAGGAAAAAACAAAAACAAAAAAAGAGAGGAAAATCCCAACTATTTTTATGACAAATACATATTAAATCATAAGGAGTTGATTAGTATTCAGGACACAAATTATACATTATATTAAATATGAACCAACATCATGGCCCGTGCCGTTACGGCACGGGTTAAGGGCTAGTTATTTATGATGAAATAAGGTTTTAGTTTTCATGATTCCATGGTGAATGTTCACACAGTAGAAATATTCATGATTTTATGAAAAATCCGAGTTTTGTTCGTCTTTTGTAGGTTTCGAAGAAACAAACTATTTTGAGGTGTTAACTCTAACATTACTATCACTATTGTTAGTGGAAGCATAAAAGGTAAGAGTTAAGAGTTACCATTAGACGCTAGTATTTTCTTGATTCTGGATGGTGTATTGAAGTAGAATGTAATGTGATTTTTTTGCAGCTACTTCGTAAGATGACCAACTCCCAAGTTAACGACACTTCAAGAGATGAAATGTGTGTTGATGACGACATCTCTAGAGATGAGAAATGCACGGATGAAACTTCTGCTGGTGAAGACGAGGACGAAGCTCCTGGGATTAAGAATGTCCCGAACATAGATGATGTATTTTTAGAGGAAGATACTCCAGGAGTTGAAAAGCATTTGAAATCTCCAGCGTATCGTCTTCTGATAAATCCCAGGACTGTCACTCAGAATAAATTCGTGACTCCTAAGATAGTTATCCGGTTTTGTCTTGAACGAGGAGTCTTCCTTGCATCGATCATAGAATTTAAGCTTTCTCGACGACCTTTGGAGAAGTTTGCTGGATGAGCGAGGCATATGTTAGGTTTTCCTCATGTGAGGGCCATGCTCGATTAGGCACAGGTGACAAGGGCCATTCAGGCTTCTGGAGAGTTGTTCATTTTTCATGACGCAAGAAGTATTGTGGCTTTGCTTGCTCGTTGGTGCATTCCTACCCACACATTCATATGTAGATGGGGAGAGTTCACCATTACTTTGGAAGACGTGGCAACTCTGATGCATCTCCCAATCACGGGAAATCTCCCTGGGGATCTTTCAGATGAGGAGACCGCCGTTTCTCATGTCTTGACAGCTGCAATGGAGGTAGAAAATAAGGCTGGCAGTAAAGGATGCTACACTCTCTGGTTGACACGCCGGTGGCCCATAGACGAGGTTTCCGATAAACCTATCGACGGTATGTTACCCATTGCTGCTTTCCTATGTTTATGGTTGTCCAGAGATGTTTTTGAAGACAGTGGAAACTTTTTGAAGCCTTTCGTGATCCCCTTTGCTATTAAGATGGCTCAAGGTGAGCAACTCCCGATAGGTAGTTTGTTCTTGGTATCCTTGTATTACAACTTAGACTCTTTGGTTATAGACTCCAGCGTGTCGAATAACTTCTTGAAGATTGAATGTTACGCTAACACGATGTTTCTTCAAGCTCTGATGTGGGAACACTTCAAGAATTATGCACCCATTCCACGTAATTCTTTACAAGGACTGAATACTGATGCTCATCATATTTTCCTTGAGAAAGATAATGCCAAGATCATGCGTTGGTCCACAAAGAAGCCTCGATCTAAGGCGCGCCTTATTGACGTGTTGGATGACAAATCTGAGTTCGATTTCTGTCCTTGGGTATCAGTGCCTCCTTACATTTCTCAACCGATGACCTTCAATACTGGAGAGAGCACGAGTTTGTTATCTGGCGCGGATCTGAACGATGGTGAGAGATCTTTCATGTTGAGCTGCACCCCTGGTCATTTGATGTCGGTTTCATATGGAGAAATTTCAGTAGAGTAGTATAATATTGATAGAGAATCTCGACAAATGGGTATGGATCAGTGTGTTCCAACTATTCAGAGGAGGAATCCATCGGTTGAGCAACTCATGACTCGCTTAGATCATACCCATGTGGAAGGAAGTAAATACTGGTTCCCTTGCTCCAATAGATTTGCATATGTGACTCCAAGTGATGCAGACTTCTGGGACAATCAATTTGAGCGATTGCATGAGTTCTTGACAGTCAGTCAGCCTCCAGTAAGGAGTCGTCCCTCTGATGAGATGATTGTTGGTGGACCAAGATTGAAGTATCTCTCCGGTGATAAGCGAAAATCATCTCCAGGATGCTCTCAGGAACATTTTTTATATAATCTTCATAAATTATAATAGTTGTATTCTGGTTTTGTTGTCGAAATTTACCACAGGACGGTCATAGTGTAAAACCTCGAATCCGTGTATATTTCTCAGAGACAGAGGCGGTTGTTCATGGCGGACAAGGCATGCATAAAGGTTATAGGATGTTACCCAACACTATAAATTCCCCAGTGACTCGTCTGGTGAGTTGTCGATACCTCTTTCATCATGAATTCTTCTCATCCACGTAATTAGGATCTTAAAACCACCTTTGTTATTACGTTGCAGAACTTTACTCCATCGAGTATTGAAGGTCTTCAGTTTTCCGCTTCTGGGCGAACAATTTCTGACTTGAGTGATGAGGAAGAAGTTGTAAGTATTTCTTCTCATATTAATTATGACGCCTCATGAATGAAATACTAATTATTGGGGATATGTCCAGGAGGATTATTCCATGGATGTGAAAAATACCGATAACACTCGTTCGAAGGATGGCAATGAAGAAAACTCCCAGAGTTCAAAACCGAATAAAGGTGACAGAGTTGTCGATGTTGATGCAAGCCATTCTGGTTCCTTGAACGCTTCGAAGACCACCCATGAAAATATTTCTCTCATATTTCATCCATAGAAGTATAAACTCGCTGGTATATAAGTGAATGAATGAGAAAGTATGTGAATATACGACAAATTTTGCAGAAAATACGTCACCTGAAATTCTGAACTCATCATTTTAGGAAAAACGTCGTAGAATCCTCGTCTGATGTCGGATTTTCATGATATGCATATGCATCTTTGAGCCCAGGAAATTTCCAAGATTTTCAAAGAAGATTTTTAAGTTTTGAGCACGTTCAGGGCCTGAAAAAGGCGAAATAGTGAACTTCCAGGAGACTTTCAGAACTTTTTCAGATGTCATGTAATCCCGAGTTTCGACCACATCATTTTTCTCGTTCATTCGATTGCTATGAATTTTTGAAATTTTGTAGATAATATCCATACGAAGAGGGTATATAACTCAACCGTTGATTCTTCACCAATTGCTCCCAGTTCATTGTGTTGTACAGGGCAGTGTAAAATTTTCTTAGGCGGACTTATTGTAAAACATGATTTTGTGGCTTTCACGTTAATTGCTGACATCTAGCATGTATAATGAAAGAATTTGATGATGTTAGACCACTTGTATGCTGTAGTTCATGATTTATTTTGGTTTCATGCTTGGACGATCCTAATCTCATGTAATCTTCGTATTAGGTGCAAAATATCTAAGTTGAGAATGAAGGAACCCAAAATGTTGAAACGAGCGACCCTGAGGCTATTGATAAGGAGGAAACTATATATGCTCTTCAAGGATGTGAAGTTGTTGTTTATAAAGTCATGGGGACCCAGATTGTTGATGTTTCAGTAATAGAAGAATCCAGGGCACCAGCAGAAAATACTGAAGAAACTGTTGCCTTGATTATAGAAGCTGCTCCAATAGTTGAAAATCGTATAATCATGTACGAATACCCAAGTGTAGTAGTTTATTTTTATCCTCTATTGATGCCTCACTTCCGTATCATGAGTTAGTTGGTTGATTCAGCGTTCCCATTGGATATGTGGGTTCGTACAAGAAAATATGGGAGAAATTTGGACATATAATTGTCGACAGGAATCCTGGGCATGCTTATGCTTTAACAATGTAGGTAAGTGTACTCTTGTGTGTTGTAAGTGATATATGCACTAGAGACAGAAATGTCGTAACTCCAGATGTACTCTTTGATTGGGAGTTCAACTTGGAGAATTATGAGAGACTTGGCTTCAATGTGAAGTGGCTTCGTAAGAAAATGAATGCTATTAAGGATTCATGTGAAAATAACATACCCTTTCCAAATGATGATGTGATGGAGAAGGAAGACAATATTGCCAGACTGAATGAAGAGATGAATAAGGAGAAGGTGGCTTTACAGGCTTTGAAGGATGCAGAGGCGCAAAAATCTTTCTTCGCTGATTTTCTTTGATTCATTTTCCATAATCTCTTGAACTTATGAATTTCTGAGAGATGTGAGGTTTTATTTGGGTTTTGATATCATGGTTTTGGATTGGTAGATGGTTAAGGATTTTCTTTTGGACTTGATAGAGATTTTCTTTTAAGAAATATGAATTGAATTTTTGATAAATTGTTGAATTCAAATACTGATTGCAAGTATTGCAAACGTTTTGGAGGAATTGAAATACAATGAAAGAAAATCCTAAAATGCCAAATCCATACGTCATGAATGCTTAAACGCCCAGTACCTCAAATGCCCAATAGTCTCAGACAAACGCCTTAAGCCAATTTTCGTGAATTACTGGTAAGGTTCGTCCATCCGTGTTGATCAGTTTGTAGTATCCTCCGGTGATGGACTTAGCGATCATAAATGGTCCTTCCCAATTAGAGTTCCTTGCAGAATAGAGATCCCGTTTAGTTGCTTTGAGAACCAAATCCCCTTCCTTGAACTTGTTTGGCTTTATAGTCTGTGCCTTGAATATTTTCTGTTGAATCCATAGTTGGGGCACATATGGACACTGGTGTAGAGGAGGATATCTAGCATACTGTCTGTCATGTTTTTCCTGGTCTTCAGTAATAAATTTCTTGACGGGATGATCATCATGGATACACGCTGAACCCAGCCATTGGGTGTAATATTTTCGAGGTGAAGTTACCCATTCATAACTCTTGGAAATTGCTAAACTGTTCATGGGGAGAAGTCCCTGGACCAAAGTAGCATATTTGAACATCGGTAATATTGGAGCATGAAGAGGAATAATACTTGTGCAAGTCCCATCAAGGTTTCAACTTCCTTTATATGTTCAAATGGTGGGGCGTTCTTCTCTTCTTCTTCTGACTCGAAGTCTCTTTCAGTAGTGGAGTGTGCTGAATACATGAAGGTCAGTCTTCCAGTATGGATCCAAGTCCTTCCAAGGATCATGTCATATACAGGGTCTTCCCGGATTATGTAAAACTTGGTATCAGTGCAGACCAAACTTTCTGTAACTTTGAGATTGATGAAGCCGTATGCATTCCTGGAAATTCCTTCATGATATCTGATTGTTTTGGGAGCGTGAGTAGCTTCCTGTCAAGTAATGCCGGCGGCTCTGAGAGTTTTCAAAGGGATGATGTTGACGGCGGTGCCGATGTCAACAAATGCCCTTTTGAATTCATTTTCTTTAATGTGCACTATGGTGAGCAGTCTCCAGTCATACATTTCTTTATCAGTGGTTGAAGGTTTAGGAGGTATATCTGAAATCAGCAGGCGTTTCCCAGAAACTATGTGATTCAAAGCCGTAAACATAACTCCCCTTTGCGCTTTCGATAAATAGAGCAATTCGCAGACATGCTCTATTAATGACTTAACTGCTTCCTTGATTGGTGCTTCGGAAATAGAGAAAGTCCTGACAGGAAGGGGATCTCTGTGCACTCCTTCGTCTCCAAGATTAAGTTCTCCTGACTCAAATTTTTCTTTAAATATGCTCTTCAAAGTCTTGAAATCGCTTTTGGGATGGCTTATAAACCTATGAAAGCGACAGTACCGAGTATTTTCCATGGCCTCTTCAGTTGGTTCCTTCTTGATATATGGAAATTTGATTGCACCGTCTTGAATCCAGCCTTCCAGCAATTCGATAACTTCTTTCTTGGAGCATGGAAAGTCAGGTGCTTCTAGATCCTCTGTATCCTGAGGAGAAGTTCGCACATCATCCTTCTTTTGTGCCTTTGAAGGAGTGTAAGAAGTATGCTTACGCTGTGGCTCAACTTTCGTTTGCTCCCTTCCGTGACAGCATTTGTGGAAGGATGTAGATTGTACTTCTTGTTGACCAGACGTCTGCTTCCTCGAGTGTCTCGTGCCTATTCAGTCTTTGTAGATTTTTCTCTTTCTAACAGAGTAGGTGCAGTGGTTTCCGACCTCTTAGCTGCTTCGTGAAGCTCTGAGAAAGTCTGGAATCAGAGATTTTCCAATAGAGATCTGTAGACCGGGAGTATGCCGTTGATGCATAAATCCACCAGCTACTGTTCTGTGACGTTCGGATCATGACAGTCCAAGGCTTGGACTCTGAATATTTTCACAAAGTCATTGGGATTTTTACTGGCCCTTTGAAACATCCTTCCAAGGTCAGAGAGAGTGACTTGTTCTGACACAAAGAAGTACTTCCTATAGAAGGCGTTAATCATTTCTCCCCAATTGTTGATGGTACCAGGTGCAATATTTTTGTACCAGGTGTACGCCCTTACTTTTAAAGATTTTGAGAATTCCTTGAGGAGAACAACATGGTTATGTTCATGCTCTCCCAAGGCTTCAAGGAAACGAGAGACGTGTTCCCGAGCATTGTCGGTTTCATCATGTAGAGTGAAAGTTGGGGAGACATAACCTTTTGGAAAGGGAATCTTCTGCGTAGCAGCAAGATAGGGCGGTTGGTGACGATGGACATGTGATGTCTTGTATTTTCGATGATTTTACAGAAGGCGCTCCAAGTCTTCCAGAGTGATGAAGTTTGATGATTCTTTTGCTGAAGAATTTCCCATGGCTTTGTTGGTTTTGTCGTCATCCACCGTGTGAATTGAAATTACCTCAGGATCAGAAGCTTCTAAGGACTTTTACTTTTCTTTCCCTTTTTCTTGAGCCTTCTCTGACAATTTTCCAGTGAGAGTCTTCAGATAATCCAATAATTTCTGCTGTGCTGTAGCCATATCCGTATGATTCTTTGCAAGAGTCTCTTGCATTTTGATGAGATCAGCCATGGTAGGTGGTGGGTTTCCTATGATTTCTTCGGGCAGTCGGCCGAACAAAGGACGACCTTCCGCGTGAGGAGGAGTGATGTCACCACCGTCAGTGTTAGTAGCCGGAACAGTTTCCGGGATGTTTTCATTGTTGCTAGTGCTACCGATATTTGCGTTAGGATTTGTAACCGATCCTGACCTAAGACCAACCATCTTGTGAAAATGATAGATCGCAACCGAGAGAATGATCTCCCACTGTGGTCGCAAATCTGTAGATGGGGAAAAACGATTTGCTAGTTTTTACGAAATTGAGGAGACGACCGTGCGGAGGAGACTCCTTGAACCAAGAGAAATGTTCAACCTCACACAGATGAACCACTGCAAAGGGGGTGCTTTTAATTCGAGAGATCAATCTGTAGTACTCCAGCCTAAACCAAGACAATAGCCGTTACAGAGTAAATTCGGTCACAAGAGAGGATAGGTTGATCTGTAGGAGGGAAGCTAAGAAATTTGTGGAATCAATGGTAATCAAAGATTTTAGTTGTGTTGTGAATTCTGAATAAGATAAGTTCTGAATGATTGAAATTTCTCAGTTGAGAGTAATTGCTCAATTGATGAGTTGATGATCCCGTGATGTCAATGAGACGTGAGATCGTTGTCGTTGTTGACGTTTTTTTTCTCCAATCATGATTCAGAGACTTATTTATATTGCTGGAATTGTAGACACCATGATCCCATGAAGTGTGACAGTTGATGGAATCAAAGAGTGGAGAAATGGAAATAATGTTTGAAACCAGTTGCTCATCGTGCGGAGACTTGGTTGATTTTTCACCCACTACTTTGTTAACTCCTTCAACTGATTGCACGACTTGCCCACATTCCATCGTGTGTTTAAACACACGTGCCGTAGACCGCCAGACCAAAACCCTAATTGATATCCCCCTAAGTGACACGATTGACGTCTTGTGGTTAGTTTAGTCAGTTGATGACTTCGTGATATCATAGGACGATGAGTCCATGTATTTACTGAGTTGAACATGATTTTTTAAAATGTTTTGAAACTCGTGAATTGAACGTGGGAATGATTATCACTTTGATAGTTGAGGTGAGGTGGGAAAGTATTGCTCTGATTTATTGAATAATGATAATTGAACCAATATTTTCTGATCTGAGCAAGTACTGCTTATCTAAGCAAGTGTTGCTCATCTGAAGAATTATTAGCGGCGTGACCAAAATAAAATACTAATTAAAATACTGGTAGTTGAACCGAGTATAATTAATAAGAATATTGATCATGAGATCGTTATAAATTTATTAGTGTTTGAATCTGGAATTATAATCCTTGGACTCAAAAACCCTAATTTGATCAATTGATGACTACTTCATGGTTTATTAGGAATTGAACCATGGAACGAATGAAAGATTGGTTTCATGAGACCGTGGGTCAATCATGTAACACCCATATGCTCACATGATCAAACACCAAGACTTTTTGAAGAGTTGGTGACTTGTTGATGAAAGAATGATTAAATGCTGGTTTAATCATTTATTCGAATTACTGCTGGGTTCAGTATTAGGTGATAAAACCTAATTAATTATGAAGAGGTGGAGGACCGACCAAGGGGTCATGAAACCATCCCTGGGTGGTTACGGGATCAAGTGTTGATCGTTCCATGAAGTTCCAAGTCGTTTGGAAGAGTTTTGGACCTAATGCGTGCAATTGCGCAAATTAGGTCAAATTGTAAACATATGTAAGAACGGCTCATTGAGAGCCAAATAGCCAACCTTGGTTGGCCAGGGTAACATGCTCATGTCCCCAAAGTGTTTGTATCTCAGTTCTGATAATTTTGATATTTTCGGATGTGCGTTTGAGCAATCATTTTAGAAAATATTAAGAAACCAGGGTTTTTTGATAAAACCGTCAAAACTTCATGAGATGAAGGAAAAATAATGAAAAAGTGAAAGAATTATGAAGTGTGGGACCATCCATGCCAAGGGGCCAATCCCACATGTTTTTCCGAAATTTTCATAATATTTTCATGATTTTAGGAAAATATGATAAAATCAAGGAGTTTTGCTAAAATTAAAGAGTTTTGTTCAAATCAAGGAGTTTCCATGAGATGAAAGAAACATAAAAAATAATATTAATAAAATAAGTGACGTGTGGGTGTGTGGGACCGGCTTGGAGCATGGTTGGCCGGCCAGGGCCCGGTCCCATGCGTTTTCCCTAATTTTATGTATTATTTCACAATTTAAAGGAAATTTCATAATTTGAAGGAAATATCATGAAATCAAGGAATTTCATGGGATTATGAAAACATGAAAAATATAATAATAATAAAAAGGGACGTGTGAGGCCATCTAGGGTTTGGCCGACCGGCTATGGCCCGTGTACACGGGTTTTCCTAATTTTATATTATTTTTCATGGGACCAAGGAAATATCATGAGATTAAGGAGTTTCCATGAAATTAGGGAAATAATAATAAAATAATGAGGAACCATGAGGTGTGGGGCCGATTGGGACCAAGGCATGGCCGATTAGCCAATGGTCACGCCCCTATCATGTTTTCCCTAATTTTATATTATTTCCTTCGTGCGAAGGAAGCACCGTGAAATTGAGGAGTTTCCTCAAAACGAAGGATATTTGTTCAAATGAAAGAATTTTCATGAACTTAAGGAAAATAACAAAAATATGAAACTGGCGGGGGATTGACCACGACACGGTCGGCCGGTCTGCGTCCCATGCTCCCAGCGCCTTGGTCAATTTTTTAATTATTTGTTATTTTTCGTCCTATTTTGCATAGGTTCATCGTTTCGTCATATTTTGAAATACTCGTTCATGCGGTGATTGTTAATGCATCATCGTTGAATACACTTACACCTTTTGAGACATGGCTTACTCAGAAGTAGCTCTGATACCCGTGCGTTGAATATTTATTACTAACCCATGGATTTCTGCTGGGAAGAACCATGGTTTGCAGCAATGAAATATCTGCGAAAATATTTGAATATTTTCAGAAATTATGTGGATGAATCCAAGAATTTAGGTTTGAGACAGGGCTTATTCAGAGGTAGCTCTGATATCCGTGCATTGAATATTTATTACTAACCCATGTATTTCTGCTGGGAAGAACCATGGTTTGCAACAATGAAATATCTGCGAAAAATATTTGAATATTTTCGGAAATTCTGTGGATGAATCCACGAATTTAGGTTTGAGACAGGGCTTATTCAGAGGTATCTCTGATGCCCGTGCATTGAATATTTATTACTAACCCATGGATTTCTGCTGGGAAGAACCATGGTTTGCAGTAATGAAATATCTGCGAAAATATTTGAATATTTTCGGAAATTCTGTGGATGAATCCAAGAATTTGGGAATAATTAACTTATGGCTCTAGACTAGTAGAGCAAGCTTCCTAGGAGCATTAATTATTCTGATATGAGCTTGCTGGAGTTTCATATCCTTTATATAGTCAGGGTAAACTCGTTGTTTGTATCCTGAAGACGTTATCGCTCTATACTAGCAGAGTAAGCTGTCTAGGAGCCGTCCATCCCGTGATACTATATAGAAATAATTACTGAAGTGTTCAGTATTCATGAGATATGTTGTTGTCTAGCCGTGAGACCACATATCTACATGTACTCTGAGAGAAATTATTCTCAATCAGAGGATTCGATGAGAGATCCGTATCTCAATACTCACGTCTGACTACTGGATCATAGGTTCGTATAATTAAGGGTTTACGATTTTAGGCTTTGTCGAAAATCCACCATCTATAGAACCCACATAAATTCTTAGCTCGGGACTCGATTTGAGATCTCTTCATTCACATTTTCCCCTACAAACATGTTATCACTGATTGACCTGCAAAGGCTTTTCATCTCCTCGGACATTATCTTCGCATGTATTATTATTAAGGTCTTTATGTCAATGAATTTCCCTTTCAATTTATTTAATTCAGCATTGGTTTCACAATTAAACAAGGCTAGTTGCATCAGATACCTTGTCCTCTACTGCACCTACCCTTTAGTCAAATTCTTTAAACCAATATGATGTTATTCCTTCAAGTAATTATAGCCTGTCATTTTCTTCAGAAACAAGAGGAATATCTAGGCCATCACCACTTATATCCATGGTAATATCACCGAGATCACAGTATTCCTCCAACTGATAAAACGTACCTGGTGATTCTTCGTCGATCATAGTGCCATTAAACCCCATTTCTTGTTCACAGAAAGATAAGTTAAGAGAGAAAAAAGTACTTGTATATAACAAATTGATGCAGGGCGGAAGCGCGAAACATAATTAAATCCAAAACTCATACATTTTTGAGATAACACTCAAGAAACAAAATACTTTTTATTCATCCAAAAATTGTTTAATATTAAAATAAAGAGCTCTTTATATAAATAACTCTTCTCATATTTCCTAAACTATTAAAATGCTTATTACCTGAAATAAGAGATGTTTCTAAACTAATAAATCCATACATAAATATTTATATTACTAAAATATTCTTAATAAATGAAAATAATTTAATTAATTGTAATATTATTTTCTAAATAATTATTATAAATAAGAGAATAATACCAATAAACAAATATATTTCCCTTCCCAATATACTACTCCATTATCTCATTCTCAGAAAACATTCGCCCTCGAATTTTGCTGTATAATTGCTCGCATTTATGGTTCGTTGAGGAAACTTCATATAGTCCTTTAGAAAATCCAAACTTTGCAAAGTTATTTTTGGACAAAATAACACTTGTACTGAACTAATCGTACAAACTGCTTCATTACAACGATCAACGTATTTGGGACATATTAAAAACTTATCATCTAAGTAATCATCATAGATTGGTGGTGAATTCCAATCCACGATAACATGATATTTTTCAATTCCAGAAAAAGAAAAAATATCATAAAACCTTTGGATTCCAAGCTTTAACCCGGACTCCAACGAATCTCGCGGATTATGTGCAACTCCTTGAAATCCTTTCTCCTTGTCTCCAAAGAGATTTTTTTGTTCATCACCGGTCACTTCCTCCACTCGTTGTAGGCTAGGACCATGACGGGGCTTTTGTTGATAATGCATTTCAGCCAATTGGAGGGTGAGCGCCTTAACCTTCGGTTCTAGATCATCTATCACCACTTGCTCTTTCTCACCGTTGAGAGCGGCTCTTCGAACGACACCATAATCTCTTCCTCGAAATATGATGCATGAGCGTTGCCTATCTCTGAACCAACTAATGCAGAGCATAATCTTTGAATAGTACTAAAATCTAAAACTCATGTTTCCAAGATACCACTCTCTAGGAAAATACTATTTTTTTCAATTAATCAAAATCTTCTCTTTAATATGAAAACATGGAGCTCTTTTTATAGGTAACTCCTTTCCAAATAATCAAATATTTAATTAACAAAATACTTATTGCCTAATATAAAAGATATTTTCTAAACTAATATAAAATCCATTAATAAATAACTATATTTCTAAAATATTCTTATTAAATGAAAATAACTTAATTAATTATAATATTATTTTCTAAATAATTATAATAAATAAGAGAATAATACCAATAAATAAATATATTTCCTTTCCCAAAATACTCCACTACAAATACACTCGAACTGTGTACCAAACACAACTATGATCCCCGAATTGTCACACCCGTAAATGCACCTTGCAAATTTCTGCCACGAGTGTACACGACAGTAACATGGTTCAGTGAATCATGATTCATCCACAATTACTTCAGTCTTATAAGTTTGCACCAATGCAAACAAAAACTACTCAGTTCTACAATGGAAGTCTTTAACCCTTTCTCTTCTCAAATGCTTACCATAAAACTTTCAAACATTGCGATGCATTACCAATAACAATCATCTAACCAAGAACACGTATGACATGACACAATTAACCTATCAAAGGGATGATATACAAAACCTGCCCACTTAGGGACTTACACAGACTTGTTCCTCTTGAACCAAGCCTTTACCATACCAAAACTCTCTCAATTTGAGTCTCACAATCAACTATGCGAGCCTACTGATTTTCTAATTTCTTTACACTATTTATATAGTGGTTATAATGGCTAAAAACCGTGCACAACACTTGCACACGCATGTGACAACAATCTGTCCCATAAGGAAGTTTCATAACCGCCAATAACGGTGCAAACTGCCAGTTCCTTTCCCAATTCGAGCCAACCTTCAACACATGTTCCAAAACAGTTATGGAAACTTCTTTTAGGTTATGAACTCCTTCTTAACTGTTCTCCCTTGTCTCACACCATTGGCATGCTCACAAAGCCGACAACCAACTTATAACTGTCACTTAATCCATAATGTGCTATCCTCGCGCATTATTGAGCTTAGTCAATACTCAACCAACATGGGCATTATAGTCATCTTGACCGAAGCCAATGTACAACTAACATTGCACCACAATCTCGGTCATTCTCTTAGCTCATTATGGTTACTCATGCGTCATATGCTTCACTTAACTAATTTGCTCTAAAATAACAATGCCTACTCTTGCATTACTGGCTAGCTTGATTGCATTGTCCAAGATTTGTCCATCCTTGGACTGATGCATATGCCAGCTCTCGGCCTATTCCATGTTCCTGCATCATCCCTGAGTTGGGTGCCCAACTCGATTCCACAGATATGCCTCACTGCCAACATCGCATGTTGCATTTGTCATTTTGGACTTGTCTTGCCTTTCCTCAATGAAGTTTTATTGTGTCGGCCAATAAGCTTCATTACTTGGCCACTAACTTTACAGTGTAGTGTCATCTTAGTGCTTTTCTGGCCTTGTAGGGTTCTGCTATATATCTTAGCGCTTCATGGTCTATGCAGTGTAACACCATCATGGATGAACACTGATTAGTTCGGCTATGATGTACCTGTTATATATTAGTACCACGACACCAAGAGCTGTTTCATCGAACCATATATACTTGAGGCCAAAACAGTTTTTGAGTATGGCTAAGTAAATAAGGCAGTAGCACTTCCTACTTATAATCCAGATTTCCAGTTCTCTTTGCCCGGTGGCTGGTATAGTACCTCATGCATCAGTATAGACCATGTCGGATATGCTACATGTAGGGGGCACCAATGGTTAAGCTAGCTGGATTCGTTTTGTTCTTTCCCGATCATGAAAGACAACATAAAAACAAGGGTTTTCCCTATTTCCCATCCCCACTTTTCCTATTTCCCATCCCTTCACAATTTCTAAAATCAATCTACTTTTCAATTTTTATTTCTCCTATATACCACCTACTAAAGTCAAACATATATGACCATTATAATTAAGACTTTTATTTGTTTTCTTCTTCTTGGTTAATCTCCTATTTAGGTTAATGAAACACTAATAAACCACCAAGTTAGAAATTCTAACTTAGATTTGTATTCAATTAATATCATACTCCCTCCGTCCCTATTATAAAGACGGAGAAGTAAAAAATTGCAGTCCCTATATATAGGCAGAAAACTATTTTTAATGTGTTTTCTTCCCTATATACCCTTATTTAAGAGTACAAGTATCAACAAAGATATTTATTACTAACAATAATTCCCAAGAATAATTACTAATATAAAAACCTTCTCATCCATACGGTTTACTCTTATATTTATTGTTTAGCCAATTTCTCTCACCAAATTCTCTTATACTTCCGTTGTTTAGCGGAATACAAATTCATTAAAATCAGGATATTCATTAACTATCAAAATCTTTAATATGGGTAAATCAGGTAGTTTTAGGGAAATATATGAAAACCAAAACTCTTCTTGTTATACAAGATTTCTCCTTCTCCGCCTTTATAATAGGGACGGAGGGAGTACATTGATTATTTTTATCTTTTACCGAATTAGTGGGTAATTAATCGATAAATCATTATTATCGATTCATTATTATTATGGTAGTTTCCATGATCGAAAATCAAGGGTCCAAACTGTTTAAGATCGTTTAATAATATATATCGAAAAATGCACACTTTCTGATTCCCTAATGCACAATCAGAAGACTCATGTATGATAGTGTATCCAGAAGAAAAAAATGTCACTTTTCTCATCAGGTCAGGGGTGTATACACTAGTTTCCGGCTTCCAACAAGGTTGGCACTTACATTACACACGTATTTTTTAAATTAATTCACAAGGTTTTGAAGATCAGTGATGACAAATGTTGCGCCGAGGTTATGGAAAACCATTTTGATATGGTTAACCCTAACTTCATCATTTTGGCCATTTTGGGGTATGATTTTGCTATAACAGTTCCGTTTTGTTGGAGGCATATTTTGATACAAGACTTGCAAAGATAAAAGAAAAGATGATTGGAGGCGGTGGTGGGGAAGATGATGTAGTGGCGTATTGTGGTGGTGGGGAAGAACATGTTGTGGTCGATGGTGGAGGTATATATTGTTGGAATTACCTAATTTGTAATGTCCAAATGAAGTCTAAATGGGTTTACAGGTGTTTGTTTAAATACGTACAAACCAAAGTGTGACAATTATGTCATAGCGTGGCAAATCATTTTAATTCAGAAATGTGGCAAATCTGGATAAAGTGGCAAATTTGTAACATCAAATAACAAGAAGAAAAATAGTTAGAGCTTGTGGCATAAGCTTGACGAAATGAAAGATTGTGAGATAATCTGGATAACCAAAGAAGTGTTACAGTTTTCGAACAAAAGCGTGACTGGAACAAAGATGAATAGAAGAAGAAACAACAAAAAATGTTGTGAAGAAACGGAAGCAATCACCAAGTGGTGATGAGATAGAGAACAACAAAAGTGGGTGAAAATCCTATGAGTTGTCTAAAGAGTACAAGAAGTATTTTACTGAAACGAAGAAGGACCGAAATGTCCCTAAACTACGATGGAACCCGTATGTTCTAAAACTACGAAGAGGACCGAAATGTCCCTAAACTTCCGAAGAGGACCGAAATGTCCCTAAACTTCCGAAGAGGACTGAAACGTCCTTAAACTATGAAGAGGACCGAAACATCCTTAAACTATGAAGGGGACCGAAACGTCTACGATAAAGAGAAGTTGGAAAGTCGGTGTTGAGGGGGAGTGTTGAATATTCAACACCAACTTAGTCAAGTGTTCACACCTATCTAGATTAACCTAGAAATATCTAGGATGTCTAGAGTCAATGTTAGACAATTAACATGTGTAAAATGAGTGTTCTAGAGTTAGACAAATCAAATAAGAATACTAAATTGTCTAGTAGTTGGTTTGGTGGAAACCTCCATGGTAGGTAAGCCTCCATAGGCATAGTTCTCTTCTTCTTTTTTGTAGCCTATAAATAGTCATGTTGTATTCATTTGTAAGTAAGGTAGCAAGAATCAATCAATACAAAGTTCAAGTTACAAAGTCCTTGCTTCCACCCTTCATTACTAGAGCTCTAGGAGCTCTATACGAGCAACACCACGATGCTCGTATATCTCCGAAAAATATTATCAAGGTTTCTAAGTTCTTGATAAGAGTATAAATTTTAACTTGGTATCAGAGCAAGGTGAGAGGAAGAGAGAGGAGAGGAAGAGAGCTAGAGAAACTCAAAAAAAAAAAAAAAAAAAAATCTGGTTGATTTTTGATTACATTGATATTAATCTTGGTGGAATACAATCTATTTGATATTTTTGATTGTTTGATTCTTTCTTTCTTACTTACAAATGAATACAACATGCCTATTTATAGGCTACAAAAAAGAAGAAGAGAACTATGCCTATGGAGGCTAACAACTATGCCTATGGAGGCTAACAACTATGCCTATGGAGGCTTACCTACCATGGAGGTTTCCACCAAACCAACTACTAGACAATCTAGTATTCTTATTTGATTTGTCTAACTCTAGAACACTCATTTTACACATGTTAATTGTCTAACATTGACTCTAGACATCCTAGATATTTCTAGGTTAATCTAGATAGGTGTGAACACTTGACTAAGTTGGTGTTGAATATTCAACATATATTAAATTGTTAAATTAGGTTTTTTTGTTTAGTTATTGTGTAATTTTATTGTTTGGTTGTAAATAAAAAATCAAGTGATAATATTTAGGATAAATAAAAATTTATATGGATGATACATGAGAGTATTGGGGATGGAATTTTATATGGATAGGAAATAGGGAAACCAAAACAAAAAACATGCTTCGAGAAAACAAAAAACAACAACAAAGAAACAAATGCTCAACTGTGTATGCATGTATACTCTAAACTTGCTGATTTTGATGAATCAAATGTTTCATTTCGACCACTAAAATAATGTATGCAAACAGTAGACCCGTGCATACGATTATTTGGGACGAATGATCTCTCATGCTTTAAGTTATAGCTGGGAAATATCCTTCGATTTCTCTCTCACTCACTTTGTGTCGCTCTCAATCAATATCAAGCTTTCAATTCATATGCATTCAAGATCCAACCAATCAACCTTGCAATTCTCTCTTTATATTAGAAAACTCTAGAATTAGGACAACTAATATGGGCCAATCCTGGGATAACAAATCCAGACCTTTGATCAGTTCCCTCTCCACTCCATTACTAATCACGATGCTAAAATCATTTATCTCTCCACCGTTCAGATTGTGCCACGCCGTGTCCCAAGATTGGACTAGCTTACATTTTCCCAGATATAGCAAGGTCGCTTTATATTCAACTGAACTCACACTGGAATTCAAATGACTTTAGAGAACAGTAGCTTCATTGTTAGTTTTAACATAAAAAGCTTCTTAATTCGTAGTGGGCATTTTCAGAGTCCACTTATTATCTTTTCTGTTTCCTCTTTTCTTTCTCAATCAAATGGGTGAGTGTTTGTGGACCCTAACTTAATGTTCTATAAAGGCAAACAAAAAAGATAAACGAACCGAGACCCAAAACCACCCCAAAACCGGGATGAGAGAAATTAATGGTGGGTCCCACATTAATTATACCCGGCCCCCTGTTAATTCCCCGGAGCCCACCAAACTGTGAGGGCTTGGTTTTGGGGGAGTTTTTCTCCCGGTACGTGTAGCAGCCCTGAAAGTCAATAATGAACCCTGTGGTTTTCACTTTCCTTTCAGATATATGCACTAGAAAGTGACATTTAAGTGACTTTTCTCTTCAATTGGCAACGTATTCAACCTAGCTACCAAAAAAGTCACAAAAAGAAAAAAGAAAAAAAATTATAGCTCGGAAAATTTTAGTGCTCTTGTTTAACTTGAATATTATTTTGGAATCCTTAATGGTATGTGCATGCTGGCACTACTGATCTACCGGGCCGGCAGAATCTGTAGAACATGTAGAAATTGCATACTGTACGCAGGGAGCTGATTTTTGTGTGTGAGAAAACTTATTGTCTTATTGTCAAAAAAAGAAAACAAAATGTATAGAAGATATTATAAGAAATAAATCTAGTTTATTTGGTTTCTTGGCAAATCTTAACATTATTGTCTCCCAGTATATTGTACAACAAGAGATCTCTTTGGATCTTATATATATTTATGTATGCAAAATTGCAAATGCTCTCTCAAGTCACGAATCTGTCTTTATCCTTGAATAATGCGATCGACTACCACCTGAAATCAATTATTGATGTATGCCTTCCCAAACTCGTTGAACCTGAAATAGATATGATCGGAAAAAGCTGATTTTGGTAAGATATATGATATTCAAATTCGTTTTTATAAGTGGAGTAGTCAAATCTCTTATCTCGTATTCACAGTGTAGCCCCCAAATCTGGTGTCCCTGTGTTGGTGTGCCCATATTCTAAACCATATGCGAGATTTGGTTTAAGAGACACTCATAGGTAGGAAGGACTTAGGAGAGTGTTGGAAATAATAAACCAAGACTATATTTGGAAGTCGAGTTATCTTTAGAAACAAGTTGTTTGGTTCTAGAAGAGTTCTTTATTTAGAAATTGGTTATGTTAGGAAAGTGTTTTGAGTAGTCGTCAAGTTTGAGAATTTGCACACCGGATTATTATCAATGTAATTGTTTAGGGCTTTCGCATTATTATCTCCTCTCTTGTCTCGATCCTATAATTGGTATCAGAGCAAGGTGAGAGGAAGATAGAGGAGAGGGAGAGAAAGTTAAAGAAAATTCATGGCTCGTAGTTTTAGTTCTCATCACGGTGTTAAGAAGAGAAGGTTAAAAAAGAAAAAAGAAAAAAAGTTGTGTGAAGTTCTGAAAGTATTTGTGAGCTGGGAAGAAAGCGTAAAGTTTACTGCTGCTCCGTGACTTGCTGGATGCAAAGCGGTGATCATCTTGGTTTGTTTGTGTGGGACCTAAGCAGATCGAGAGTTTATACAAACAAGAAAAAGAGGAAGTCAGTCAAACCATGGAGCAACATCACGAAGAGCACGAGCATGATGAATACGAACAAGGTGAGCATGAAGTTTACGGTGGTCTTGGACAGGTTATTTGAGCCGATAAACCAGTAAAGAAATAGCTTGGTGGTGATAGTCTGCCATGTACTAGGTGGAGACGTGTGTTGATGAGTGATCGTAAAAGAAAAAAAAGAAAAAAAAGTCTAGAAGGTGGCTAGGTGACTAACAAAGATCTGAGGAGTCACGTCCAAAGAATTAGAAGATCAAGATAATGACTCATGGTGCTGTTTCGTGAAGATCAGAACATGGATGTTGTTTTTGTGAAGATGTTGGAAGTGATGATAAAGATGGTACAAATCTGAAGTCAAGACCGAGACCGATGCACGATCTTGTTGACGTGGCTATTCTGGTTTTGTGAAGTATTTGATGGTGAGTTTAGTACCCAAGACTCGAGAGAAGACGGGGAAAGGTCGGTGATTTGTTTTTTGAAAAAGAAGGATGAGGTCAACAGAGAAGATTGCATGAGTAGGAAAGGAAGTTTTTGTGCGACTTAGTTATTTGATCAAGCAAATCTGTGAAGAAACTAAGCTGGGTTGCTGCCGTGATTGGAGTTTTTCGTCTTAAGTTTCCGGACAAGAAGACGATCTTGCCATCGTTACTACAAAGTTAGTGAGAAGAACATATGTTACTTCCATTGATTGGTGGTGACTGCTGAGGTTCGAGTGATTGTTGTCGAAGTTCTGTTAAGGGTTTGAGATGATTATCCATATCCGAGAATAAGGGTAGGAAACTGGTTGTGTCTACCATGGATTGAGTGCTACTAGGACATGAGTTTTGGGGATAATCCAAACAAGAATCATGGGTACGAGTCTGTGTTCATCATCGGTGGAGTTTGAACTGAGAAGACATGAACTGGTAAAGATTTGTGTGCTACCGTTGATTGTCATGGTGGATTGCAGAAATATGGAAGTTTGTTTTTAGAATTTGTGTTTGGTAAGGAAAGTCGGTATTAGTCTCCTAATTCAAGTTCCAGTTAACACAAGATGTTTGTTTAAATGCTTGAGTGATTTGGGAACCAGTAGTGTGACCATTGTGTTACAGCGTGGCAAATCTGAGGAAGCCTGGCGAATAATTATCACAGTTCGACAGCAGTGTTACTGAACAACAGTCACAGTGTGTGACGGAAGGTTGTGACAGAATTGGAACACTTATAAATTGTGACAGTAGCAATCAAGCACGGTGGTAGAAGTTTTGTGAGACGTAGGTGGAAGACGGGGTGTTGAAGCTTGTTCAGGAAACTGTTCGGAATCTATGGAATAGGTTCGGTTTGCGTGGCGCATACAGTTTGATCAGTAGTATCAATATGTCTCTCGGGTAGAGAGTTAAAAGCACAGTTTGCAGCCAGGAGTAACAGTGAAGCAAGTTCAACCAGATGCTCGTCATTATTCGGGTGTTGAAAATGGCTAGGGAGGTTGTTCAGAATCATTTGGTTTCTGTGTTGAGCAGGCATGTTTGTCTATCAATAAAGCTTAAAACTCAGGGTGAAGCCAGCGGTAACGGTGAAGCATATTCAAACAGATTCTCAAAGTGACAGATGCATAAACTAAATTCTCACACATCTAGTTTATGGGACAATCCAGAGAAGAAAGGTTTGTGAACTAAAAAATGTCAGTCGTAAAAAACATCACAATAGTGAGGTTGTGACTCTTGTGTCAATAACATGTGAAGTGGGTAATAAAAAAAAGGATTTGGTTAGTTGGCTTCTTGTTCGGTTAGCAAGTGGATATAGCGCAACAAAAAGGATTGTGCTTCTAGCTTGTTAGGAAATATTACTATGATACTGCGGTATAATTGGGAGATGGATGGATATGCAAGTTTGCATGCTGTCTAGGGAGTACAAAAGTATTCTTCTGAAGAAATCAAAGGGTCCGAAGAGTTAGTGAACATGCCGGGGAATGTGTTGAAGAGTAAACCGTTTGTTGGTTATAAACATATTTAAGAATGTTTTTCTTAAGGAAGTCTTGGTTTAAGGGAGGATGTTGGAAATAATAAACCAAGACTATATTTGGAAGTCGAGTTATCTTGAGAAACAAGTTGTTTGGTTCTAGAAGGGTTCTTTATTTAGAAATTGGTTATGTCAGGAAAGTGTTTTGAGTAGTCGTCAAGTTTGTTAAACTATAAATAGGCTGTTGAGCCATGAGAATTTGTACACTGGTATTTATAGGTGAAAATGGTTTCTACTGATTTTGGTAATTGCGGGTGTGAAAGTGAGAAACGATTTAAACCCTAAACAATGTACTGCAAGGGAGTACTTTAGATTCGAGAGATCAATCTGTACAAGTCCGGCCTAAACCAAGAAATGGCCGTTCCAGACTTGCTTAGTTCACAAAGTGGAGGAGAAGGGTTGGTTTAGGGAGGGAAGCGAAGAGAGTGCTGAGGCCAGAATAATTCTGGAAAAGTAGTACTTGACTTGTATCAGAAGTTAAAAGCTCCGGGAAAGCTAACAAGAGTTGCCTTACTGAGTCTGGTATTTTCCCCTGACCAAAAACTCGTTGTTTCTGGTGGAAATAAGTAGTCCTATTTATACAAGTCCAAAAAAGAAATGTACTCTGGCCTCATAAGAAAATAAAACAGAAGAGTTAAATGGGAAGAGGTGGTAACGCCTGGTATTGATGGAATTTGATAGAATTGATGTTCCATAATGAAGAGCGTTTCACTGTTGCTTCTTGCATTTACTAACCGTCTTATTCTTATTACATTGTCTTGAAACGGACATTTGTGTATGCCGCACGCTATAGACCACCAAACCAAAACCCTAATGAGCATCCCCCAATTTGTGTTGATGTCTCGAATGTTTTTGGAAAACATGTGGCATGTTGTTGTGGATTGGCAAATCAAGCTCTGGAAACTTGCTAGCCTGGTGACCTTCGACGATCGAGATTTTGCATCTTGAGAGGAGGGTAAATCGTTGATCGTTGCACGCCTTTGTTTTGGTAGTCGCGTAGTGAGGGCCAATGTGGGGACGCGGCTAGGTTGGCATGCCGTGGCCAAACTTAGGTTTTCGGGACAAAGGTTACCATGTGTTGTCTGGTAACTTTGGATGAATAGGATTTTCTCCTGGGATTGAAGGGCAACCGTCGATTGTTGCACGCCTTTGTTTTGGTGGCCGCGTAGGGGAGGCCAGCAGGGTGGCGCAGCTAGGGCGAAGGCAATGGCGGTGTGACTAGCATAGTTAGGGCCAAGGCAAATTGCGTTTGGCATAGCATGACTAGGTTGGGCTAGGTGTGATTTTGGCTTGGCATGTGGGGCCAAGGTTTTTCCATGGGCGCATGGCATGGCTAGGGCCAAGGAAAGGGCGTTTGGCTTGGCATGTGGAGCCAAGGTTTTGCCTTGGGCGCATGGCGTGGCTAGCTTTGGCTAGGTGCGTGACTATGCTATGATTTTGGGCCAAAGGTCGTGAGGAGACCTTAGACGGCCATGATTTTCTCCTGGAATTGAAGGGCAACTGTTGATTATTGCACGCCTTCACTTTGGTAGCCGTGTGGGGAAGGCCTGCATGGTGGCGCGGCTAGGGCCAAGGCAAGGGCGTTTGGCTTGGCGTGGTGCGACTAGCATAGCTAGGGCCAAGGAAGAGTGCGTTTTGCATGGCGCGGCTAGCTTGGGCTAGGTGCGGTTTTGGATTGGCATGTGGGGCCAAGGGTTTACCATGGGTGTATGGCGTGGCTAGCTTTGGCTAGGTGCGTGAACAAGCTAGGGTTTTGGGCCAAAGGTCGTGAGGAGACCTTAGACTGCCAGGATTTTCTCGTGGGATTGAAGGGAAACAGTTGATTATTGCACGCCTTCATTTTGATAGACGCGTAGTGAAGGCCAGTATGGTGGCGCGATATGCGGCCAAGGTGAGGTGCATTTGGCATGGCGTGATAAGTGTGGCTGGCATGATTTTTCATTGGCACGGAGGTGCGGATAATATGATTGGCATTCTTTGGCGCGGTCGGTGTGGATGGCATGATTTTCCATTGGCACAGAGGTGTGGCTAGCATGGTTGGCATGCTTTGACGCGGTCGGTGTGGCTGGAATGATTTTCCATTAGCACAGAGGTGAGGTTGGTGTGGCTGGCATGATTTTCCATTAACACAGAGGTGAGGCTAGCATGGTTGGCATGCTTTGGCGCGATCGGTGTGGCTGGCATGATTTTCCATTGGCACAAAGGTGTGGTTGGTGTGGCTGACATGATTTCCCATTGGCACAGAGGTGCGGTTAGCATGGTTGGCATGCTTTGGCGCGGTCGGTGTGGCTGACATGATTTTCCATTGGCACAGAGGTGCGGTTGGTGTAGATGGCATGATGTTCCATTGGCACAGAGGTGCGGCTAGCATGGTTGGCATGCTTTGGCGCGGTCGGTGTGGCTGGAATGATTTGCCATTGGCACACGTGGGAATTAAGGTTTGGCTTGTCGTAACCCTAATTTGAAAAAGATACCCCGATAATTATTTAGGGACACATTAAAGGTTTCAATTAATGTGCCTAGTAAATGCTCTTTACTTTAAATATTGTGACATCACTGTCGGCTATGGTTTAGTATTTTACGGTTTTAACCCTAAGATAAAATCCACCATCAACATTAAGTCCACTGTTTAGCTCGGAACAAGTGCCTTGTTGCGAGGTAAGCATATGATGGTGACATACAAGAACGGAATCGAGGTGTAAATCATTGCAAAAATGGTCAAGAGAATCCGACTAACCTTTTTGAATGGTAAAGAGAGTTTTGGCTTCCCGTGTTGACGGCCCTGCAAAAGTTGTACTGGGAATGCAGACTATGGAGCGGTAAGATGAAAATTACCGGCTTGGTCTGGTCGTACATTTCCAAGGTAAAGGGGGCGCAGTCTTGGAAGGCGACGCAAGTGGACGTCTTGACTCGAGTGGCCAAGAGGTGGCGTGGTCTTGGTAAGATAATAGGGTCGCGTCAGTGGAGCGGCGGCTTGGCAAGGAGGGCCGCAGCAATGGCATGATGGAACGTGCAATGACGGCTAGGCGTGGCGGGGCCGCGGCAATGGAGCGAATGGCTTGGCCTGGTTCCGCTGGGTGAGGTGTGCACGGACGACTAGGCGTGGTGGGGCCGTGGAAATCGAGAGGATGGCTTGGTGAGTCAAGGTATGCATGGGAGGCTCGGCACGGTTGCGATTTGTCTTTGGGGCCCGATTGCTTCTTATTTGATGCCAGTGGGATATTATTTCCCCTTTCGAACATTAACCCTTCTATCCCGCCTAGCTTTCATTGGGGTTTTGATGAGGCGTTTCGTTTGAGGCTGATTTCCCGGCCGTGATTCCATCATGTTCCGCCTATTTAGCCTGCGTTTCTCTTTCTTCCTTTAGGGCTTCCACGGTATTTTCGGCTGGTGAAGTTGTGTCTTGAGAGTGATCGTTTGAATGTCAGTCCCCAGTTCTGGAGTGGTAGCGGCGGTGAAGCCCAACCAAACCATGCGTACCCTTGTCATGGTGGCGCTGCTATGTTTGGCATGCCATTAACATGGTGTGGGAATAGCCTAAGCACAAATTGTTGATGGCACATTGTTACAAAAACTGAATGTGGAGCGCTGGAAAGACTGGCACTGGCAAGGAAAGAGTGGATATCTTTGAAGTGGAAAGGCTTGATCTTGTGGGACCTATTTCCTTTCTTCATGTACGGCTTTAACATGAAATTCTTTCCTTATTCAAAAATCTTTTTCTAGAGGTAGGTAGCACATGCAATCCTTTCATCTGGTAGATTTGCAAAAATCTCGGCATGATTGGGTGTCTTCTGGGCTAGGCTTTGGAAAGCGAGGCGGAGCTGCTAGCATGGACTTGGCATGAAGGGGACTCATACCGAAGGGAATGGAACAGATGTGGGCCGCTCTGTAAAACGCTTGGAAAGGCATGACGCTGGTAAGGGAATCGCCTTGGAAGGGAAGCGCTTGCAAGGGAAGTGCTTGTGGTTTAGGTTTTGACACGCCGAAACCCTAATTAGCGCCCTTTACTAGAATCGCTGTAGAATCCGCGTACGGACTCGGATTTTGATGGTCCTCCCCTTTATTGGACACGAAACAGAATTCTGTATCTCCACTCTAGGGAATATTTAGGTTTAGAGCTTGCTTAGGAGGTGAAAATGGCCTGACAGTGAAAATCAGGAGGGATGTTGCGGGCCCGGAGTGGCATAGTCGCACGCCAGTCACCTATTCCCGTCCATGGAGTAAGAAGGAATATTCATTCTGCTCAAGCTCTAAAAACTCTGTCTGTATGAAAAGAGGTATCGACCCTCTTCTGTTCTTCTGTCGTTCGTCTGGACCCGTGTTTTTGTCTGCAGTGTCTCTCCTGTGGATTCCAAAAATTTACCAAAACTCCGTTGTATTCTTGGGGCGGAGGGATGAACTATATGCCCGGAAACGTTCACGTCAGGGGTAATCTTGGAGATTATGGTTGCGTAGTCGGTCCATCCTCGATCTTAGGTTGTTCAGTGGGCCTTCTGATCGTGATGATGATGTGTTGTGAATGCTTGCATAGTCGAAAACTTCTGGCGCCCCTTGATGAAATAGGGATACGTACCACTGTCGATGTGCTGCTATCAAGTCTTCCGGGACTTTGTTCCAGGTTACATACTTTGAACCATCTTCTGAATCTTGGACTATCGTACGGAATGGGATGCAGTGAGAAGTCCCCAGTCATACTTCAGTTTCATATGCTGGCATGGATGAATATGTGAACGTAACCTTCTGACGTGTTTTTGGGGTCTACGTTGTGCATGTACGGCTTCATGTTGAGAAATCCCCGCGGCTCGTGAAACCTCGACAGTGATGATGTTGAAATCAGTAATAACCTAGTTTAGGGGAGTGAAAGCGTCTCATGCTGGTAGTCCCCATGCGTAACCTACTTTCATTACATCGCCTTGAATCCCCGTCCAAGGGCTTTGATATAAGCCTACCATACTCTTGTGGATGTGACACTGGGCTTCTAAGAAATTACATGATGAAATATTTTGGATATTGCAGGCTTGGGATCCTCCGCGACCTCGTAAAGTGTTGAATGCGTCTTCTAAACAAAGGGGTGATGATGTTCTTGCGCTGCACCCTTGAAGAGTAAATGACCTTGTTGTGGGTATGGATTTTTGGTTGACTGAGTCTTATGAGCTTTGACAGTGAAGGAATTCCGTGTATGCCCTCGGTCCCCAAGTATGGTTTACATGTTTCCATCTTGTATGGTCAGTGGGTTGACCATGATAAAGACGTCACCATCGTGCGTTCGTACTGGTAATTTTGTTACTTCTTCCACGTGGAACTTAGAACATGGAGGAGTATGGGTTACCTTTGTAGTGATTGCTGTTATGGTGAAGCTTTGACCAGTATCAACAAATGAGCGGCAACATCTCTTGGTGGTGGATGTAATCAAAAGAGACTATACTGTCGTGGTAACGAAGTAGGTTGGTTGGATGAGTAAGCGAGCAAGCTGTCCATGATCACGAGTTTTGGCGGGCTGGACCAGAGGTCGTCCATGACCACGAAGATTGGTTGGATGATCCATGACATGGGGAGCGTGGTGGCACGACCCTTTGCAGGAAGGAGTGATGTTAAAGTGATCGTTGAAGCGGAGCCGCTGCTGGAAAACGTTGAAGCGGAGCCACTTCTGGAGAGATCATTGAAACGACGCCTTGCAACTCTCAAATCCTTGACGGTTACTATGTTGAAGTCGAAGTCTGCGTCATATTCTGCCAAACATGACATCCCTCAAGTGAACGGAGGTTAGGAGTCCCCTGTTTCATCTATCGATCGTGCTTTCCAGGAGAGGTTGGGGTTTGGGAACGACTTCTCTGGATGGAAACTTCTGATTTCCCAATGTAGTGCGGTTATGGGATAAAAATATATCTTGACGCTACGCCTTGGAGAAATATAAAATCTCATATAATTATTTCATCATAGACTGTACGAATTTGTGAGCCAAGTTCCCATCGTGCAGGTCCTGACGGGAAGAGGGTCTTTGTGGACTCAGGAGGGTTGCTGCTTTCCTTTGCTTCCTATTTTGGAAAATTCGTCCCTGATCTTCACGTGTGATGAAATTGGATCACTTATCCCCTTCTACTGGGCGTTCAAGAGCAATGCGAGCCTCTTCAGTCCTGCTGAAGTGTCTTTTGTCATCAAATCAATAGTGGTAAAAGGAGGTCGGCTTCTTCCATCTCTTCCAGTATCTTGCCCTGATGGTGGAGTAGCATTTCTGGTGACGGTTGGAGCTGCCACGCTTGAAGAACCGTTGGGGTGGCGGAAGTGGCTCTGGTTCTGGTGATCGTAAGTGTATCGTGCAAGGATGGCACGGTTTTGATCACGAAGTGCTGGAGCCATGGCGTTGTTTCGAAGGGTGAGGATGGCGCTGCTTCGGCCGGTTGTGGAGCGATAAAGATGGCACTGGAAGGGCGCAAGATGTTAGAGCTGGAAGGAAGCAAGTTGTTAGCGCAGGGTGTGGTATTGCGACTGGCGTGCGCATACAGCATGTATGCCTGGCATGTGCGTCTGGTAAGAACGTCTGGCAAGCGCTCCTGGTAAGCGCGTCTGGGAAGCGCATTTGGCAAGCATGTTTAGGAAGCACGTCTGGGAAGAGCATCTGGTAAGTGCGTCTGGTAAGCTCGTCTGGTAAGATTGTCTGGTAAGCACGTCTGGTAGGCTTGTTTGGCATTTGTCTTGGTACGACGTGGACATGATGATCGGGCATGGCGCAGACTTTGGATTGAGACAATGCTGGCTTGGCACGCCACTGGCTTGGCATGGTGCAGACTTGTTCTTGCAGGCCCAGTTTCCTCTTTCCAGACGTAGCTTAAACAAGAAATCCTTTCGTTATTCAAATTCCAAAAGTGTTATGTTTATGAAAGGGGTTGGATCCCCTTTTTACCTCGTATCTTTGTTATCACGTCCTGGTGTTAGCGGTAGCGCGGTAGTGATAAAGTGGGCAAGCATATTCCAGCTATGTACTCCAGCGTTTCTCCTTCAATTTTTTTTTGTGCTGGTGCAGACCATAGCCATAGGTATGCCTTCCATAAATCTGTATAAATATTTTTCTTCTGAACTGGTGTAAACCCTAGCCATGAGTATGCCTTTCATAAACTTGTGGAAATACTTCATCATAAACAATTCTTCGAATGTCGTCGTAGTAACGTCTGCTAATAGTGGCAGGTAATCATTGTTGTGCAAATTAAGCACGTACGAGTAGGTGATTGTTTTTTTTGTTTTTTTGAAAGGCAAACAAAGCACCTGATTTTTGATTTCCTGGATTTTTTGGGTTGATAGATAAATGTTACCTTGACGTTTTGTTTTTGGGTTATTCTTTCTGGAATGAATTGCTTAGGGATTGATTGTTTTTCCTATGACTGAAAATGACACAGACATCCCAGGAAAACCATGGAACCGTGTGTTGGTAGATGACATGGGGGTGAAACACAACATGGCTATTGGTTTTATCATTCCCGTGAAAACTTGAAAAGCAAACCACGTATCTTGTCTAGGTAGGACTTGCTTGGTTTTTTAGGTCTCCTGATGAAAAGTGAACCTTCCGGGTGTAAGCCCGAGTTTTATAGGAAACACCGCCATGGAAAGTCCCTAGTCATTACTGAGTTGTCCGATAACCGAGCCATTGATCCTTGGGCGGATCGTCTGCTTCTATCCTATGGGAAGTCCCCAGTAATCCCTTGTCGTGTCACAACTGATAATAGAGTTGTCGGGTAACTGATTCGGAGTGGATCGCCTTCCTCTACCATCTTGACGTCTGGGTCGAAGAACGAGATCGACGGTCGAAAATTGACATTGTAACCGAAAGATCGAACCTCCCGCTGTGGTCGCCAATTTTTTATAGGTGAAAATGGTTTCTAATGATTTTAGTAATTGCGGGTGTGAAGGTGAGAAACGATTTAAACCCTAAACAATGTACTGCAAGGGAGTACTTTAGATTCGAGAGATCAATTTGTACAAGTCCGGCCTAAACCAAGAAATGGCCGTTCCAGACTTGCTTCGGTCACAAAGTGGAGGAGAAGGGTTGGTTTAGGGAGGGAAGCGAAGAGAGTGCTGAGGCCAGAATAATTCTGTAAGAGAAGTACTTGACTTGTATCAGAAGGTGAAAACTTCGGGAAAGCTAACAAAAGTTGCCTTTCTGAGTGTGGTATTTTCCCCTGACCAAAAACTCGTTGTCTCTGGTGGAAATAGGTAGTCCTATTTATACAAGTCCAAAAAGAAACGTACTCTGGCCTCATAAGAAAAGAAAAAGGAAGAGTTAAATGGGAAGAGGTGGTAACGCCTGGTATTGATGGAATTTGATGGAATTGATGTTTCATAATGAAGAGCGTTTCACCGTTGCTTCTTGCATTTACTAACCGTCTTATTCTTATTAAACTGTCTTGAACGGGCATTTGTGTATGCCACACGCTATAGACCACCAAACCAAAACCCTAATGAGCATCCCCCAGTTTGTGTTGATGTCTCGAATTTTTGTGGAAAACATGTAGCATGTTGTTGTGGCTTGGCAAGTCAAGCTCAGAAACTTGCTAGCCTGGTGACATTCGACGGTCGAGATTTTGCATCTTAAGAGGAGGGGAAATCGTTGATCGTTGCATGCCTTTGTTTTGGTAGACGCGTAGTGAGGGCCAAAGTGGTCGCGCGGCTAGGTTGGCATGCCGCGTGGCCAAACTTAGGTTTTCAGGCCAAAGGTTACCATGTGTTGTTTGGTAACCTTGGATGGCTAGAATTTTCTCCTGGGATTGAAGGGCAACCGTCGATTGTTGTACGCCTTCGTTTTGGTGGCCGCGTAGGGGAGGCCAGCAGGGTGGCGCGGCTAGGTCCAAGGAAAGGGCGGTGTGACTAGCATAGCTAGTGCCAAGTCATAGTGCGTTTGGCATGGCGTGGTGGGACTATCATAGCTAGGGCCAAGACAGAGTGCGTTTGGCATGGCGCGGCTAGCTTGGGCTAGGTGCGGTTTTGTCTTGGCATGTGGGGCCAAGGGTTCGCCACGGGCGTATAGCGTGGCTAGCTTTGGCTAGGTGCGTGACCAAACTAGGGTTTTGGGCCAAAGGTCGTGAGGATACCTTAGACGGCCAGGATTTGCTCTTGGGATTGAAGGGCAACCATTGATTGTTGCACGCCTTCGTTTTGATAGCCGCGTGGTGAAGGCCAATATGGTGGCGCGACATGGGGCAATGGCGAGGTGAGTGTGGATGGCATGATTTGTCATTGGCACGGAGGTGCGGCTAGCATGATTGGCATGCTTTGGTGCGGTCGGTGTACTGGCATGATTTTCCATTGGCACAAAGGTGCGGCTAGCATGGTTGGCATGCTTTGGCGCGGTCGGTGTGGCTGGCATGATTTGCCATTGGCACAGAAGTGCGGTTGGTGTGGCTGACATGATTTTCCATTGGCACAGAGGTGCGGCTAGCATGGTTGGCATGCTTTGGCACGGTCGGTGTGGCTGTCATGATTTTCCATTGGCACAGAGGTGCAGTTGTTGTGGCTGGCATGATTTGCCATTGGCGCAGAGGTGCGGCTAGCATGGTTGGCATGCTTTGGCGTGGTCGGTGTATCTGGCATAATTTGCCATTGGCAGAGAGGTGCGGTTGGTGTGGCTGGCATGATTTGCCATTGGCACAGAGGTGCGTCTAGCATGGTTGGCATGCTTTGGCGCGGTCGGTGTGGCTGACATGATTTTCCATTGGCACAGAGGTGCGGCTAGCATGGTTGGCATGCTTTGGCGCAATCGGTGTGGCTGGCATGATTTTCCATTGGCACAGAGGTGTGGTTGGTGTGGCTGGCATGATTTTCCATTGGCACAGAGGTGCGGCTAGCATGGTTGGCATGCTTTGGCGCGGTCGGTGTGGATGGCATGATTTGCCATTGGCACAGAGGTGCGGCTAGCATGGTTGGCATGCTTTGGCGCGGTCGATGTGGCTGGCATGATTTTCCATTGGCACAGAGGTGCAGTTGGTGTGGCTGGCATGATTTTCCATTGGCACAGAGGTGCGGCTAGCATGGTTGGCATGCTTTGGCGCGGTCGGTGTGGCTGGCATGATTTGCCATTGGCACACGTGGGAATTAGGGTTTGGCTTGTCGTAACCCTAATTTGAAAAAGATATCCCGATAATTATCTAGGGACACATTAAAGGTTTCAGTAAATGCGCCTAGTAAATGCTCGTTACTTTAAATGTTGTGACATCACTGTCTGCTAGGGTTTAGTATTTTACGATTTTAACCCTAAGCTAAAAACCACCATCAACAACCGGATTATTATCAATGTAGTTGTTTATGGTTTTCACATTATTCTCTCCTCTCTTGTCTCGATCCTACAGAGAGCGACATAAATCTCTATACCGAGCTAAATCCTAAAATACCGACGGTAGTGACTTGCTATATAGAAAAAGCACCGAACAATTCCATTAAGTGGATACTAATCTAATCAATGAGCTAGTTTTTCTACCGTTCAATAATTTCTCTTTGGAAATTAGCTATGTACACTGAGCTAGATCGATCTGTTAAGATTTATTTATTTTTATTATTTTTGTTTTTTTAAATTAGAAAGGGACCAACCGGGTTCGAACCTGTGACCTCTTGATCTGCAGTCAAATGCTCTACCACTGTTAAGAATACACAAGGAAACCATGCTAAGAGTGTACACAGAGATGTTTTCATTAAGGGGGTTTTGCATGCGTTTGAATTAATTTAGGAAAAGTGATATCGTGTTGCCTTTGCTTAATTATACCTGAAGTTAGTTACAACTCAAGGAGTAAAAGAATAAAACCATGCTAAAGTTCTGTTGAGAAGAAATTGTTTTGAGCCTTAGGCATATTGTTTGCTAGGTTTTTGGTGTCACTCATAGGTTAGTCTTCCTTTTTGCATTAGTTAATTTGTCTTTAATTCATGCTTTTGGAAACAATAGATAAATTCACGAAAAACCTATATATAAAGGAAACCATATAAGATGCATCTGGTACTAAGATCGATCTCTCCCATAACCGGCAATGCCATGAGGATATCTGATGAAGATCCGTAATTTAAACGTAATTACAGAATGGATGCAATTTGAAAGGAAACCCGCTCATTGATCTTAATTAATTAAAAGTTCCTATTATTTTGGCCCACTTTAATAATTTCTCTATCATTAATCTTTAAAGAAAGTGGCATCTGCATGGGTTTTAATGACTTTGTAGATCCAAATCTATTCTACTTTTTGAATACAGATCTACAATTATTCTTTTTCCCTCCACATGATTATTGTACCTGGAAAATAATTAACAATGGTTCTGGGCATACCGCCAAAAGGAAACAACTTAAAAACAAGATACCTTTTGCTCTCACATTTTTTATGTGTAGGTCCCGGGGCCCCGCGGAGGCTAGCAGGGGTCCGCCATTAATTTTGAGTCTAGCTCTGATTGTTTTTGTGCGGTTTACTTTTTACAGTACTTTTTACAGTACTTTTTACGGTACGTTTAGAATTTTTCAATAATTAATTGTCTAAGACAACAATTCCCTTAATTGCAGGGAGATGATATTATTTATTTCTAACGGTTGTTTCACTAATGTTAGGGTGCTCGTGCTGGTGGCGCCACTTTCTCGCCGATTTTCTTTTGAGATGGTGGGAGTATCGCAAACATACAAGTTTAAAAACCAATATGTAAGGAAGTAACACAAGACCAACTTTTGAGATGGTGGGAGTATCGCAAACATACAAGTTTAAAAACCAATATGTAAGGAAGTAACCCAAGGCCAACTGCCAAATATAAGAAGATGCACCATTACGTATATGCATGAGGTTCTACGCAGTGTATATTCATCCACATCATGCATGTCTAGAGACTAGAGTGATGCCTCGTATATTTTGATAAGTTCATTTAAAAGCATGCATGGATTTCAATTACAGCGAGTTGGACCTTTTGGTTGATCCAGGCGTGAGAGGTATCATAAGGGAAGCGTAGTCGCGACACTAATGTTCATCGACTAAACTAGCTGGTGAGTACATATCTTATGGACAGCATAAATGTTCTTGTGGAATATATTATAGCATGGTCATGAAAACTGAATTCGAATTAACATATTCATCGATACCCTGGTTCTCCGTAGATCAAAATCTTACTCCTCTTCTGGATAAAAATAGATAAATCATAGTTAGCTCCTTGTAACAAAAGAAGGAAAAATGTTAATCACTCAGCTTAACCTAACATAATACTCCTTAGTCTCCTTGCTACCTTATCATATGTTAACCACTCCTTGTCCTTGTTACTAAGACTATCCATAAAATGTTAAAACTTAAAAAGTCTCAAAAGCTATTATAGAGGAATCTCACTTGAATAACTTTGTATGGGGTTCTTTTCGGAAAGCTAATTGAAGAATAGAGTTGGAGACACCTCAAATCCTTTGGAATCAGGAAATCCTTTTCGAATTTTGAAACTCACAAACTACAACACAAATTTCCTCCCTACTCTGACCTAAGATCACTATGGTCACTATAGCCAACCAAAACACCTTACAAACAAACAAGCCCTTCATGACAACACTACACTTTACCTAAAACAAACCCTTATCTCAACCATGTTATCACTCATCAATCTCACTGCTTAGAACCTAGACAGGATCTGGTTTCCCTTATTTATTTTTTCTTTCTTTTTTAAGACAGCGGAGAGAAAGAAATCTTTGTGAGAAAGAAATTTGTAAAGAAATCTTAGTACTGCTTAGTAGTACTAACTTTGCTTTCTTTCTCTACTTTTGAAGATCAGTTTAAATTTGTGAAGGAATCCTACTAATAAATGTTGAAAATTGGAACCCTAATCATAATTTTTAATGAGAGAAATAGAAAGTGTTGTTGGGAGAAGGAGAGAATATTCTTAAGCTCACAATAGTTCAACAAGAAAAATCCAAAATAAAAATATTAAACAAATGGAACCTTTTTAAAGCAGAACATTTAAGATTTTTTATTAAAAAATCATTAGATTATGATTAAGGGGTAGGTTTATTATAACTAGGAAAAGTCAGCTCACAAGGAGACGACTACTCAAACTTCTAAAAATTCACTGCCTTCGTCAGTTCACTGTCTTTTAACCCTGGCTACTTTATTTATAGATTAAAATTCCAATTTTAAATTCATTTTAAAAATCCAGTGAATATGTAATTTCTTCATGTTTGGAAAAACAAAAAGAGTAATTTCTTCTGGTTTTTCCCCAAAGGGAAAGGATAGATTAGAGAAAACCCTATGAGTTATACGAATAAATCAAGATTTGGTGTTAACCTTAAAATCTAAATGGTATACAGTTAAAACTGGTTCGTCCTTGATGTATGCTTATACATTGAAAACTTAATTTGTTATTCGTTTCGACCCAAAGAATCCACCAATTATGCCAATGAAAATGTGTTTTGCCTGTAAAGTATTTGCTGCACCAATTGATATAGAAAAGCAAACTCTAAGAATATAACTTTATTCATCAACTTAGGTGTGTGGGTACCCTATGAAAATATTCTAAGATCAAAGCTGTTTATATACATGGAAGATGCAAGAATAGGTCGATACTATCAAAGTAGGGATATAAGTTGTGCAAACTAGAGAAAGAAAGAAACGGAGAAAGTAAAGATACGTCTTTCCAGATTTTCTTGATGAATTATGCTGTACGTAATAGTATTGTGGGACTCAATAATGTTCCTCGCTCCTCTCCAATTGTATATGAAAATGACACTGATATCGGGACATCTCCATTATTATAGAGTTATAGTGAGTTTTCAGTTTGGTTCTAATGTTGCCCATTGAAAGAGAGCATTTTATTTTTACATACTTTCGAGACAGCATTTACCCTTACCGGTAGATTGTTTCCTGTTCAGCCGATAGAATGGTATCACGATGTTGAAAAATTTGAAACTCAGATATTACGTACGGTAATAACATTATACTAGACAGCATGTATATACTGTATATAGTATAGTTCTCTAGCTGTAAAGAACACATGTATGCTTATATCATATGCATATCCCAGTAAAAATGGAAACTGAAGGAGGAGTAGGGTGATAAAATAAGAGACGGGAAACAAAAGAAAAAGGCAAAACAAATTATGGGATAATCATTCCAATTGGAAAAGGTATGGAGACATCCTTTCTTCCAACCTCATCATAAAACGTGTCATCATGCACCTTTGGATGGAGAGACATTGAGAGAGAGTGAGGGCTTCAAAACCCTTCTCTTTCTCTTTTCTTCAACCCTCTCCCAAAGTTCCAACTTTAACTTTTCACCGCCACGCATAATTTAGTCTTTTTTCTTGCAGACCCAACAGCAAAGCTTGACATTAGGATATACTTAAGTCTCTCTGCACAAAAACACACAAAGATAGCTAGAGAGAGAACCAGCACAGAGAGAGATATACCGACTTAATGTTATTATATGTTTGATTAGCATATATTAATACAACCATAAAACAGGTACCCATACTCTTAGGTTTCCTCTTGATTTCATCCATTAGGACCATCTGCATCATCTTCTTCAGTTCTTATTGTTGAGTTCTTAATTTCTTTTTCTCTCAGTAACCCATCACTCTCACGCTACGGATAGTTTTGATAACCCATCAGTTATTTTAAATATCAAGAGAGAATTTACTAGGTAAAGCTAGCTCTTATGTTGATGATCAATAAGATGGCAACAGGAGAACCGATTATGGGAAATGTTTTCAATCATCAAAATCCTGCTGATTTTGTAGTTGGATCAATTAATAATCCGTTACCAAACATAAAGAAAAAGAGAAACTTACCGGGAACACCAGGTACTTACGTATATTCATGGATTTACTTTCTTCTTTTTCCTTTGCTTTTATGATCATGATGATGCATGAGTATATTCATGGATCTAACTAATTGCATGTAGTTAACAGTAAGTATATACTTTGCTATGTGTACACAGATCCTGAAGCTGAAGTCATAGCTTTATCACCCAAGACACTTATGGCAACAAATAGATTCTTGTGTGAGATATGTGGAAAAGGATTTCAAAGAGATCAAAATCTTCAACTTCACAGAAGAGGGCATAACCTTCCGTGGAAGCTTAGACAAAGAAGTAGCAAAGAACCGAAAAAACGCGTATATGTTTGCCCAGAAAAAGGCTGTGTTCATAATCATCCTTCGAGGGCTCTTGGAGATCTTACGGGTATAAAGAAACACTTTTGTAGAAAGCATGGAGAGAAGAAATGGAAGTGTGAAAAGTGTTCAAAACGATATGCCGTGCAGTCTGATCAGAAAGCTCACGCGAAAACTTGTGGTACTAGGGAGTATAAATGCGATTGTGGGACTCTATTTTCGCGGTAATGTTTAGTCAATATTAATGATTAACAATAGTTTCTTATTACTTAACTTTCATGATTAATTGTTTGATCCATTTAAGGAGTCAAGGATCATACATAGGATGATAGTGATTTGTGGTTGCGATGTATGTTTTTGTCTGTTACTGTTATATGTTGTGCATGACACGGACAATAGTTAAGAACTCGATCATGGGTCTCTCTCTCTCATTAGGAGTTTAAGAGAAAAACAAAATAGAAGGAGAGGTTATAAGTGGGTGGGATGCATATCTTTGTTTGAAAGCTATACATATTGTTGATAGATGTCCATTTTCAAACGTAAATTGTATAGGATCAGTATTATATAAGTGGTTCGGCTTTTGAGGATTTTTGGTTTTTAGTTTACTTCATTCAATGTTTCCTAAATTTATTAGATTACAAAAATCTGAATTTGCTTCGTGTTGATGAACAACAGGAGGGACAGTTTTCTCACTCACAGAGCCTTCTGTGATGCCTTAGCAGAAGAAACTGCTCGAGTCACAGCTGCAAACATCAACCACTCTATAGGAAATAATAATGGTTGCATCAATTATCAATTCGTGGGATCTTCTCTGGGACCTAACATGGTGCAGCATTTCTCTTCGATTTTCAAACCAATCCCAACAAATGATGAAGAACTGTCGATCAAACATAATACACCAGGACTTTCTCTATGGATGGGACAAGGATCCCAGGCTAATCCAACAGGAAATACTACTACTATCCAAGAATTACATCAAATGGGGTCTCCGAATTCAGGAACACTCTATGGTGATCCATTTTCTTGCTCAAATGCTCATCAACAGTCGGATTATCAATTAGATTGGGTTCTTGGAAGAAAGCTTTCTTCAACAAGTTCAGGGGAATTACTAACATCTATTAAAGAAGATGATAGTCCTCAACTACTTAGTGCCCCTTCTTTATATAGCACTCAGCACCAACAACAACCATCTATGGCAAACATGTCAGCAACAGCATTGTTGCAAAAGGCTGCACAAATAGGAGCAACAACTGCCACCAATTCATCAGTTCTAATGAGTTTTGGAGTTAAGAGCAATGATGATCATAACCAAGATGTTAGCAAATTTACTGGGTTCTGCTTCGGTTCAAACTTATCGATAAATACTAATCTTGGATCCCTTGCAGAAACCCCATTACTCGATCTTTCTACAACATCGACGATAAACCAGTTCCAAATGTACCCACCTGCGGCCAAACGTCGAAAGTTGGAGGACACGGAAGGAGGACAAACAAGGGATTTCTTGGGGGTAGGTGTCAAAACTACTGCTGCTGCCATATGCCCCTCCTCAATCAATGGATGGACTTGAAGAAAATATCCATGGTGGTGACCTTATGAATCATATTTAATCTCTCTAATGGAGAAAAGCAGTTAAGTTGATGATAAGAAAAGTTAAGGTTGGAAAAGAAGGGAGATTTAATGGATAAAATTAATAATAAAAATCTATGTTGGGAACTTTCGATGAAAAATTAGAAAGGTGGTATTGAGTGCTCAATTGATGGCTAAAAAAGATGGTGTTTAGAAAATTATTCAAGTGTTTTTAGATCAAGGATATGAATGAAGTTGTACATTGCATATTCTCTCTTGGACCCTGAAAGTTGCTTCTTTTACAAAAATCTCTAGCTTTTTTTATTTTGGGGAAGAAAAGTTGGGAGATGAGTAGTGGGGACAAAGCTAAGAATCCCTTTTATGCTCTATTATTGAACATATGCTGTTGTTTCATGTCACTCGTGTTTTTTATTTTTATCAAGTCTTTTCAAAAACTAGCTGGACTTAAAAGAAGTACTTGAGTGCCCTGGATGGTTGTTTTTTTTTTTTTTTTTTTTTTTTTAAAGCATTTGGATGGTTGTTAATCAAAGTAATAGACTAGGGTTAAGTACTTATCCATTTCTTAAATGAATTTCTAAACCGGAAAATGATAAACCAACTGGGGGATGATTCCCGCGGAATACACAACACTCACATGATAGTGAGATCTGCCATCGTAAAGGTTTTTTTTTTTTTATCTTTTTGGGTGGTGAGTCACTGAGGTTTTTAAATTTTTGAGATTCGTTAAATTTTGCAAGATAAATTTCTGGGTAAGTATATCACTTCTCTTTCTAAACATAAATGCTCAAACTACCTGTAGCCAAAACAAGTATCGCCATTTGCATGGTAAAACAGGTACAACCATTTGCATGGTAAAACATGTATGGAGAAGAAGTGTGAGGGAGCACGTACATGAAACACAATAGACTACATTCAACAACTTGGATCGATGCCGCTGTCTGCTATCACGAACTCAAATGTCTTTTGAAAAATGACAACAATAACATATCTATAGTTGATTTACAAGTGCCCTTAAATATGTAAAGATGGATTTAATGTATTCGATACGTTTTTATTCTTGAAAGCTCATGCAATATTAGTTACTCTAAATTGACGATGTAGGAGATTATATTTAACGATCCAATGTGTTCTCTTTAGAATAGTTGAGTAGAGGTATAAAGTGTGTCATCTTGTGCTAGCACAGGTCACGAAGAAGTGTACCTAGTATGTTATGTGTCGTGCCAAGATTTGAAAACGGGATGTGTTGTACTTTTTAGTCAAAAGCAAAGCAAGGCATAACAGACCGATAATGCTACATTCACCGGGGATTAAATCCCGTGAATGTCACCGCACCTCACAAAAAAATGGGGACCCAATAGCCCACCCCCTACCAGCTCCAGCGGGTCCTAAGGGTTGTGAGACTCGGTGATTTTCACGGTCCACAGCCCCGATTGCTATAACACGAATAGCCGTGTTGTGTCATGATGTGTCCTACTGGCATGCATGTTTATTTTATATTTTCCCCTAATAAAATGTTTTTGAGATATTCACACAACCAGTAATTTAATGAATTTTTAATATAATATAATTATAATTAAATTAGCAAAACTAACAACCGATATTATTTGTGTTAGGATCCTAAAACAAATATTTTGAAAAACCCTTTTGACAAATCATACTTATGTGGCGCTTTTACAGGCTCCATTTATTTTTAGCTGAGTCGAAATTTTTTGGGGACGTTGTAGGGTGTTGGGCCCATGTGTGTGCGTCCCATATAGATGTAACCAGGGTTTACCTCATAGCCTATATATAGAGACTTAAACCTATGTAATATATGTAACAGAAGGAGTCGACTCAGTTTAATCTTCCATCCATGATTTCCTTGAATTTCTGATTCTCCGTCTGTAAAATTTGTTAACCAAACCATCCTCCCTTATTCTATCTCTGTAGTTGATTCTTGTATTTGATTCCTCTTGTTTACTTAAAGTTTTCAATTGTTCCATTTGTTTTCTTCCCCTAATTCTCCACTGTCTAGGTTTTTCAATTTTTCTTTTATTTTTTCTTGTTTCTAAAATCTCTTCATCTGATTAACCAAATTGCTGGATTATTCTTTTTTCTAGTTCTTCTTCTTTTAATTTTCATCTTTAAGTCTTCCGAGTTTTCTCTTGGGAGTCCCCTTATTTCCCTTATTTCCCTTTTTTTTTTTTTAAGATGAGCAATTTCATTATAATCAAATTGGTTACCATATGTTGTTTGCTTTTCTGTTTCTGCAGGGAAAGCATAGTTGGAGCTAATGCTCATTTGAGGCCATCTCCGGTCACTAACTTCTTCTCGGGAAGAAGCTCTCTGCTACAGTGTTTAGAGAATTCTCTTAGTCAGCAAAAGGAAGTTTCCTTGGAAGCAATAAAGTGTCTTCCTTTTCGAGTACGGACAATCTCTTAAAACCAAATTCAGATTATCATACTTGAAAAAGCGTGGGTCTAACAACCACACCCAATATTTCGATTAACAATCTGTATGGACAACTCCGAGTTACTTTCTAGAGAATCAGACTCAATCAATAGAAAATATCTCAAGGAGTTTATTAACTCTATCTCTCAATTTGATTTACTCAAGCAAATACAATCTGCGAGTCTTAATCAAAGAGAGATAACTTGGATGGTACCAAAGACCAATATCCAAGTGTCAATCAATTTAAATCAACAACCAATAAGGTCAGATATTCTAATTGATTGAACAACACACAACCTGTATTATTTCAATTATATAACGAAATACAATGCGGAAAAAAAATAACATAGATACCCGAATTTTGTTAACGAGGAAACCGAAAATGTAGAAAAACCCCGGACCTAGTCCAGATTAAACATACACTGTATTAAGCCGCTACAGACACTAGCCTACTCCAAATTAACTTCGGTTTGGACTGTAGTTGAACCCCAATCAATCTCACACTGATCCAAGGTACAGTTATGCTCCTACGCCTCTAATCTCAGCAGGATACTGCGCAATTGATTCCCTTAGTTGATCTCACCCACAACCAAGAGTTGCTACGACCCAAAGTCGAATACTTTAATAAACAAATATGTCTCACACAGAAAAGTCTACAATATAGATAAATTCGTCTCCCATGAATAAACCAATGAGTTTTGTTCCGTGTTTTGATAAATCAAGGTGAACAGGAACCAATCAATAAAACCAGACTTATATTCCCGAAGAACATCTCAGTTTTACCAATCACCTCACAATAAACTTAATCGACGCAGCGAAGAAGATTATTGAGGAATCACAAACGATGAGACGAAGTGTTTGTGACTACTTTTATATCTTACCTATCGGAGATAGAAATCTCAACCCAATTATTACAATTATACTCATACGATAGAAACAGCAAGATCAGATCACACAACTACAAGAAAAGTAGTATCGGTCTGGCTTCACAATCCCAATGAAGTCTTTAAGTCGTTAACCTGGTTTTAGAAGAATAAAACCAAAGGTTAAAGGAGAATCGACTCTAGCTTAGCAAACTAGTATCACACAGAATGTGTGGGAATTTGGTTTCCCAGTTGCTAGAGTTCTCCCTTATATAGTCTTTCAAATCAGGGTTTGCAATCAATGTTAGCTTAGTAACAAAGCATTCAATATTCACCGTTAGATGAAAACCTGATTAGATACAAGCTAATATTTGTGAACCGTTAGATCGAAAACTTAGCTTGCCATACACACATTTACTTGACGATTTTGGGTTTGTGTAACCGTACCCAAACGTGTACAACTAGTCGGTTCCACATAGTTAACCAAATGGTTATCCAAATGATAACTTTCATATCAACCATATTGTTATTCACCATAACTAGTCCAAATGACTCAAATGAACTATTTAGAGAGTTGTTCAATTGCTATGAGATCCCATGTACTACACAAGTCACAATTGAAGCAAAAAAGATGTGATTCACTCGAATCGATTCATGAACTATAAAGTCACAGCTTGAAATAGCATTCCTTAGTTTATTAAGATAAGTTCACAAACATCGTTTTAGACATAACCTACTCAAGTTTGTGAACAGGGTTCTCGGACTCAAGTTAACCGGTTGGTGTTCACAAACTCCATCAGAAATTCTCAGGTCGAGAACTTCCGTTAGTTCGCGGACTAAACCTGAGATGCAACTCCAGCAGAAATTCTCGGGTTCGAGAACTACGCTAGTTCGCGGACTGAGTTCGCGGCTCACGTTCCGGTTTTAATTGATCAGCAAAGTTCGCAAACTTCGGTTCAAGCTCTAAGGACTTATACATATATGTGTTACCACAACAATGTTTATATCCTCCAATGGTTATATTGTCTAAACTCTCATTTCAATCATTGAAACATTCTCAGAGGGTGTTATATAGTTGTTATTCACAAACTATTTTTCGTCAGAGCGATTTCCAAAATGATTGAAACATAACATGACTTTCGTCACTAGGTAAAGATGAACTTGGCTAAAGTGAAAGCTTTACCAACACATATTTCGAGAAATAGATAAGCGAGATATACTCAGCTCGAAATACTCATATGTGTATGTTCTTAGTCTATATAGTAATACGACTTTTGTCTCAATATAGGAGATAGAATAGATAGACTTTTGAGTGATAGATAAGTTCAAGTCTCCACATACCTTTTAGTCGATGAATATCCACTGGTTCCTTGAGTATTCCTTCATCTTGTATGATAATCGCCATGGATTTCTTGAGCTCAACTACACTTTCTATCCTAGTCCGAGACCTTAGCTATAGTAGACTAGAAATCAAGACTTTATAGTTTTGATCACTAACACTGACAAACATGATTGAGATAGCAACGCATGCGAAGTCGACCGAGAAATGCTCTAACAATCTCCCCCTTTGTCAATTTTAGTGGCAAAACTATTAATACATATGGAATAAAAAAAAATATATAAATAAACTTTGTAGCTCCTTTTCCATATATTTAATCTTCAACAATACTCGAAATCTTCGTCACTTCCAAGTAGTCAAATGATCCCAAAGGTTGTAAGTTTAGTATCATCGTTGTTGAAAATCCGTAGCTATAACAATGAGAAAAGCAATGGTTCTCATCATTGTTATACAATATCATAGTATTATTACACAGCGTCAAAGTCCAATTGCATCACAACTTTAACAACAATACTATGGTGATACTTCACTCCCCCTTAGTCAATACTCCATCTCACATGGAAACCACTCCCCCTTACATATTGATCTGAAAACCATATATATTTGTAGTATGAACTACATATTAATTCTCCCCCTTCTTGTCAATAGAATTGGCAAAGGTACAAGAACGGGATCCTAATGAAATTTCCGTAAGATACATTTCATGACCAAAGGTAAATGTATATCATCTTGTTTAGATGCAATCATAAAGCCGAAGCTAAATGCATTCATCAAGGAGTTAATAAAGATACAAGATAACTCCTCTAATATTCCACAGCCGAACTCCCCACAAAGATTTGGAAATTAAGTGCAAGTTCAAAAGAATTCTCCCCCATAATATGTCATTCCCAAGGAACAACAAGAACGACCTTAATTTCAAAAGAAAATAAGGATTTATTTAGACTCAACAAATTGCATACAAGTATGAATTTGGAATCCAATAGGAATTATTCAATCAAGTTAACCAAAGCGATCCAAGATTAATTTGACTAAATATGCTCAAAACAAATAAACTTATGGATACTTAATAACTCGATTAGATTATTCACAAGATAACTCATAATTAATCCAACCAGAATACACAATTAAACTAATCACAAAAGTAATCAATTCAACCGTTTATACTCTCATAAGAAAATATATGGGGTGATGACTAAGTTAATCATAAAAATAACCATCCCAGTCAATCATGCTCAAACATGAGAAAAACTTACGGAGTCATAACTAAATAATCACACAAGATGATTGGTTTAGTTCAATATAATCGACATAAAGTACCTTACGGAACACAACTAAGCTAAACACAAAAATAATCAACTTGGTTTTCTAGTGCTCAACATAAGACACAATACGGAGTCTCACATTAATACACAAAAAGTGGATCAAGGAAGATCAATTACTGCGGAATACACAAGGATATATTCATTTTATGTTTCCATCACCATTTGCATAATGATACACAATAGACATAATCCTTAAATCACAAAAGATTTTAACCTATCTTACATCAATAATTGACAATATAGTCTTAACTTTTGTGTTTTGCCAAAAGTCTATTCATTCTTTTATCAATATTTGCATATTAATTCACGAACGACTTTACATTTGACAAAATATGGGACAATCAAGTTCACGGACGTAAACACACATATCCCATCAAAATATTGCAATATATAAAACCATAAAGATTAATACTATAATCATCATCTCCCAAACAAGTTTAGAATTTAAACCAATAAATCTAAAAACAAGAAGATGAAAACTTTGGATATAGCTATGTGTAGTCACAATAATGGCTATTCCAAAACACTAGTTATTCTTCTAAACAAAACAAGAAAAAAATAGTAGATTTACTAGGAAACAAGACAAACTCGTAATGCACATATAAGATGATTTGTCCTTTGAGGGTAGAATCAATCTTTTTCGCCCGGATTTACACCAAGAATGGCTACCAAAGGCGTATAAAAATATTTTCTTAAACAAATAGGAACATACAAAGTCATCAACGACCATGCACCAAAGTTCACATAAAATGAATGTGAATATTCAAGAATTTCATAGTAACGTGTACTACTGCTCATTCTTGAACTTCAATCTTTGTGATTCACCAACAACATTCTTGTAAAAGCTATAAATGATCTTAGAAGAGTATTACTCCAAGAATCCAAGTGCCCAAGTCTAAGAGAAGTGGAACAAGTGCAATAAAACGAAGCAAAATACTCAAAAACAATAGACATGACAAATACTAATCTTAACTCATCCACATTCAGTAATTCTCATCTCCAATTTGAAGAGAATTCAAATAAGAAAATAATGCAAAAAGAATGAGTTCATTCCGAGTTCGGGCGAAGAAGTTACGACCAAAACAAGTCGACCGAATATTGACGTCTACAGGCAAGTCCGCGAACTTACGGGTTTGCACACGAATTTTCAAGTCCACGAACTTAAACTCCTAGATTTTGGTTTTAAAAGATGTTATGCATACCTGGTAGGTGTACCATCAAGACCAAACATCTCAAACTACTATTTTTCAAACCTTTAGAAGAATCCAGTTGAATTCTACAGCCTTACCAAACATAATATGTGTGCCCCAATTCTCGTGCTTCCCTCACGTATACGTTGCAGGGCATTCCTTGGTGAGGATGAACTTAAACACAATCAAATTGTGTTGAGGTGAACAATGTCTTGCTCACCATGGCACCGGGAAAGAGTTACTTTCCAACAATTCTTAAATATTGTAGTGTTGAGAAACACCCAAGGAATGGTTTTTAAAAGTCTATCAAAGAACTTCAAGAGAACCCAAAATGATTTTTGTTTCTGATTTCTTGTTTTCCAACTTATAAAAAATAGTTTATGTAGATAGTTTTTAGTACTGCGAAGGGAAACTCTTTTAAAAAGAGACGTCCTAGATTCCTCATAAAATAATACAATACTACTATCTTGATAGGAAGTATCAGGAATTGAGCAACGAATCAATTCATGCCTTGAGGTGATACACTCAGATGACTGAGATTTAAACTCCTCTTGTAATTAGTTTAGTTTATCACAACTAATTGGATTACGCAGAGGAGGAGCATTGCTTTCACTGATTAGTAAATCAATATCAACCTCAACATGAATATTTGATTTAGTCTGTCAAGAGATTCTTGCTCTTTCTGGAGGTATAACTCAACATCAAGAGATAATCTCTCAAGCTTCTTTTCAAGCCCAGAAAACACTTCAAGGGATTTTAAACCTGGTGGAGGTTTAGATAGAATTTCTTCTACAAATTTTATTAAATCAGTCATGGAAGAGAATTCTGAAATCCCTGGATCTGGTGGTGCATTTATTGAGATAAGACTACTGTCCAGAGAGTCATATCGTTACAAACACAGACTTGTAAGGTCTTGAACGTGTTTTCCTGCTCTTGTAGGATCAGGATATCGTAAGAAGGACACATTTGCGAAGTTTGATCAACAACACTTTGCGAGCATCGCAGAATGATTTGAAGAATGACGTGACAAATGACGATGGCAGAAACATGAGAAAAGTGTGATGACTCTGCGATGATTAGAGTATTTGCGAAGATTAACAATAGAACTCTTGCGAGGATATCGCAAGTCCGATCCTAAAATAAAGGACAGATTAGCTGTCATCCACTATGTAATTCCCTATATGAGTTGAACATGCGTAAGGATAGAAAGATCTTTTTCGAGTGTTAAACAAGTCATTAGGAGAGAGAAAGTCCAAAGAGGTTGTTAATTCTTTAGCTTCATTTCCTTCTCATCTTGTAAAATTTGTGAGATTAATCAATAAAAATTATGATTGTTGATCTAAAAATGATTTGATTGTATGAATTCTTGTGAGGGGTGTAGTGTGGTATTTCCTGCTACTACATATTGGCGCTAGAAACATGGATATGTTGATTGAAGAATGTGGAAATTATTGTGAAAGCTGTTTAAATCAAGAAAATGATAAAAGAAAACAACAAATCAGTTGGAGAAATGATAATTAAGATCAATGAGAATAAAAGAAGGTTGGATTGTAACGTAATCACAAAAACGATGGTTAATGAATTCCATGAGAACATTAGAGGGAGGATACATAAACGAGATTTTGAAGGAAAGAAGATTATGGCGGTAGAAAAGATATCTCTGTTGAGGGATTGGGAAAAGCAAAAAATTACGTTCACAGCAGCAGAGATACCAAAAGAAAATTTGAGACACACATCTCCTTTGGTAATCACAATAATGGCTATACGAAAAGAAAAGGAGAAATCAGCAAAATCTATGGAAGAATGGGCGGTGAATAGAACTTTGGTGGATATGGGAAGCTCAGTGGATGTAATATTTTATCATGCATACAAAGGATGGGGTACAAAGATGAAGAAATGTCACGTCCAACATATGATATTCATGGTTTCGGCAAATCCACAACTAAACCAAAAGGGGAAATAGCAGTGAGAATTTCGCTGGGAGAAATTGAAACACAAATAACGCTATGTGTGGTGGATATGGAGTCACCATATAACATGTTGTTGGGAAGATCATGGATACACGCAATCAAAGATGTAGCATCAACATTACATCAGTGCATCAAGTTCCCTGTGCCAAGAGGGATTGGTGAAATTAGAGGAGATATTGAAGGTGAGAAACTATGTTATCAAATTGAAGTAAAAAATTATGAAGGACGAGTAAAGAAGCGAAAAACTCGCTGGAAGATGGCGAAAGAGGCAAAGAAAGAAGAGGAGTTTAAAATCTACATGATAAGAGCATAAGAAGGAAAAGGAATACCCAGCGAAATTTTGCAGGAAGGAGATAAACCAGCGAAAATTATAAAAGAAGCAACACCAATGGGAGAACCTGAAGCAAGTTACACTGCAGCAGAACCAACAAAAGAAGTAAATATTGGAATTGAAGAAGAACCTAAAATGTTGAAAATTGGAACTAAGATGGATACAGAAGAGGAAGAAATAACCGTCAATCTCTTGCGAGAATATAAAGATATTTTCACATGGAACATGGATGAAATGCCTGGAATAGATCCATCAGTTGCATGTCATAAATTGGAGATCAACAAAGACGCAAGACCATTTAAGCAGAGGATAAGAAAAATCCCAACAACTTACCATCCTAAAATAGAAGAGGAACTACAGAAAATGATTGATGTAGGAATTATAAGACAAGCAAATTACCCGGAGTGGATAGCAAACATGGTTGTGGTTCCAAAGAAAAATAATGGGATAAGAATTTGCATAGATTTTACTGATCTAAACAAAGCTTGTCCTAAAGACAGTTTTCCATTACCAGATATACCTCAAATGGTTGAATCAGCAGCAGGAAATGGTAGAATATCTTCCCTAGATGGGTATAAAGGATACAACCATATTCCTCTCGCTGAAGAAGATCAAGAACATACTGTTTGTTTTTCGCTCCAAGAGGATTAAATTGTTATACAAAAATGCCATTTAGTTTGCGAAACGTTGGAGCAACATATCGAAGAATGCTAGAGAAGGTATTCGCAAAGTGGATACACAAAACTTTAGAGGTGTATGTAGATGACATGTTGATAAAAAGTAAAGAAGTTAAAAACCATGTACAAGATCTGAAGGAGATTTTTGAACAGATGTGGCATTTTAACATCAAGGTGAATCCAGAAAAATGCATTTTTGGAGTTGCATCAGGAAAGTTTTTAGGATACATTGTATCCAAGGAAGGAATACAAGTTGATCCAGAAAAAGTGCAAGCAATTCGCGATATGCCAACACCAGCAACAGTAAAAGATGTGCAAAAGTTAAATGGTCTTTTGGCTTTGCTAGGAAGATCTATCTCGCGATCATCAGACAAATCCAAATATTTTTTCAACATCCTTAAAAAAGGGACAAAATTCAGGTGGACAGATGAATGTGAGAAAGCTTTTCAAGGAATAAAAGAATACCTGGTGAATACATCTATTTTACAAAAGGCAGAACCGGGAGAAGAGTTGTTAATATATCTTGCGACAACTTCGCATGCATTAAGTGTTGTGTTATTGCGAGTAGATGCAGGAGTTGAAAAACCAATTTACTACATCAGAAAGACATTCAATGCTGCATAGAGAAATTATTCTAAGATCGAAAAACTGATTCTATCATTGGTTTATACGACCTTTAAACTTCGCATATATTTTCAGGCACATAAAGTTAAAGTGTTAACAAAGGTACCAAGTGAATTAGTGATGAAGAACTCAAAGAGATCAGGCAGAGTTGAGAGGTGGAATGTGCAAGTAGGACATTTCAAAATTAAATATGAAGTATTATCTTCACCAAAGTCACAAGTTGTTGCAGACTTTCTAGCAGAATTTCCTTTAAAAGATGATGAAGTTGTGGAGGAGATGATGGATATAGAAGAAGAACAGGGAGATCCAAAAGACTTGTTAACGAAACCAAATAGATGGGAGATATTGGTGGATGGATCCTCAAATGGGGAAGGTAATGGAGTTGGAATTGTCTTAATTTCACTAGAGGGAATAAATATGGCTTTTTAATTTAGGTTGGAGTTCGCATCCACTAATAATGAAACAGAGTATGAAGCTGTGGTACATGCTCTAAAATTCGCAATAGAAATTAAATTAAAAAATGCTAGAATTACCAATGATTCGCAGCTAGTCATTCTTCAGATAAAAGGGGAAAACACAAAAAATGAACCATCTTTGAAGAAATACAAGAAACTTGTTGAATAATTGTCAGAAAAAATCCCAAAAATAAAATGGAGGCATATATCGAGGAAGGATAATAGGCTCGCAGATGCTTATGCTTTCATTTCAAGCATGATGACAGATCCAACTGCGAGATGCATAAAAATACAGACACTTTTATCGCCATCAGTCAATAAATAAGAGGAAGAAGAGGTAGACGTAATGATAGTAGAAGGTGGTGAAGAAGGGCCAAAAGACGATATCGCAGATTGGAGAACAGAACTTCATGCATATATAGCGATAGGGGAAATACCAAAAAACATATTGGAAGCACATAAATTAAAGAGCCGTGCAACAAATTATGAATTAAGAGATGGGATATTGTATTGAAAATCATTTAATTGACCATTACTCAGATGTTTAACACGAAAATAAGGAGATAAAGTGTTAAAAATGCTGCCTAGTGGGGATGCTGGCAACCACAGCGGAGGAAGATCTTTGGCATATAGAGCAAAAACACAAGGTTATTATTGGCCATATATGCATGAAGATGCAAAACAGGTATCAAGTTGTTGCGAAGATTTCCAGCGGCATGGAAAGAAAATACATGCACCCGGAGCACCCTTATCATCCTCAACCAGTGTATGGTCTTTTGGAAAGTGGGGCTTAGATATTGTGGGGCCATTTTTACTAGGATCTGGACAAAAAATATACTTAATTGTCGCAACATATTATTTCACAAAATGGGCAGAAGTAAAAGCGGTACAGCACATTCGCGACAAAGACATATTTACATTCATATTTGAAAATATCATTTGCAGATTTGGAATTCCGGCACAGTTTGTATATGATAATGGGAAGCAATTTGAAGGGCAGAATATAGAAATGTTGCTTAATGCATTTAAGATAAAATGTGGAAAATCTACTCCTTTATATCCACATGATAATGGGCAAGCGGAGGCAACAAATAAGACAATCACAGATATATTAAAGAAGAAATTAGAGGGACATAATAGAGCATGGTGCGAACAAGTACATAACGTAGTATGGGCCTATAACACAACTAGGCGAGAATATACCGGAATGTCACCTTTCTGTCTAACATATGGGGTTGAGGCAGTGTTACCAACAGAAGTTGTTATTCCCACGACAAAAAGAGAATCTTGGGAGAAGAATCTTAGTGCTGGTATGATCTTAAACAAACTGGATGAATTAGAAGAGAAGAGAGAAAAGGCTTTACAGCATATGGAGAATTATAAACGAAGATTAGCCCGAGAATACAATAAGCGTGTCAATCCACGTGAATTTCATCCAGGTGATTTGGTTCTTCGCTAGACGCCAAATTATCAGCGAGAATGTGGTGTAAAATTAGCGAAAAAATGGGATGGACCTTACATTATAAAAGAAATATTTGGAATAGGGGCATACAAGTTGATGGATCCAGAGGGTAGATATGTTGGTCAAAGACTTGACAGACCATGGAATAGACTATATTTAAAGAAATATTACTCGTGAGGAATTTTGAGAATCCTTAGATGATGAAATGATGATGATGCAACAAAGTAAGTATGAACAATTATTTTATTTTATTTATTTTATTATGAAAAATTCACTGCGAGATTATTCATGATCAAAATAAAATAAGAATATGCGAAAATTTCGCAAGAGAAAATCAAAATAGAATGGGACGAACCTTTATGGCGTACACCCTAGTTCGCGAATAAAATTTCGCAAGAGGCAAATGTAAGACCTAAAGTACATCATAGAAGGGGGTATTTGTTGCATGGCTCAGCGATAAGTTTACACCGCTCCTGGAACCTGAGTCATGGAGATTTGGGGTCAATGAAAGACCATCCAGGAGAGACACCTTGAATTCTCAACTTGAGCATATGACTAGAGTTGGGAGACTAAGGTAATAAGAGATCTGCTAAGGGGTACAGAGTATGACCAAGGCGCCGAGGTACACAGTTGAGCCAAGAGTGCCCGGGGCGTATGAAACTACCCTGGCCATTCTTGGAAAGTCTTGGCTATGATGCACTACCCTACTTAGGGTGCAGTCTCGTAACCATAAGCCATATTGACAAAATGGATAAGAGGCTACGAACACAACTGGTTGTTGTCAAGACTGGATGGGAGGAGCTAGTCTTGTATGGCAGAAGTACGTCTCCTTGAAAGTGAAACCAGGGGGAAGATAAGGGCGGCACCCTCCATTAGGGAGCTGATAAGTGTATAAAGACGCAAATGTCATGAGTATTTTTACTCACGGGAGTATTAAGACTTGTCATATTTGTGCAACAGTCCTGAAGAGGCAATAATACAAAAGATAGGATAAGACGAGATCAATGGGTCATTGCATGCAAGTGTAAAGACGTCCTGCGATTTCGTCGCAAGACGACAATGTCATGGGGCTTTAGTTTCACAAGAAAATTTAGGCATGTCATATTATCGCAGCAAAAATACAAAAGAACATAATGTTAAGGCAAGGTCAATGGGTTTCTACATGAAAGTGTAGAAATGTCCTGCGATTTTGTCGCGAAGAAAAAAGATGGCAAAATAAGACCTTTACTTAGGAAGGCAAAATAAGACCACATGATAAAACAAAATTTTTATAAAGTACTAATCATTTTTCATGCAGATCATATATCACAAGAAAGATAATGAGAGGAAAGTATGGGAATTAATAAACAAGATGTCATTATATTTCTCGCAAGCTCTTAAAATACCAAAAGTATAATTGTAAAGTGGTCCAAAGTACATCGTTCGCAAGAAAAGAAAGAGAAAGAATAATTCAAGAAAATAAAAATAGAACTCAGACTTCAATATCCTCTTCGCCAGCTTTATCTTCTTCGCCAGCCTTATCATCTCCACCAGCTTTATCATCTTTGCTAGTGTTTTCCTTATTCTGGTCGACTCTGGATTCCTCCTCATTTGGGTTATCACCAGCAGTCGTTTCATCACCAACAGTTCCTTCTTTAAGAGGAATTTCTTCTTCTTCTTCTTCTAAATCTTCTTGAGAAAAACCATCTTCACCACTTTCATAATCAAAGTCACTATCGGCAGCACGAGGAGTTTCATATTCATCTACTTCCATAGGTTTGATTGATACATGAGAAAGAGATTTGGACAGCAAAATCTCATTCATAAGAACTTCAGCACTAAGATGAGCTTGGCGAAGGAAAGCTCTATCACGGTTTCTAATCTCCATGTCTTTGAAATAAGCAAGATAGTCATATTTTCTTTCTGCTCGGTCGCGAGAACGGACAAGGTGAGAAGCAAGTAAACCATTTTCTTTGCGAAACTTGGCAAGTTTAGAATCCAAAGTAAAAATGGAAGAATGAAGCTTTCTTTCAGATTCTGCGAAAAATAAGAACAAATATTATTTGGCGAATACTTTCTCAAGAGAATATTGCAAGTAAATTTAACAAAGAAAAAATGGTTGAGGCAGTCAAAATGACTACCTTCCTTTTGAGAAATTAGATTTTGAATTAGTGCCAAGCAAGTATTTTCCCAATGATTCATCGCATCATCGAACTTATCTCCAACCAAACCCTTCAGGCGAGATTTTAGATTATTTTCTTTAGAAATGAGAAAATTATTTTCCTTCGCAAGAGAGGAATAAGATTCTTCTAACTTGGAGTATTGTTCTTTGATCTGACTTGATTTTACACTTAAAGTTATCCTACCTTGAATAAGTGTATTTTTCTCAGCAATAGATGATTCTATTACTTCTTTAAGTTCATTTTTCAGCGAGCGAAGAGATTGTTCTTGATTATCACACACTTTTTGAAGAACACTTAATTTCTGCGAAGAGATCGCCACCATATTTAAAAGAGTTCGCTTCTCCTGAGATAGAGTTATGTTTTCATCTGATAAAGTTTCCATCTCTAAGTTAGCTTTAGTCAAAAAATATGAGAGGCGAGATATTTCGCTACTTAATGAGTTTTGCTCCTGAACTAATTGAGTGTTCTCTTTGGTAAGATTATCTATTTGATCAACAGAATATATATGAAGATTATCTAATCGGTTATATTGATCCATCCAAATATCTCTATCAACGCGAATTTCTTCAGCTTCAGATTCAAAATGATATCTCTCCATTATTCGTTTTTGGTTTAAAGCTTAACAAGCGAAAAGAGCATTTAAGAATGAATAACATGGAAAGAACAAATTTGTTAAGAGGAAAGTTAAGAACGAAGATAAGAAGTTCATACCTTTTAATTCATCATTTTTCTTGCGAAGAAGTTCGCAGTCTAAAGAAACGTTTTGAAATTTCTGACTTTCAAGGCGAAGATTTTCCTTCAAAACTTCAACTTGTTTCTCTAAGGATGTTTGCGAAACTATCCTATCATAACCAAAATATTTAGCTAAGATTTCGCAGACACCAGATTTGACAGGGTCCACAGATAATTTCTTGACATCAATTAAAATATCAGATAAAACCTTGAAGGCAATATCCACTCCGTCCGCAGTTTCCTTAGAAAAGGGGAGAAACTCAGATGAAGCAGCAACAATAATAGAAAGTTGATGATCGTTATTATTTGTTAAAGAGATGTCATTTGAGGGTAAAGTGTGAGGCAGATCAATGGTTGAGATTATGGTGGAATGAATTTGAGAAATATTGGTCACAGGGGAGGAAAAGATTTCATTCGCAACAGGTTTTTCAATGGGAATTTCATCCATAGAAGGATTAGTTAAAATATCAAATCTTATTGCGATGTTTTCGCAAACAAGAAGTAGAGGATCATTTTGCGAAGAAGAAGTTGAAAGACTAAGTTTGGTAAAGGAAACAGAAGTTTCAACAGTTTTAGGTTGGCGAGATTTCTTGGTAGGTTTAGTAGCATCTCCATCACCCTGCGAATCACAACTTAGATAAGAAACATAGGAAACAATATTGTTATTAAAAAGATCCATGTTTCTTAATACCTTGTCATTCGCAAACTTTCTTTTTCTCGCGGGAACCTTGAGTTGCGAACTTTTGGGAACATTAGGGTTTTGAACTGTAAATTTAGTATTGGAAGTGCTTTTGCTGAAACAGAATCATCTTGGGAATTACACGAAGAACAAACAAGATGATTTCAGTAAAACAAAATCAAATCAGTTTCAGCAAAATCAAAAGAAAAAAAAGAAAAACTAACCTTGGTGATTCCATGAAAGCAGGAAAGAACTGTAGCAGAAAGATGAATTCGATAAAAAAGAAAAATTACAGATGATGAAGATTTGCATAGAATATGAAGATGGAGAAGATAAAGATGAAATAAAAGAAAAAGATTATTCTACCACCAGATCTCTCTTTAAATAGGCAAGAGAAGATGACCGGTTAATGTTAAATATGTCGGTGAGTGAAGGAATAATCAACACGTGTAGATATTAAATCTTAGTTCACGGAGCCTTGTCGGTAGAAAAATATGAAGAATGAGAAGATGAACATCTGCGACATTTTGAAAAATATTTTCTCATGACATTCTCCCCTTCGCAGAGAAGACATGAGAAGAGGCAAGATGTAGGATCAGGATATCGCAAGAAGGACACATTTGCGAAGTTTGATCAACAACACTTTGCGAGCTTCGCAGAATGATTTGAAAAATGACGTGACAGATGGCGATGGCAGAAACATTTGAAAAGTGTGATGACTCTGCGATGATTAGATTATTTACGAAGATTAACAATACTCTTGCAAGGATATCGCAAGTCAGATCCTAAAATAAAGGACAGATTAGCTGTCATCCACTATGCAATTCCCTATATAAAGAGTTGAACGGGCATAAGGATAGAGAGATCTTTATCGAGTGTTAAGCAAGTCATTAGGAGAGAGAAATTCCAGAGCGGTTGTTAATTCTTTAGCTTCATTTTCTTTTCATCTTGTAAAATTTGTGAGATTAATCAATAAAAATTATGATTGTTGATCTAAAAATGATTTGATTATATGAATTATTTTGAGGGGTATAGTGTGGGATTTCCTGCTACTACAGCTCTGATACCAATATAAAAAGTGGGGGTCTAACAACCATACCCAATATTTTGATTAGAAATCTGTACGGACAACTCCGAGTTACTTTCTAGAAAATCAACTAGACAGTCAGACTCAATCAATAGAAAATATCTCAAGGAGTTTATTATCTATATCTCTCAATTTGATTTACTCAAGCAAATACAATCTGCGAGTCTTAATCAAAGATAGATAACTTGGACGGTACCAAAGACCAATATCCAAGTGTCAATCAATTTAAATCAACAACCAATAAGGTCGGATATTCTAATTTATTGAACAACGCACAACCTGTATTATTTCAATTATATAAGGAAATATAATCCGGAAAAGAAATAACACAGACACCAGAATTTTGTTAACGAGGAAACCGCAAATGCAGAAAACCCCCGGGACCTAGTCCAGATTAAATATACACTGTATTAAGCCGCTACAGACACTAGCCTACTCCAAATTAGCTTCGGTCTGGACTGTAGTTGAACCCCAATCAATCTCACACTGATCCAAGGTACAGTTATGCTACTATGACTCTGATACCAGCAGATTACTGCGCACTTGATTCCCTTAGTTGATCTCACCCACAACCAAGAGTTGCTATGACCCAAAGTCGAAGACTTTAATAAACAAATATGTCTCACACAGAAAAGTCTACAAGATAGATAAATTCGTTTCCCACGAATAAACCTATGAGTTTTGTTCCGTCATTTGATAAATCAAGGTGAACAGGAACCAATCAATAAAACCAGACTTATATTCCCGAAGAACAGCTCAGTTTTATCAATCGACTCACAATAAACTTAATCGACGCAGCGAAGAAGATTATTGAGGAATCACAAACGATGAGACGAAGTGTTTGTGACTACTTTTATATCTTGACTATAGAAGTATCGCGTACGATAGAAACAACAAGATCAGATCACACAACTATAATAAAAGTAGTATCGGTCTGGATTCACAATCCCAATGAAGTCTTTAAGTTTTTAACATGGTTTTAGAAGAAGAAAACCAAAGGTTAAAGGAGAATCGACTCTAGCTTAGCAAACTAGTATCACACAAAATGTGTGGGGATTCGGTTTCCCAGTTGCTATAGTTCTCCCTTATACAGTCTTTCAAATCAGGGTTTGCAATCAATATTAGCTTAGTAACAAAGCATTCAATATTCATCGTTAGATGAAAACCTGATTAGATACAAGCTAATATTTGTGAACCGTTAGATCGAAAACTTAGCTTGCCATACACACATGTACTTGACAATTTTGGGTTTGTGTAACCGTACCCAAACGTGTAAAACTAGTTGGTTCAACATAGTTAACCAAATTGTTAGCCAAATGATAACTTTCAAATCAACCATATTCTTCTTCACCATAACTAGTACAATGACTCAAATGAACTAGTTAGAGAGTTGTTTAATTGCTATGAGATCCCATGTACTACACAAGACACAATTGAAGCAAAAAGGATGTGATTCAATCGAATTGATTCATGAACTATAAAGCCACGGTTTGCAATAGCATTCCTTAGTTTATTAAGATAAGTTCACAAACATTGTTTTTAGAAACAACCTACTCAAGTTCGCGGACAGGGCTCGCGGACTTAAGTTAACCGGTTGGAGTTCATAAACTCCAACAAAAATTCTCGGGTCGAGAACTTCCGTCCGTTCGCGGACTGAACCTGAGCTACAACTCCAGCAGAAATTCTCGGGTTCGAGAACTACACTAGTTTGTTGAATGAGTTCGCGGACTGAGTTGGCTGCTCACGTTCCGGCTCACTTGATCAATAAAGTTCGCAAACTTCGGTTCGAGATCTAAGAACTTATACATATATGTGTTACCACAAAAATGTTTATATCCTCCAATGGTTATATTGTCTAAACTCTCATTTCAATCATTGAAACATTCTCAGAGGGCGTTATATAGTTTTTATTCATAAACTATTTTTCGTCAGAGCGATTTCCAAAATGATTGAAACATAACATGACTTTCGTCACTAGGTAAAGATGAACTTGGCTAAAGTGAAAGCTTTAGTAACACATATTTAGAGAAATATATAAGCGAGATATACTTAGCTCAAAATACTCATATGTGTATGTTCTTAGTCTATATAGTAATACGACTTTTGTCTCAAGATAGGAGATAGAATAGATAGACTTTTGAGTGATAGATAAGTTCAAGTCTCCACATACCTTTTAGTCAATGAAGATCCACTGGTTCCTTGAGTAGTCCTTCGTCTTTTATGATAATCTCTATGGAGTTCTTGAGCTGAACTACACTTTTTATCCTAGTCCGAGACCTTAGCAATAGTAGACTAGAAATCAAGACTTTACAGTTTTGATCACTAACATTGACAAACCTGCTTGAGATAGCAACGCATACGAGGTCGATCGAGCAATTCTCTAACAATACTAAAGAAGAAATCATTACTCTGCGAATTAGATTTTCCTTGGGGAATACTTATATAAAAGAAGCTTGCATCAGCATTTTTCACCATGTCAGGGACTATATCTATCAAAACTTTGGTCTTAACGATCTTTCCCTACAAGTGTCATTAGTTTTGAGAAGCATTGTTTCATATAAAAAAATTGATTTTTCTTTTAGTCATATCAATTCAAAAATGGTGAGAAGCAATTTACAAGTGTCAAACTTCCTCATAATCGACAGTCATAAGATTGCTTGCGTCCAGAAAATCTGTAGTAGTAATCATTCTAAACCTCTGTTACCTCCTTGCCATAACATACAAGTGTCAATTAAACCCAGAAACTTCATCTATATATACTTAAAACCTTTGCCTGCTAGTATTAAATCCCTCATTAGTAGTAGCTTACATTGTACCATATATACAATTTCTCTTCTTACAGTTCACGAAAAAACCCATATTTCTTATAATTCTCTGAATCCAGTTAAAATGTCTGATATTCCAACTAAGAACTACATTACCCATCTTACTGACATCATTGAAGATGAAGCATAACCTATTACAAGCTTAGTGAAGAAGTATGTGGAGTTTCTTAGAAATGCTGCAGTGGATATAAAAAACAGAAAGTTTCCTAGAGTTATTGCTAAAATCTTTAAGGAAATTAAAAAGGGTGATGATCCTAGAGGTCTCAAGACTGGAGAAGTGGTTCATTATCTTAATATGTCATAGTCCCTGACTGGAAGGATAATTAAAAAGATTGCTGACCCCAAGATATTCATCATCAGATTCTCAAATGCTGCGGATTTTTCTGCTGCTATTTACTCCATTCCGAAAAGAGTACAGGGATATCTATTTTCCATGAGGATGTGGAACAATGAATCAAAAATGGAAGAAGTGGACTTTACAGCTCAAGACTACTGGATCAAATTCAACTTAAAAGGTGATTTGATAGAAAAAGGTTGTGTGGCAAAGCAGGTGGCAGATAAAGTTGGAAGAGTTCTTACTCTAATTGGCCCTATGAATAACCAAGGGGAGTATAAACCTCATGTTGTTGCAGATATTTCCCAAGGAAAAGATCTTGTTCATGAAGCCAAAATTATCATTATCGATTCCAACGACAGAGAAACAATCAAGATGAATTTTTTCCCCAGAGATTCCACATGGTACCTGTTTCAAATGCTAGCATGTTGATGCTTCCCATTCAGAGGAAAAGTGCAGATCTATAAGAGGAGTTTATAACAAAAACTGTCCTAAGGTGTTTGTTTAAAATTAAAAAAAACGGGGGTCTAACAACCACACCCAATTTCGATTAGCAATCTGTATGGACAAACTCCGAGTTACTTTACAAGAGAATCAACTAGACAGTCAGACTCAATCTAGATAAAAATATCTCAAGGAGTTATTATCTGTATCTCTCAATTTGATTTAATCAAGCAAATACAATCTACGAGTCTTAATCAAAGAGAGATAACTTGGATGGCACCAAAGACCAATATCCAAGTGTCAATCAATTTAAATCAACAACCAATAAGGTCGGATATTCTAATTGATTGAACAACGCACAACCTGTGTTATTTCAATTATATAACAAAATATAATGCGGAAAAGAAATAACACAGACACCAGAATTTTGTTAACGAGGAAACCGCAAATGCAGAAAAACCCCGGGACCTAGTACAGATTAAATATACACTGTATTAAGCCGCTACAGATACTAGCCTACTCCAAATTAACTTCGGTCTGGATAGTAGTTGAACCCCAACCAATCTCACACTGATCCAAGGTAGAGTTATGCTCCTACGCCTCTGATCCCAGCAAGATACTGCGCACTTGATTCTCTTAGATAATCTCACCCACAACCAAGAGTTACTACGACCCAAAGTCGAAAACTTTAATAAACAAATCTGTCTCATACAGAAAAGTCTACAAGATAGATAAATTCGCCTCCCACGAATAAACCTATGAGTTTTGTTTCATCTTTTGATAAATCAAGGAGAACAGGAACCAGTCAATAAAACCAGACTTATATTCCCGAAGAACAACTCAGTTTTATCTATCACCTCACAATAGTCTTAATCGACGCAGCGAAAAAAGATATTGTGGAATCACAAACGATGAGACGAAGATGTTTGTGATTACTTTTATATCTTGCCTATCAGAGAAATAAATATCAAGCCAATTATTACAATTGTACTCGTACAATTGAAGATGCAAGCTCAGATCACACAACTACGATAAAAGTAGTATCGGCCTGGCTTCACAATCCCAATGAAGTCTTTAAGTCGTTAACCTGGTTTTAGAAGAAGAAAACCAAAGGTTAAAGGAGAATCGACTCTAGCTTAGCAAACTAGTATCATACAGAATGTGTAGGGATTAGGTTTCCCAGTTGCTAGAGTTATCCCTTATATAGTCTTCAAATCAGGGTTTGCAATTAATGTTAACTTAGTAACAAAGCATTCAATATTCACCGTTAGATGAAAACCTGATTAGATTAAAGCTAATATTTATGAACTGTTAGATCGAAAACATAGCTTGTTATACACACATGTTCTAGACGATTTTGGGTTTCTGTAACCGTACCCAAACTTGTACATTAGTTGGTTCAACACTAGTTAACCAAATGGTTAGCCAAATGATAACTTTCATATCAACCATATTATTCTTCACCATAACTAGTCCGAATGACTCAAATGAACTAGTTAGAGAGTTGTTCAATTGCTACGAGATCTCATGTACTACATAAGACACAATTGAAGCAAAAATGATGTGACTCACTCGAATCGATTTGTGAACTATAAAGCCACGGTTTGTAATAGCATTCCTTAGTTTATTATGATAAGTTCACAAACATCATTTTTAGACATAACCTACTCAATTTCGCAGACTTAAGTTCCCGGACGGAGTTCACAAACTCCAGCAGAAATTCTCGGGTTCAAGAAATACGCCAGTTCGCGAACTGAGCTTGTATGCTGAGTTCGCGGACTTAAGCTCACGCACTACTCCGGTTTTACTTGATAAACAAAGTTCGCAAACTTCGGTTCAAGCAATAAGGACTTATACATATATATGTTACCACAACAACGCTTATATCCTCCAATGGTTATATTTTCTAAACTCTCATTTTAATCATTGAAACATTCTTAGAGGACGTTATATAGCTGTTATTCACTAACTATTTCTCATCAGAGCGATTTCCAAAATGATTGAAACATAACAAGACTTTCGTCACTAGGTAAAGACGAACTTGGCTAAAGCGAAAGCTTTAACAACACATATTTCGAGAAATAGATAAGCGAGATATACTTAGCTCAAAATATCATACTCCCTCCGTTTTAGGAAAAGTGTTACTTTCACTTTTTCAATTAGGCCTATTTTTAGGCTAAAATGAAAAAGTGATAGTAACACTTTTCCTGAAACGAAGGGAGTATATGTATAATCTTAGTCTATATAGTAATACCACTTTTGTCTCAAGATAGGAGATAGAGTAGATAGACTTTCGAGTGATAAATAAGTTCAAGTCTCCACATACCTTTTAGTCGATGAAGATCCACTAGTTCCTTGAGTAGTCCTTCGTCTTGTATGATAATCTCTATGGAGTTCTTGAGCTCAACTACACTTTTTTATCCTAGTACGAGACCTTAGCTATAGTAGACTAGAAATCAAGACTTTATAGTTTTGATCACTAACATTAAAAAACATGCTTGAGATAGCAACGCATACGAGTTCGACTGAGCAATGCTCTAACAATCTACCCCTTTGTCAATTTTAGTGGAAAAACTATTAATACATATGGAATACAAAATATATAAAATAAACTTTGTATCTCCTATTCCACATGTCGTCTAATCTTCAACATTACTCGAAATCTTCGTCACTTCCAAGTAGTCCAATGATCCCAAAGGTTGTAAGTTTAGCACCATCGTTGCTGAAAATCCGTAGCTATAATAATGAGAAAAGCAATGGTTCTTAATCATTGTTATACAGTGTCATAATATCATTACACAGCGTCAAAGTCCAATTGCATCACAACTTTAACAACAATACTATGGAGATACTTCACTCCCCCTTAGTCATTACTCCATCTCACATGGAAACCACCCCCCTTACATAATGATCCGAAAACCATATGTATTTGTAGTATGAACTACATATTAATTCTCCCCCTTTTTGTCAATAAAATTGGCAAAGGTACAAGAACGAAATCCTAATGAAATTTCTGTAAGAGACATTTCATGACCAAAGGTAAATGTATATCATCTTGTTTAAATGCAATGATAAATCCGAAGCTAAATGCATTCATCAAGGAGTTCATAAAGATACAAGATAACCCCTCTAATATTCCACAGCCGCACTCCCCACAAATATTTTTCAATTAAGCACATGTTCAAAAGAACTCTCCCCATAATATGTCATTCCCAAGGGAACAACAATAGCGACCTTAATAATTTCAAAAAGAAAAGAAGGATTTCTTTAGACTCAACAAATCACATACAAGTATGAATTTGGAATCCAATAAGAAATATTCAATCATATTAACCAAGGAAAACCAAGATTAATTTGACTAAATATACTCGACACAAGTAAACTTATGGAGACTTAAATCAATTAGATTAATCACAATAAAACTGGCAAATAATCTAATTGTCATACTCAACCAAACTAATTACAAAAGTAATCAATTTAATTGGCCACACTCGACATAAGAAATATATGGAGCAATGACTAAGTTAATCACGAATAACCAACCTATTCAAAGATATGCTCAAACATAAGAAAACTTATGGAGTGCTAACTAAATAATCACACAAGATGATTAATTTAGTTCAATCATGTTCAACATAAAGTACCTTACGGAATAACAACTAAGGTAATCACAAAGCAATTGACTTTTTTTTGTTTTAGTGCTCAACATAAGACACTTCATGGAACAACACAGTATTTACACAAAAATTGTGGATCGGAGAATCGACCTTATACCGTGGAATAAGCAAGGATACATTCTATGTTTCCATTACTATTTGCACAATGACACACAATAGACATAATCCTTGAATCACAAAAGATTTTAACCTATCTTACATCAAAACTTGACAATATAGGCTTAACTTTTGTGTTTTGCCAAAAGTCTATTCATTCTTTTATCAATATTTGCATATCAATTCACGAACGACTTTACTTTTGACAAAATATAGGACAATCAAGTTCACGGACGTAAACACACATATCCCATCAAAATATTATAATATATAAAATCATAAATATTAATACTGCAACAATCATCTTCCAAACAAGTTTATACTTTAAACCAATAAATCTAAAAACAAGAAGATGAAAACTTTGGACATATCTATGTGTATTCACAATAATGGCTATTCCAAACACTAGTTATTCTTCTAAAAAAAACAAGAAAAATAGAACATTTACTAGGCAAACTAAACCCGGTTTGCAACTAAAGATCAAACAAGAATAAGTTCATCAGATATTTTCTTCAGTTCGTTCTTTAGATACTTAAGATTCCTTGTTGCTATTCCGAGTTGTTCACGAACGACTTCAAAATCTTGAAGAAGATTTCCTACCAGTTGTGAAGATATCTGAACTGGAAGATTATTTTCATGATCAATAGCCTGGTGACAAATAATGAAAACAAGATCTTCATGGAACTCGATAGTCTTGCCCTCCTTGATCACATCTTTGTTGATTCTCTCCATTGTGCTAAAAATTCAGTAGAACCTTTTTAACCTTATAGAATAAAGTGTCAATTAATGACATATATATAAGGAGGTTCATTTAAAACCCTAGGCAACAAGATGACCGTGTGGGTCTTGTGAACGTGCACAAGTATTCATAGATGACTAAAACATGGAAAAGCAAACAAACAAAGAAGGGACGGTTCAACAAGGAATTCTCTCTCATACACATTAGAACAGCCTTCAACAAGAAACTCAAAATAATTTTTGAGATCAACAAAAGTATGGCATACACCTTTGACATCTTTCTCAAGACACTTTCTTGAGAACACAGAGAATCCTTCTTATTCTAAAATAAGGATGCTGCGGGAAGCAGTCATGGTGTATTAGGATGAGCATTTTTCTCATCATTATTGACTTTTTATTTTTCTCCTTTATGGGAATGTAGAGACGAATCACTCAACAGAGTTAAAGAAGTATTACTAGGAGAGGAACAAGGAGTACCTGAATCAACTTCTTTCCATGTTTTCCTGATGCCCCATTTGAGTCTGTTTATGTTTATCTTCAGTTCTGAGACTCGATTATTAATATGTAAGGAATTTGGGACTGAATTGTTGGATTTGCATCCTTTTTCAAAGAGAGATATGTATCTTGAACCTTTCTTCTTTCTCCTGTACCTTTTTATATTTTCATTGATTTTAGGGAAATCAGTTACCCTTTTACTACTGAATACATTTTTTGTTTCAAAGACAAATTTAGAAATTGATTTACCACGAATATTGATTGTGTCTTTTACTCCAATGATATGAGAAATAGGTTTGATAACTTCTTTAGACTTCCATGCAAGAATGTTATGAAGTTTTTTATTCCTTAATCGAAGATGACATTTATGCTCAGAATGTCCCTTGATCCCACAATAGTGGCAAATATAAGGAATGTTCTTACCTTGATTTGCATGTACTGTCTTTGGAGGTTGATAGATTATCCTCACTCCGTCTTTAACTGCCGGTGAAGGTGTTTCTCTTTTACAATTAGTGGAAACCTTTTGTTGAGAATAATCATTATCCTAGACAAATTTTACCTCTTTGCTAATACTTGGAGCATCTATTCCCTTATAGCCCAATCCTCGTGTATCACGATGATTTTTACTTGCTCCTAGCATAGTGATTAACTTGCTTGAACTAGTATTGAACTTTTTTAAGTCATCTTCCAACCTCTTGATTTTATCAAGAGCAACAGTTAAGTTAGCCTCAAGGAATTTTTCTCGGGGAAGACACACACTTTCTTTGTCATCAAAACATGTTTGCTGGGAGATAACCTTTGCTTCAGATTTTGCAAGTTTATCTTCCAACAAAAAATACTTTTGATAAAGATTATCACATTCAAGTGATTTCATACGTAGGTTTTCTTCAGAACCTTGAGGTTCGATTTGAAGAATAAACACAGGTGTAACATCTTCTCAGTTTCTTGTTTTCTCAACAGAGAGGGGTCAGAAGAGTTGAGATATGAGAAGCTGTAATTTTCTTCATATTCCACGAATCGAAGAACTATACATACTCAGAGACTTCCTCATCAATATCTCTATCAATATCTGAGTCACCTTCACCAGAAAGTTCATCCAACTGTTATTCTAGGAGAGTTTCCCAATCAACAATTTTTTCATTAAGAGAATGTTTAGATACTAATTTAGACGTGACAGTTTTCTCAGGTAAATCCAAGATTTTAGGATCATCTGGTAATTTTTGAACTGGTACGTTATTAGAGATACTACTCTTGTCCATAGAGTCAGATCGCTACAAACACAGACCTGTAAGGTATTGAACGTTTTTGCCTGCTCTGATACCAATTGAAAAAGAGGGGGTGTAACAACCACACCCAATATTTCGATTAGCAATCTATATGGAAAAACTCCGAGTTACTTTACTAGAGAATCAACTAGACAGTCAGACTCAATCTAGATAAAAATATCTCAAGGAGTTATTATCTCTATCTCTCAATTTTATTTACTCAAGAAAATATAATCCGCGAGTCTTAATCAAAGAGAGATAACTTGGATGGTACCAAATACCAATATCCAAGTGTCAATAAATTTAAATCAACAACCAATAAGGTCGGATATTCTAATTGATTGAACAATGCACAACATGTATTATTTCAATTATATAACAAAATATAATGCGGAAAATAAATAACACAAACACCAGAATATTTTTAACGAGGAAACCGAAAATGCAGAAAAACCCCGGGACCTAGTCCAGATTAAACATACATTGTATTAAGCCGCTACAGACACTCGCCTACTCCAAATTAACTTCGGTCTGGACTGTATTTGAACCCCAACAAATCTCACACTGATCCAAGGTATAGTTATTCTCCTATGCCTCTGATCCCAGCAGGATACTGTGCACTTGATTCCCTTAGCTTATCTCACCCACAACCAAGAGTTGCTACGACCCAAAGTCGAAGACTTTAATAAATAAATCTGTCTCACACAGAAAAGTCTACAAGATAGATAAATTCGTCTCCCACGAATAAACCTATGAGTTTTGTTCCGTATTTTGATAAATCAAGGTGAATATGAACCAATCAATAAAACCAAACTTATATTCCCGAAGAACCGCTCAGTTTTATCAATTACCTCATAATAGTCTTAATCGACGCAGTGAAAAAAGATATTGTGGAATCACAAATGATGAGACGAAGATGTTTGTGATTACTTTATATCTTGCATATCAGAGAAATAAATCTCAAGCCAATTATTATAATTTTACTCGTACAATAGAAGATGCAAGATCAGATCACACAACTATGATAAAATTAGTATCGGTCTGGATTCACAGTCCCAATGAAGTCTTTAAGTCATTAACCTGGTATTTGAGGGTGAAAAATGGTTTTAAGAGGAAAGGTAGACGTTGATTGTCGCATGCTTTTGTTTCTGGTGGCCGTATAGGAAAGACAAGCATGGTGGCGCGGCAAGGTTGGCATGCCTTAGCGCGGTTTGGCGTGACCAAATTATGGTTTCAAGTCAAAGGTTACCATGTGTTGTTTGGTAACCTTGGCCGGATAGGATTTTCTCATGGGATTGAAGGGTGACCGTTGATTGTCGCATTCCTTCATTTTGGTAGCTGCATAGGGAAGTCCAGCATGGTGGCACATCTAGGTTGGCATGCCTTGGCACGCTTTGGCGTGGCCAAACTAGGGTTTCGGGCCAAGGGTTACCATGTGTTGTGTGGTAACCTTGGATGTCTAGGATTTGCTCCTGGGATTGAAGGGGGACCGGTGATTGTCATACGCCTTCATTTTGGTAGCCGCATATGGAAGGGCAGCATGGTGGCATGACTAGGTTGGCATGGCAAGGTTTGGCGCGGCCAAACTAGGCTTTCGGGCAAAAGGTTACCATGTGTTGTCTGGTAACCCTGGGATTGAAGGGGAACCGTTGATTGTCGCACGCCTTCGTTTTGGTAGCCGCATAGGGAAGGAAAGCATGGTGGCGCGGCTAGGTTGGCATGCCATGGCGCGGTTTGGCATGGCCAAACTTGGGTTTCGGGCCAAAGGTTACCATGTGTTGTCTAATAACCCTGGATGGCTAGGATTTTCTCCTGGGATTAAATGGGGACTGTTGATTGTCATACGCCTTTATTTTGGTAGCCGCATAGGGAAGGCCAGCATGGTGGCGTGGCTAGGTTGGTATGGTTCCATGGAAAGGTGCGTTTGGTATGGCACGGTGGGTCCATGGGCTTGGCATGAACGACTTGGCATAGTGGGTCCAAGGGTTTGGCATGCCGTTGGCACATGGTGCGGATAGCATGGCTAGGGCCAAGGCAAGGTGCATTTGGCTTGGCATGGTGGGGCCATGGATTTGGCATGCCATTGGCACATGGTGCAGATAACATGGTTGGCATGCCTTGGCGCGGTATATGTGGTTGGCATGGTTTTCCATTGGCACAGTGGTGCGGCTAGCATGGTTGGCATGCCTTGGCGTTGTAGAGTAGATGGGGAAAAACGATTTGCTGGTTTTTGTGGAATTAAGGACGACCGTGCGGAGGAGATTTCTTGAACCGAGCGAAATGTTCAACCTCACACAGATGCACCGCTATGAAGGGGGTGCTTTAAGTTCGAGAGACCAATCTGTAGTACTCCGGCCTTAACCAAGACAATGGCCATTCCAGAGTAAATTCGGTCACAAGAGAGGATGGGTTGATCTGTAGGAGGGAAGCTGAGAAATGTGTGAGATCAATGATGATCTGAGATTGTATGTGTGTTATGAATTCAGCGTGAAATGCTGTGAATGATTGAATTTTTCCTGATTGAGAGTAATTTATATGAGTTCGTGTAGACAAAAGAGCACCTGTATGAACTTTGGTGAGAAATTGCTCATTCAGACGATCATTGTTCGAATGTTTTAAAACTCTTCGAATCTTGTTGTTTCAATCAGGATTCAGAGACATTATATGATGTCGGAGATGAAAACACCATGATCCCATGAAGTGTGACAGTTTGCTAGAATTAAAGAGTGGGGAAGTGGGAAATCGTGTTAAACCAATTACTCATCGTGCGGAGACTTGGTTAATTTTCCACCCACTACTTTGCTGATTCCTTCAACTGATTGCACGACTTGCTCACATTCCATCATGTGTTTGAACACACGTGCCGTAGACTGCCAGACCAAAACCCTAGTTGATACCCCCCCACCAAGTGACACGATTGATATCTCGTGGTTAATTTAGTCAGTTGTTGATTTCATGACTTCGTGGGACAATGAGTCCTCATATTTGCTGAGTTAAAAAATGATTTTGTGAAATGTTCTGCAACTCATGAATCGAACATGTCTGCTGAGACAGCGGTGGAATCCCCACGTTGAGGTGAGCGAGTGTTGCTCGATAATTTGTTGAATATTGATAGTTGAACCAATATTCCTTGATTTGAGTAAATATTGCTCATCTGAGCAAGTGTTGCTCGTTTGATGAATTATTGGCAGTGTGACCAATATAAAATATTAATTAAAGCGCTGGTAGTTGAACCGAGCATAATTAATAAGAATACTGATCATGAGATCATTGCAAAATTATTAGTGTTTGAATTTGGAATCATAATCCTTGGATTCAGAAACCCTAATTTGATCAATTGATGACCGATTGATGGTTTATTTGAAAATTAACCATGTAATGAAGGAGAACTGGCTTCATAGGACCGTGGATCAACCATGAAATTCTCATATGCTCACGTGAGAAAAAACCAAGACCTCTTTGAAGAGTTGGTGAGTCAATGAAAGAATGATTACATGCTGGTTTAATCATTTACTGAATTACTGCTGGGTTCAGCATTAGGTGATAAAACCTAATTAATTATGAAAAGGTGAGGGACCGACCAAGGAGTCATGAAACCGGCCCTGGGTGGTCACGGGATTAAATGATGATCACTCCGTCAAATTCTGAAATTATTTGGAGAGTTTTGGACCTAATACGTGCAATTATGCAAATTAGGTCAAATTGTGAAAACACATGGGACTGTCTCATTGCGAGCTAAAAAGCCAACCCTGGTCGGTCAAGGTAACGTGCTTTCATCGTTGAGACGTCAGTGTCTCAGTCCTGAGAATTTTGATATTTTCTGGTGCTCGTTTGAGCGACCATTTGAAAAAATATGACAAAATTAGGGTTTTTTGATAAAAACGTCAAAACTTCATCGGATGAAGGAAAATAATGAAAAAGTGAAGGAATCATGAAGAGGTAAGGGACCGACCAAGGGTCATGAAACTGGCTCTGGGTGGTCATGGGATCAAATATTGATCGTTTGAGAACCCAGATTGGTTGAAATCCTAGTTAGCGCCCTTTAGTAGAATCGATGTAGGATTCTCATACAGACTCGGATTTTGATGGTCCGCCCCTCCATTCTGTACGGAAAATAATTTCCTATCTCCCAAAGCTAGAATATTTAGGTTTTAAGCTCATTTGGGAAGTGAAAACAGCCCGAGAGTAAAACTCAGGAAAAATTCAAGGACCCGGTCCCATAGTATTTTTCCTAATATGATAAAACGAAGGAGTTTTGCTAAAATTAAAGAGTTTTGTTGAAATCAAGGAGTTTCCATGAGATGAGGGATACATAAAAAATAATAATAAATAAAATAGGGACGTGTGGGCGTGTGGCACCGGCTTGGAGCATGGTTGGCCGGCCAGAGCCCGATCCCGTGTGTTTTCCCTATTTTATGCATTATTCCATGCTTTGAAGGAATTTTCATAATTTGAAGGAAATATCATGAAATCAAGGAATTTTCATAGGATTATGAAAATATGAAAAATATGCTAAAAAAGGGGGACGTGTGAGCCATCTAGGGTTTGGCCGACCGGCCATGGCCCGTGCACACGGGTTTCCCTAATTTTTATTATTTTTCATGGGACCAAGGAAATATCATGAGATTAAGGAGTTTTCATGAAATTAGGGCAATAATAAAATAATGAGGAAATATGAGGTGTGGGGCCGGCTGGGACCAAGGCATGGCAGGTTGGCCAATGGTCACGCCCCCTCATGCTTTCCCTAATTTTATATTATTTCCTCCGTGCGAAGGAAGCACCATGGAATTGAGGAGTTTCCTCAAAACAAAGGATATTCGTTCAAATGAAAGGTTTTCATAAACTTAGAGAAAACAACAAAAATATGATAAAAATATGAAACTGGCGTGGGATTGACCACGTCACGGTCGGCCGGTCAGTGGGTCCATGCTCCCAGCGCCTTGGTCAATTTTCATTTATTTGTTATTTTTCATCCTGTTTTGTATAGGTTCATCGTTTTATCGTATTTTGAAATACTCGTTCGTGCGGTGGTTGTTAATGTATCATTGTTGAATACACTTGCACCATTTGAAATGGGGCTTACTCAGAAGGTAGCTCTGATGCCCGTGTGTCAAATATTTGTTACTAATCCATGGATTTCTGCTGGGAAGAACCATGGTTTGCATAATGAAATATCTGCGAAAATATTTGAATATTTTCAGAAATTCTACGGATGAATCCAAGAATTTAAGTTTGAGACAGGGCTTGCTCAGGCGGTATCTATGATGCCCGTGCGTCTAATATTAATTATTAATCCATGGACTTCTGCTAGGAAGAACCATGGTTTGCGTAATGAAATATCTGCGAAAATATTTAAATATTTTCAGAAATTCTGCGGATGAATCCAAGAATTTAAGTTTGAGGCAGGGATTGCTCAGGCGGCAGCTATGATGCCCGTGCATCCAATATTTATTACTAATCCATGGACTTCTGCTGGGAAGTACCATGGTTTGCGCAATGAAATATCTGCGAAAATATTTGAATATTTTCAGAAATTCTGCGGATGAATCCAAGAATTTAAGTTTGAGATAGGGCTTGCTCAGGCGGCATCTCTGATGCCCGTGCGTCCAATATTTATTACTAATCCATGGACTTTTGCTGGGAAGAACCATGGTTTGCATAATGAAATATCTGCGAAAATATTTGAATATTTTCAGAAATTCTACGGATGAATCCAAGAATTTAGGAATAATTAATTTAAGACTTTATACTAGCAGAGCAAGCCGTTTGGGAGTTGTTCATCCCGTGATAGAAATAATTACTTAAGTGCTCAGTACTCATGAGAAATGTCGTTATCCAGCTATGAGACTACATATCTATACGCACTCTGAGAGAAAGTATTCTCCATCAGAGGATTCAATGAGAAACTTGTGCCTCAATATTCACGTCTGATTGCTGAATTAGAGATTTGTATAATTATGGGTTTACGATTTTAACCTTTGTCGAAAATCCACCATCTACAGGTAGATGTGGCTAGCATGTTTTGTTATTGGCACGGTGGTGCGGCTAGCATGGTTGGCATGCCTTGGTGCAGTAGATGTGGCTGGCATGGTGGTGCGGCTATCATAGTTGGCGTGCCTTGGCGCGGTAGATGTGGCTGGCATGGTTTTCTATTGGCACGTGTGGTGTGGGAATTAGGGTTTGGCCTATCGGAACCCTAATTAGTATTAAAAAAAGGTACCCTGGTAATTTTCTCGCAGACATATTAAAGGGTTCAATAAATGCGCTTATGGTCATAATGACATCATGTCAGATGTGTGGTTTTACGATTTTAACCCCAGGCTAAAAACCACCATCAACATTAAGTCCCCTGCTTAGCTCGGAACGGGAGCATAGTTACGAGGTAAGCATAAGATGGTGATAGTCTAGGACAAGAAATCGAAACAACAAGTCGTGATAAGATGGTCAGGAAAGTCCGACTAACCTTTTTCGAGAGGTAAACAGAGCTTGTGCTTCCCGTTTTGGCGGACTTGCATAGTATCTATTTGTGGTGTAGACCGTGAAGTGGTGAGATGAGAATCTTCAGTTTAGACTGGCTACTCATCATCTTGGATGGGTTAGGGAACATCATGACGCTGTCTTGGAGAGTTATCGGTATTGGCGCGACAAGTCATGGTACGTACATCTTGGCATGATGGGGCCACGTCAATGGAACGGACGACTCGGCGAGGTGCAGTCATGGTAAGGCATGGTTTGGTGAGGAAAGGCGTGCATGGACGTCTTGTCATGGTGTGCCAAGGTGAGACACGGTTTGGTGAAGCAAGGAATGCATGGGCGTTTTGGCGTGGTGAGCCAAGGAGAGACGTGGTTTGGTAAAGCAAGGAATGTACGGACGACTTGGCATGGTGGGGCCAAGGCATGGCACGGACGGCTTGGTGATTTATCTTCATGGGAACAGTTGCCTCTTTTCCTTACTTGACCCAAATAGGAAGTCATTTCCTTATTCAAACTCCAAAGCATCACGTATATAAAAGGGGTCGGTCTTTCCTTTTATTCCACATCTTCATTATTTTATTTTTCTAGTCGTGTGGTACAAATAAAGCGGATGAGCGAATCCAGGTATGTCTTCCAGCACTTCCTCTTTAATTTGCTTTCTTTTTGCTTCCTTGTTGGTGCATAAACCTAGTTGTAGGCGTACCTTTTCATGACCTTGTAGAAAATGTTGTTCTTCTGTGTTATTGTGAATTCTGGTCGTAGGTATGTTTTGCACGAGCCTGTAGTAGTATTTAGGCATAAATACCGTAGCAATGTTGACCGTCCCAACTTACTGTGCAAAGTAGGCGAGAGATAGTAACTGTCATTCCTATCCCACGAAAACCTAGTTTCTAGGGTTTACTCATTTTATTGGTGTGGCCATGTGTATGGTTCCCATGGTGGGGCATGCCTCCTTGGTCGGGCGCGGATTTACTGCTGCAGGGTATGTCCTTGGCATGAGGTGGTGATGCAGGGCACGTCAGTCCCCATTTCTTTGAATATACGTATTATGACCTCGAAACAAACTAGCTTGCGTCTAGGGTGGATCTCTTTTGTCTGACAAAATAATTTCCATGCACTTTCCATAATATTTTTTTCTTCGTATTGCTCCATTGTAGTTGTTTGGAAAGTGGAAGTACCGTGAGAGAATCTTCATTATGACGTCACTTGAGAAAAGTTCTACCGTACCAAAAGACGTTGGAAATTCCAAGCCAAACATAAGTGATGAATTCTTCACAACATCGGCCACGATTAAGAGAAACCACCCCAAGTACGTGACGATTATTCTGACTGGTCCGGAAAATGAGGGAGAAGACCGGTCGTTTCGGCCATGTGGAGTAATAAGGTTTTGTCTTCAAAGGAAAGAATGTTACGCCTTTCCTATCGACTTTAAAATATCTGTGAGTCCACTGTGTCCCTTCGAGGAATGGATGCGATTCATGATGAGCCAGGAGCATGTAAAAACCAATTTGACCAAGGAGCAGATCATTGATGATGTTACGGCTTCTGCAGTGCTTCAGATTAGGAAAGATATTCCAGGCTTGGTTGCTTTTATTTTTAGATGGTGTCCGGACACCCACACGGCCATATGCAGGTGGGGCGAACTGACTATCTCCTTAGAGAGCGTGGATGTTTTAGTGAACCTTCTCGTAATCGGAAACCTCGATGTTAGGTTATCTGTAGATGAAGAATAAATGCACGCCGCCCTAGTTGCGAGATCAAAAGGATTCGTTTGTAAAGAAAACGAGATGAAGTGCTTCTATGACTGGTGGGTGTCTCAGTGGTTTCCTGATGAGTTGGAGTCGAATCAGAAGAATAATACGCTTCAGGTCGCGGCGTTCTTGGCTCTCTGGTTATCCAGAGATATTTTTGATGACGGCTCGGGTAAAAAGGAGATATGGCAGGAACTTATCAAGTTTTCCATAAAATTGGCAAAAGGCGTCATTCTCCCTATTGGCGGTTTGTTTCTTGGTTCTCTGTACGCACACTTGGATCAGCTGGTCTCAGATTTGCGCGCTTCAAACTGCTATATGAAAATGGATTCGTACATTCATGCCGCCTTTCTTTAGGCGTGGTTGTGGGAGCACTTCGAGAAGTATTCCCCAAAACCGTTAGCTATACTTCCCGAGTCTTGGGGTGGCTCTAGGATATTGCGCTGGTCGAATAGGCGCCCAAATATTGGCTCAAACCTGGTTGGATTTCTTGACAACTCGTACACGGTTAATTTTCGTCCATGGGCTCCGGTGCATGCGTCCATAACTCAGATCAGTACCTTTTCTCCTGCTCCAAACATGTTTTTGTCTTCTGATAAAGATGATTTAGAGTATTGGAGAGATGGTGTTCATGCGAAGCTGCATGCCTGGTCATGTGCCGTATTTCTTCCGAGGATCTTGCGAAGCAATCTCTTACAACATCGATATAGCGGCTCGGCATATGGGTTTTGACCAAGGGGTCCCACTCGTTCGTCAGCTGGTTGTTCCAGAAATCCCGTTCTCAACTATTCTTGATGCTAGTGTTCCTGTGTCGAGTAAAAGTCTCCCTTTTCTGCTTGCGAAACGAAATCCATCAACAACCTCCAAATATAACATATTTTGGCAGGATGAGTTTCTTTTTATCCATGGATTCGTGAATAAGGTGGTGGAAAATCGTCACGGTAAGCCTTCTCCTGCGGTTTTAGCAGAACATCCACTGCTGAGGGATCCCAAGCGAAAATCCATTATCCCGAATGCAGATAGTCCCCAAGTGAATGAGGGAAGATCTAAAATCCGTGCTGGTGGTCTTCAGTTGGGCCTGATAACTCTTCCGACTTTTAGTTCTTACAATATGCGAGTACGTATAATTTTCTTCCTGACTCAGTCGTATTACGTATGTCTTTGTCTCATTTCTGAGTGTCTGTTCTTGTGCCTTGCACATGGTCTTAGCAGTGTGAACGCCTTCACTAAACTTGCACTTGGTCAGAAGACAGCATATATTGATACGGAAAGCGGCGATGCTGAGCCCACCCATGGCGAAGAGGAATCCGAGAAGGAAGAGATTTCAGAGTCCAGTGACGGGAATGATAGATTTTCTGGTAGCAGCGTTGAATCTTCCTCCGGGGAGTCCGGAAGTGAATCGGTGAGTCTCCCACTTTCTTTCTTTCTTTCTTTCCTTTTTTTTTTTTTTTGAAGCAAAACCCAAGTCTTGATATTCTAGGAGAAAACCGTTCCTGAGGATGACTTTGAAGTAGAAAACCTCCCGAGTGAAGGCGTAGTCATACCTCCAATTACGGAAACCGTGCTGGTTGGTGACTTGGACATTGAATTTCATTATCCTGAAAACATTGCCACAACTCAAGTTGTGGAGAGTACTCCAGGGACTGCTGGCGTAATTATAGTTAGGGGTCTCTTGTCGGTTGTTGATTCGGTTGCAGGCTCCACTTTCAGCCCACCGTACCTGGTCCCTTATCCGGGTCATGTGTTGATCGGGGGATTTAGCGTGCCAGCCAAACATGCGGTGCTATACACTAAAATATGTGAAATCTACGGACATATTTCCACAACCAAGAAAATTACTAGTCGATTTGCGCTGGTGAAGCGGGTGGAGGAAGTTTTGTCTTTCATTGACGACATGTGCAACGTGACTGGTCATACGGTTTTTGAGGATGTAATCTCGAGCTGGAGGTTCCATCGTGACATGTGTGTGAACTTCGAATTCAATGTCCCTTGGTTCGTTGAAGGTTTCTCTGAGTTTGAAAATTTGCTGGTCGAAACAGTCGAAGGTCCTTCCGCAGACATGGTGAAGAAGCGGGAATCGGAATTCAGGAAATTGTGCAGGTAGGTGAAGTTGAAAAGAGCGGCTCTACAAAGCACGAGTGAGGCCTTTGCTAAGAGGAGCAAGCAGTTGTTGGAAAACTTTCCTTGAATACATTTCTGCCTTTTGAACTTCTTATTTTTAGGTTATTTTTTTTAAGGCAAATGAAATGCCTAGTTTATGGTTTTGATTTTCTGGATTTTTTGGGTTGATAGACAAGTGTTACCTATGAGAGTTTTGGATTATTATTCTGGATGAATCGGCTTTTTGGATGATACCGTTTTTGGTTATGATTGGTTATGAACGTTGCGTGTTGGTGGATGACATGGGATGAAACATAACATGGATATTGGTTTTATCATTCCCGTGAACGTTTGAAATAGTAACCCAATGTATTTTTTCTAGGCAATACTTACTCGGCCTTTTGGATCTGCTAACGAAAAATGAGTCAGGTGTAAGCCCGACTTTTGTGGAAAACACCGTCAATTGTGGAAAGTCCTCAGTCGTCCCTGAGTCACTTGATAATAGTCGTCGATCCTTGAGCGGGTCATTTTATTTTAACCTCTGGGAGGTCCCCTGTCGTCCCTTGCTATGTCAAGACTAATAATCAGGTCGTCTGGTAACTGAGTCACCGTTCCCTGAGCGGATCACCTGCTTCTACCGTCTTGATGTCCGGGTTGAAGCATGAGATCGATGGGCGAAAATTGACATTGTAACCGAAAGATCAATCTCCCACTGTGGTTGCCAAATATTTGAGGGTGAAAAATGGTTTCTGTTAATTTCGGTAATTTCGGGTGCGTGGGTGAGAAACGAATTTAAACCCTAAACAATGTACTGCAAGGGAGTACTTTAGATTTGAGAGATCAATCTGTACAAGTCCGGCCTAAACTAAGAAATGGACATTCCAGACTTGCCTCGGTCATTAAGTGAAGGAGAATGGGTTTGTTTTGGGGAGGGAAGCAAGGAAAGTGATGAGACTGGAATAGTTGATTTCTGGAAGAGTAGTTGTTTTTTACGACTTTTATCAGAAAGTGGGAAGCTAACCAATGAAAAGCTAGCAAATGTTTTCTGAGTGTTGTATGCTCCTAACTGAACTTGTTGTTCTGTGGAAATAGGTAAGACATATTTATACAAGTCGAAGTGAAACGTACTCTGGTATCATGAAGGAATGGAAAAACGGGTGAGTAAATGGGAGAAGGTGATAACCGTTAATGCTTGGAATTGATGTCCGTAAAAAATGAGCGTTTCACCATTAACTTCTCGTATTTACTAACCGCCTCACCCTTATGACACTTCCTTATGACGGGCATAGTGTACGCCGCACGTTATAAACCGCCAAACTAATACCTAAAGAGGATACCCCAGTTTAAGATATGTGTTGATGTCTCGAATGTTTTGTGGAAAACATGTAGCATATTGTTGTTGCCTGGAAAGTCGACCTTGGGAGACTTCCTAGCTTGGTGACCTTCGACGGTCGAGATTTTGCATCTTAAGAGGAAAGGTAGACGTTGATCGTCGCACGCTTTCGTTTTTGGTGGCCGCATAGGGAAGGCCAGAATGGTGGCGCGACAAGGTTGGCATGGCAGGCCTTAGCGCGGTTTGGCATGGCCAAATTAGGGTTTCAGGTCAAGGGTTACCATGTGTTGTCTGGTAACCTTGGACGGCTAGGATTTGCTCCTAGGATTAAAGGGTGACCGTTGATTGTCGCACGCCTTCGTTTTGGTAGTTGCATAGGGAAGGCCAACATGGTGGCGTGGCTAGGTTGGCATGGCATGCATTGGCGCGGTTTGGCGTGGCCAAACTTGGGTTTCGGGCCAAAGGTTACCATGTGTTGTCTGGTAACCTTGGATGGCTAGGATTTGCTCCTGGGATTGAAGGGGGACCGTTGATTATCACACGCCTTCGTTTTGGTAGCCGCATAGGGAAGGCCAGCATAGTGGCGCAGCTAGGTTGGCATACCATTGGCAGGCATGCTTTGGTGCGGTTTGGCGTGTCAAACTAGGGTTTCGGGCCAAAGGTTACCATGTGTTGTCTGGTAACCCTGGATGGCTAGGATTTTCTCCTGGGATTGAAGGGGGGTCGTTGATTGTCGCACGCCTTCGTTTTGGTAGCCGCATAGGGAAGGTCAGCATAGTGGCGCGTCTAGGTTGGCATGCCAATGTCATTGGCATGGCATTGGCATTAGCATGGTGGCGCGTCTAGGTTGGTATGTGGCAATGGCAAGGTGCGTTTGGTATGGCACAGTGGGGCCAAGGGATTGGCGTGAACGACTTGGCATGGTGGGGCCAAGGGTTTGGCATGCCATTGTCACATGATGCGGCTAGCATGTCTAGGTCCAAGGAAAGGTGTGTTTGGATTGTGATGGTGGGGCCAAGGGCTTGGCATGGACGGTTTGGCTTGGCATAGTGGGGCCAAGGGTTTGGCATGCCGTTGGCACATGGTGCAGCTAGCATGGTTGGCATGCCTTGGTGCGGTAGATGTGGCTGGCATGGTTTTCCATTGGCGCAGTTGTGCGGCTAGCATGGTTGGCATACCTTGGCGCGGTAGATGTGGCTGGCATGGTTTTCCATTGGCACGGTGGTGCGTCTAACATGGTTGGCATGGATTGGCGCGGTAGATGTGGCAGGCATGGTTTTCCATTGGCACGTGTGGTGTGGGAATTAGGGTTTGGCCTATCGGAACCCTAATTAGTATTAAAAAAGGTACCCTGGAAATTTTCTCGCAGACATATTAAAGGGTTCAATAAATGCGCTTATGGTCATCATGACGTCATATCAGATATGCGGTTTTATGATTTTAACCCTAGGCTAAAAACTAACATCAACACCTGGTTTTAGAAGAAGAAAACCAAAGGTTAAAGGAGAATCGACTCTTGCTTAGCAAACTAGTATCACACAGAACGTGTGGGGATTAGGTTTCCCAGTTTCTATAGTTCTCCATTATATTGTCTTCAAATCATGGTTTGCAATCAATGTTAGATTAGTAACAAAGCATTCAATATTCACCGTTAGATGAAAACCTGATTAGATTCAAGCTAATATTTATCAACCGTTAGATCGAAAACATAGCTTGTTATACACACCTGTACTAGACAATTTTGAGTTTGTGTAACTGTACCCAAACTTGTACATTAGGTCGTTCAACACTAGTTAACCAAATGTTTAGCCAAATGATAACTTCCATATCAACCATATTCTTCTTCACCATAACTAGTCCAAATGACTCAAATGAACTAGTTAGAGAGTTGTTCAATTGCTATGAGATCTCATGTACTACACAATACACAATTGAAGCAAAAACGATGTGATTCACTCGAATTAATTCATGAACTATAAAGCCATTGTTTGCAATATCATTCCTTATTTTATTATAATAAGTTTCACAAATATCATTTTTAGACATAACCTACTCAAGTTCGCGGACTAGATTCGCGGACTTAAGTTCCAGGACGGAGTTCACAAACTCCAGCAGAAATTCTCGGGTTCGAGAACTACGATAGTTCGCGGACTGAGCTTGTATGCTGAGTTCGCGGACTTAATCTCACACACTACTCCGGTTTCAATTGATCAACAAAGTTCGCAAATTTTTATTCAATCAATAAGGACTTATACATATATGTGTTACCACAATAATGCTTATATCCTCCAATGGTTATATTGTCTAAAATCTCATTTCAATCATTGAAACATTCTCAGAGGATGTTATATAGTTGTTATTCACAAACTATTTCTCATCAGAGCGATTTCCAAAATGATTGAAACATAACATGACTTTCGTCACTAGGTAAATACGAACTTGGATAAAGCGAAAGCTTTACTAATACATATTTCGAGAAATAGATAAGCAAGATATACTCAACTCGAAATATCATATGTATATAATCTTAGTCTATATAGTAATACGACTTTTGTCTCAAGATAGGAGATAAAGTAGATAGACTTTCGAGTGATAGATAAGTTCAAGTCTCCACATACCTTTTAGTCGATGAAGATCCACTAGTTCCTTGAGTAGTCCTTCGTCTTGTATGATGATCGCCATGGAGTTCTTGAGCTCAACTACACTTTCTATCCTAGTCCGAGACATTATCTATAGTAGAATATAAATCAAGACTTTATAGTTTTGATCACTAACATTGATAAAGATGCTTGAGATAGCAACGCATGCGAGTTCGGCCGAGCAATGCTCTAACAACAATGAAGAAGTTGGAAATGCAAATGTATCAAGTAAGCCTTCCCAGGAGAATAATGGAATGGAGGGTTTAACAACTGCCGCTGCTGGAATATGAATTTATGAAAGTTAAATTAATTTAGAAGATATTCAAAGAAGGGGTATAAAAATGAGAAGAATAGATAAAGACAATGTTTTCAATTCCAATATGGAGAAGTTGACTGAAGTGGGTGTTATTGTTGACAGAAGAATAGTTGCAAGTGGGTCTGGAGGAATTTATGAAATTGAAAGTAGTTTTAACTTTGAAGATAGAGTGAATGCAGAAATTAGGAGACTTCAAAAAGAAAAATCTCCTATAGATGTGAGCACTGGAGTTAGTCAGAAAGAAGTAAAACAAAAAAGAAGACAAGAAGACTGGTTTTGGAATCTAAATCAATAATCTGTAATAGATAGTAAGCATGATGACTCATGGGTTATGGTGAAGAGAAATGTTAACAACCTTACTGTTGGAATGGCTGGAAGAACACAAAATAATCCTGAGATAATTACAAATGAATAAGAAAATGCTCTTTGCTGGAGCATTATTGAAGAGGAAGCTAATAAGGTTGACCAGGAAACTATGGAGATGGCCAAATTTTATGCTAGCTCTAACAGTTCTTTCCCTATGGAACAAACTGCAGAGCATGAGGTAACCCTTGACAACTACCTTTCTAAAAAGTATTCTTACCCATGCCAGTCTTTCTTGAAAGTATGCTTAATCTTCATGTTCTTTCATTTTCCAGTAGAACAAAATACTATCAGTACCCATATATTCAAGAAGATTGTTATATGCATTGCCTATCATATGTATTTATTTTTGAATGGTGTTTTTGAGGGCTTATTACCTTTTTATCAAAAAATTCTCTTAAGGGATTATCACTTAGAAAATATGATCTATGTTTCTATTTTACACAGTTATAAAAAAAGTCCATGTTAAAGACCTTATAATCAGCATGTTTATATACATATGCTTGTGTTTGTGGGTGAAAATGGTTTCTGCTGATTTCGGTAATTTCGGGTGTGCGGGTGAAAAACGAATTCAAATAAATAATATATTGCAAGGAAGTAATTTAGATTCGAGAGATCAATCTGTACAAGTCCGTCCTAAACCAAAAAATGGTCGTTCCAGACTTGCTTCGGTCACAAAGTGGAGGAGAATGAGTTAGTTTTGGGGAGGGAAGCAAGGAAAGTGATGAGACGAGAATAGTTTATTCTGGAAGAGTAGCTGTGTTACGAATTTATCAGAAAGTGGGAGGCTAGCAGATGAAAAGTTGGTAAACGTTTTCCGAGTGATGTATCTTCCTGAACTGAACTTATTGTTCGGTGGAAATAGGTAAGACCTATTTATACAAGTCGAAGTAAAACGTACTCTGGTCTCATTAAGGAATGGAAAAATGGGTGAGTAAATTGGAGGAGGTGGTAACCGTTAATCCATGGAATTGATGTTCCATAAAACCGTTAACGCATGGAATTGATATTCCATAAAAAGAGCGTTTCACCCTTAACTCCCGTATTTACTAACCACCTCACCCTTATGACACTTCCTAATGACAGGCGACGCACACTATAAACCGCCAAACCAATGCCCAAAGAGGATCCCCCAGTTTGTAATATGTGTTGATATCTCGAATGTTTTTATGGAAAACATGTAGCATATTGTTGTTTCCTGGAAAGTCGATCTTAGGAGACTTGCTAACTTGGTGACCTTCGACGGTCTATAATTTGCATCTTAAGAGGAAAGGTAGTCGTTGATCGCAAACTTTCGTTTGTTGGTGGCCGCATAGGGAATGCCAGCATGGTGGCTCGGCTAGGTTGGCATGCTATTAGAATGGCATGGTGGCGTGTATAGTTTAGCATGTCATTAGCATGGCATGCCTTGGCGCGGTTTGGCGTGACCAAACTAGGGTTTTGGGTCAAATGTTACCATGTGTTGTCTGGTAACCTTGGACGGCTAGGATTTGCTCCTGGGATTGAAGGGGGACCGTTTATTATCGCACGCCTTCGTTTTGGTATCCGCGTAGGGAAGGCCAGCATGGTGGCACGGCTAGGTTGGCATGCCATTGGCATGGCATGGTTTAGCGTAGCCAAACTTAGGTTTTCGGGCCAAAGATTACCATGCGTTGTCAGGTAATCTTGGATGGATAGGATTTTCTCCTGGGATTGAAGGGGGACCATGATTGTCGCACACCTTCGTTTTGGTAGCCGCGTAGGGAAGGCCAACATGGTGGCGCGACAAGGTTGGCATGTCGTTGGCATGGCATGGTTTGATGTGGAAAAACATAGCTTTTCGGGCCAAAGGTTACCATGTGTTGTCAGGTAACCTTGGATGGCTAGGATTTGCTCCTAGGATTAAATGGGGACCATTGATTATCGCACGCCTTCATTTTGGTAGCCGCGTAGGGAAGGCCAGCATGGTGGCGTGGCTAGGTTGGCATGGCATGGTTTGGCGTGGACAAACTTAGGTTTTTGGGAAAAAGGTTACCATGCATTGTCTGGTAACCTTGTATGGCTAGGATTTGCTCCTGGGATTGAAGGGAGACCGTTAATTATCGCATGCCTTCACTTTGGTAGCCGCATAGGGAAGTCCAGCATGGTGGCGCGGCTAGGTTGGCATGGGGCCATGGCAAGGTGCGTTTAGCATGTCACGGTGGGGCATGGACGACTTGGCATGGTGGGGCCAAGGTTTTGGCATGTCGTTGGCACATGGTGCGTCTAACATGGCTAGGGTCAAGGCAAGGTGCGTTTGTCTTGGTATGGTGGGGCCAAGGGCTTGGCATGGTTGGTTTGGCTTGGCATAGCGGGGCCAAGGGTTTGGCATGTCGTTGGCACATGGTGCGGATAGCATGTCTAGGTTCAAGGCAAGGTGTGTTTGGCTTGGCATGGTCGGTTTGGCTTGGCATGGCGGGGCCAAGGGCTTGGCATGCCATTGGCACATGGTGCGGATAGCATGGATAGGGCCAAGGAAAGGTACGGTTCGACTTGGCATGGTGGGGCCAAGGGTTTGGCGTGACCAAGCTAGGATCATGACCAAGCTAGGGTTTTGGGTCAAAGGTTACCATGCGTTGTTTGGTAACCTTAGACGGCTAAGATTTGTGTCTTAGATGGAAAAGCGGTCGTTGATTATTGTAGGCCTTTGTTTTGGCAGCCAGCGTTGTGCATGACTTGTTGGGACGGAAGGCTTGTTTGGCATGCTTTAGCGTGGAGATGTGGCTGGCATGGTTGGCATGACCTTAGCGCGGTATGTGTGTGTGGCATGGTTTTCCATTGGCACATGGGTGAGGCTAGCATAGTTGGCATGTCTTGGCGCGGTAGGTGTGGCTGGCATGGTTTGCCATTGGCACAAGGGTGAGGCTAGCATGGTAGGCATGCCTTGGCGCGATAGCTGTGGCTGGCATGGTTTGCCATTAGCACATGTGGCGTGGGAATTAGGGTTTTGGCCTACTGAAACCCTAATTAGCATTAAAAAAGGTGCCCTGGTAATTTTCTCGCAGACAAATTAAAGGGTTCAATAAATGTGCTTGTTTTGGACATTATTACTCAAGTTCTGTGACGTCATTGTCTGACTAGAGTTTTACGATTTTACCCCTAAGTTAAAAACCACCATCAATATTAAATCCCCTGCTTAGCTCGGAACAGGTTCCTTGTTGCGAGGTAATCATATGATGGTGACAAATGATGACAGAATCGAAAGGTAAATCATGCAAGATGGTCAGGAAGATCTGTCTAACCTTTTTCGGGAAGCAAGGAGAATCTGTGATCCTCGTGTTTGGTAGCTTTGCGTAGATTCCCTTTGTGGTGTTGACCGTGTAGGATCCAAATCTCGCAAAAACAACGCTCTTGCGAAACTTCTACCACACATGGAAAACGTCTCAAATTAATTACAAAAGTGATGTAATAGACAACGACGGCATAAAACACGAGAAAGATGTGAAGATTTTGTGGTTGTTATAGATAAAGCTCGCGAGAATGTAGCGGGAGCTCGAGAGAATGTAGCGGGAGCTCGAGATAATGTAGCGGGAACTCGAGAGAATGTAGCAAGATAGAGAGAGCCTGCGAAATTATGGAGAGGGCTTGCGAAAGTGTAGTAAAGGATCCTAAAATAGGGGAAATATGAGTTTTATATGAGTTGTCATCCACTATGTAAACACATATATAAAGAGAAGAGTAGGAGAGAGAAAGGGGGACACAATTTTGTAAGTGGTAGAGATATTTTTCAGAGAGAGATTTTTTAGAGAGATAATATATTTCCTTTATCATCTTCTTCCCCAAAAACTAGATCTAGAACTCTACCTATTAATAGATATTATCTATGTAAATCAAATGTAAATTTAAACAATCATAGTGAAGAATCATGGATGTAGATCAAATTGATCGAACCATGTAAAAATCTTGGTGTCCATTTATAATTTTAGAACTTTTATTACCATTTTTATATTTAGATCTGGAAATTGTTATCAAGATATGATAAGGGGTGTGTTGTGGGATTTCATGCAACTACATTTTGGCGCTAGAAACAGGGAGCGAGTAAAGGATTTATCCACCTGCAATTTTTTAATTCAAAGAAGAGATCCAGAGATTTTGATGAAGTTCGGTCAGAAAAGTTCCAGTGAAGTACAACTAATAGCATTCACTGAAGAAAGTCTTGGGATGCAGAAATAAGATTAAATAAAGCACGGTGAAGATGGAGTCGAAGAAAAACTACATCGATAATCTGTTCTGAGAGGACGAATTTCTCTTTTAATTCCTTGAACTTGCTCTTTAAATTTCCAGATTTGGTGGTTTACAAAAAAAGTTTATAGAAAAGTTTTATAAAAAAAATAAAAATTCTTCATCAGAAACTTGATTTTCTTTCCAGATTTTGATTCAAAATGAGTGTCAGTAGCAGATTTATTATCAATGAGTCGTCATATTCAAATCCATCAAATAATCAAAATTCAACAAAACAGATCTAATTTATCTTTTGTTGTTTATTGTACAGCGAAGAATAAGCATTCTCATCATTTTGAACCTCAACGAAGAACTGAATTGCAATATTGTCAGCAACGAATTTATGGAATTCAAACTCGAATGAGAAATTCATTACACAATGAAGTTAGGAGGGAAGTTACCACCATTAGATGAGTAAAGAAGGAGAATGCGATGGTCAAGTTTACATCGCCAGCATCAGAGCTCTTATTAATAATTTGTCAGTTCACAACAAATAACTTATCATATTAGACACGAGGATAAAGGAAGAAGTAAATCTCTTGAGTTATAAAGCTCGTAAAACATCAGTGATGAAATCACAGGCAAAACAAAGCTTCATCACCCCGCAGCAACAATCCGCCTGTATAACCAGTGTAAAGAATTGATGAGTAGTAAACTGCGGATTATCAGCGAGTAGCTAAACTCTCAAGGGAGGAAGACTTCAAGTACCATCAACAAATGACGAAACAAAAATGTGAGTTAAATAAAAAAACATTAACCAGAAACGAAGAGAGGACCCATAGCTCAAGTTTGCTTCGTCATCTAGCAACGTCGAAGATGATATCTTGTCATTACAGTTCATCCATCTCGACAGACGCAACCATTTCATTATTAACGTTGGTAAAACCATGATAAGTCATGGAGATATCAAATCTTGGCGAAAGTAAGTGGAGTACCGGCGAAGAAAAGGAACAAAGAAGACAAC